>CAUDMG010002282.1:3775000-4480000 GCA_958450375.1 Homarus gammarus | reverse complement strand
AGAGAGGGAAGGAGGGAGGGAGGGAGGGAGGGAGAGAAAGACACATTAGGAGAGAGAGAGAGAGAGGAATGAAGGATGGGAGGAGAGAGAAAGGAAAAGAGGAGAAGGAAAATGACTTGGGAGGAAGTAAAGAAACAAGTGAGAGAAGGAAGAAAGAAATAAAGGAAGTGAAAGGGGATAATGAAAGCACAAAGAAGGAGATTGAAGAATAACAATGGAATGGATAAGTTTAGAAATCAGGACAAGACATCCACGGATCTCCCTGGATTAAAAGGATCATCTTATTCTTAACGTGTAGGGAAGCTCAAGTGTCTCACCTGATGACAACACCCTCTAAATCTCCCCCAAAGACACACAAATCCGCACTCAAATCCGTCCAGAGAGTGTATGAGGGTGAGTGAGTGAGTGAATGAGTGAGTGAAAGAGTGAGTCAGTGTGTGAGAGAAAATGTATTGAAGTCCTCTTGGGGATTTCTGACAGAGTGGGACAAAATCCTATCGAAATCCGGTACGTGAATCTCAGTTGAGGAATAGACAGTAATCCATTAAATCCACCTAAGATCCACATTGATCCATTAAATCCCTCTAAGAGTACACAGTAATCCATTAAATCCCTCTAAGAGTACACAGTAATCCATTAAATCCCTCTAAGAGTACACAGTAATCCATAAAATCGCTCTAAGAATACACAGTAATCCATTAAATCCCTCTAAGAGTACTCAGTGATACATTAAATCCACCTAAGAGTAAACACTATTCCATTAAATCCACCTAAGATACACATTGATCCATTAAATCCCTCTAAGAGTACACAGTAATCCATTAAATCCCTCTAAGAGTACTCAGTGATACATTAAATCCCTCTAAGAGTCCACAGTAATCCATAAAATCGCTCTAACACTACACAGTAATCCATTAAATCCCTCTCTTAAGTCCAGTGTGTAAATCCCATCCGAGGTAGAGGTGGATTCAATGTTTACATCCCATTACAAGTTGCCAAGTGTCATTTTTAAAAGTTCCCTCGTGTAAACATTGTCAGGTAAACAAACCCTAGCTCTCCACAGTGTCATTTTTAAAGTTCTCGCGTGTACACATTTCGCTCTGTCAACAAACCCTTACATCACACCTCTGCCCAGATGCCAAATACCGAGTCACGCCTTTGAAATGTTTTTGTGTGTGTTTTTATTTTTAATCACAAACTGGCAACAATGTCAGCTTAGTTTTCCCGCGTTTTTTTTTTTTTTTCGTGTCTATTTTCGGTTTGTTCTTTTGTTTACATTTTGAGGTGATTTATAATTGTTGTTTTTGTTTTGTTTTTTTGTATTTTTACCTTCGTTTTGTTTAATAGTGTGTGTGTGTGTGTGTGTGTGTGTGTGTGTGTGTGTGCGCACCTATACAACACTCCCCTTCCTCATTTTCCGGTAGACTTCACACACACACACACACACACACTCCGACTTTGTACCATCATGTTCCCTCTTCTGGCAGTACTGTGTATTTCCCTCAGGTGTTTGTTTCCCCTCACCATCTTCTCGTATCCATCAGTCCCTCACTTTACCAACTGTCCCCTTGTCCTCGATGATCTTTCCCCTCTCTGGTCGTAGGGTTGGGTACTGCAGTAGTCTCCCCTCACTCCTTCACTACCACCCTGCCCAGGTGTGTGCTTGTGTGTGTGTGTGTGTGTGAACCTTGATCTCAAACACATGTCTGTATAATACCCTGATCCCTGACACACACACACACACACACACACACCTGTCTCATTCCATCATTAACCCCTCCAACAGGTGTCATGGATGCGTCACGAGGACCTACACATCCTGACGGTGGACAAGTACAAGTACAGCACGGACGGTCGGCTGAGTGTGGCGTACGACGAGGAACAGCACGAGTGGCTCCTCAAGATCCAGGGAGTGACACAACACGACGCTGGGAGATACGAGTGTCAGGTGTCAACTAAACCTGTCCTTAGTTTCATCGTCAATCTGGAGGTCGTAGGTGAGTGTCATGTCTTATTCTTCTTCCTTTTTCTCTTCCTCCTTCTCCTCCTCCTCCTCCTTCTCCTCCTCCTCCTTCTCCTCCCCCTCCTCCAGGTAGTCTCCAGGTGAGGGAGGAGTCACCGGGTTCCTGCGTGATTTGGTTGTGTTGACCTGGATCGAGTAGTATCTGTCTTCTCTGTCTGCCTGTCTGTCTGTCTGTCTGTGTTTACATATCTGTCTACCTATTCTTTGTCATTCATCTTATCTATCTACATCAATCTTCTCTTGTCTATCTATCTATCCAACCATCCATCCATCTATTTACTGTCAATCTATAATCTAATTACTTCACTTTAATGTACTTGTGTCACCCCCTTCCCCCCCCACCACCCCTTCTCCCCCTCCCTCCCCCCTCCCCTCCCCTCTCCCTCCCCCCACCTGCAGTTAGTACAGGTAATCACTTTATAATGGCCTTTTAAACACTGATCCATTATGAGTTTAAACATGTCAGGTAAAACTGAAAAAAAAAGGGGTTGTCGGGTTACCTTGTGATAGCTATTGTTTGAGCCTGTTATAGCGTTATTTCCCATCCCTTTTATCTGATAACGTGTGAGAGAGAGAGAGAGAGAGAGAGTAGGGATGGTAATTAATAAAGTAAAAAAAGAAAGAAAGGAAGAAAGAAAGTAAGAACCCTAACCATTTTTTTTCCACATCAACTCAGCCTAATAAACACCTAATAATGTCAAATTCATCACTATTTATTACTTTATTTTTTGCATTATTATTACTTTTTAAGTATTATTATTACTTTTAAAGCATTATTATTATCATTGTCAGCATTATTTTACCCTTTTCTGCATTACTATTACCTTTCTAAGCATTATTATTACTTTTAAAGCATTATTATTACCTTTTCAGCATTATTATTACTTTTTCAGCATTATTTTTACTTTTTCAGCATTATTATTACCTTTTCAACATTATTATTACTTTTTCAGCATTATTATTACCTTTTCAGCATTATTATTACTTTTTCAGCATTATTTTTACTTTTTCAGCATTATTATTACCTTTTCAGCATTATTATTACCTTTTCAGCATTATTATTACTTTTTCAACATTATTATTACTTTTTCACCATTATTATTACTTTTTCAGCATTATTATGACCTTTTTCAGCATTATTCTTCAGAAATTTAATTACAGAATGATAATGTAATAATGCTTTCTGTCTGTTCTATATTTCAGCTTCTTGTGTCCGGGTCCCTCACAGTGTTAAACCCTTGAGTACGATGACTTAAACCCTTTGAGTACGATGACTTAACCCCTTTAAGTACAATACCATGCACGGTGCTGTCAGAAGTGAATATGTTCCCCACTCCTTCCTTCCTTATTCCTTCCTTCCTTCTGTCCGTCCTTCCTTCCTTCCTTCCTTCCGTCCTTCCCTCCTTCCGTCCTTCCTTCCATCCTTCCTCCTTCCTCCTTCCTTCCTTCCTTCCGTCCTTCCCTCCTTCCGTCCTTCCTTCCGTCCTTCCTTCTTCCCATTACCTCAGTAATTTCTCTCCCATCAACAATTATAAAACTCCTCTCTATCTCCACCGCTAATACATCTCTTGTCCTCACACTAACCTTCACCTCTCCTTCTCCTCCTTCTCCTCTTCCTCCTTATACTCTTCTTCTTCCACCTCCTCATCCTCCTTATCTTCCTCCTTATCTTCCTCCTTACCCTCCTCGCCCTCTTCCTCCTCCTCCTCCCGTCAACTCCTGTAGCTCTTCTTCAGTATCGACCAAAAGACACCAAGATGATCCACACTCGAATTGAAAATCCTTTGAGAGGTTTCCGATGGTACATATGGAAGCCTTTAGCCTCAAGGTGGGCGAGGGTACGAGGAGTGGAGTTAATAGTGAAGAATCCAGCCTCTTTAACCATGGATAATGTTACTGAATATACTGTGGTGCATCAAAACCTTCCTCCCTCCTTCAGGTTCCTATAATGACCCCGTGTATCCTGGGATAATTAAAGGAGAAAGTAACAAAATATATTCCTGAGAGAAGTACTGTACATCCTGTGGGAAAAAAATAATTTGAACACGAAAAAAATCACCTTACTACTGTGTCTCTCTCTCCCTCTCCTTCCCTCTCTCTCCCCCTCCTTCCCTCTCTCTCCTCCTCCTTCCCTCCCTCTCTCGCCCTCCTTCCCAGGTAGATAAAGTACCTGGGAAAGTCTTTAAGGCTGGTGTAATGATGGTATATCCTGGAGAAAAAAAATGAGTTTGAACACGAAGGAATCACCTCACCCCCTCCCCCTCCTTCCCTCCTTCTCTCCCTCCTTCCCAGGTAGATAAATTACCTAAGGAAACTCTTTAAGACTGGTGTAATGATGGTGTGGTCTGGAAATAACATTACAGCTCATACAAGTTAATGATATTCATACTGGACTGCCGTAATGGAAGGTAAACACACTATGAAGGAAACTCATGAGTGTGTAAAGTGACTCTGCGTTTCCGTGGACTGACCCGTGGTGGTAGTGATGGTGGTGGAGATGGTAGCAGTGGTGGTGGGGGGTGATAATGGTGGAGATATATGTTGGTGTCTCTATTATTACACTCTCCCTCCCATTTTCTGTTATTAGAGCCAATCAGGTTGTGTCTAAGGGTAAAGGTGAATCATACCTGTGTTATTTATTAATTAATTTAACTTTTACCCTTTATGTTACCTGGAAGAGTAATTTGTGGCTTATTATTTCCGCCTAAGTTCTTCTCTTTTGTTATTTATTTTATTTTTTTTTTTTATTTCCAGAGTTATTTAAGGAGAATAGAATAAATGGTTTGGTTTTGTTATTTATTCAGTTTAATTGTCTTGTGGTTTATCTTTCTGGTTTATGATAAGGTATTTTTTATGAGTTATTTATCTAATTTGGGTTATGTTTGGCAGTGTTTGTTTTATGATAGTTTTATTTGTTTTAAGTCTTTTCTTGTTTCTTGTACCAATGTTTCGATGTTTTATTTTTGGTTTCAGGGCAGCTTGAAGACCTGTTGACTCTCTGCTGTTACTCCCTCTAATTTCTATGTTTATCTTTGTATGTTATTATTTAATGACTTCATATTACAGGTATTTTACATTGTGTTATTTTGGGTAGTTTTATCTCTTACATAATGAACAATTATTAATTAGTTTATTTTGGTTTATTCTAAAAAATTTGTTTCAGTGAAGTTTTTTTCTTAAATGTGATTTGTTATTCTGAGTTAGTTAGGTAATGAGATGTGTCTTTAGTTGGTGGTCTTAGGGACGCTCCTGAATACACAATAATTTTGACCAAAAGTTGGGGAAAAGTTTTCTACAGTCGGGTATATTTTGATCGCAAACTGGCCAAACTTTCTCGTATATTCAGGTGAAATTTAGCCTCAGGCAAGTGAAACTTTTCCCTGGACTTGAGAGAAAGTTTGGCTAAAATTGGGTGAGATTCTCCCTCCAAATAGGATGACAATTTGAAAAGTAATTTGTCTGTCTTTTGTGTGTTCAAGACGCCCCGCCCACCACCACGCCCTTCCCGAAGCTGCGAGACGCCGAGAAGCCTGCCGACGCCCCGCGGGCCGAGAAGCAAGGTGACGCCCTGCCTGAAGTGCCTCACTGCGGCACCTGGTGTAGTGCTTCACTGCGGTTCTTGTCTGTAGTGCCTACCTGCGGCAGTTGCCTGTAATGCCCCACTGCGGCACCTGCCTGTAATGCCCCACTGCGGCACCTGCCTGTAGTGCCTCACTGCGGCACCTGCCTGTAGTGGCTCACTGCGGCACCTACCTGTAGTGCCTCACTGCGGCACCTACCTGTAGTGCCTCACTGCGGCACCTGCCTGTAGTGGCTCACTGCGGCACCTACCTGTAGTGCCTCACTGCGGCTCTTGCCTGTAGTGCCTCACTGCGGCACCTACCTGTAGTGCCTCACTGCGGCACCTGCCTGTAGTGCCTCACTGCGGCACCTGCCTGTAGTGCCTCACTGCGGCACCTGCCTGTAGTGGCTCACTGCGGCACCTGCCTGTAGTGCCTCACTGCGGCACCTGCCTGTAGTGCCTCACTGCGGCACCTGCCTGTAGTGGCTCACTGCGGCACCTGCCTGTAGTGCCTCACTGCGGCACCTACCTGTAGTGCCTCACTGCGGCACCTGCCTGTAGTGGCTCACTGCGGCACCTACCTGTAGTGCCTCACTGCGGCTCTTGCCTGTAGTGCCTCACTGCGGCACCTACCTGTAGTGCCTCACTGCGGCACCTACCTGTAGTGCCTCACTGCGGCACCTGCCTGTAGTGCCTCACTGCGGCACCTACCTGTAGTGCCTCACTGCGGCTCTTGCCTGTAGTGCCTCACTGTGGCACTCACTCACCACTGCATGTAGCTCTACTGGTGCTGTGAAAAAGAACTGTACCACAGCGCCCATTTTAGCACCCAAGGACGGCTGGATAAGTTAACTCGCTTTTCTAATGAACTAACGCGTGTGTGTGTGTGCCTGGACTTCAATGCTTAATTAATGGCACCATTTACTGGAGTTGATTGATTGACTAACCGTTGCTGCCATATCTTCTGATTGACTTAGTAGTTGAAATTGCTTGGGTTGACTCACTTAATCATAGTATTAATTTACACTGATTGACTTGTTCATTCCAGTTGCTTGTAGTGAATTGGCAAATAAATATAAGTTGCCTGCACTCATTTCCTCACTAACATTGTCAATTGTACCAGAACAGACTGACTATTGGTGTGAGATAACTGGACTGATGGTCTTGCAATTCCTATTTGCATATTACTGGTATATATAACTATCTAGTCAATTGCTTGTTAATGATCGTTTTGAGATTCTGACTACTTGGAGTAATTATCTGCAGGTGAAATGAGCTGCAATTCTGATATACCCCTATACTAACCTAAGCTAACCCTACCATACAATTAAGATTGGTGGTTATTTATGACTGACTCTCTCAATGATTAGATTAGGTTAGGGTGGAGCCGATCATACCTAGGCACCGAATAATTGACTTGGGATTGGACGCACTTGTTTCTGATTGGTCAAGAATTCCAATCACTGTTGTTGATTTATTTATTCTGATCGTACGGTGTTGTATATGTCCTTCTTGATCTGAATTGATGATATTTCCAATTAGTTTAAACTACTGAATCACACACACACACACACACACACACACACACACACACACACACACACCATCACGGGTCCAATCATTTTACAAAATACTCTGGAGGGAAGGTGAGAAATAGGGGAAAAAAAATTGAACTGGAAATCACGTAGAGGGCGAAGCAGGGATACGATGGCCACCCCTGAGCTACAACAGGTGGGGGAGGGAAGGAGGGAAGACCTGCTGGAAAATTCGCACCGGTAGGACTGAGGTGGAAAATGTCTATTGGAGCATTTGACTCGGAAAATATATATGGTGGATGGAGTAGAAAATGTGAAGGGGAGGGTGAGGGGAGGTTGAGGGGAGAGTGAGGGGAGGGTGAGGGGAGAGTGAGGGGAGAGTGAGGGGCGGAAGGGGATGAGGGGTGAATAGATAGCGGGATGATCTAGAAAATTGTCCACGGGAAAGGGGAAGGGAGGGGAAAGGAGGAAGGGGTGAATGAAAGGGGAAGGGTGAAGAGAGGGAGAGAAATAGTTTGGAAAAGAAGAGAAAGGGAAGGAGGATGGGGTGAAGAGGATGGGGAAGGAGTATAGAAAATAGGGAGACGGGGAAGAAGGAAAGGAGGAAGAGAGGAGAAACGAAAGGAGGGAGAGGAAGAAGGGAAAGAGAAGAATTAAGGGCATGTAAGGAGGAAAGATGGGAGAGAAAGAGAGAAGGGGAGAGAATTAAGAAGAAAGCGAAAGAAAACGAGTGAGAGAGAAAATGCGAGAAAGAAAGTTATCCTGACTGGCTTAAAGGTTAACTAACACCACCTGAGCCTATACCTGCCCTAGCGGAGATGTGCACACCCACGACCAAAACTCCCTCGACACTCTGCAGTACAATAGTCTCACTGGCGGCTAGCGTAGAGGAGAAAAGTGTTGAAGTATCATTTATGTAGACCAATATTAAGGTTAAATTAGGTTTGGTTACTTTCACTTTGGGGTAGGTTATGTTGCAGTGGTTAGGTTAGGTTAGATTACAGGTCGGGTCAGGTTAATGAATGAGGTGGTAGTGAGTTTTTAGGTTTGTGTTATCAAGGATTCTATTTATGGGTTGGTCTTGTACTTCTTCGTCAGGTGTTACAATGTACACTTTTATTTTGCTAAGTGTGTGAGTTGGTAGTAAGGATGGTGTTGTGTCACTTATAATATGTTGCACTTATTAAGAAATGTTATTATAGAAAACTTTATTCCGTGGCTAAGATGTCAAAGAGAATGGTCTGAGTTACGTGTCCTTGTTTACCTACCTATTTAAAACACGTTATTGTGTACACTTTAAAATTAGGTTAAGTGGTTAAGTTAATAATGAGGATGGGTTAGGTTACACACGAATTTTGTTGTGCTTATTAACATAGTGATTACCTACATTTTTTAAAGTCTGATAAGTGGCGGAGTCGGCAATGAGTTTGGGCCAGTAGTTGCCCCTCACCGCCACCATCGACGGCTGTCTGGACAAACCTAATTTGCCAAACCACAAATTTCACGTCGCTGCTTATCCTTGCTGGCTGCTGCTGCTGCTGTACCAAGTGTCGTGATTTATCACTGACGGGAATAATCGTCGACGTGATTAATTAGTTTCGTTAATAATTATCGCTTGATGGGCACAGCAGCAGCGACGGTGGTGGAAAGAAAACGATCAGGCGAGAGAAAAAATTGACTGGGTGGTTCATGGCAGCATTTTCGCCGCGTCATAGCCTAGCCAGGATATGATTGGTCAGTGTAGAACCCAGTCAGGACATGATTGGTCAGAATCCATTGACGTTTGTTCTGACGTGACATACAATTATTGGTTGATCACCTTACCAATCAAGACGCCAGCCAACTGATTAACATTAGAGTGGTAAAATTGTCAGTAGGTTTTAATTAACTTTGGTTTTAATTTAATTTCAGTTAAGTTAAACTGAAAAAAGTAAAAGGACCAATAATGGAAGCCATCAATAGTCACCAAGGACCAATCACCACTCGTTGTGTTCACCTGTATAATTGCGGACCAAATTCCTTGGACACTTGGCAGCATCTGGCAGTTAAGTTCTTGAGGATCATTAGGTGAAGGGAATGGATTATTTTTTTATGTATTTCTCATTTTTTTTTTGTATTATGGTGTATTTTTTTTCTTCATTTTCTGGTTCTGATAATGCCATGAAAAACAGCGTTATTACATATAAACAATCGTATATATATATGACCCACAAGTACAGGGTAGATGATGCCAGATGTTCAGGGAATTTTGTCCGCAACTGTACAAGGATTTTTTTCATTCTATCAGAGCGATCAGTAGTGAAGTTATCAGTGTGGCTATATTTCAGTTGTAGTACAGGTTGTTAGGTTAGGTTAGGTTAGGTTAGCACTGATTCGATTAACTTAACGTAGGTTTACTTAGTGTGGATAGGTCAAATTAGGTTAGATTAGATTAAGGTTAATATTGATAGGTTAAATTAAGTTCCAATTCATTAAGGTTTCATTTAGTACATAGAAAACAGTACCATACCTAGTTTAGTGTCGTTTTTTAATTAGGAATATTATTACAATTGCTTAAAAAGATAATTGTTTGGTTTAATTACGAGTTTTTACTAAGAACTGAACATATTTCATTTTTGTGTTGGTAAGTTGTATTAAAAACGAACCAAAATGAAAAGTAAACAGTCGAATTAATGTTATTTTAAGCTTCTAGTGTACAGAGTAAATATTCATAACTTGTATCCAGATTACTACCGGTGGTGACTTGTATATGTCGTGTATAAACTTAATATTCATAAGTTTTATCTAAATTAGTCTACTGCCTGTGGTTATGGTGTGTTTAGCTTGTAAGGCTTTCTACCTAGCGTTCTTTAGGGGTATTTCAGGTGTGTATGTGTGTTTGTGTGTGTGTGTGTGTGTGTGTGTGTGTGTGTAAAGAAAACAACGTTTAATATGTGTTTCTGGACCCCCAATTTAGAGTCATGCCAACATTAGTTTACACTTGTCACATAGACCAGGAGGGTGTTGTCCTGTACTACTACTACTACTACTACTACTACTACTACTACTACTACTAGTACTTCTACTGATAATAATAATAATAATAATAATAATAATAATAATAATAATAATAATACACAAATTCAAAGCCCCTTGCATCTCATTTCAATTAACGGATGGTGAAAGATATTCCTAGTTTAAATGGATTACCTGCTGCCACACCTATAGTGACGAACATCTGACTGACTCTTTATCTTGAGGTGACCAGCTTATATACAACCCATCTGAGACTACATTGTTATATACATCCATAACAGTTGTTTTATGGTAGGTGAGACACAACACCAAGGAGAAGAGAGTTAGTTTTAGGAGTACGAGTGAACCTGTACAGAGAAAAATTTATTGCACTGGTTAATGTCTTATGATTGTTTACCCTTGGCGGCGAACCCAGGTACTTCCCGCCAAATTTTACGCGCGCATGACGTCACGGCGATTCTCTACATATCGCGGTGATACGAAATAGACACCGCATTCTCAAACGGAGGTCCGTATAGGGTGAATTTTTTCCCCTTATAGTAAGCGAACATATGTAACTAAGGTAGAGTGGCAGTGCAGTTTGTAAGGCCATTAAAATGTCTTATTTGTTTCCTGGCAGAGTAAAACTAGTTGGACGCGACATCATCATTAGAGGGGAAGAAAAATATCTCATGAACGCTTGAGAATCCTTGACCAACATTGTTTACATTCTTCGGGGTTTTTCTTCTCGCCTGGCAGGAAGGATTTATACCATCAAATAAAGATAAGACAATGTCAGAGTCGAGGTGCACAACAAGACAGTTAAGAGTGGAGTCGGGGGAGTTTTATTTTAGAAGTTTTAACCAATCTTAAGCATTAGGACTGAAACCCATTAAAACAAGGTCGCAATAAGACTAGAACCCATTAAAACTTAACTACTATACCTATTAATGCTAACCTTAATAAGTATAAATTAAGAGAAGTGACACAGTAATGTCGTCTTAACCTACGGACAGTTAGTGAACGAAAAACATCACCTTCGCTAATAAACCCTTTGTTATCTTGGGGTTCGTTAGCTGTTGAAGAGAACACACACACACACACATACACACAAGCACGCACACACACACACACACACACACACACACTAACTGAGAGAGCGAGGCAATCACTCTTGTTTTTGTCGCTCGCCTCAGAAAGGTTCAGATAACAACAATAAGGCGACACAATTTGCCACCGTCGTTCGTTTTCGTGGAACAGCAGGTAGACAAGAAAGACAAAGATAGTCACTTACAAGACGATTTTGTTTTTGTGGTTGATAGATGTGTGTGTGTGTGTGTGTGTGTGTGTGTGGGGGGGGGGGGGGGCAGACTAAAAAAGGTAGAGTTGATATCATGGACTTTATTTATATATTGTGTTGGTTAGGTAGTTTATTTCTCACTGTAGTACTTAATTATTATTTTATATTTGTAATTTTTTATGTTTGTTGATATTTTGTTAGTGGTGGATGTGGCCTTAGACTAGCAGGTAAGAGAGAGAGAGAGAGAGAGAGAGAGAGAGAGAGAGAGAGAGAGAGAGAGAGAGTTTTGAAGACGAGAGAGTGACTTTTAAAGAGAGAAACAGAGACTTAATGACGAGAGACGAGAGAGAGGAAGAGCGAGACTTTTAGAGATGAAAGAGAGAGAGATAGAGATTTAAGAACGAGAGAAGAGAGTGAGAGAGGAAGAGATATTTTTAAACTAGAGATAGAGAGAATCGAGGTGTCCAGTACGTGTTGAGTTGTCTGAGATTAAGGTTTAGTTAATTTAGGTTGGATTTATAAATTACTGTAGTAGGTCTAGTTATTTTGTCTTTGCTGCCATAAATCTTTACTTTATACACAGGCTACGGTACATCCGGCTCTTTATCGTTTATATTATTTTGAGGGCCGGACCCGGAGTGTAGCATCAGCCAAGAAATTAACGCACAAAAACTTGAGACACCGAGGCCCTGAACAGCTGAGTGACGGCCAATACTGCACGCCAAAACGCCAGCTGAGAGCCTCTCCCCTGCCACCCGTCATTTACACCTTGTTTTGGTTTTTCATTTACGCGGGAAATTTTACCGCCAAAATTAAATATTAAAATATACGTAACGCCGTTTATAATGAGGCCTTTTTTTTTTATTATTATTTAATGGGTGAGTTTTATTTTTTCTTTATTATTCATATGAAAGTTTTTTATTCCTTTACTAGTGATAATGAGGTCAAAGTTCTTATTATTCTTTGTTAGTAATGATGAAGGTGAGTTCCCATTTTCTTTGCGTTATTATTAATATTGGTTTAATAAATAGTAAGGACTTAGAGATGCGTTGAGTAGGGAGGAAGGGGAGTGAGGGAGGAGGAAGGGAGTGAGAGGACCTGGGTAGAGGAGAGAAGAGGGAAAAGAGGGAGATGAAATAGGAGAGAGGGGCTGAACTAGGTAGGAGAGGAGAGGGAAGGGGGAGAGAGAGAAACTAGCTTGGGGAGGAGAAGGAAGGAAAGGGGAGAGGGAAGGGGAGGGGGAGAGAGGGCAAGACCATATCAGATCACAACAACCTGGAAAACCTGAGAATATATTGAGAGTTATGACACGAGGTACTGTCTCTCTTAAACAAGTTAGAGATGTTAATGAACTGAAGTATAGGACGGTGTTATCTTGTTATTATTCTAGGTGTTATCTTATCATTCTAGTTATAATAATCAGTAAATTCACTGTTATTTTTGTTTTGTTTTTCCAATTCATTGTTTAATATAAGGATTTTTAGGTCATATGATGATTAACTCTCCTCTCAGCTTAGTTCACCTGATGATTGAACACCCTAACCCTACCTGGATGGGGTTAGATTAGGTAGGGTTTGATTAGAGTAGGTTAAATTAGTTTAGGTTAGATTAAGTAAGGTTAGGTTGTGTTAGTTTTGGTTAGGTTTCGGTCAGGTTACATTTGGCTAGATCTGGTTCGATTAGGCTAGTTTAGGCTAGGTTAAGTTATGTTAGCCTAAGTTGGGTTATGTTAAGCTAGTTTAAGATAGGTTAGAGTAAGGATTTTTGTTTTATTTTTAATCATCAGGCAAAACAAACTTGTGATCTGGAACTTCTAATATAATGGAATATAAACTCACCTCTGTGGCGACGGGAACCATTTACCGACCAAACAACTTCTACACTATAACGCTCACCAAGGAAGCTAAAAAAAAGTAGGGAGGCACTTAGTCAATAGCTCAGAATGATGAAAAACCTGGAGTTCGATTGAGCAACCCATTTACCTCACATTTGCCTCAGTAAGACCACCGTTCAGAGTTTATTGATTATTATATTGCCTGACTGGTTAAGGGGGTTGGGTCACTAGTGGCTGAAGCACCGTGTATAATAAGGTCTATCAAGGTTCAAGGAAGGTTCAAGGGTAGATCAATATGGTTCAAATCCACGCAACCAGGACAAGATTGAAGTTAAGTCCAGGACAAGATTCAAGTAAGGTCTACGTCCCAGCCTAGTAAAAGCCATTCCCAGCCCTGTAAAGTCCATTCCCAGCCAAGTAAAGTCCATTCCCAGCCTAGTAAAGTCCATTCCCAGCCCTATAAAGTCCATTCCCAGCCCTGTAAAACCCATTCCCAACCTAGTGAAGTCCATTCCCAGCCTCTAAAGTCCATTCCCACCCCAGTAAAGTCCATTCCCAGCCCTGTAAAACCCATTCCCAGCCCAATAAAACCCATTTCCAGCCCAATAATACCCATTACCAGCCCAGTAAAACCCACTCCCAGCCCAATAAAACCCATTCCCAGCCCAGTAAAACCCATTTCCAACCCAGTAAAGCCCATTCCCAACTCGGTAAAGTCACTATCAATCCTTAAAACAAAAATTACCCCAACACCCGTCTACTAATTACCCCGAGACAGGTGAATATAAAACAAGTTCCCTACAACAATAAACCAAAATATATATACCTATTAATACGTCTCTGGGATCTCAAGAAGTAATAAAGTATATATATTAATTGGGGTTTTCGTCAAAAATCCATATATGTACATACGTTCGACTTATCCTCGTTCACATCTCGCACTGACGGATAGATGGATAGATGGTTAGACAGAACAGTATTTCCACCCTCCCTCCCCACCCAACTCCTAATAGGCTTATCCATTATACACTACGAGGGACAAATACCGAAGGTGGATAAAGTTAACTGTCGTGTTTTCTGAGTCACTTGTTGTATCAGAGTGTGTGGTAAAAAAGTTTATTTCAGTGGTTCAAAGTTAGTACGATGTTATTGTTGTTTTTTTTTTTGTGTATGTGTGTGTGAGAGAGAGAGAAAGAGAGAAAGAGAGAGAGTAAAGAAGACATAGCGAGGTAATATAGAGATGATAGAGAAAATGAACACTACAGATATATTAAACACCATACCAGCATCAAGAGCTATAGAAATCAGCGTCCTCTCATATTAGTTCTCAACCTTGTGACTGGTCTGGCTGCACCTACACACACACACAGTATCTACCCTTCAGATTATGACCAACACCACTGCAGCGACCAGGAGGAACATGCTGGCTACTCGACGTGGGTCATCTTCTTCAGTGACATGGGGAGGAGGGGTGAGGGGAAGGGGAGGAGTAGAGGGGGAGGGGTGGTGAGGGGAAGGGGGGGGGAGGCTGGAAGAGGTAAGAGGACAGATAGAGGTGGGGGGGGAGAGGTTGGATAGGGGGAGGAGTATAGATGGAGAGAGGATGGGGGAGGGGAGGAAGTTGATTATGATCCACTTTTTTTTTTCTCTCTCTCTCCACACACACACACACGCTCTCTCTCTCTCTCTCTCTCTCTCTCCACATTCAGTCCATAACTCTCACATTCCACACACTCTTCTCCTCCTCCTCCTCCTCCTCCACTGTCGGGCGCCAGAATGAGTCTCTAAGGTTGGCACAGCATTACACACACACACACACACACACACACAAACGTTCATACACACTAAATTTGTCGTTCACAATACTAGAATTTTGCTTTTACGTTCAATAAAGTATTATTTATATAAACTATTCCATGTTAATCTCTGATAATTTTCACACTTACAGAAGCAAAATTTAACATATGAAACTTTGTGAATACTTAAATATCCGGATGAGAACAGGGAAGGAATGACGATGACGATACATTAGGGTCATTCTCCACCTCGTAGTGTAATGTCATCAGGTGGTGTTCATGCCCTGGAATGTTCATCGTCTTTGTGTTGATTTATATTATATTTTATTAATCTTATTCTATTATTATTATTATTATTATTATTATTATTATTATTATTATTATTATTATTATTATTATTATTATTATTTTTACGTTTCTCTTGATTTTTAATAATTTTGTTTTACATCTTTTTTTTTATACTTTTTTTACCATTGTTTATTTTTTTTAATTTTTGGTAGTTAATTTCTTTCCCTTTTGTGTGGGGGGAGGGGGGGGTGGGGTGGTTCCTTTCGTGTGGGGGGATGGGGGGGTGGGGTGGTTCCTTTTGTGTGGGGGGGGTGGGGAGGGGGAAGGGGTGGGGTGGTTCCTTTTGTGTGGGGAGGGAGGGGGGGGTGGGGTGGTTCCTTTTGTGTGGGGGGAGGGGGGGTGTGGGGTGGTTCCTTTTGTGTGGGGGGAGGGGGGGGTGGGGTGGTTCCTTTTGTGTGGGGAGAGAGGGGGGTGGGGTGGTTCCTTTCGTGTATTGTATTGTGTCCTGTTAGTTTGTTGTTCCTTAATGTATTTGTATTCCTTTTTGTGGTCTGTTTATTTACATTCTTCTTGTTTATCTTGGTCTTTTTATCATCTCTAGAAAACTCTCCCTTTCCATCAGAAGGTTTGTCTGTTATCGTTTGTTCTCTCTCTCTCTCTCTCTCTCTCTCTCGCTCTCTCTCTCTCTCTCTTTCTCTCTCGTGACATTTTATCAGGTTTTCAGTTTTTTCTTTTATCCTTCAGTCGTTTTTTTTTCCTTTCATATCCGCCGGTTCAGCCTTTCACAACCTCCTCCCCTCCCACGCCTCTGTAGGTTCTCACCCACCCCTTCCCCACGCTACACTGGGTTCTAACGCGTCAATGGGTTCTGACCACGTACTCCCTATACGCTTTTTACGCCACAATGGGTTCGAACCACGTTTTAGTGGGTTTTGGCCACGCCTTGCCACGTTACAATGGGTTCGAACAACGTTTTAGTGGGTTTTGGCCACGCTTTACTACGCCTCGACTTATTCTAACTAAGTCTTTCTACGCCTCGACGGATTCTCATCAAGTTTTGCCACGCCCCAACGGGTTCTGGCAGCAACTTATAACGCTGCTGTTATGTCTTACCGCGCCCTTGTTTATTCCTGCTGTGCTTTCTCACGCCTTCTCTGCAGCTGGTCACGCTTCCTCACACTTCGGTACGTCCTAACCACGTCTTCTTACCTGTCAGTGTAGTTTAACCACGCCTTCTCACCTCTCAATGTATTTTAACCACGCCTTCTCACCTTTCAATGGATTTTAACCACGCCTTCTCACCTTTCAATGGATTTTAACCACGCCTTCTCACCTTTCATTGGATTTTAACCACGCCTAGACGAGTTCTAACCACGCCCCCTATTCCTTGAAATTTGTCCAACCAAACTTTCCAGGATTCTATCCAACCTCTTCTTAGTTCTAACCTCGTTCTCCCATGCTTAGAGCGACCTAACCTTAGCAAGTTCTAACCACGTAGGTCCAGCATCAAACCAACCCCATTTCACACCTTGAGGGTTTCTAACCACGCCCTCCCACGCCTCGACAAGTTCTAACCACGCCCCTTCCATACATTGGCAAGTTCTAACCACGCCTCTTCCATACCTTGACAAGTTCTAACCACGCTCCTTCCATACCTTGACAAGTTCTAAGCACGCCCCTTCCATACCTTGACAAGTTCTAACCACGCCTCTTCCATACCTAGACAAGTTCTAACCACGCCCCTTCCATACCTTGACAAGTTCTAACCACGCCTCTTCCATACCTTGACAAGTTCTAACCACGCCCCTTCCATACCTTGACAAGTTCTAGCCACGCCTCTTCCATACTTAGATAAGTTCTAACCACGCCCCTTCCATACCTAGACAAGTTCTAACCACGCCCCTTCCATACCTAGACAAGTTCTAACCACGCCCCTTCCATACCTTGACAAGTTCTAACCACGCCCCTTCCATACATTGGCAAGTTCTAACCACGCCTCAGCAGATTGTAACCACGCATTTTCCACGTCTCTCCCACAGTACCCAGCGCGACCATCCTCAACGGGCCGGAGATCTACGTACACCGGGGCTCTCTCATTAACCTCACCTGTATAGTGGACCACACCACCGAGCGGCCATTGTACATCGTCTGGTACCACTATAACGAGGTAAGACCACTGTAACAAGGTACCACTATAACAAGGTAAGACCACTAACAAGGTACCTCTATAGGTAGTTGGTAGTAGGCAGCTACCAAACAGGGAGGTACTACCGCCTGGGAAGATATTGGAAGCATAATATGTTGTCTAATGGTAGACCCTGCTGCCATATGGCATCACGAAAATTGTGACCAAGTCTCAGGTTGCTGATCTGACTTTCTGCCTCATTTACACACAATTGCAGGGTCTCAATTGTTTCTCTTACTATTGAGAACACAACATACATATTTTGTTTCTCACTTTTGATCTTTTTTCATTTGTGTATTTCTTTATGGTTCTTTAATATTATTACTATTACATTTTCGCCCCCCAGGCCCTGATGTGGGTCAGTGACCTGTGCCCAGGTGGGCTAATCCCTTAAAAAAAAAGAAAAAAAATGAAAACAAAATGTACCACTATAACGAGGTAAGACCACTGTAACAAGGTACCACTATAACGAAGTGTTAATATTTGTCTTGGATGTTAGTTTTAGTCAGACAAAATCCGGACAACTTTAAAATCCGGATAATGGAGAGTACGGGTTAAGTGAGAGTTTATTATAGGTTTAATGTATCTAAGAAAGTGCTAGTTGTAATATGTATTTTTATTTATCTTATAAATAGCCTTAATTTATATCTTTATTTTTAACATCAATTGAAAAAAAAAATCTTGTGTTTGATTACCAGATTTTTTTTTTTTAGTGTATTGAAAATTTAATAATAGAATAATTTGGGTAAAGTAATGCGTGTTGTATGACAGACAGACAGAGTGAATGTATGTGTGTGTGTAATAATAATAATAATAATTAACGGTTTATTGAAGGAGCTTGGCAGCCAGAAGGCTGAAAATATACAGTTACATATTTGGGGAATGGGTTACGAATTACAAATAATATACAAGTAACATAAGTGACACAAATAAGACATATAATAACTTAGATGGGGAAAAGCTCAAACTACAGTTCAATTCAACATAGTGACAGTGTTACAGCATTACAAGTTGTTGATAATTTTTACAATGGTTGGGACTGGGCTGTTCTTATAGCGATCAGTTCGTGCACGTATGGGCTGGATGCGGTTGTGGTGTCGAACAGCAATTCTCGGGCTAGGGATCTCAGGTGGTAGTAGGAGCCGGTGTCGGGGATGGTGTAGAAGCTTCTTACCAAATTTGCAGATGAGGTCGTGGTGATGGTCAGTGAGAGTTGAAAGGGTCAGTGTGTTGAGCGCTTCTTGATATGTGGAGTAGGAGGGGGAGAGAATACTCTTGCATGCCCTCTTTTGTACTTTTTCTAGGTGTTTACGTTGTGTGGCATTTAGGGAGGAAGACCAGGTGGGGGAGGCATAGGTGAGCTTGGGAAGTATGAATGTTGTGTAAACACTGAGGAGCTCGTGTGCAGGAACGTTGCCTGTGCGTGAGGGCGTGGCAAATGTGACAGTGTCATATTTGTCATGGGCAATGGCAGATGAGGAGATAGTGGGCGTTTGTATACAGGAGAGGTGTATGGGATAATGAAGTGTATGGGCGCAACCGTAATTGTAGGCGTGGTCGACGGGCGGAACACGAGCGAAAACAACCCTGAAGACACACACACGCGCACACACACACACACACACACACACACACACACACACACACACACACACACACACACACACACATACATACATACATACACACACACACACACACACACACATACATACACACATACACACACACACACACACACATACACACACACACACACACACACACACACACACACACACACACACACTCAGCTCATTTCACACCTCGTTACCCCACCAAGCACCACCTGACCATCACAACATAACTCTCCTCAGTCGTGTGAACATCAGACTCGTGTTTGTGCAGGCGACTCTAAGCTCAGGTAATGACTAGATTGAATGACGGTAATTGGCAGGTGATACGGTGTTTTTGTGTTGATAATGGTCAGACAAAAACAGTACTAGTCGGACAAAGATATACATAGGTGGACAAAACTTTCAATGCCGGACAGGAATGTGTACTTGCCGGACAAAAAAAAAAGTACTTGCCGGACAAAAATATCACTTGCTGGACATAAACCATTATTTTACTTGTTTTATAAAGGTCAAATGACTCGAAACTCAGCTAAAAAACACGACCGAACGACGATAACTTTCAGATGATGTACAATGTTTATGTTGATAATTATTGAACAAAACTATTAATTGGCATGACAGAAACATTACTTTTTGGACAAATATAATAATAACTGCATAATTATAACAACAACAGACAGCTAGACAAACTAAAACAAATAAATGATTAATCGTTACTAACATGATAACAAAATTCAATAAAGATATCTTATCATGTTTCCTGTGACGGTACAAGAACAGAGCTAAGGTGTAACTCTATCTTGGTACACTGAGGAGTAGCTTCGAGTGACAGCCTGACCTTGGTATATACTGGGTGACTAAGAGAGAGAGAGAGAGAGAGAGAGAGAGAGAGTTGCTATTTTTGGAGCATTATAGTGCTATGTCATACGTGACCCTCACCAATGTTGTTATGGACACAAATAGAATTTGACAGACACATACACAGAAAAACGCAGAAACAGACATACACAGAAAAAAAAACACACACACACATTTACAAAGATACACACATAGATATACAGAAAAAAGACAGACTTGGGTACACACAGAGAGAGTAACACCCACACACATTTACAGACAGAGATACAATACAGACTTCCACACAGGGTCCGCCATCCACACAACGTCGGCCATCCACACAGCGTTGGCCACAGACTCTTCACATTTCTTGAGTTTCGCTTAGAGATGGCGACAATCATCTCCACGTTGACTTTACATTAACACCTGTCATTCATATTGCTGACGCACATGAAAGGCAATTGGACACACACACACACACACACACTAACGTTTAATTCTTTACTTAACACTTACTAAAACCATCTTTATTACTTAACATCACACTTACAACCAACGTAAAATTATCATGAACACAGTAAGGTATATGCAAAAGAAATGGTCCAATAATATGTCAAGTCCAAAAAGTAAGAAAAGGCACAGTATGAAAAACACGGGAAAGAGAGCAGCATTAACAAAAAACGGGAAACAACGCAGCATTAACAAAAAACGGGAAACAACGCAGCATTAACAAAAAACGGGAAACAGCCCAACGCTACTAGCGTATTTCCGAGACCTTATTATGTGACCTTTAGATCGTCGAAGCCTAGATCATTTCATTAAGTTACCTGTAGCCGCCTCAGTGAATGCAACACCTGCACGTTAACTCTTATTTGTTGGGTGGCGTGGGTGGGCGCGGTAGGTGGCATGGGCGGGCGTGTAGGGTAGCGTGGGTGGGTGTGTAGGGTAGTGTGGGTTGATGTGTGGGTGGCGTGGGTGGGCGTGTAGGGTAATGTGGGTGGCGTAGGTGGGCGTATGGGTGGCATGGGTGGGCGTGTAGGGTAACGTGGGTGGGCGTGTAGGGTAACGTGGGTGGGTGAGTAGGGTAGTGTGGGTCGATGTGTGGGCGGCGTGGGTAGGCGTGTAGGGTAACGTGGGTGGGCTTGTAGGGTAACGTGGGTGGGCGAGTAGGGTAACGTGGGTGGGCGAGTAGGGTAGTGTGGGTCGATGTGTGGGTGGCGTGGGTGGGCGTGTAGGGTAGAGTGGGTTGATGGGTGGGTGGGTGGGTGGGTCGATCTGTGGGTGGGCGTGTAGGGTAGCGTGGGTGGGCGTGTAGGGTAGCGTGGGTGGGCGTGTAGGGTAGCGTGGGTGGGCGTGTAGGGTAGCGTGGGTGGGCGTGTAGGGTAGCGTGGGTGGGCGTGTAGGGTAGCGTGGGTGGGCGTGTAGGGTGACTTGGGTGGGCGAGTAGGGAAACTGGGGTGGGCGAGTAGGGTAGTGTGGGTCGATGTGTGGGTGGCGTGGGTGGGCGTGTAGGGTAGAGTGGGTTGATGGGCGGGTGGGTGGGTGGGTCGATCTGTGGGTGGGCGTGTAGAGTAGCGTGGATGGGCGTGTAGGATAGCGTGGGTGGGCGTGTAGGGTAACGTGGGTGGGCGAGTAGGGTAGTGTGGGTCGATGTGTGGGTGGCGTGGGTGGGCGTGTTGGGTAGAGTGGGTTGATGGGTGGGTGGGTGGGTCGATCTGTGGGTGGGTTTGTAGGGTAGCGTGGATGGGCGTGTAGGATAGCGTGGGTGGGCTTTTAGGGTAGCGTGGGTCGATGTGTGGATGGCATGGGTGGGCGTGTAGGGTAGTGTGGGTCGATGTGTGGATGGGTGTGTAGGGTAGCGTGAATGGGCGTGTAGGGTAGCGTGGGTCGATGTGTGGGTGGCGTGGGTGGGCGTGTGGGTGGCGTGGGAGCCATGGTGTAGGCGTAGGCATTGAATTGGCGGGTTAAATTATTCATGTAAAGTTGTTCCTTTGGCGTCTCTCTCTCTCTCTCTCTCTCTCTCTCTCTCTCTCTCTCTCTCTCTCTCTCTCCAACAGTACTACTGTACACTAAATGATCATCACCACAACTACAGCACTACACAATAAGATCATCACTACAACTATACTACTACACGATAAAACATAATTCCTACTTCAAACGTCAAAAAACAAATTCAGGTCATTGGTCTTTCCAGTGATTTGATTTAAAAAACGAAATGATAGACTTTGCTGCTGAAGCCGTGTTGGGGGCCAAGGAGGAGGAGGCAGTGTGGGTCGTCGGGCCTCTGTACTCCGTCAGCGACTCTAGTGAAAATATGATTGTTGATCCCTCCATTCGCTATGTTTACCCCTGCCCAGAAAATAAACTTGAGGGTGGGAAGAAGGATGCCATTCAGCTACTCATGGCTTCCGAAAAGAGGAGGATGCTTATGAATGATTATCTGAAGCTGTGAAGGGCAACAAGAGGTGCTCAAGAGGATTCAAAAAAAAAAGAGGAAAAAAAAGAAAATAAAGAAACAAAATTATAAAAATAAATGTAAAACTAAATAAAAAATAAATAAGTATGTAAAAATAAATAAATTAAACACGCACACACACACACACACACACACACACAAACACACACACAATGGGAGGAGTGAGGTAGTAACGCACTCATGAATTGGAAACACTACAGAAACTGGTGAAAATATTTACAGAGAAGAGGTGTAATTAAGTTGTTTTGTTTTACTATCGCATCTCCATAAATACTCATTAGTGCCGAAATCAAAGGTCATATTGTTTTAATTCACTAAAAGAAACATAAGTGAATTGAGGTGAGGTTAGGCAAGGTCACCTACTGTAAATAGAGAAGGCCTGGGTGTAGGTTTGATGACGTCACTAGAGGAGGCGGCGACTATGCTCTCTCTCTCTCTCTCTCTCTCTCTCTCTCTTTATATATTGTTGAAGGAATTAAATTGACTAAATATAGCACAGTAGTCTACTTTCTGAACCAGGATTATACATATAGTCAACACTGAATTAGCTATAGAGAAAACATCATTGTATTCTATAAATAATTCATGTTCACATTCTTATCACCATTATAATTAACAAAACTGTTAATACCTAGTACAGTCATTCAAGTTATTTCTGCTACATTTAATAATTTTCATCATGTACAAATTTATTTAGTAATGTAATGTTTCTAAAATTATTTTCATAATTTCATTTTGCCATTGAAGTAATGCAAATCGAATACATAAATCAACCTCTGGTCTCATTTACATATTCAAATAGACTGTATGTAAGGGCAACATCTTTCCTGACTGTACCTACCTACATGAGCTTTGGGGAAAATGATGTATCAACATGCTCATTAGACAGCAAAAGTAATATACAGTACTATTAATAACATCGGTACTAACATTTTATTTAAAATTGTTAAATCAATTATCAACTTAATGGAAGCCTCTTTAAGGGTGATTGTACTGCAGCAAGTTATATTAAGTAGAATTTGTATTAACTTCAGTACCAATAGGGAAACATTAATTGACATAGAGTACTACAGGGTACTAAATACGACTACTCCATCTTTGAACACAACATAACATAGTGATGTTCATCTGTGAATGGCGTATATAAGTTACAATTAGGATACAATAATCATATTTTAATAATTGATTATTACTCTTTAAATGTTAGATTATGATTATTACTATAATTATATTTTTATTAGATTATGATATAATTTTCAGAAAACAAATATTATGATTTGATTATGATTACATAATCAATGAAAACAAATACTAGTACTTACTTAAACCCGTGTAATAGCTTTGAAGCCATTTATATACGTTTGGAATTTGATATCTATCTTCTATATAAAACAAAGAAGTATGTCTGTCTGTGTGTTTGTGTATCAGCACGAGAATCTCGGAAACTACTTTACCGATCTGTTATATGTAGTGATGATGGGTGGTGTTATATGTAGTGATGATGGGTGGTGTTATATGTGGTGATGATGGATGGTGTTATATGTAGTGATGATGGATGGTGTTATATGTAGTGATGAATAGACAATAAAAATAATAACAGTTTAATGCTAAAAAAATATACTTTGCTGTACCGTTGTAGTGAAAAACATGGTGGAACTTACATACACCGTTAATGAACTATTGATGGAAGAAGAAGTTTTGGGGACTGAACAGTGAGATAATGTGGAGCCTCCCAGAGGGTGGCGTCCTACCGTGGCCTAGCGAATGAGCGTTTCTGCTAGTATTATATATAAATCTATCCAATACATTACTGTTTGTGAGCTACCGAAAGTTAACAATGTCAGAACAACGAAAAACTTGCCCTGAATTTAACTCCTCTAAATTAATGAATTCGTATCTTTTATCTCCTCTACCCTTACTACAGAAGAAGATTAACATGTCCAAGTCTTTCCTTCGATGAAATCCAGTCCAGAAAAAGAGAAATGAGAATAAAAGCAGACAGATAAGTTCCTCCACTCTCTCACAACGTGTTTAGGCGACTGGTGCTGTCGGCCTTCAGTTGTGACTTTACCACCAGATTTGCGAGGGAGACTCAGTCCTTCTCCATCTAGGTGGCCTTGGGTGAGGTGAGGTGAGGTTGTTAGGTCGTCAACCACTAGACCAGGTGTTTGAGCTGAGCCAGTTGGGACTCATTAACTCGTTCACTGACAGACTCTCTTATTTTATTTTTTAAATATCTTACAGCTTTCCTAACCACACATTTGCCCTAGCCACACACCTGTCCTAGCCACACACCTGTCCTTGCCACATCTGTCCTAGCCACAAACCTGTCTTAACTACATACCTGTCCTAGCCACACATCTGTCTTAACTACATACCTGTCCTAGCCACACATCTGTCTTAGCCGCACACCTGTTCACACATGTCTCAAGCACACACACCTCTCCTAGCCACACATTTGTCCTAGCCACACACCTGTTTTAACTACATACCTGTCCTAGCCACACACCTTCTCCATACACCTCTCCTAGCCACACATCTGTCCTCGCCACACATCTGTCGTAAGGACCGACAGAGACCTTGAGATGGAATGTAATCACACACACACACACACACACACACACACACAGCCTGGCTATAGTGTTTCAAGGTCATGTTTCAGTGTTTGTTGACTAGGGAGAGGGTGTGTCCGTGTTGTATGACTACTTGTCTGCATATCTTTTTATAAAGGTTGAGAACAATTACGTGGAAAGAGTGAGTGTGTGTGTGTGTGTGTGTGTGTGTGTGTGTGTGAGACAATGTTACGTTCAGTTCATGGTGTGGATGTGTTAACTAAATGTCACTCCATTGTTTGTATTGACACTGCTGACACTACCATGATGTCGACACACACACACACACACACACACACACACACACACACCTTTACACACAACACACACCGTGAAGGGAAGTCAGACAAGGCAAACAACTGGTAATTCTCACCAGCATCGCACAGCCACACATCAAAGCTCCCCGAGTCCCTCTCACCACACACACACACTGCTCCCTAAATAAAACAGTTTCTCCTATACGCCTACATACTGTACAGTCTCTTTTACACGGTCACCACTATAGCCGTAAAGCATTAAATCAACGTTTAAAGTGTCACCGAAACTGTACCGGTATTTTCTTAACTCTAGGTAATCAGGACACGTTTGGATGGGTCACTTTAGTTTAGTTACGTCATAAAATCAATATATAGAAAATTGCTTGAAATTGTACCTAGACTAGACCAGTGGACTATAATTACAGTAGATGCGTTGTCACATTCCTAGTTATAATAAGACTTTACGTACGACTGTTTCATAATCTGGACACTAGACCCAGATTTTCAAAGGTTCGTAAGTTATTTTTGCTTCTTAATAGTGAGGATAAGGAGGAGAGAGGGCGAGAAGGGAGGGAGAAACGCATCACGGTGAAATAATATCAACGTTACTTTTTAGCTGCCGTCTGTGAGTGAATCATTTAATGCCACTTTTTGTCTTCCCATTTAGGAGAGGAAAAATAATAGGGTACGAATCTTTTAAGAATCTACACTATGGCTCTTAAGTGTATTAATATATCAGGTACTTTTTACCCTTACGCGCCTTGATCCTGTAAATGTACTTTAGTCCTCGTGATGGTTGATGCAATTTTTTTGACACATTTAGACATATCAGTTTGGTATCAGTTTCTTCTCGATATACTTTCTGTTTGGGATTTGGTTCTATCGTCTCTCGTGATTGTGTTCTATCCCGCCACAAAACACAAGCCAGTAGTATAGAGTAGATGTCTCACACTCTCATCTTGCCATTAGTGTTGGAGTACCCTAGGGAACACCTTGTCTCCTCTTCTCTTTCTTGTGGGTATTAGTTAATCCTCTAACTTTAACGAGACTCCACATGAACTCGTATGCACATGATGTCATTCTTTATAGCCGTCTCTCCGCACGATACACAAAAGGTCATTCTATTCTCGGCTCTTGTTATAAATGTGATCGCCTCGACGTTAAAATGATACAACAAGTCGTTCCACACCACCTCGCCTCGTATCGTCATCATTAAACAGTCAATAAATCTTAAACAAATCCCAAAATATTCTCTCTTTTTTATCCACGTATCAACATCTATCAGCCATATAGTTTAATAATTATTACTGTAGATTAGTATTAAATCGATCACCTCAGTTATTTCTTCACTTAGAGGAGTACCCAAGTAGAGACTCTATTCTGGTTAAGATCTTTTACCCCCACCTACCTCATACACCTGTAGGATACCTCGTCACTGTGTCGCCCTCTCTCCCTCCCAGCACACGCCTTCCTCCCTCCCAGCACTCGTCTTTCGTCTATATATAACGGAAAGGTTTTCTCCCGTAGGGCACGACATCGTCTATTATCTGTGAAATAGTAGCTGCCTCACTCCTCCTCTCTCCTGCAGTGTGCAAGGCAAGACGACCCAGCAGCTTGACTCTAACACACTATGACAGCTGCGTTTACTGGGTATCGCCACCTTCAACCTAACCTACCCACACTGCTTGCTGAGACACGTACACTTGTCTCCACCCACGCACGACGTACACACACACACACACACACACATAATTTTTATCATCAATTCATCTGTTTATTTTCAACCATTTACAATAATCACCTTCAACACACTTTTCCCATCCCACGAATACATACTGTACATATCAACAAGTATGTATGTGTCTGTGTGTGTATCTGTGTGTCTGTACGTATGTGTGTGTGTGTGTGTGTGTGTGTATGTGTGTGTGTGTGTGTATGAGTCAATAAAACACTGCGTCATATTGAAGAGACACTTAAACTACAGAGAACAAACACATGAGTTGGTTCTTCTTAATCTCTTCCTCTTCATGCTCTCTGCTGCGTCACCCGTGTGTGGGAGTCTTCGGTTTTTGTGTGTCTGTCGGTGTGTAACGTGCGTGAAGGGTGACGAATGTTGGTCCCATCCCCAGTGTTTATGTCAACGAGGAGAGGAGAGGGAAGGAGACGAGAGGGAAGGAGAGGAGAGGGTGGTAGTGGTGGTGGTAGTGGTAGTGGTGGTGGTAGTGGTAGTGGTGGAAGGACTAGGGATATCGGTGGTGGTGGTGGTGGTGGTTGGTGGTGGTAATGGTGGTGTTAAGGATGGATTATGTGTTAGTAGTTGTGGTTGGTTTCAGAGTGATGTTAAAGTAATGGTGGTTGGTTTTATACTTGGTAGTTTGTCTGAGTTGTTATTGTTGTTGTGGACCTCTGGGTGGTATGGGTATAATATTATTTGTTGGTGGTCTTTGGGGTGTGTGATGCTGATAGTGGTGGTGGTGGTAGGAGTAGATGTGGTGGTGGTGGTGGTGGTAGGGGTAGATGTGGTGGTGGTGGTGGTGGTAGGGGTAGATGTGGTGGTGGTGGTGGTGGTAGGGGTAGATGTGGTGGTGGTGGTGGTGGTAGGGGTAGATGTGGTGGTGGTGGTGGTGGTGGTGGTAGGGGTAGATGTGGTGGTGGTGGTGGTGGTAGGGGTAGATGTGGTGGTGGTGGTGGTGGTGGTGGTAGATGTGGTGGTGGTGGTAGGGGTAGATGTGGTGGTGGTGGTGGTGGTAGGGGTAGATGTGGTGGTGGTGGTAGGGGTAGATGTGGTGGTGGTGGTAGGGGTAGATGTGGTGGTGGTGGTGGTGGTAGGGGTAGATGTGGTGGTGGTGGTGGTGGTAGGGGTAGATGTGGTGGTGGTGGTGGTGGTGGTGGTGGTGGTAGGGGTAGATGTGGTGGTGGTGGTGGTGGTGGTAGGGGTAGATGTGGTGGTAGGGGTAGACGTGGTGGTGGTGGTGGTGGTAGGGGTAGATGTGGTGGTGGTGGTGGTGGTAGGGGTAGATGTGGTGGTGGTGGTGGTGGTGGTAGGGGTAGATGTGGTGGTGGTGGTAGGGGTAGACGTGGTGGTGGTGGTGGTAGGGGTAGACGTGGTGGTGGTGGTGGTGGTGGTAGGGGTAGATGTGGTGGTGGTGGTGGTGGTAGGGGTAGACGTGGTGGTGGTGGTGGTGGTGGTGGTAGGGGTAGATGTGGTGGTGGTGGTGGTAGGAGTAGATGTGGTGGTGGTGGTGGTGGTGGTGGTAGGGGTAGATGTGGTGGTGGTGGTGGTGGTGGTGGTGGTGGTAGGGGTAGATGTGGTGGTGGTAGGGGTAGATGTGGTGGTGGTGGTGGTAGGGGTGGTGGTGGTAGGGGTAGATGTGGTGGTGGTGGTGGTGGTAGGGGTAGATGTGGTGGTGGTGGTGGTAGGGGTAGATGTGGTGGTGGTGGTAGGGGTAGATGTGGTGGTGGTGGTAGGGGTAGATGTGGTGGTGGTGGTAGGGGTAGATGTGGTGGTGGTGGTAGGGGTAGATGTGGTGGTAGGGGTAGATGTGGTGGTGGTGGTAGGGGTAGATGTGGTGGTGGTGGTAGGGGTAGATGTGGTGGTGGTGGTGGTGGTAGGGGTAGATGTGGTGGTGGTGGTGGTGGTGGTGGTAGGGGTAGATGTGGTGGTGGTGGTGGTGGTGGTGGTAGGGGTAGATGTGGTGGTAGGGGTAGACGTGGTGGTGGTGGTGGTGGTGGTGGTAGGGGTAGATGTGGTGGTGGTGGTGGTGGTAGGGGTAGATGTGGTGGTGGTGGTGGTGGTGGTAGGGGTAGATGTGGTGGTGGTGGTAGGGGTAGACGTGGTGGTGGTGGTAGGGGTAGACGTGGTGGTGGTGGTGGTGGTGGTAGGGGTAGATGTGGTGGTGGTGGTGGTGGTAGGGGTAGACGTGGTGGTGGTGGTGGTGGTGGTAGGGGTAGATGTGGTGGTGGTGGTGGTAGGAGTAGATGTGGTGGTGGTGGTGGTGGTGGTGGTAGGGGTAGATGTGGTGGTGGTGGTGGTGGTGGTAGGGGTAGATGTGGTGGTGGTAGGGGTAGATGTGGTGGTGGTGGTGGTAGGGGTGGTGGTGGTAGGGGTAGATGTGGTGGTGGTGGTGGTGGTAGGGGTAGATGTGGTGGTGGTGGTGGTGGTGGTAGGGGTAGATGTGGTGGTGGTGGTAGGGGTAGATGTGGTGGTGGTGGTAGGGGTAGGGGTAGATGTGGTGGTAGGGGTAGATGTGGTGGTAGGGGTAGATGTGGTGGTGGTGGTAGGGGTAGATGTGGTGGTGGTGGTAGGGGTAGATGTGGTGGTGGTGGTGGTGGTAGGGGTAGATGTGGTGGTGGTGGTGGTAGGGGTAGATGTGGTGGTGGTGGTCGTGATAGGGGTAGATGTGGTGGTGGTGGCGGTGGTGGTGGTAGAGGTAGTGATGGAGGTTATGATGAAAGGAGTGGTGGTAGCGATGTTGGTAGGGATAGTGGTAGTGGTGGAGGTAGTGGTAGGGGTAATGGTAGGGGTAGTAAGGATAGTTGTTGTAGTAGTGGTGGTGGTGGAGGTAGTGGTGATAATGGTGGAAGGAGTGGTGGTAGGGATAGTGGTGGGGGTAGTGGTGGTGGTAGTAAGGATGGTTGTAGTAGTAGTAGTGGTGGTGGAGGAGGTAGTGGTGGTAATGGTGGAAGGAATGGTAGTAATGATGATGGTAATAGTGGTGGTCGTCCCATGAGTCGTGGTTCTATGTAAAGGACGACCTCACCTCTTTTGTCTCTCGTGTAGTAGTGTTGCCGACAGTGATGACGTTAGGTTACGTTACGTTAGGTTATGTTACGTTAGGCTAGGTTAGGTTAGGTTATGTTAGGTGAGAGGGAGGAATTGAAGGATTGAGGGAGGGAGGGAGAGAAGGAAGGAAAGGGTGGAGAGGAAGGGTGTGAGAGTGAGAGAAGAAGGGAAGGAGGGAGAGAAGGAAGGAAGGGGTAGAGTGGGGAAGGAGGGTGTGAGGGAGGGAGGGAGAGAGAGAAGGAAGGGGTAGAGTGGAAGAGGAAGGGTGTGAGGGAGGAAGGGAAGGAGGAGGGAATGCCAAGTAGGAAGGTCTGAGATTTGCTGGCAGTGGTGTCAGGTGTCGGTGGCACTGGCACTTGACACCGAGCTATACGCTCTTGTGTCACCACGCCTGCTGAGTCACAGTCATGAGCTGCTGTCATGTGTAACCCCCCTGATGTGTGTGTGTGTGTACCTCTGACATGTGTTGACTATCCATGTCAAGTGCACAAATGTCATTCTTGTGCACCCTAGTCAATGTTGTGCACATCCCAACCTCGTGTACGATTGTCAGTGCCACCCCCCTCCCCCCCCCCATTAGCTTTCAATGTGCACCTCGTAAACTTCACCCGTCGTGTGTACCTCAGTAAGATCCACCTCTATTGTGTGCACCGTGTCGTGTATGTATGTGTGTGTGTGCACCATCCACTCAACAAAACAAAATAAATCACCTTTACGTCACACCAGAACAAAACCTAAAACATTATATTCCACTAAAACGTTCAGAAAACTTCCTTATCTTAACACCTTATCGTATCCTAAATTGATCTCATCTTAAAACAATCTTATCTTAAGCGATCTTATCTTACGACCATAATTTGCATACTTCGCTCTACTAAAATCTGAAGACATATTATACTGACTTTACACGCACGATAAGTAAAGTGTTAGATAGTGTGTGTGTGTGTACAGTATGTATGTATGTATGTACAGTATGTATGTATGTATGTAACTGTGGAAGCATCGAGGCTGCCACTATTCATGAACTACTACGCTTGACTGGCCATGTTACCCGCATGGACACAGTAGACTGCCAAAGCAGCTACTTTACACTACAGTCACCTAACGTAACGCTGGCGGGCAACTGAAAAGGTATAAGGATAGTCTTACGACAAACCTGAAAAAGTGCTAAATCGACCCCCACACCTGGGAGTCAATTACTCCACACCGTAACGCTTGGAGGAGCACCACACAAGAAGGTGTCAATGCCTTTGAGTTAGCCCGACTGCAAACTGAGGCAGACAAGCGCCAACGCCCCTCCCGCACTCGATGTAGCCCTCCACACGTGCAACATCTGTGAAAGACGCTGCAGGTCCCGTATCGGTCTCTTTAGTCACCTCAAAACTCACCAACCTACGTAGGTGACATCCCTAATACCTCATATCATTATATCATAGCTGGATGATCGTCATACTCGATTGTGTATGTATGTATGTAAGTGAAAAAGAAGAAGAAGGAAGAGGATATAGGTGAGAGATAGGAGGAGAAAGGATAAGAGAAGAAGAAGAGGAGAGAAGAGAAGGAGGACAAAGGAGAGAATGGAAGAGGGGATAGGGAGAGAAGGTGGATAATGAGGGAGGAGGAGTGGGGGGGGAGGTGATAAATATAGAGAGAGGGATAGTTATAGTTCATAAAGGGAAAGGGAAGGGGGTGATAAATAAGGGGAGGGGGGTTGTCATGGTTCATAAAGGGTGCGGAAATAGCGAGTGGGGTGATGGAGACAGACAGACAGACAGACAGAATGAATTATACCCCATCCTCCAACAAGTCACTACCACTAAAAAAAAAAAAATCACAAATCAGGTCACTCCAAATAATCTCAGGTCATCCACAGGTCACCACAGTCCTCACAGGTACAGTACTTACAGGTGAGTGATCGACCTCCGCTAGGTAGGTGATAGACTACAGGTATGAGAGAATCAGAAGGTAGTAAACATCTTTTCTGACACAGGTAAGAGCCATCAAGGGAGATAGTTAAGAGCCAGAAAAGGGTTCTTCATTTTTACCTCCGCTGGTTAACTAAATTACCCCGGGTGAGTGAGATGGGCCGAAGTTAACTGCTGGTAAGTATTCTTCTTTTTATCACTGGTTAAAGTCTTGGCCAACAACACAATTTCTACGACCAGTGAGGTAAAATTTAATGAGTTTTAGTATTCCAGGGATTTTTTTTTACACTGATTCTAGCCACTTAGTCCTGGAGCTGTAGATCGTCTTACAGTAGTTCTGGGTACTTGCAGGTATTAATGAGAGGTGGGTGTCGTCTGGCGGGTGATTAGATTACTTTAAGTTTACAGGTATCCGCAGGTTATCGATAAGTACTTATTAAGATCACCAGGTAACTACAAATCACTCTAGTTCCCACAGGTATACGGTACTTGCAGGTAATTAATGAGTGATTGGTGCCCTCCTGCAGGTGATAGACTACGAGAGTGTGGGCGGGAAGGTGATAGTGACACAGTCTGGCCACAACACCGTCAGTCACCTGTTGGTCGAGAGGGCCAAGTCCTCATACTCCGGCAAGTACACCTGCCGACCCTCCAACGGTGAGGACGCCACCGTCATGCTACACGTCCTTAACGGTGAGTCATGATCAACACCAAACCTCTAACAGAATTTCTCTCTTTATTTTTTCACAGGTAAGTTTTTATGAATAATAAACTTCTAACACCTTTTTTGATTAATTTCTTAGATCTGGAAAATATATTAACTATCAGGGGTGTGTCGAGGGCGTTGGGTATCTTTGTCTTAGTGAATATTTCAAAACATTTACTCGTGTCAAGCATCTGGGGTTGGTCCTGGATGGTAGTAAACGTTCACCTCCTTCTGTTCTGGGTTTACTTCTCTGGGGTCAGATTCTCAAAGGTCGTAACGATGATGGCGCCTTGTATAACTGGAGATGGGAGTAAGCACCTGGCTACCTGTTATACTCCCAGCCTCTTAACCCACGTTATGACCCGGCCAATCTATACCTCCACTGCTTCACGTCATCACCTTATACCTGGAGACTCATATCATATACCCGGAGACTCATATCATATACCTGGAGACTCATCACCTTATACCTGGAGACTCATCACATCATACCTGGAGGAAATTTCATATTATTATTTCAGGTTACACACACACACACACACACACACACACACACATAACGTAGTCGCGTCACGAAATCTTGCCAAACGCTCAGGTGTCAGACATTCTTGACATAGATTCACGTCCATACCAGGCAGATGACGTACCCGAGGCTCTGGTGTGAGAAAGGGAGGTATTTCCTTATTTTCTGACCCAGTTTTGTGATCCAGCAACGTTTTGTGACCCGTGAACGAGAAAAGCGTTATAGAGGGTGTTTGGTTTGGCGTGTGTGTGTGTGTGTTTTGTTTGGAAGCAATCATACAACTACACACCACAATTGTACACCTCTGATACACACACACACACCACAGAATTATCCCCTCCTCGTACCTCCACACACACACACACACACACACACACCACAGAATTATCCCCTCCTCATACCTCCACACACACACACACACACACACACACACGTAAGCAGGGTGGTGAAAGACGCAACTAAATAACCTCGACTTTATGATCCTTCAGCGAGATACGACTGGTGTAAAAACCGAGACAGCGAGATTTAGGTAAGAAACAACGAGATCTTGTGGGTGGCGTCTCGCTGGCAGGTCTCGTAGATCTCGTGTTATCTCGTCATAATTGCCACTGACTCTCTCAAGCATGTGGGGTAGACGTGGGGTAGGAGAGAGAGAGAGAGAGAGAGAGAGAGAGAGAGAGAGAGAGAGAGAGAGAGAGAGAGAGAGGTTGTATGTGGTGTATATGTATGTATGTGTGTGTGTGTATGAGGTTGTATGTTGTGTGGTTGGGTGTGAAGAGGTGTATGTGTTTTTTTTTTGAACCTATGTACTACTCATGTGTATGTTTGTGTGTGAGGATTTGTTTGTATACGTGTGTATGTGTGATTGGTTGCGTGTATTAGTGCGTGTGTTTGTGTGCGTCTAATGAATGTGTTTACCAAGCGAAGGTTCACTCGGAGATCAGAAACAGATGACGTCATAATGTCAACAAAGAGAAAGAAAAAATAATCCCAACTTATCATAAACATCAATTATCCTAAACGTCATAAACATCAATTAACACACCATAAATATATAAATTAATAAACATATAATAAACATTAATTCATTATCACCTCGTACAGTTAAAGAAATGAATGAGTAATACACAAGTGAATACAAAATTATGCAATGAATTCAAAATATTTAAGTCTTCCCCCCTCAGTAATACGTAATACATAATTCTAATGTACTTGATGTAGTAGTGTAAAGTATATATATATATAGTCACTTCTCTCTCCCGGTAATCACTTTGGCACACTAGCTGAGAGGATGATAACACACACACATACACCTACACACACACACACATACACCTACACACACATACACCTACACACACACACACCTACACCTACACACACCTACACACACACACACACCTACACTCACACACACACACACCTACACACACACACACACCTACACACACACACACACACACACCTACACACACACACACATACACCTACACACACACACACGCGCGGGAGAGAGAGATACCGTGAGGCAAATTATATTATGATAAGACAATTGAGGAGCGTTGTGACCTGGTGCTACGACCCTCACCATGACGACCAGAAGGTGATAATGGTGCCACGACCCTCACCATAACGACCAGGAAGGTGATAACAGTGCTACGACCCTCACCATGACGACCAGGAAGGTGATAATGGTGCTACGACCCTCACCATAACGACCAGGAAGGTGATAATGGTGCCACGACCCTCACCATAACGACCAGGAAGGTGATAATGGTGCTACGACCCTCACCATGACGACCAGGAAGGTGATAATGGTGCTACGACCCTCACCATAACGACCAGGAAGGTGATAATGGTGAAGAATACAGACAGAGTGAGTGATAGACAGATAATGAGTGAGACAGACGGACAGAAACAGACAGACAGATAATTATGATAATCGTCGCCACATCAACTGGAATAATTCTGGGCATTAAATCCTAAAACACCATCGACTCACTGAATAATTCCTACCAATGATTAAAATAATATATACAAATAATTATCACTAATATATTTAATAGGGAAAATAATTTGTGGGTTTTTTTTTTTATCGTTGAGAAAGAAGATGAACATATGACCATAATAAATATTTCATCATATTATTAATCACCTCTTATGGAAATTAACGAGAGAAACTGTCCAATAACTTATGAACATTCAGTATAGGTTAGGTTAGATTAGGTTAGGTTAGATTAGGTTTGGTTAGATTAGGTTTGGTTAGATTAGGTAACTCAAGTAACAAACATAATCGTGTATAAAGCGTGTGTGTGTGTGTGTGTGTGTGTAAGTAAATGAATCACCTGATCGGCCAATTGTGTCTGGCTTAGTGAGTGAATCATCATTGTTCAGGTTCGGACCAATTTATGAAATGACTGAAATACGACTGTAGCCGATTAAATGAGTTTGGTATTGCCTTGTTACATGGAGTGGTGTGTTAGCGTGGGGAGGGATGGGGAGGAGTTCGGGAGGGATGGAGAGGAGGTTGGGGAAGTTGTGGGGAGTTGAGGAGGTGGGGAGTGTTTGGGGAGTTGGAAAAGGATGGGTAGGAGGTTTTCAAGAGGGCTTGGGAAATTGGGGAGGATGTAGGAATGTTTGGGGAGGCTGTATGAGCGTGGGGAGATGGAAATGTTGTGGGGAGTATTTGGAGAATAATGGAGGCGCTTTGGTTTGGGAAGGAGAGGAAATTGAGGGAGGAGGTGAATTTGTGTGTGTGTGAGAGAGAGAGAGAGAGAGAGAGAGAGAGAGAGAGAGAGAGAGAGAGAGAGAGAGAGAGAGCATGTGTAGGAAGAGGGAAGTGGGAGGTGAGGAGATAGAAGGGAGGAGAGGTTAGGTAAGGTGGATGAGGGTAGGAAGAGGTAGAAGGAGGTTAAGTAAGAGGTTGGATGAGTAGGAACAGGAAGAGATGGTGAGAGGTATAAGCCGCCATCAGCCTCTGCTAGTCATTAGTAATCTCGGATAATTTATTAATGGTATTTTTATTTTTTATATGATCATCTCAGCCAGTACTTAGTGATGAAATTAATAATACTTTTCCCTGTGTGTGTGTGTGTGTCGTCTGGGTAACGCAAGGAATCAAATTATCACTCACACACACACACACACACACACGGCCATTGAAGTGTCACTGAAATAGGTTTCCCTTATTTTAATTAAAGGTGAAGATCCTTGACTCTCACCTGTGACCTTCTTCTTCTCCTCTATTAAAAGTATTTATTTCATTTTCTACCCTTCAACCTAACCTAACCTAACCAAACCAAACCTAACCTAACCTAAACCAGTGGATAAATTTCATAAAAGTTAACTTCCTTGTTATTACCTCCCGCCCACCATCAGTCTCTACCATGTGTCTGTCTGTCTCTGTCTGTCTATCTGATTGTCGCCAAAAAAACAGAAGGCAAATCTCTTTCAGTAAACCACAATTCTAATCCTCCTAAGATCAATGGATGTGTCTTTCTAAGGTAAAATAAATGAGAAAATGAGAAATAGTCTTTAAAAATATAATAATACCTTCAGTACCTGTCATTCATCCATCATAATTTACATACCTAATGATTGTTACTTTAGATGTAATTTTCACACACACACACACACACACACACACGAGGTCACTAACCTCTTTCGTTCACTAGGTGGGGTTTGGTGTGGCGTGGGGATAAACTGGGAGTGGGGTGTATAAACAGCCTCTGGTCTTAACTACCGCCAGCCACTAAATCCAGGTCACTCTGGGTCGAGGTAAGGCTCTACCCACCTGATATTTCTTAATTTGCTGTCGACGTCTTGAAACACCTGAGTATTAACCTGTCTTCACGGTGGTCCAAGAGGAAGTTCTCCCTTGTCTCTATTAGAATGGTTAGGGAGGAGGAGGAGAAGAAAGAAAGAGAAGGAGAGGAAAGGAAAAAGAGAAGAGGTACAATATATTTAGGGTCGACGAAAAGGTGGTGGGTGAGGGAGGGGGGGGGGAAGAAGGAAAGGGGAAGAGAGGGTAAAAAAGAATTAGAGGTGAAAGGGAGGGAGAAAATATAAGAGAGAAGAATGGAAGTGAATCTCTCTCTCTCTCTCTGCTCATTTCAATAATCACTGGGATCACTTTCTTTCACTGAGCTCACTCCCAGCTCACCCCACTGATTGTATTTACTGAGCTCATTTTTACTCACTCAAACATATATGCCCTGTAATAACCAATCAACGTTGATCTGAGGGGTATAATAGCCAATCAGCGTTGACCTAAGCAGTGTCTTAGCCAATCAGCGTTGACCTTATATAAACCAACCAATCAACTGTGACCTCATCATATAAATTAACCAATCAACACCTGACCTCTACCCAACAATCACCTCCATTGTTCCACCTCTCGACGCCGTTCTATTGCAAATCACGACAAAAGCAATTAAACAATAGAGGAACAAGAGGGTAGGTGAGAGGTGCTTTTATTTGATGGTTGTGAAACAGTATTAAAAGTGTACAGAATCCAGGTTATATATGACTTATCTTTTCTCTGTAGGCAGGTGTGTGTGTGTGTATGTATGTGTGTGTGTGTGTATGTACGCATCCAGTAATATCCTCATTCAGTATAAACAAACTAAGCACTAGTGTCTTTCATAACCTTAATAACAACACAAACAAAAAGCTAATTACATTCATCTGGAAATATAGTAATTAACCTGTCTCTAGGCCATCACCTTGTACACAAATTATCACAGAAAGGTAATTTATCTTTTTTCCACACTACCACCACCACTACCACACTAGCAGCCAGACCTTCCCAGTGTTTTTAATGAGTCTTAATGAACCTGCAACACTTGGCCCCGTTACTCTTACATTTTATCACCAATTTTTCTGTCCATTTGATACCGTAGTTAAGATATAATTTTTTGGGGGGTGATATCTCTCTGGGGTGGTATTTATCTGGGGTGATGTGTCTCTGGGGGAAGAAGGGGTGTTATTACCACCACCACTTCCTCCCTCTTCACTACCACCACCTCCTTCTTCCTCCTCCTTTTCTCTTCTTCACACTTCACACCGTCCTTCGTTCTCTTTATTTATTATGAAACAATCTTCTGAGAAATTAAACAAATTAAAAAAAAAAAATTCCCTATATTTTTGTGTCAATTATTCATTTCATTTATGTTGTCATTAAATAAAATTACTTCTGTGGGTTAGTAATGCTCTCTCTCTCTCTCTCTCTCTCTCTCTCTCTCTCTCTCTCTCTCTCTCTCTCTCCTATACTAAGACGCCCACAGGAACATAGTGATTGAAAGAGGAGGACTTTTAATCTCGTAAAACCTGTGCTGCGGCTTCATTGTATCTCTGGGGAGCACCTCGTTGTGGGGGGACTGATGGCCCGTCATAACGCACTCTAGCTGACTCAGGGGCTCACGGGCCTCGAGTTTCACCTGGGAGAGTCTTAAGGGTTCGAACCTCCTCCTCCTTCTCCGTGTCTTGTACTTTCCCCTGGTGGTTTAATCTTTGGGTTTGAGCCTCCTCTTCATCCTCCTCCTCCTCTTCATCCTCTTCTTCCTCCTCCTGTACTTTACCGTGGTGGCTCTAAGGTTCATAGCTTTTGATCTTCATTTGGAATCCAGAGTTTGAACCCCCGTACTGCACTGAACCCATTGGCTGAAGGTTCGGTGAAAGAGTTCAAACCCTTCTTCTTTATATTCTCTCTCAGCCACAACAAACTCGCCAGAGAACCGGAGGCCACGACATTCTGCTGCTTTCTTAAATAATTTCAAATTCAGTAAATCCATAAAAGAACATAAGAAACATAAGAAATAAAAAAAGGATTATATAAAAGACCTTCAACCTGATCAATATGACAGTAATTTTTAAAAGAAGACGTTCATACCTTATCAACATCGCGGTTATCTTACAATATTGGAACAAAACACGACTGACTTTCGATAACAGAACTTCGACTTTATATTAAAATAGAAATATAATAAGAAATTAATTAATCTTTCAATACTAGACACCTGATTCATACTAATTAACAGGTAACAGATTACGTTTCTTCTATAACAAAACACAACATATGCATTTTGACGATGCTAAACGACAGTGAACCATTACCCAAAGTAAACTATTACCCAAAGTAAACTATTACCCAGAGTAAACTATTACCCAGAGTAAACTATTACCCAGAGTAAACTATTACCCAGAGTAAACTATTACCCAAAGTAAACTATTACCCAGAGTAAACTATTACCCAAAGTAAACTATTACCCAGAGTAAACTATTACCCAAAGTAAACTATTTCCCAGAGTAAACTATTACCCAGAGTAAACTATTACCCAGAGTAAACTATTACCCAAAGTAAACTATTACCCACAGTAAACTATTACCCAAAGTAAACTATTACCCAAAGTAAACTATAACCCAAAGTAAACTATTACCCAAAGTAAACTATTACCCTGAGTAAACTATTACCCAAAGTAAACTATTACCCAAAGTAAACTATTACCCAGAGTAAACTATTACCCTGAGTAAACTATTACCCAGAGTAAACTATTACCCAGAGTAAACTATTACCCAGAGTAAACTATTACCCAGAGTAAACTATTACCCAAAGTAAACTATTACCCAAAGTAACTATTACCCAAAGTAAACTATTACCCAGAGTAAACTATTACCCTGAGTAAACTATTACCCAGAGTAAACTATTACCCAAAGTAAACTATTACCCAGAGTAAACTATTACCCAGAGTAAACTATTACCCAAAGTAACTATTACCCAAAGTAAACTATTACCCTGAGTAAACTATTACCCAAAGTAAACTATTACCCAAAGTAAACTATTACCCTGAGTAAACTATTACCCAAAGTAAACTATTACCCAGAGTAAACTATTACCCAGAGTAAACTATTACCCAGAGTAAACTATTACCCAAAGTAAACTATTACCCAGAGTAAACTATTACCCTGAGTAAACTATTACCCAGAGTAAACTATTACCCAGAGTAAACTATTACCCAAAGTAAACTATTACCCAAAGTAAACTATTACCCAGAGTAAACTATTACCCAGAGTAAACTATTACCCAGAGTAAACTATTACCCAGAGTAAACTATTACCCAAAGTAAACTATTACCCTGAGTAAACTATTACCCAAAGTAAACTATTACCCAGAGTAAACTATTACCCAGAGTAAACTATTACCCAGAGTAAACTATTACCCAAAGTAAACTATTACCCAGAGTAAACTATTACCCTGAGTAAACTATTACCCAGAGTAAACTATTACCCAGAGTAAACTATTACCCAAAGTAAACTATTACCCAAAGTAAACTATTACCCAGAGTAAACTATTACCCAGAGTAAACTATTACCCAGAGTAAACTATTACCCAGAGTAAACTATTACCCAGAGTAAACTATTACCCAAAGTAAACTATTACCCAAAGTAAACTATTACCCAAAGTAAACTATTACCCAAAGTAAACTATTACCCAGAGTAAACTATTACCCAGAGTAAACTATTACCCAAAGTAAACTATTACCCAAAATAAACTATTACCCTGAGTAAACTATTACCCAGAGTAAACTATTACCCAAAGTAAACTATTACCCAAAGTAAACTATTACCCAAAGTAAACTATTACCCAAAGTAAGCTATTACCCTGAGTAAACTATTACCCAGAGTAAACTATTACCCAAAGTAAACTATTACCCTGAGTAAACTATTACCCAAAGTAAACTATTACCCAGAGTAAACTATTACCCAGAGTAAACCATTACCCAGAGTAAACTATTACCCTGAGTAAACTATTACCCAAAGTAAACTATTACCCAAAGTAAACTATTACCCAGAGTAAACTATTACCCAGAGTAAACTATTACCCAAAGTAAACTATTACCCAAAGTAAACTATTACCCTGAGTAAACTATTACCCAAAGTAAACTATTACCCAGAGTAAACTATTACCCAGAGTAAACTATTACCCAAAGTAAACTATTACCCAAAGTAAACTATTACCCAAAGTAAACTATTACCCAGAGTAAACTATTACCCAGAGTAAACTATTACCCAAAGTAAACTATTACCCAAAGTAAACTATTACCCTGAGTAAACTATTACCCTGAGTAAACTATTACCCAAAGTAAACTATTACCCTGAGTAAACTATTACCCAAAGTAAACTATTACCCAGAGTAAACTATTACCCAGAGTAAACCATTACCCAGAGTAAACTATTACCCTGAGTAAACTATTACCCAAAGTAAACTATTACCCAAAGTAAACTATTACCCAGAGTAAACTATTACCCAGAGTAAACTATTACCCAAAGTAAACTATTACCCAAAGTAAACTATTACCCTGAGTAAACTATTACCCAAAGTAAACTATTACCCAGAGTAAACTATTACCCAGAGTAAACTATTACCCAAAGTAAACTATTACCCAAAGTAAACTATTACCCAAAGTAAACTATTACCCAGAGTAAACTATTACCCAGAGTAAACTATTACCCAAAGTAAACTATTACCCAAAGTAAACTATTACCCAGAGTAAACTATTACCCAGAGTAAACTATTACCCAGAGTAAACTATTACCCAGAGTAAACTATTACCCAGAGTAAACTATTACCCAGAGTAAACTATTACCCAGAGTAAACTATTACCCTGAGTAAACTATTACCCTGAGTAAACTATTACCCTGAGTAAACTATTACCCAGAGTAAACTATTACCCTGAGTAAACTATTACCCAGAGTAAACTATTACCCAGAGTAAACTATTACCCTGAGTAAACTATTACCCAAAGTAAACTATTACCCAGAGTAAACTATTACCCAGAGTAAACTATTACCCAGAGTAAACTATTACCCAGATTAATAGATAAATAGATAGATAGATTAGAATAAGAATGTGATGGAACGAAAAGAAAATGAGAGAGAGAGAGAGAGAGAGAGAGAGAGAGAGAGAGAGAGAGAGAAAAAGTCGAATGAATGAGGGGTTAGAATGAAGAGGTCAGGAAGAGGAAGAAGAGGAGGGGGAACAATAAAAGAAAAGAATGAGAAAGAGACACAAACAACATAATTGGATAGACAGACAGACAACAAATGAAGGGATCACAGAGGAAAATGAATGAGAGACAGAAGCAAAGAAAGAGAGACAGACAGGCAGAAAGAACACACACACACACCCTAATAAAGCGAGTGGTAGTAGTAACATGACAGGAGCTAACAAGGATTACTTAACACACAAAATTACTCCCTTAGGACACCACGGGCCTCTGTAATACGGCCATCTGTCTGTTTCTCTGTCTGTCTGTATGTCTGTTTATACACATTGGACCGTACTTAAGACCGTACTAACGTCATTTTCATAGTTGTTTAAAGTTGTTTAGTGTAGGAAGTGATCCCTTTAGTGGACGATGGTTAATGATCCTGTCCACTGGAGTGTTAAAACGACAACACGGTAACAATTGTAGGAGTTTTCTGTTTACTGGTGTTTTATGAATGAAATTACTACTGGTGTTTTATGAATGAAATTACTACCACTACTACTACTACTACTACTACTACTACTCTCATACATGTAAACAAACAAACAAACTATAATACCTTCACCAAATACTTACATAAAATGACTTACTTATTTAAACAACAACAAGAAACACACCTGTCCCTCACACCTGTCCCTCACACTACACAATGTTTTCCTGGGTCCTGTGAATTAAATTACTCGTATTGGTGTAAAAGAAAAGAAAAAAAAAAAGAGTTGAAAAGGCCATGGTCCATTCATCTTGCAACTCGTGATGGAGATAGATGGGTCGGTTGATCTCTGGAGTGAAGGAAACACTCTCTTGACGTCATCACACTTCCCTTACACACTTCTTTAGTTGGTTCATCCATCTTGGTGATAGTTTTTTTTTTTTTAGAAGACATGGAAGAAGAAGGAGAAGGATGACGAGGAGGTGGAGGCGGCGGCGGTGGTGGTGGGGAGGTAGGAGTGGAGACTTTTGATGACACCTACCTCCCGGCCACACGTCGTCACCCACCTCTTGGCCACACGTCGTCACCTACATCCCGGCCACACGTCGTCACCTACCTCCCGGCCACAACACCGGCCACCCAGGAAGGTGTGGAGCCATTCCCGGCCCACGGAAATTACCTCCAACATGTTATTACCTGAGGAAGCGACGGAACCGAGAGCTTTGTGGAGCCCGGGTTCTTTTTTTTCGTAGGAGTGCAACCTGGGTTTCTTTTTTCGGAGGGGGGGGGGGTGCCAGGGCTGGATCTCTACATTTTCCTGTATCTTCCAGGCCACAGATGGCTGCATCCTCTACGCACGCTAGACGATTTAGGGCCCCAGGTGGCTAGAGTCTGGTGAACTTTGATAATTCATGAACCATCTGGCTTTGGATAGTACCATCCCCAGGCCTTTAAGAACCCCAGATGGCGACAAGCCGGCTGGTGAACTACTAGAAGCAGTTCTCTTACACGTGTTAAACCTACTAAAGACCCCCAGATGGCTGCTACAAACTGGGGATCTTCGCATGTCTCTGGATCCATCCCTCACAAGGATCGGACAACCATACCTACCAGCCCCCTCAGCTGACTTCAAGGTTCAGGGTGCTTCACAGGCCAGGGCTTCTCAATAGCCTTGGGATCTCTTGCAAGCACCACCAAATCTTTGAAGGCAGAAGGTGTGTGTGTGTGTATGTGGGGTAGTAGTAGAATGCAGCCGCCGTAGTAATGTATTCAGGCGGTAATACACTGGTGGCGCTACCTTCTATGATAAGCCCTTTATGCTTATGAATTCTTGATGTCTTGCCGAAGCACCAGTGTGCTTGATATATGCTGATTATATTCATGACGGCTGATTCAAATACATGGTGATTTTTTGAGGGGGGTGGCGGGGAACTATCCTCACACAAATGCTAGACATGTGTGGATCTATGAGTCATGTGTGGGTTCGCTTGTCATATGAGGGGTCCGCATGTCGTATGTGGGGTCCACTTGTCATGTGTGGATCTGTAAGACGTGTTGGGTTGAATTGGCGAATCATGAATCGTAATGGAAATGTCAAGTTGTGAATAACATTATCAATAAGGTCGTGAGGGATGATAGTGGTTGTGGTTGTGACTGACTGACTGACCCATTAAACTGACTGACTGACTGACTGACTGACCCATTATCTAACTGGGAAATATTGACTGTCGATTTATCTGTAAACATTATGAATGGAACATAAACGTCAGACGGGAGTAAATACGATGATAAATTATAATTACGAAATATATAATATACCTTTTGGCGTCTATTGTGGTAGTCAGAGGTGGGAAGAAATGAAGAGGAAGGGAGAAAGGAGGGAGGGAGAAAGAAGATGAGGGAGATGAGAGTAGAGGAAGATGGGAGAGATATATAGAGACACAAAGATAAAGGAATATAATATGGAGTAAAGAAGAGAAAACGAGAGAGAGAGAGAGAGAGAGAGAGAGAGAGAGAGAGAGAGAGAGAGAGAGAGAGAGAGCTAATTAGATTAAAGAAAGAAAAAAAAAGAAAAAAGAAGAAAATAAAGATAAAGGAGAAACATAGTAAGCAACCAAACAGGGAGAGAAGGAGGAAGTAGAAAGAAAGGAAAAGAAGAAGGAAGGAAGGATAACAAACAGACTAACCAACCAAAGATAAAATATATTACTGAGTGAAGGTCTGAACTCTGGAGCGCCAACAGCTGACAATGCAAAAGATCGATTACTTCAAGTAGTAGGGAGGGACAGCCACGTCAACCCACAGGTACTAAGAAGAGCCGAGAATGAGTGAGGGAAGGTGATGTGACAGACGATTGTCATGAGGTGAACCAGATGATGCTAAAGTGACTTGTCTTGTTAAGGAATGCTTTATGGGAACGGTAAAAGGAGATGCAGAAATTATTACTCGTTTGTGCTGTCTTCTTCTTCTGGTATGAGCGACACACACACACACACACACACACACTACCAGTGACTCCTTCACCCCCATCCTTCCACCTCACCCTTGGTTTTCCCCTTTCCCTTATCATTCACGTCTGTCATATGCAAATACCCTCTTCATCACTATTTTATATCCTATTCTCCCAGTATATCCACCCCACCTGTACAGACCCTCATCCACATATACCCACATATTCCTATCAATCCCATATCTCATTATTTCTTTGTTTATTATTCTGTTCATCTTATTTTTTTTTTTAACTATCTTTACTTTCAAAATGTTATTGTTGTTATAACTGATTTGGTTCCTCCTCTTGCATCAGGGACCTTATTTCACGCCCATTATGATAACGTCTCTCTCTCTCTCTCTCTCTCTCTCTCAAAGAACATGTTGGATTGTTAAAACTTATCTCGAGTGATTGTCGTAAATAAAAACTCGCTACATGATTTACATTAGTTGAAAGAGACGTTATTTACAATGGCTTAGTGTCGTTTATTTACAATAGTACAAAGGCCTGTATTATCATTTAAGAGTCGTATCATTTGCAATAGTTCAAGACTTGCCCCAATTACAAAAATTAAAAGGGTCGTGCCAATTACCATAATTTAAAGAGTCGTGTCATTTACAATAGTTGAAGAGTCGTCCCAGTTTGCAATATTTTAAAATTTCGTTCCAATTGCAATAGTTTACAGGGTCGTGCCATTTACTCAAGCTGTGGATAGTTTAGCAGAAGTAGAGATTTTTGTCCAACGATAAAAATGTGTCGACTCGTTATTATTAATTTTATTGTGGGGTGGTAGTGGTGAGCTGTGAAGTGTAGCGAACGTGTAATTGTAGTACTAGGGACCCTATCAGGGGCGGCACCCCCCAGGGACCGTCCCAGGGGCGGCGTACCCAAGGACCAACCCAGGGCAACGCCCCCAGGGACCATCCCAGGAGCGGCTCATAGCTGGATGATCGTCATCCTCGATCCCGTGACAACAAAGTAGTAGGAGGTGTGTTTGTGTGATCAGCAAATACCAATACATTTTTACCCCCTCGGTTTATATCAATAAATGATTCAGCCGAGTACGATAATCACTATTTTCCATCATTACCGACTTGGGTTATGGCCTCTTAGGCTTCGCTGCGGCGGTGGACTTGGCCACATCCATTATTATTCCTTTGTAATCTTCCATTCATTCTATATTATTTTATATCCACTATCCCCCCCCCCCCCCGCCCGCCCCCCAATCTCATAAAATATTTAAATTCTCTGGCTGTGCTGAAATACTTCCTCTGGTCGAAAAATGCTCACATATGAAATAGTCACATTGTTTCCGACCGTGATAATTGGAAGTGTCTCACATCCCTGAAATAAATAATTCTTCTGGTTTTATTCTCTCTCTCTCTCTCTCTCTCCAATTATCAAATAGTTTCGTTCTCCCGTGTAATAAATTCAGCCGCCCTCGCTCCCCCACCCTCCCTGCGTTAGCCAATACGTGGCCATTGGCGCCATAAACACCTCCGCTGTTCCTCTCTCTCTCTCTCTCTCTCCTGTGTTCCTCCTCACCCCTACCCTCCTGAGTTATCAAATACGTGGGCATTACCGTATTTCTCTACTCAGGGTCCACCTCTAGTATTTTTCAACCTCCCCCGTGTGAATCGAATTTAGTCACTGTGTGTATCTGTCTGTCTTTCTCTCTATCCTTTTCTGATCGTATTTTTAAGCTCAGTGTTTTGTGATATTTTGGGGGGATTTTATTTTTATTTCACCGTAATTTGTATTTCACTCCTTTTAATTTTTATTTTTCAATCACTGTATTTTGTATTTCATTGTATTTTACTGTATCTTGTATTTTCTCGTATTTCACTCACTGTATCTCCATATGCCCCCTACAGGAGAGCACCCGGCGGGGCTACAGACCAACAGGAGTGGTCGGAGCGTGACGTCCTTGGCGAGCGTAGTGATGGTAGGGTTCGGGGTAGCTGTCAGCGCCTTGGTTCTCCTGTGTCGATGCTGAGCTACACCAAGACGCCGCTGCCATGACCGCCGCCCCACACAACTCAGTTCATCATTATTAATCTTATTCCATAGAGAGAGAACTGTGATGGTTTTCTTGTATCGAGAGATAGAAAACTGTTTGTGTTTCTCTATAATGCTGATAGGTGTTAAGAAAACGTTGTGTTCATCCTGGGTGAGAGACAGATGGGGGTAAAGCAGGTAGTCTGTTCTCTTGTTCCCCCAGACGAGAAATGTTGTGTTATTTCATCCCCAGTGAGGGAAGTGATGTGTTCTTTTATGCCCACGAGAACAAACGTTGTGTTCTTTATTCCCAAAAGGAGAAAAGTTGTGTTCGTTTATGCCCGAGAGGAGAAAGCGGTGTTCTCTTATTCCTTAAAAAGAAAAAAAAGAAACCATTATAATCTTATTCCAAATCAAAACAAACAAACAAACAAACAAAAAAGAGAGACGAGATCTCCTTAGATATTACTGTAAAAAACAAAAATTACTTCATTTATTTCCCAGGAAAAACAACGTATTATTGTGTTTTCTCCTTTTGAACAGAGGATTTTTTCCTATATTTACCTCAAATATGTGCAAGATTTTTTAGGTATATTATGTACTGTACACTATATGTATATACCATATATATATATATAGTTTCTTGTATGTCAAGATTGAGGTGTCATGTCAGATGTTCACACGCACACACACACACACACACACACCTGTATACACCTGACATGACATCTTAACAATGAGTGTCTTGACTGTTTCCTGGGTCGTCATGCGGCGCTACATGACTGTGTTGTAACTGTCGGTGAACAGTTGGCCTTACGTGTTGTAGCCGATTGTTATGAACTCTCTTTTATATATAGAAACAAAAGTATATATATATATTTATTCGTAGAGCTGACAGGTGTTTCAGAGGAGATATAACACCCGTCAGTACTACATTACCTGTATTAGTTTATCTTAAGTGGCCAACTGGCGGATCTTCTCTCATCTAGACCTGTATAAAAAAATGCTCAAAAATTAGTGACGGATTACATTACATACATACATACACATACATACATACATACATACACACATACATACATACATACGTGATGGCACTCCTCCCAGAAGCGGTAAACTGAGACGTACAGTACAAGAAAGAAAAATAAGTAGTGGTGATGGTGATAGTGGAGGTAGTAGTAGTGATGGTAGGAGGTGGTAGTGGTATGGTGGTAGGTGGATGGGAGTGGTAATGGTAGTAGGAGATAGTAGTGGTGGTGGTGGTGGTGGTGGTGGTAGTAGTGGTGGTGGTGGTGGTGGTGGTAGTAGGTGGTGGTGGTGGCATCAGGTGTTTTAGCCTAGGTGTGTTGATCTCCTTCCTCTTCCTCTTCCTCCTCCCTCCTCTTCCTCATCCTCCTCCTCCTCCTCCTCCTCTTTCCTTCCCTCCCCTTACCCTCCCACTCCTCCTTGGGCGGCTGACTCGACTGACTATAATAAAGAGTTTACTCATATACTGAAGACTTTAGTAGAAAATACCAGCTCGCCGTGTGTGTGTGTGTGTGTGTGTGTGTTTGTTTCAAATCAAGTTTCCAAGAATAACAGGACGTGTACAACCAAATGACTGACTGACTGTGGGTTGACTGGCTAACTGGCTATCTATCATTAATTCCTCCCCTTCAGGTGTCACGACTGTTGCTGTTAACCAATCACCTGGTGCTGTTAACCATAGCCCTGGTGCTGTCAATCGTCCACCTGGTGCTATTAACCGCTCACCTGGTGCTGATAAAAGCTCATCTGGTGATGTTAACCGTTGCCCTGGTGCTGTTAACCGCCCACCTGGTGCTGTTAATCGTCCACCTGGTGCTATTAACCGCTCACCTGGTGCTGATAAAAGCTCACTTGGTGCTGTTAACCGTTGCCCTGGTGCTGTCAACCGCTCACTTGGTGCTGTTAACCGCCCACCTGGTGCTGTTAGTCGTCCACCTGGTACTATTTGTTGCGTGAGAGTGAAAAGCTGAGCGCGAGGCAGCAGGATTTTCGTAAGGTTTGAGTGACGGGAAATTGAATAGCCAATCTGTAGCGACCAGAACCAATATGACTTTAGTGAGCAAGAGTACACGAGAGAGATGAATAATGATAATAATAATAATAATAGTAATAATAGTAATAATAATAATAATAATAATAATAATAATAATAACAATAATAATAATAATAATAATAATAATAATAATAATAATAACAGAAAATCTCATGTACTAAATGCATAAACAGATATGATTCATTAATTACAAAGAGAGAATTACAGTGAGGTGAACCTTGAGAGTGAGAGAGTTACAGTGAGGTGGACCTTGAGAGTGAGAGAGTTACAGTGAGGTGGACCTTGGGGGTGAGTTACAGTGAGGTGGACCTTGGGGGTGAGTTACAGTGAGGTGGACCTTGAGAGAGAGAGAGTGACAGTGTGAGTTACAGGAAGTCGTGGTGTTTATTTTTTTACATTAACACCTGAGGACACATTTCTCTTCCTCCCTCCCTCCCTCTCTTCCTCCTCTCATACGTCTTCCTCACTCCCCAACTACTCCTCGCCTCCTATTTTCTTCGTCTATCTCACTCCTCTCCTCGTCCGTACCTCACCCTTCATTCTTTCTTCCCCCTTCTTCCTCCCTTCTACTTCTCCTTCCATCCTCTCCTTTCCCTTGTTCCTACCTCCTCCTCCATTCTCTCTTTCCCCGGTTCCTCCCTCCTACTTCCTCTTTTCTCCTCCCTCTCGCTTCTTCTCCCACCCTCCTTCGTTCCTCTCTTCTGCCATCTATTCATCCTTCCTTCCTCCCTTACTTTCTCTCTCCTTCACTCCCATCCACCATATTTTCCTTCTCTCTGCCTCGTTTCTCTTCCCTATCTGTCTTCTCTAATCCTCCTCCCCTATCCCTCCTACCCTTCCTTCCCCCTATCCCTTCTACACCTCCCTCCCATCCCCTCAGCTAAGAATCCAAAGCTCAAGGAACAGATCCAGTTGGCGTTCCTTTACCTTACGATAAATTTAAGGGGAACAGTAAATATGGCGTCTTAATCGAATCAAGAGTGTAGAGAGAAACCAGATAAAGTGGTAGGAGGAAGAGGGGGAGGAGAAGAAGATCGAGAGGTGTAGGAAGGGGGGAGGGAGGGGAAGAATGGACAAGAAAATAGAGAGGAAAATTGGGATAATAATGTGAGGAGGATAAGAAGGTAAGAGGAAGGAGAGGAGGGAAGGATGACAGAGGGAGGGTAAATATTGGACGAAGGGGAGATGGGACGGTAAGGAAGAGAGGGTATACGAAATGAGGGTAGAAAGGGTGGAAGAGTAAGGAGAGGAGGGAGATAGAGGAAAGGTTTTAGTCCATTGTCGACCCCAATAAGTGTCAGGCTACGACTATGTCAATGACCAGAAGAAATTAAGAGAAAATGTATCACTTAGATCTCTCTCTCTCTCTCTCTCTCTCTCTCTCTCTCTCTCTCTCTCAGATCTATATCCTTCCCCTCCTTCCCCCTTTTCATCTCTCTTTCTCGTTACTTCTCTTTCTCCCACCCCCCCTCTCTCTCTCTCTCTTCTTCTCTCTCCTTTCCTTTCACTTCTTCCTCCCTTGTCTCTTTTTTACTTTCTCCTCTTCCCTCATTTCTTTCTCTCCTCCTCTTTCTTCTTCCGTCTTCTCCATTTCTAATCTCCACTTCCTTTCTTCCTTCCCAGTCTCTATCGTGTCCCCAAGAATTATTACATCTCCCTCCCTACCCCCCACCCCCCCCACCCGGTTGCCTTTGAGAGGGATTTTAGAAGACGTATTTTCTTTTTTACGTGGATCTTCTCAAGGATTTCGTCTGATAAATTCTGAGACAAACTTGTGGTGTAGAGTGAGGGAGTTTTGTGAGAGAGTACCCAAGCGTTGTGTACTGAAGGTGATTAAGACATCCAAGGTCTCTTGTGTCAATGGTTTTCCCTTAGAGAAGACGCGAGTTTTAGAGAGGTAGACAAAGTAAGAGGGAAAACCTGAGGAGTAATCAGATCTTTGACAAAAGAGAGATTAGATAAGAAGAAGGAAAAATGAAGATTTTGGACCCACGAAATACAAAGTAGAAATGAAAGAACACTGAAGCTTTGGGGGAAATTATTGGGTCCTTGGTGTAAAAATAGGAAATAAGTGAGCTGGAAATTGACCCTTCAAGTGAAAAATAAAGAAATAATTAGATTAATCAGACAAAAATTGGATTCTTGAAGTTACAAAATAATTAGACCTTCAAATTCAAAGAAACTGAGCTAAAATTAAACCCAGACAGTTAAAAGAAAAAAATAACTAAGTGAAAATATATATATTATATATTTATATATATATATATATATATATATATATATATATATATATATATATATATATATATATATATAATAAAAACGAGCAACAAATTTGATTTACACAAATCAAAGAAAAACAAAGAAAAAATAACAAATACAGTAACTCAAAAAAAAGGAAAAGAAAATCATTTAGCAATCAAACCAAAAATTGGATCCTACATGTCAAAAATATTAATTATAAATGCGAACAAAAAAAAGTCGGTCTTTCACGAAAAATATTTAGAGAATTTTAACCCGAGGCTTTCATATAACTGTACAGTAATTAGTGTAAGTTTTTTGACGAGAGAAAAACCTATATATATATTATGTCACTGATGCTCACTGTTAATACGACAGCTTCTCAACCTGGTCCTTTGCCTAAGTAACATTCTATTTTCCTTTAATCTATTGGTAAATATATTTTAATTTTTATGTATTTTATAAACTAGATTATTATTTTATCTTATTTATATTGGTATTTACATTTAAATACTCTGTTTTATGAACGATGTGTTATAGGTCACTACACACTGTTGGACGGTGGTTGAACACTGGAGAATTTCACGAGCCTAGGCGTTTTAGCTGGGCGTGACAGAGATGAGAGATGGCCAGAGCTAAGCGCACAGATAGAGCTGATAAAAGCAAAGAGTACAGTACGATTTAAGCTGGACGAGGGATATACGCATCAGACAAAGCTAACTGTGTTTGTCTGTATACAACTAAACGAGCTAATTGAATTGGTCGAAAGTTGATGAGTTGGTTAGTGGAAAAAAAGAGATGAAGAAAAATAAAACACTAGAAATGAATAGATCACCGGCTGCATCGTCACGAATATTAACCAAAGAGGTAATGAGTTTGACATTGTAGATATCATACTGGCTGATGAATATATATTTGATTTTGATTATAGTTGTAACAATAACGGAATAAAAACCCCAATAGCGTTATGAAATTTTGTTTTATAAATGTGATGTAACGTTTTTATATGTATACAGAATCCAAACTGTAAATACTTTAACACCAATAATCGTGCGTCTGGCAGAGACTCACCCACTGCACGCACCCAGCTGAGCGCCGTGTGTCCCATTAAGCCCCATTAAGGGAGAATTTCTGTTAATCTGTAAAATAATTAATCCTGATTGTCGCTCATGGAGGTGATGATGCCACTGGAAATAAAATAAAAAATCAAATGAATGGCGGCTGTCCTCAGAATAAATAGCTGTAAAAAAAAAATAATAATATACAGTGTGTCCATAAATGATTACCCTAAGGACAGTGGTAGACCATGCTTTAATCAGGGTAATCATTTATGGACACCCTGTATATCTGAGGAGGAAAGTTAGCTGAGTAATGTATTTGAGGAAAAATTAACAGCAGAGTTGAACCGTAAACACTTAAGTCGGAATGTAAGAATATGAAGTCTTTTTAGGGGAAGAATATTGTTTTAAATAAGAGGTCAGGACCAGAGGAGAAGACTTTTGTTCACCTTTCCTATATAGTTGTATTAGCGGAGTGCGGGAAGGAACACCACTCTTACCCCCAACACTTTTAACTTTTTTTCTTAATTAAATATATCGAAGTAACCCTTAATCTAGTTGTACAAGAAAGGGCCCTGTTTACTAGTTGTTTCAGGTCAAATGGTGTCGCAGGTATTAATTTAACCCCAGTGATAAGGGCCATGTTCTAATAGGCCCCAACCTGATACCCCTAATGTGATGTTTGGGATTTGGGTCCTGTCCTAATGGGCCCCAACCTATACTCATTTAATAATCATTAGGGTCTTGTTCTAATGGACCCCACTCCTAAAAGAACCAAGTAATGTAACCTAACCTAACAATTAGGTCTGGATTCATTTAGGTTGGAGTCTTTTAAAACTATTCACTAATCTGGAATAGTTATGAGAGATTGGGGCCCACTAGGACTGGGGCCCAATAGGACTGGGGCCCAACTGACCAATCAACTTCAATTCCACATGGTGTAACATATTGAAATTCCACATTAAAGTGTACTGAAATATGAATTCACTCCTTAAATTGAATTGCATATTTAACTCCTGTATTCCTTGGCACACATTTCTCCCTTCCTCCCTAGTTTTAAAATCACAGTGTGGAATATTCAGTTTCATAATAAGCTCAATGAAACATGAAGCATCACACTCCTCCTCCTCCTCCTCCTCTTCTTTCTCCTCCTCTCTTCCTCCTCTTCTCCCCCCTCTTCCTCCTCCATTCTTCCTCTATTTCCACTTTTACTTAGTGTGTCAGATTCAATATGGTTTGTGATTGTAACCTTATATACATGTACGAAATAAAATAAAATAAAAATCATAAACCCAAGCATAGCGAACCCTGGGTGTAAATAAGGCCATGACCTGACCTGACTTTGACCTGACCTCGTGAAGTATTTAAGGCTAGGGGAGGGAGCACCACAGTTGACCGTACTGGCATACATGGTCAAGTTAACCCTATAAAGAAAGACGAGGAGGAGGCCACGTTATTAGTGACTTTGTTTGCTGTTGCTGTCTACTTAATGGTGTCCTGACCTGTTTGTTGTCTTCCTGCTCTCCGACGCTGTTTCTACTGGCTGTTAATGTTGTCTGCATCATTTTTATGTATATCTGATATGATAAAAAAAAAACGAATTTCTTTTATGTAAATAATGTTGGTTTTATTGACCTTTTATGTGTGTGCGTGTGTGTGTGTGTGTGTGTGTGTGTGTGTGTGTGTGTGTGTTGAGTGAGATACAAGGTGGGTGAATTGAGTGAAGTTTAACCATTGATGAAAGAACTGAAGAGATTAATTAACAAACCAAATAAGGAAAATCTGGGTAAGAGAATGAAAGAAATCACTAGTGAAAGAAATCAAGTCAAACTGCTAAAAATTTTAATGAAAGAAAATCAATAAAAAAAATAAAGAAATAAATTTGGTCAACTTAGTGAAAGAAATTACTCAATAACATCTACATTACACTGACTACCTACCTACACCACGTTTTCTTTTCAATATCTGTAAAACAACAAAAAGGACAAACTATAACATTCTTATTATTGTTGTTTTATCTTTATTCTTCTCTATCTATCCACTCTTTCTTTAAGATATTTCTACCCTTTTAATCCACCTATTATAGAATACGGAAGAAGAAGAAAATAGAGAAAAGAATGCAGAAGAATATAGAAGAAGAAAAAAAAATAATTCAATAATATCTAACCATTAAGGAACACAAAATAATGTCAACACTTAGATGATAACACAAAATACAACTCAAAATTTCATGACGGTAGAGAATAAATGTTACCAAATTAAATGTAAATAACAATAATATGAAAACACAATATTTTTTTCTTAATATAGTAAGGAATATTTTAGACCAACTACCATATAATATTACGCGGGATTTTTTTTCTTCAGGATATAGAAGAGAATAATTATCAAAAACGTAAAGCAAAAAAATCGAGTTAAAACAACATCCACCAGTTAGGTCAGGCAGGAGAGTTGTTGGATGGGAGAGGGAAGGTGGGATGGGAGAGTGAAGGTGGATGGGAGATGGAAAGAGCGCGAGGAAGGAATGAGAGGGAAAGGGAGAGGTAATAAGAGTGGAAGGAAAAGAGAGTGGGACGACGGGATGGAAGAGTGGAAACAGAAAATGACTGATTAGGAGAGAAGGAAAACGAAGAGATTGATGAGAGGAAGAGGAACAGAAAGAGGGGAAAGATAAAGAATAAAGACACAGGAGGTGAGATAGGAGAAGGAAGAGGGAGATGGTGGGATAGGGGCAGAAGGTGGATGGAAAGGAGAAGAGGAAGGAAGAGAAGAAGGTGAATGTACGATAAAGAATGAAACAATGAACTCAGGGGACACAAGTACACACAAACAAGAACAGATTCATTGACACTTCCTTTCTTCACCCCCCCCCCCCCCCCAGGTAGGTTTCCGCCCACCAGGTACAACCACACCTCTATAACTTATCATTCACGCAGTCTAAGGTCTAGATGTATACACCTGTGCCTGGGGCGAGGGAGAGGCTGAGAGGGGGTTAGGGAGAAGATGGGGCGAGAGGAGGTGAAGAGAAGAGATGGTGAGAGGGAACGAGGTGAGTGGGGGGGGGGGTTGAGGGGAGGGAGAAGTGGGTAAGAGATTATCGTTTCTCACGTTCAGACTAACTCGGTCCTCACAGCATCAGTGTAGGTGCGTGTGTGTGTCTTTGTTGTCTTGTACACACAATACAGCGATGTTAAGTCTCTCTCTCTCTCTCTCTCTCTCTCTCTCTCTCTCTACGGGGATTATAACAAAATTAACACCACTGATATCCAGGACCAGCTGCTACTATCACAAGCTGTGAACGTCCATACACACGGCCAAAATACCCTTGACCTTATCTTAACCAATACCTCCTACCTGGTGTAGCACACACCTACCAGTGTTCTGGTCTCCATCTCCCACTACCAGCCAAGTGCAGAGACCCTACATCAAGACCTACAGGCTGATCACTGACTCTGCAGTGCGTCTCTTCGGGCAGTGGATAATTCACCATCCCTGGACTGAAGTACTTAGTGTGGATGACGTGGACACCAACACCATCATGGATGCTCACCACCACTTCTTCCCAGAGAAGTCTGTCAGATCACACATAGCTGACTTGCCCTGGATCACACCTCAGATCAAAAGACTTATGCAGCAGAGAGTCAGCGCCTTTTATCTCAATGATCACAACCGCTACAGGTCCCTTCACAACCGAATCATCCGTGAAATACGCGCTGCAAAGAAGTCTCACTAACCAATCAAGTTGCAACACCTGAAGCAGACCAACGTCAGTCAGTGGTATGGTAAGCTTAAAGAACTCTGTGGACTAAACAATAAGACACATCCCTTCCCCTTCCTTAGCCATCTCACTAAGTGACGCAGCTGAGCAATCAAACAAACATTTCGAAATTTTATGCCAGACACTCCCCCGGCTTGACACCTACCAGCATCCATTTCCACTGACTTAGTGGTAAAATTTGAAGTAGCAAAACGTCTGGACAGACTGAAGTTAAAGCGCTCCTCCACCCCCATTGACTTACCAATGAAACTCTACAAGGAGTTTTCCCCGGAACTAGCTAAACCCCTCTGCTCCATCAGCAATGCTTCCTTCAGGCAAGCAAGATGCCCAGCTGACTGGAAGACATCATATGTGTCACCAGTGCCCGAGTCAACCAGCCCACAATCCTTAAATGAGCTACGACCCATTGCCATCACCCCAATACCCAGCTTAATCTGCAAAGGTTTTGTGTTTGACTGGGCTAAAGCTGATATTGCAGACGCCATAGATCCTCAGCATTTTGGCAACATGAAAACTTCCTCCACCACTCACTGTCTTGTCAGCTTTCTCGACTACATATACCGCCATCTGGAAAAACAAAATACGTCTGTGGCTGTCGCCTTCATTGACTTCACCAAAGCATTTGACCTAGTAGACCACAATTTAATCATCAACACTATCGACCTCGGGTTTCGAAGAAGTCTTATACCATGGCTTACAGACTTCCCCAGTAACCGACGCCAAGCTGTACGCTTCCGAGGGGCTATCTCCACCTTTCAGCCATCACTTAAGTTACTTGTATATCATTTGTCAATCAAGAGACCCATTCCCCAATTATGTAACTGTATATTTTCATCCATCCGGCAGCCATGCTCTTTCAATAAACCGTTAATTATTATTATTATTATTATTATTATTATTATTATTATTATTATTACACACACACACACACACACACACACACACACACTAAACAAAAGTGACTAACTCATAACAAGAACTTATATCCTGATAATTTCTTTCTGATGTAATGAGGCTTCATAAATATAGGCCATAAATCACAGTTATGAGGCTGAACAAGGTTGTTAACTAACTGTGGAGGGAAGGTAGAGGAGTAGAAGGGGGGAAGGTAGAAGGCTGGTGGGAGAGTGGGAGTAGGTCCAGTAGGAAGTGGAGGGAGGGAGTGGAGTGGAAGGAATTTAGAGGAGTAGAGGGAAGGGAATAGGGATGGAGGGAGGTTGAGGCGATAGATGGAAAGAGAGAGAGGGACTATAATATCCGTATAGTGTATTTCGTATCTTTAATACAACTCTACAAAATAATATAAAATGTAAAATATAAAAAAAATATATAGAATTACCTGACATAATAAAATACTTACATAAAAAAAAAATAATCCAAATCAAATAAAACGCAAATGGAAAACACAAATCACAGAAAATGGAGAAGTAGAGGTAATCCGTGTATAGTTCCCTTGGTTGTGTGGGAGGGGTATAGGGGAAGTGGGAGAGGGTATGGAAGAGATGGGACGGGAGGGGAAGGAAGGAAGGAAGGAGGGGGGGAGGGAAAGAGGAAGAAAAAAGGAGAATTGAAGGCGAATTTTGTATCGAACAGCAGCTAGTTTATTGTGCACTCCCTACTCCTGTGAATTACTGTAGCGGCGCAAAAATGGATTACTAGCCAGAGGTTACAAAAGGTGTTTTATCAGACCCCAGTGATAAGAATACTGTTGAATGTTACAGAGTATTTACAGTCCACACAGGTGCGTAAGGTAGATACAGTCTTATGCAATATCTTAAAGTGATGGGAGAGATGGGATGGGAAAGGTAGGTTGTGGAATGGGGGGGGGGTAGATCATGGGGAAAGGGAGGGGAGAATTGGTTAGGTTGTGGGAGGGGAGAGATGAGGAAAGAGAGCATATATATGAGGGAGAGAAGTGAGAGGGGAAGGGAGAGGGGAGATCAATGACAATTGTGGGAAGGGGTGCTTATGGAACAGGGTGAGTGTGAGAGGGGAGTGGTTGTGGGAGAGGGGAAGGAGATTTGTAGGAGATGGTAGCGATAACAGGAAGGAGAGAGACTAGGAGAGAAAGAGATTAAGGGACAGGAGATAGATTATGGAAGAGAAGGCGATTATTGGAGATGATAAAAATAAAAATAAAAATAAATATAAATATAAATATAAAAATAAAAATAAAAATAAAAATAATAATAATAATAATAATAAAAATAAAAATAAAAATAATAATAATAATAATAATAATAATAATAAATCAATCAAAATTACACAAATAATAATAAACTCAATAATTATAGTTTAAAACCTCATTAAAACACACTTGCAAAAAAATAAAACACATGAAAAACAAAAACAAGAGCAAAAATAACGATAAAACAATCCCATTAACTAATAAAAATTCTTACCTACATAAAACAGATGAATTAAACCAAACTACACAAAAAATATTATATAATTTAGTATATTAATTAATCTAGCCAAGGTTAACGTACAACTCTTCAGGTCCGTCATTAATTTACTTACAGAAGAAGATAATTTTAATATTTCTGGCAACACTGAATTAATTTGCCATTACACTAATTATGGCCCAGGTTATGTTATGGTCAGGCACATCCCGACATACCCACACCTTCCGACACATCCCCACACATCTACTGACACATCCCCTCACACCTAGACACCCCATATTGCCACGATTAATTACTTCAAGTCACTGAGTAAATTTGCCGCCATTTTGACTTGCCATCTTTAATTACGTCTAAGAATGGAATCAAAATTACACTGAGACTCTACCTTAATTAGATACGTTCACTTAACACAAGGTAAAGTAGTTAAGGTATGGTAATAATTTCCTACCTTTGTCTCTCTTAATTAGTGCTAAGTTAATGAATCTCTCTCTCTCTCTCTCTCTCTCTCTCTCTCTCTCTCTTACTCTTCACTTGCCTCTTACCCTTATAGCTATCCCCTACTCTATTATTTCCTTCCTTCCTTCCTTCCTTCCTTCCTTCCCCTTCCTTCCTTCCTTCCTTCCTTCCCCTTCCTTCCTTCCTTCATTCTCTTTACATCTCCTCCTCCTCATCATCATTTACCCTCTATCTCTTCCTTTTTCTCCTGTCTTCATCCTCCTTTCATATCCTCCTCTTCCTTAATCTTCCTCTCTATCCTCCTCCTCCTCCTCCTTCCATCCCAGTAGTTGATGCTTTTCAATCTACTTTCTATTCAAGAGACAGAAAGTGACAGTAGACGGTAAGGAAGGAGGGATAGGAAGGAAGAAGGAAGGGAAGGAAGGAAGGAAGGAAGGAAGGAAGGAAGGAAGGAAGGAAGGAAGGAAGAAGGAAGGGAAGGAAGGGAGGGAGGGAGGGAGGGAAGGGATGAAGGGAAGGGATGGAGGGAGGAGAAGAAGAAGAAAGGAAGAGGGAAAGAAAGAAGGAAGGGAAGGAAAGGAAGAAGAGTAAAGAAAGAACGAAGGAAGAAGAGGGTAAAGAAAGAAGAAGGAAGGAAAGGGAGCGTAAAGAAAGAAAGAAAGAAAGAATAGAAAATACTACCTTAAGAAACCCGTGCCGTATCATCAGGACAGAAGTACCAAAACCTCCCCTTGAAAGAGAAGACTTGACTTAATGTTTACAGTGGGGTGAACGACGCCTTGGAGAGTGTGTACACCCCCCCCCCCCTTCCCCTCCCCTTCATCCACACACACACACACACACACACGACCACTCACACAGACATTATTTAATTTCAGTGGCATCAAAGGTGTGCTACTAATTGGCCACGTCTATAGTATTTGTCCTCAACTCTCAATAGGATTATCTTTCTACCTCCCGTCATCACCATCTGAGAACTTTCTGATTCTCTTTTCGACCAACCAACTTTTTTTTTTTGCACCAACAACTTAATAATGACATCAAAGTGGGATTGTCAAACCGCCAGGTGACTTATGTGATAAGATTAATTAGTTTAGATTCCGAGTTTGTATTTTTCAGGTGTTGCAGTACAGGTAATAAGGTTAAGGTATAAAGTATAGGTGTATTACTGTCATTAAGTCATCTGAGGAATATACACACCCACCTTAATTCACCTGAAGATTAATCATATCGTTTTATTTCACCTGAAGATTAACCACCCCACCTTATTTCATCTGAACATTAACCACCTTAACCTAACTTAGCTTAACTTGATGTATCCTAACCTAACTTTATCCTGTAGGTAACGTTAGGGTCGTTAATAATCAGGGAAAATAAGCTGAGCTGCCTTTAATCTTCATGGGATTTACGTATTTCCATTTGGTGACAGATTCATACAGGTGTTGTCTTAGTGTAGTACAATAAGACGGACTGTGTATTATTGTAGTATAAGTCGTGGTCACCAAGCTAACACTGTGAGGTTGTACACAAGAAAGACATCTCTCACACACACACTTCCCCCATTCTCAGAACAGTTTGTTGATATTTTTATTACGGAAGTTCTCCGGTTCACAGCCACGAAAGTCAAACACGCTTACTGTATTTTTTTTTTATTGGGCACTCCCCTACATCCTTGTGTAAGGTGAAGCGCAGAAGCGTTTACAGCGCCCAACAGGGAAGCATGCTGAGTTCATGCTTGCCTTTATGTCTCACGAGTTAAGGGCGTAGAAGCCTGAAGAGTCAAGGGCGCAGAAGCCTGAAGAGCCAATGGTTCATGTCATCAAGTTACTGGAAGCTCCAACAACTTGTCCCTGAATACGAATTCGCAACTTTCGACTTACAACAGGTACCTACTGTACTGCTAGGTGAAGCTTACTGTATTACCATCACGTTGGGGCTCATACCTATACTTGTACCTGAATCTGTATTGACTTGATGATTTTAAATTTACCTTTAAATTAAATATTCGTCAGGTATTGTATATCTAACCTTCCTTGTGTCACTTCTTGAAGACGTAGGAAAAGCAGATTATTACCCTAGTCATATACTGTATACATATTAACACTTGAGTTACCTGCTGTCAGCTAACCCAGCGAGCCAGAAACCTTTAATTCAACGAGTCTAAATAAAACAAACAAAACAGGAAGGAACTCTACACCTGACCTTGTGGAACTTCAGTTCAGGAAGGAAAAGACACAGAGCAAAAGGAATGAAAGAATAAAAGTATAGAGAGGAAGGTAATGACTGAGGAGAGAGAGAGAATGTGTACAGAATGTGTGGTTAGTAGGGATCCCCACAAGGTGGTGTGATGCGTCTAGTGCAGTATCTTTATGGTACAGGAGGTTAGTATTAAGGTGCATGTTCTGCCTGTATACCTCTTGCTTTCAGTAACTGTTGCTGGCTAGTCTTCTTGGTGAACGGGGGAGGGGGGGCGGGAGAGGGGGGGCGGGGGGGAGGAGGGGGCGGGGGGGGAGGCAGCATAGCGTAAGTCTTCCTCTACCAGTACACAGCTTCTTCACCTTCACGACTCCTGCTGTGCCACCTCATGGCAGCTCACAGTAATTGGGTATCTTTCGGCCCTAGGCTAGATTACCAACAGATCACGGAGCACAGGGGGGGCCCAGATGTACAGCGCACAGGACCAGCGGGCATTTGGACCCGTCCGGGCACCAACCAACCCCTGCCCCACTGCCTTGTGGACTAGTCCGGAAGGACACAAGGCTACAGGAGCTCACCCTAACCAAAGTCGCGGTGGGGACCGGCGTCAAGCAAGCCGGAAATTCTTCGGGTCATTCCGGAAAAATTCGGTGTCCCACCAAAGGTTCTCAACGAGGTGAGAAAATCCCATGACGGTATGCAGGCATGTGCACCTGCAGACGGACTGCAATTTTCGTTGTTTGGCGTAGAGGTTGGGGTGAACAGGGCTGTGTACTTCGCCCAAGCATTTGTAACCTGTTTCTGGCAGCAGTACCATTATCACCCACAATTCATTCTATGCTGATGACGGTGTGCAAGTCAGCCAGTCTGTCGAACGTTAATAATCATGCTGACGACTGTGCTTTAGTGGCAGCCTTCTTTGGGCGTGTTACCTGCTGTCTACCATTCCTTGGGCCAAGAAGTGAGTACAGAAAAGACCGAAGTAACCGCACTACTCACGACCATTATGGCGCTCAACCTATGCACTACTGTACACCTCGAGACCGAAGCACCAGCCAGCAGACATCTCTCCCACCAGACCCAGCTGCCACGTGCCCAAAGTGCGCCTCAAGAATTAGACTACACAGCCATCAGCAGTGGAGGGAGACAACAGACACCCAGCCATCCCGCCCACCTACAGAGCCGCCGCCCACTGATGACGGTGTATCTGACAAAGGGCTTTAATATTAACAGGACAATATAGTCTGATGGTCGACATGGCACGCTAACTACCATAACCAACACCACCATGACTACAGTTCACCACATCGCCATGATCACCACTACCATTGCCATCACCACACACATACATTACCACTACCCATTCTCACCACCACCATTTACACTTACCACCACAACACCACCTCCTTACACTACTACCATTACCATCATCACACAACACCACCACCCACACACCACTACACACCACCACCCATTACCACCACCGACACACCACTACACACCACCACCCACACACCACTACACACCACCACGCATTACCACCTCCTCACAATTACGTACCATAACCCGGCGACAACCCCCAGCCAATCAGCTTCATTCCCGTCACTAACAGCCCAAAACGTCCCGAGCGACAATGGTGCAAAAGCAAACAAGCTATTAGCTGGCGACACAAGGCCAATTTGCATGGTGAGTGACTCTGAGCCAGGTCAAAGGTCAGCCCCCCCCCCCCTCACGCCGCCACTACCCGCCCCGCCCTAGATGGTGGTGCCAGAGGGTTCTTTATGGTGTCACAGTAGTGGTAATGGTGTCAAGGTGGCGGTAATGGTGTCAGAGGCTCCAAGATGATGATGTCACAGGGATAATGGTGTCACAGGGCCCTTGATGATGGTGTCACAGTGGTGGTAATGGTATCAGAACGCTGTTAATGACGTCAGAACGCTGTTAATGACGTCAGAACGCTGTTAATGACGTCAGAACGCTGTTAATGACGTCAGAACGCTGTTAATTACGTCTGAATGCTAAAGCAGCGACTAAAACAAATGCAACAACTATCAATAACATGAACTAGAATCAGAAGCCAGAGCAAAGAGTCAGAGTTACCAGGTAAAAAAAAAATCCAGGTGATTCGCAGGTGTCCGGACTCATATGGTACCTGACAGCCCATTAACGTATTACCACTGAGTTAATATTTTTGAGTTTGGGAAAAAAAAAGATTAAAAAAAAAAGTGATGACCAAAATTGGACTTTCGCTAATGGCTGAAACACACACACACACACACACACGCACGCACGCACACACACACACACACTAATGGAAAGTGATTATGTGGTTGAAGGTTATTGGTGATGGAACAGTGTTGAAAGTAATTGGGGATTGGTGACACTCTGATTGGTGATTAGAGGTCATGTAGTGGAGATTTGTGTGGTGATTTAATGATGACGTCTGAGATTGGTTGATATTTATATGTATATGAAGTTAGGAATGAAATAGAAATTAATTGTGTTTCCTCTCTCTCTCTCTCTCTCTCTCTCTCTCTCTCTCTCTCTCTCCATTTCCTATTATTATTTCTCTCTCTTTTCCCATCTTTCCCTCATTTCCTTTTCCCATCATTATCTCACCCTCTTCTCTCTCTCTCTCTCTCTCTCTCTCTCTCTCTCTCTCTCTCTCTCTCTCTCTCTTTTATCCCTCATTCTTTCATTTCCCATTTCCCCTTCATTCTCTCATTTCTCTCTCATTTTCCCATCATTCTTCCCTATTTCCCTTCATTCTCTCATTTCTCTCCCCCTTCATTCTCTCACCTCCCTCCCTCTCTTCCCATTCATTATCAACCATTCCCCCAAACGCTATTCCATCTGTACTTAAGTTAGTTTACTATAATATTAATTTAGAGTCTCAGATTATCTTAAGTTAATACATCCCAGTTAGCTGTGATGTATATCAGTCAAAGAGCTAACACGGACTTAACCCTATCCCACCCCCCCCCCTCCCCCAGAAAAAGAAAATTCCAAAATGGCCTCAAATTTACACCGAGACTGTATCCTTCACTACACACTTGTTATGAGACGGCAGTGGTGGTATTCTTGGGTGTTTATAAAGTCCCTTGATGCTGGTGTTGACAAGAGTCTTTGATGTATAAGGGACTTGGAAGCAGAAACGTCAAGGGACTTTGTAAATAGATGCGTCAAGGGATTTTATAAAACACCGACATCAGAAGATTTCATTACACAAACAAACCTGGACAGAACCACAACGGATCTGACCTCTGGAGAGCACAGACTCATGGGATGGCGCCACGAGGAAGCACTACCATTACCTTCACCACCACTACCGTTACCACCACCACCACTACCACCAAGTCACGTCCTTAGTTACTACCAAGGAATTTATTTATACACGAGGAACTATTGTGACCTCGAGACGTTAATGAGAACTACATGGGTCGTTTAAGGTTAATTAGGAGCCTTAACTACTGTAGTATATACGTGGGGAAACAATTATTATTATTATGCTTCTCGAGCTTAGGAGTCTAGTGAACATGTTGAGTACTATACTATCCAGTGTCGTGTTATGCTTGGCTTCTTGAGTACGATGACTTGATCTCTTGAGTACGATGACTTGATCTCTTGAGTACGATGACTTAATACCGTGTGTACAATGACTTCACTCCTTATGTACGATAACTTGATCCCTTGAGTACGATGACTTAACCTTTGAATACGATAACCAAATTACACACTACGGAAAAAAAAAAGAAGCATTAAAGTTCCCCCTTAAAAATAACACAAAGAGAATGTACATACAGACAAACCGTAGACTCGTATAATTTAGACTTTACACAGCGAGTTAGTATTAGCTCTAGCCTGGGGTAAAGAAAAATAAAGTGGGGGTGACTTCTCTTCTTTCTACTTTGTTTTCTTCTTCACCTCCTCTTCCTCCTCTTCCTCCGCCATCTCCTCCTCAGTTTCCCTCTTCTTCTTCGTCTCCTCCTCCTCCTCCTGCCTTGCTCTCTTCAGTTTATTAACCACATTAAGAGCCTTTGGTAAGAGGCGGAGGATGAAAGGTGGGTGGAGGGGGGACCTAGGTGGGTGGGGGGGGGACCTAGGTGGGTGGGGGGGGGGTCCTAGGTGGGTGGAGGGGGGTCCTAGGTGGGTGGAGGGGGGTCCTAGGTGGGGGGGGGGGAGGTATGTATGCCAGAAGTAGGTTAGTACAGGTCAGGCAGTGGCGACATAAACAGTGTGTTATTATCTATAAGTGTCACCATATTATGTCTAAACTGTGTCCTGTACCTTCTGCTGCCTGAATAACTGGCTAGATGATTAGCTGCATGGATGGCTGAATGTCTGGTTGGCAGTATGAATAGTTAGTTACTTGCTTGGCTAGTAATCTGAGTGGCTGGCAGCATATCTGGTAAGGTATTATGGCTGGTTGAATAGCTAGCTGGCTTGAAAGACTAAATGACCGGTTACAGGACTTAATCCCTGGCTAGCTGGGTGACTTTATGGCTGCAGAACGCCCACCCCCCCCCCCCCTGGTATGTCTGACAGGAGTAAGGGTTCGTAGTCACACAATTTGCCAGAGGCTTCCCTGACCCGAGCATAATGTTAGTTTAGGGTCGTGTCATTTGCTGTGGGGAGTCGTGGTGCTGTGTGTGGTAGTGGGGGGTGATGGTGCCTGCTGTGGGGGGTGATGGTGCCTGCTGTGGGGGGTGATGGTGCCTGCTGTGGGGGGTGATGGTGCCTGCTGTGGGGGGTGAAGGTGCCTGCTGTGGGGGGTGATGGTGCCTGCTGTGGGGGGTGATGGTGCCTGCTGTGGGGGGTGATGGTGCCTGCTGTGGGAGGTGATGGTGCCTGCTGTGTGGGGTGATGGTGACTGCTGTGGGGGGGTGATGGTGCCTGCTGTGGGGGAATAGATCCGTCGTAGTTGGAGGAGTAAAAATACACCCGACTGACTGACTGACTGACTTAAAACCCAGTTACAAATGTAGCTATTCAATATGGCCACTAAATCACACGCAGACTTTATACAAAACAAAACAAAACACGAATACACCAGATTCTATATAAAGAAGCCTTGTGAATCCGCGGCCAAAACAACGGAAATAAGACAAAAATAACTAATGGAAAACGAAAGATATATATAAACGAAAAAGAATTATGCATAGACTCTTTCATCGGCAAACGCATATATATATGAAAAAAAATATCTGATTGAATATTGTGTGTGTGTGTGTGTGTGTGTGTGTGTGTGTGAACCATAACCCACACAGCCATATATATATACTTAGTACTTCAGGCAGGCTTCACCAAGTTTGCTCTGGGAGTGAGAAAGTTTCTTAATTGTTTATACCGCCATGTCGGGGCTGTTTTGTTGATCTGAGCCCCGTTAACACGCCACCACCCCACCCCACTCCATTCCACTCCACTCCACTCCACTCTTCCCCACTCCACCCTACCCTACCCCGCCCCGTCCCTCTCTCTCTCTCTGTTGGTGTCTATCTGCCTTTCATTCAATTATTTTCTCGCTCGTTTGCCCTTTTCAATTTCTTTTTCTATCTCTCTATCTTTCTCTCGGTCTCGCTCTCCCTTTCTCTCCGTCCCTGCTATTGTCTTTCTCTGTAACTCCCTCTTCCTTCCCTTTCCAAACTTTTATCTCCCTCCCTGCCAATCTTACCCTCCTCCCCTCTCCCTCCCTGCCAATCTTACCCTCCTCCCCTCTCCCTCCCTGCCAATCTTACCCTCCTCCCCTCTCCCCCCTGCCACTCTCCCCCTCCTCTACTCCTCCCTACCAAACTCATTCCATTTTCTCCCCCTACCCTGCCATTCTCACCTCCTTTTCTTCCCTTTTCTTCCCAATCCCATCCCCCCCGTTTTAACCCCACCCTCCCCATCCCACTCTCTTGACCTCTCTGCCTTTCCCCTCTCACATTCTCTTCCTCCTTCCCTCTCTGTCCCTCGTCCTATAAACATCGTCCCCACACTCTAGTCCTCGACCCGGGAGTGACACAATTACCTTAGTTTCCCCCCCCTCAATGTGAATAAAGGTGGACAATAGCTCGTTTTTTCTGGTTTTCATTGTTAATTTTCACACACACACACACACACACACACACACACACACACACACATACACGAGAGCAGGTACAGTACTGACTCGAGATTCAGTGTGTTTGAAAATAAAAGGCTTTCGCGTGACTTTGACCAGGTAAGTATTTGCATATATAAAAGCCTTCCACTTTTAACCTTGCATATGTTACTTATCTGTCCTGAGTGAGATATATTTTGGTACTCGAATATAAAGGTAACACTGTTGTAGGTTATATCTGAAGAAGCCTCTTACTATCAGTGTTATTTCAGATACAGTGTTAAATTATCTGTTGTAAATGTAAAAAGTTAAAAAATTTACAAAAAAAAATATTAGTAAAAAAAGTTGACAAATTTAGTAGACACCAACGTTATTAGTATTTATATTATACAAAGGTAACAGTAAACTTAACTCCCACACTAACCAGCTTAACTTTCCCATCACCAGAATAATCTACCAATCACCAGCTTAATATACCGATCACCAGCTTAATCTATCTATCACCAGCTTAATCTACCGATCACCAGCTTAATCTACCGATCACCAGCTTAACCCCATCACCAGTAAGATTGACAACCATCGCCAGCTTAACGCTATCACCAGTAAGCCAAACTCCCCACCACAAGCTTAACCTTCCAATCACCAGCATAACCTCCCCATCCCCAGCTTAACCTACTAATCACCAGCTTACCCCCATCACCAGTAAGCTTGACTCCTCATCACCAGTAAGCTTAACTCCCCATCACCAGTAAGCTTTACCCTCCATTACCAGCTTCAATTTGGGGTGAGGAGGAAGACGATAATACATTTACCTAACTTGGTAGAACTAATCCCATTTTCTATCATATATCAAGGAATAACTATTTTTATTATTAATATTATTCACGTAAATTAAAATAACCAAGTCTAAAACCATTCATTTATTACTTCCTTATATAAAAAAAATAACCCTCATTCTCTAATCTACATCAGTCAGGTCAGAAAAGACACGTGTTTGGGTCATTACTGTTAGCATATCTCAATAGGGAATACACACTGTAATTACTTCGTCATGTTGGTTATGTTATCGAAGGCAACATCTACCCTCCCCCCTCACCTGGTGTTATCTCAACTTATCTGTCACTTTTAATTAACCACCAAATCTACGTCACGCACACCTGATGTACTAAACACGAAGGTGAGGTCGATGTTGTTGTTTTTTGTGTCCATAGGGAGTAGTAGTAGTAGTAGTGGCCGCATGTCACCGTAACTTAGCTCTCGATGCTGCACACAGGAGGAACGAGAACGACAAGATAAGGGCAATGGGGGAGAGAATTCAGAACATTGATCAAGGCAGCTTCACTCCTCAAGTGTTCACAACCTATGGTGGGATGGGACCAAGTGCAAGATGCTTCTACGCCAGACTCGTGGAGGTGCTACCCGAAGAGAAGCAGCAGCCCAGAAGTTATGTTACAGCCTGGATGAGATGTCGACTGTCCTTCTCTCTCCTTAGGTCGGCTTTCCTCTGCCTCAGGGGAACGAGAGCATCGGCCCCAAAGCCGACAACAGTTGCAGATGTTGACTATGAGGCTACTGTCACTGAATGCCGCATAGATCTGCGGCTCGACTAACTCAACACAGCTAGGATAGCTCCTTATGTATTAGGATATTTAATATTAAGGTAATAAAATGGTGGCGAAGGTGTGGCTATAAGGGGGAGGCTGGAGGCCATTTTATAAAATAAATAAAAAAATAAATAATTAATAGTAGTAGGAGTAGTTTGTGTCTGTTGTAAGGCGATTTGAGAATTAGAGTGAGGTGAGTTGATGAATAACTAGGATGTAAAAAGTGACAAGTACATCAAATTTGCATGCAACACGGCCTTCCTAGCGCGCGCGCACACACACACACACACACACACACCTGCTCTGGTCACTCAAGACTTAAAAACACACACGTCACTCAAGGCCCAGATGCGAAATTCACTGAGGCTGTCTGAAGTAGGAAACAGGCCAGGCTTGTTGACACTGACGGCTGCTGCTACCTGGGAGAGAGAGAGAGAGAGAGAGAGAGAGAGAGAGAGAGAGAGAGAGAGAGAGAGAGACCAAAGAGACAGACAGGCACACCGAAACAAATAGAGCGGAAAAAAAAGAGAGACAGACAGACAGACAGATATACACACAGTCAGATTTATCAAACGTTCAAAGACGGCTCTAACCTTCTCACTTACGATGATCGCTCAACTCTCACACAGATTCATTACATTGGCTTTTCTCCTCAAGTTGTGATGGAAAAAATCGTATCTAGCTCACTCATATAAACAACAGTCAGTTAGTCAGTCATAAAGGTGTACTAATGCTGTTATCAAGGTCATGTCGTCACACCTGTAATTAGTAACAGAAGTTATACTGGTGCTGTACTGATCTTTTGGAATAAACTTGCTGAAGTCTGAGTAAACTTTCAGAAGTCTTGATAAACATTCTGAAGTCTGAATAAATTAACTGATGGGTGAATAAACCTTATGAAATCTGAATAAACTTTCTGTAATCTGAGCAAACATTTTTGAAGCCTGAGTAAACATCCTGAAATCTGATTACACTTTTGCTGAATCTGATATTTTTTTAATAAACTGCTGCTCCATTCAAGTCTTTGAAGCAAATTGGCTTATGGATAAAGGTGTTCTTGTTTAGTGAAGCACAACACCTGAGCACAACACCTGAGCACAACACCTGAACACAACACCTGGGCTTAATTAATGGGAGGGTGTGTCAAACCCTCAATCCCCCCCCCCCTAACTAGTTAGTGCCATTGTTTAGATGCCAAACTATTTTTCGATGACTGTGTGTGTGCGTGTGCGTGTGTGTGTGTGTGTGTGTGTGTGTTTGTGTGCGCGCGCGCGCGGCTTGACAGACGTGACAGGTGTCGAACCACTCAAATGAACGCCTCGTTAATGTTCCCACGTCCATCCCACGCCACCCTCACGCTCCTTGGTCCAAACCACGCCTCCAAGTCCATACAACCCATGCCTGCACACGTCCCTAGGTCCACTTACGCCTCCAGGTCCAACCCACGTCTTTAGGTCCAACCCACGTCTTTAGGTCCAACCCATGCCAGCATGCCCATCCTACGCCCTCAACCCTATGAGAGCGAAGCCCATCTGGTGGCCTCATCACGCCCACACATGAGTGTCAGATCACAAGCTCACAAGTATCACCCCTTGACGTGACAACACAGCCGAAGGTTCATCTGCTGTCTTCCTGGTTATCCCTTGAGATCTGAGAACACACACACACACACACACACGAACAATATCCATACCTTCCATACATGAACCATCACATACACCTCCCCCCCCCCCACACACACACACGAACAATATCCACACCTTCCCTACATGAACCATCACATACACCTCCCCCCCCCCCCCACACACACACGAACCACATCCACACCTTCCATACATGAACCATCACATACACCTCCTCCCCCCCCCCCCCACACACACACGAACCATATCCACACCTCCCATACATGAACCATCACATACACCTCCTCCCCTCCCCCCTCTTGTCTTCACTCTCTCAAGCCATGTGTTTCCACGGCCAAGACCCGACACACTATTGTCATTCACTCACTCTTCCTGCTGGGTGTTCCTCCTCCACACAAAGACCACGAGTGTTATAAGGAATAAATGGATATTGATGGTATGTGTGTGTGTGTGTGTGTGTTGCTTGAATTTGATAGTAATGTGGGATGGTGGATGGGTGGAAACTATATCCTTGACAACAACATCTGGCTGGGTTGAGGAGGATAAAAGGAATACGAAATACGATTTAAGAAGACACTGTGGAGGTGCAAGGCATGACGAAGAGAGTCGCCCAGGGAACTGCTGAGGTGAAGTAGACATTCTGAGAGAGAGAGAGAGAGAGAGAGAGAGAGAGAGAGAGAGAGATAGAGAGAGAGAGAGAGAGAGAGAGAGAGAGAGGACAAACCGAGGGAGGGAGCAACTGAAGTGAAGACCCCAGGCAATGATTTACTAAGGGTTGCAGAGGGTGACGGTGAAGGGGTCAGAGGTAAGGTCTTCACACAGCAGATAAAACTTATGACAGAGATTCAACGTTTAGAACTTACCAAGCTTGACTGAGCGGACAGGAAGGTTGGCTGGGGCGAGGCTGAGAGTGAGGTGGTGGTAGTGGTGATGGTAGTGATGGTGATAATGGTGGTGGTGATGGATGGTGGTGATGATGGTGGTCACAGGTCAAATTAAATCATGGAAAACTGTCCAGTACAAATTAAAATGAAATAGTTGTTACTACCCTTCTCTTTGTCCACACACACACAGTTCTCTAGTGCTGTTAACACACGTATGAGTGAGGAGCAGATATTCTCACACTACATTATCATATCAACAGTGAGTGAAGCATCATTATTAAATCATTATTAATATATTGAGACTTATAACAGAGAGCGAGGGACCACCTGAAGATCAGCCACCCCAGCTTATTTCACCTGATTCAACACCTTAACGCTAGCTACTTTGGGGGATGTAATGTTTGGTTAGATTAGGTTAAGTTAGGCTGTGAAGTCATCACCAACTGCTGTGACGTCATAACCAACTGCTGTGACGTCATCAACTGCTGTGACGTCATCACCCTCGGCCAGGAACAGTGTAGATACATAACCCACTAAGCCTCCGGTACAGAAAGAAGCACTGTAACCGACACTGTACTCGACTGTTATCACACACCTCAACTAAATTCAGATAATTATCCACAGTTGGTTTGGTTAACATTGCCCCGGGAGCAAACCATCGGCCCTTAGGACGGAAGACGAGTACCTGTACCCACTCGGCCTCACCATCATCACTATAGATAAGTGTTAATGTTGTAGAATTCGGATTTATATAGTGATTGTTTGTCGTCATTATACGTTACCCCTAAATAAATCCGGTATAATTTATCAATCCTAACGTGACTTTACAAACCTAACGTAACCTAACGTAAACCTAACGTAAACCTAACCATCCAAATGAACAAGGTATCTTTAGTTATAACTTTCATCGTGGGGGGAGGGGGTGACTCAACAGCTCATAAAACTCTATATAAAGTAATTAACACTCACTTCTCACTCCTTTTACAAGACAATATAAGTCAGGATTTCATTTGATGTCTGTGTTATGTACCAAGACCAACCTACTGATTCTGACGAGCCGTTTTCCCTTCCTCGGATATGCAGGTAAAAACTAAACGTCGGGACTGGAAGGCAAGGACACTCGTTACTCTGTTGCCCTGACGACCAATATTTTTTAACACGAACTTCAAAGACGAAATGGTAATGAAAGAGTAGAGCGAGAATGCAAATTGTAGATGAAAGTATATAGTGAAAGTTTAAAGTAACGAAGAGATATTTTCAGGGATATTTTTTTTGGTTGAGTGAAATGATGTTGACTTAAGAGTAAAAGATTAAAGTGTTTGATGATCAGGTTTAATAATGCTGATGACTATAAATAAAAATCCGGGAATGACTTTAATAACTCTTTTGTGTATGTGTGTGTAACAGTGACCCATGCCATGGTGTGGTAGTGACCCATGGCATGATTGTGTGGCAGTAACCCATGGTATGACAGTAAACCATAGTGTGGCAATAACCCATAGTATGGCAGTAACCTATGGTATGACAGTAACCCATAGTGTGGCAATAACCCACAGTGTGGTAGTGACCCATGGTGTGGTATTATCATGCACTAATGAGAATATAATGACCCAGGAAAATATACTAAATAATTAATGGCTATCTTCATTAATATATCCTATACTTAATACAGGTTATATTTAATACATGACAAAACAAATATAATCAACATAATATACGTAATCTGTAATTAAAATGCCTTGGTAATATTACACTTTATTTATGGATCAAGAATAATAATAGAATGTAAAGGTGTTATGACTTGGAGGTCTTGATTAAAGTGTCATTAGCCATACCTGGTTCTTAGGGTTGGTTTCTAGCCATAAATCAGCCATATCTGATTCTGAGGGTTGGTTTCTAGCCATAAATTAGCCATACCTGGTTCTTAGGGTTGGTTTCTAGCCATAAATCAGCCATAACTGATTCTTAGGGTTGGTTTCTAGCCATAAATCAGCCATATCTGGTTCTTAGGGTTGGTTTCTAGCCATAAATCAGCCATAACTGATTCTTAGGGTTGGTTTCTAGCCATAAATCAGCCATATCTGGTTCTTAGGGTTGGTTTCTAGCCATAAATCAGCCATAACTGATTCTTAGGGTTGGTTTCTAGCCATAAATCAGCCATATCTGATTCTTAGGGTTGGTTTCTAGCCATAAATTAGCCATACCTGGTTCTGAGGGTCTGTCTCTGGTCTCTTCCCTTCACAGTGCCACAAAATTTCCACATGAGGAGGTCATTCTGGGACACTGACTTTGTTTTAATTAGTCTCTTTGTATTTCCCTGTTGCCACCCTTTATGACCCTCTCACACCTTTTATGCTGACTGACTTGAACACATCTCTCTCTCTCTTTCGCCTTTTCTCTCTCTATTGCCTTTTTTTCTCTCTCTTTCGCCTTTTCTCTCTCTCTTTCGCAGGCTTTCCAGGAGGTTTTGTTTACTTTAGATGTTTACTTGCAATTCACTCTCTCTTTGTAATTTTATTTTAAGATGTTTTTGTTCATCTCTTTTATTTTTCAGTTTCTTTTCTATTTCATGGTTAATTTACTTGTTCCTGACTTAGTTTTCTTCTTTTTTTTTTTCTTTTCGAGGGATATTTCTTTTTTTGTTCCAGGTCGATTTTATTTTGTTTTTCATTAAAGGTAAAAAAAAAATTATTCCAGAATGATTTTTCTTTTCGGTCCTGGACAACCATTTTTCTCTTTTTTCTTTTACAATGTTCAATTTTTTTTTGTTCCAGGTCAACTTTCTTTTTATTCCAGGTCAAATTTATTTTTTCATAGTCTTAGAAACTTTCTTTTTCTTGCTCCATGTTAACTTTCTTTCGTGTTCCAGGGCATTTTTCTATATATTTATTCGTGGTTCTAGTAATTTTATTTTCGTTATTCAATGTTTCATCTTTTAGCAATTTTATTTTCGTTCGTTTTTCCTTGCAGTCTTTCATATCTTTCAAGTTGTAAACATGGATGATGAGGATAATAAGAGAGTCTCCCTTTAACCCATCAATCTCCGTTTTCTTTCAGGTCTTCTCTTCCTCCTCTGTTTACTCCAGTTTCTTCAATATCCAAATTCATTCAAGTTTCCGTTTTCTTTCGTCTCCAATTTATTTTTTTTTCGTTTTTTTTTTCAAGTTCTCATTTCCTCCAATCTCACATTTTTACCATTGTTTCCATTCTCTTGTGTTTTCATTTTCTTCTTAGTTTCTATTTTATTTCAAGTCAAATTCTTCCCATTCTCAATTTTCTTCCGAGTCTCAATTATTTATAGATTTTATTTCCTATCGAGTTACCCATTTTCTTCTTCGTCTCCATTTTCTATTGAGTTCCCATTTTCCCAGTCCCAGGCCACCATTTCTTGCTCTGATCGCCCTCTTGCCCTTCGAAGGAGTGACGGGCAATCAGAAAAAAATAAATTTCCCGAGTGATGATACTGTTTGCGTATTGAGATGCCATTCAAGCGCCACAAAATTCTCAAAAGATTTCCTCCTTTTAAGAAAACGATGTGTGTGGTATCTACGGTCGAGTCGCAGTAAAACTTTTCATCATCATTTTGGCCAAACTTTTCTTCGGTGAAATTTTAACATGCATGTATTATTGTTCTCGTTATTTTAGTGAGCTTTTGAGGTATATATATATATATTGTAGTGATCGTTATCGTCTTGATATACTGACGTGAATATATAATTTCAATCGCTATCATTCAAGGCACTGTTTTAATATCGCATTTAGTAGTAGTAGTAGTAGTAGTAGTAGTAGTAGTAGTAGTAGTAGTAGTAGCATTATTATATTTTTCGCTAATACACGAACCGTTTTCAAGACCATTACCCATTCTCAAAAGCCATAGTTACATTTCTTACCATAACCTCCAACATACACCTTTATAACTATACTAAGAGCCAACCTACTAACCTCCCATAATCATTCTTAATGCTTTAGTTCCCTATTATCAATTTTCTTTCCGTCCTCCTTCCACTTTATATCGTTCCACTTATTTCGCCTGGGTTCTTCCTGAGATACTGTTAATTTCACGATTCATTACAGCTTGGTTCTATATCTTCGTATGTGTTCCATTTAAGAGGCAAGTTCCATCTTACCTAGCGGTGGTTCACTTAGTTTGCCTCAGCTATTCTTGAGGTATGAATGTTAACTCTGCCAGGTATGCAAATTGGCCTTCTCAATTATCTTGTCCGCCGGTAAGTATAAGAGAGAGAGAGGGTGTGTGTGTGTGTGTGTGTGTGTGTGTGTGTGTGTGTGTGTGAGAGAGAGAGAGAGAGAGAGAGAGAGAGAGAGAGAGAGAGAGAGAGAGAGAGAGAGAGAGAGAGAGAGAGAGAGAGAGAGAGAGAGAGAGAGAGTGACAACAATCTCTCACAATAACAAGACACAAATTTGCATCTTATTTATATAGGACTGAGAGAGAACAGTCCTAAGAGAAGCCTTGTACCATCAGAGACAGAATGAGAGAGACACAGACAGACAGATAGACAGTGAGAGACACAAAGACATACAAGAAATGATTAGGTTAGGTTAGGTTAGGTGAGGTTAGGTGAGGTGAGGTGAGGTGAGGTTAGGTGAGGTGAGGTTAGGTTAGGTTAGGTGAGGTTAGGTTAGGTGAGGTTAGGTTAGGTTAGGTTAACTTTAAGCAATCATTAGATAAAAAAAATAGATTATTAATCTTTACAACATCGTAAAAAAATAACACAAATTGAAAACTAAAACAACAGAAGAAAGGCGGAGCAAAACAAACACACAATAACATACATACACACACACACACATACAGACATACAAACACACACACACACACATTCACTAACACACACACATATACCCACCCCCACTACACACACACACACACACACACACACACACACACACACACACACACACACCCCCACTACACACACACACACACACACACAGACATACAAACGCACACACACACACACACAGACATACACTAACACACACACGCACATACATACAAACACACACACACACACACACACACACACACACACACACACATACCCACCCCCACTACACACACACACACACACACACACACACATACCCACCCCCACTACACACACACACACACACACACACACACACACACACATACACTAACACACACACATATACCCACCCCCACGACACACACGCACATACATACAAACAAACACACACACACATACCCACCCCCACTACACACACACACACACACAGACATACAAACACACACACACAGACATACACTAACACACACACATATACCCACCCCCACTACACACACACACACACACACACACACAAGAAAGTTATAGCCACAACACAAGGACGCCATAACACGGTCAAGCCCAGGATACGCTGAAGGAGGTACACATAAATAAGCCAACCCCTTCAGCTACGACACCTTCAGAAGTAATGGGAGGCTCTTGCTCAACCCTTGTATACTGAGAGAGAGAGAGAGAGAGAGAGAGAGAGAGAGAGAGAGAGAGAGAGAGAGGTCAGACAAAGAGACAGGCAGAAAAGACAGACAGACAGATATATTTACTTAATCAACCGAGTTTCAGGAAGGGATTATTATTGTTATCGTTTTCGTTTATGTATAAATCCGAGAGAATCTGACTATACGGATACTTACATTACACGAACGATAACACGAACGGTAAATATATATAATGTTTGTGTTCCTCGTATTACTATGATAATATACACATACATTATGATAGGGAAAGTAAATAAATTATCAATAACAATAATGATAAATCTAATGTTAATAAATGTTTTTCGAGAAAGTAATATAAGCTATTTACTATTATGTTATTTATAGTGAGTATAAACATTATACTCTTAAAGTCTGTCTGTCTGTCTGTCTGTCTGTCAGTCTGTCTGTCTGTCTGTGCGGCCCGGCTGATGACTCGCCATGTGCCATCAAAACAAACTCGGTTTCTATAATCCCAGTTCCCAATACAATTTACTTCCCCTCAGTAGTGTATCATTGAGTGTGTGTTTGTATACCCTTGAGTGTGTGTTTGTATACCCTTGAGTGTGTGTGTGTGTATACCTTTGAGTGTATATTTGTATACCCTTGAGTGTGTGTGTTTGTATACCCTTGAGTGTGTGTGTGTGTGTGTACCCTTAAGTGTGTGTGTGTATGTGTGTGTGTGTGTGTGTGTGTGTGTACCCTTGACTGTGTTTGTATACCCTTGAGTGTGTGTGTGTGTGTGTGTACCCTTGAGTGTGTGTTTGTAACAATTTACCATCAACACGAACCAATCATAATAGAATAAATCCTTCATTAGTTAAGTGAATAAATCATTTGATATAAAAGAATTAATCAGTACCAGGGCGAAAGATTCATATTTTTTTCATATATTTCGAGTTAATTTAATTTGTTTACTGAATACTTCGTCACTAAATGCCTACACTGAACCGTAATTACTTAATGAGGTAATGATTTAGCTTTAATGAATATTGTGTGATAATTATTCACATTATTATAGTCAAAAGCTTTAGGAATTAAGTTCAATATATATCACCCAATTTCGTGTTCCAGAAAAGGTGGACAAAAATAATGTATGTAATTGGAAAGAGAAGGTGATCCAATTTTTTGAATCCAGGTGGAGGGAGGGTGGAGGGTAAAAGAAGTGTTGAGGGTGGAGGTGAGGGTGGAGGGAGGGTGGAGGGAGTATTCTAGGAAGGGTGGAAGGGGGAAAGTAAAGGGAGGGTGGAATTAAGGAGGGTGGAGGGAAGGAAGGAGGATGAAGGGAAAGAAGAAGGGTGGAGGGAAGGACGGGGGTGGAGGGAAGGAAGGAGGGTGGAGGGAAGGAAGGAGGGTGGAGGGAAGGAAGGAGGGTGGAGGGAAGGAAGGAGGGTGGAGGGAAGGAAGGAGGGTGGAGGGAAGGAAGGAGGGTGGAGGGAAGGAAGGGGGATGGAGGGAAGGAAGGAGGGTGGAGGGAAGGAAGGAGGGTGGAGGGAAGGAAGGAGGGTGGAGGGAAGGAAGGAGGGTGGAGGGAAGGAAGGAGGGTGGAGGGAAGGAAGGAGGTTGGAGGGAAGGAAGGAGGGTGGAGGGAAGGAAGGGGGATGGAGGGAAGGAAGGAGTGTAGGGAAGGAAGGAGGGTGGAGGGAAGGAAGGAGGGTGGAGGGAAGGAAGGAGGGTGGAGGGAAGGAAGGAGGGTGGAGGGAAGGAAGAAGGGTGTAGGGAAGGAAGGAGGGTGGAGGGAAGGAAGGAGGGTGGAGGGAAGGAAAGAGGGTGGAGGGAAGGAAGGAGATTGGAGGGAAGGAGGGTGGAGGGAAGGAAGGGGGATGGAGGGAAGGAAGGAGGGTGTAGGGAAGGAGGGTGGAGGGAAGGAAGGAGGATGAAGGGAAAGAAGAAGGGTGGAGGGAAGGAAGGGGGATGGAGGGAAGGAAGGAGGGATGGAGGGAAGGAAGGAGGGTGGAGGGAAGGAAGGAGGGTGGAGGGAAGGAAGGAGGGTGGAGGGAAGGAAGGAGGGTGGAGGGAAGGAAGGAGGGTGGAGGGAAGGAAGGAGGGTGGAGGGAAGGAAGGAGTGTAGGGAAGGAAGGAGGGTGGAGGGAAGGAAGGAGGGTGGAGGGAAGGAAGGAGGGTGGAGGGAAGGAAGGAGGGTGTAGGGAAGGAAGGAGGGTGGAGGGAAGGAAGGAGGGTGGAGGGAAGGAAGGAGGGTGGAGGGAAGGAAGGAGGGTGGAGGGAAGGAAGGAGGTTGGAGGGAAGGAGGGTGGAGGGAAGGAAGGGGGGGAGGGAGGAAGGATGGAGGGGGATGGAGGGAAGGAAGGAGGGTGGAGGGAAAGAAGGAGGGTGGAGGGAAGGAAGGAGGGTGGAGGGAAGGAAGGAGGGTGGAGGGAAGGAAGGAGGGTGGAGGGAAGGAAGGAGGGTGTAGGGAAGGAAGGAGGGTGGAGGGAAGGAAGGAGGGTGGAGGGAAGGAAGGAGGGTGGAGGGAAGGAGGGTGGATGGAGGGAAGGAAGGAGGGTGGAGGGAAGGAAGGGGGATGGAGGGAAGGAAGGAGAATGAAGGGAAGGAAGGAGGGAAGGAAGCTAGGGTGGAGGGAAGGAGGGGTTCACCTTCACGCCAGGTAGACAGAGTAATCCAGCCAATCACACAAGGTCGTCTCTTGTAGTTTGCCTAAAGCTGAAACTCTCGCTCTCCGTTGTTTTCCCTACCACAGCTGTTATTATCACTACCACAGCTATCATTATCACTCCCACAGCTATTATCACACTACCACAGCTATTATTATCACTACCACAGCTATTATTATCACTCTACCACAGCTGTTATTATCACTCCCACAGCTATTATTATCACTCTACCACAGCTATTATTATCACACTACCACAGCTATTATTATCACTACCACAGCTATCATTATCACTACCACAGCTATCATTATCACTACCACAGCTATTATCACTACCACAGCTATTATTATCACTACAACAGCTATTATTATCACTACCACAGCTATCATTATCACTCCCACAGCTATTATTATCACTCTACCACAGCTATTATTATCACACTACCACAGCTATTATTATCACTACCACAGCTATTATTATCACTACCACAGCTATTATTATCACTACCACAGCTATCATTATCACTACCACAGCTATTATTATCACTGCCACAGCTATCATTATCATTACCACATATATTATTATCACTACCACAGCTATCATTATCACTACCACAGCTATCAATATTACTACCACAGCTATTATTATCACTACCACAGCTATTATTATCACTACCACAGCTATCATTATCACTACCACAGCTATTATTATCACTACCACAGCTATCATTATCACTACCACAGCTATCATTATCACTACCATAGCTATTATCACTACCACAGTTAAACTACACAACTTGGCTTTAAGGTCGCAAATGAAGGGAGATTGATCCACGGTACATTGTGAATAGTTGTAGATTGTTGTGAGCGGTTGTGAATAGTTGTTGATTGTTGTGAGCAGTTGTGAATAGTTGTTGATTGTTGTGAGTAGTTGTTGATTGCTACAGATAGTTGTGGATAGTTGTAGATGGTTGTGGATAGTTGAAGATTGTTGTAGATAGTTGTGAATAGTTGTTGATTATTGTAGATAGTTGTGAATAGTTGTGAATAGTTGTTGATTGTTGTAGATCGTTATGAATAGTTATTGATTGTTGTAGATAGTTGTGGATAGTGATAAATAGATGCAAATTGTTGTAAATGGTTATAGATGGCACGTGATCATGTAAATTACCCCCCCCCCCCCTAAAAACATATATATACTGTATATGTAAAAATAATTCACCTCACTAAATTTCAAACTGTACTGTATCATAACATTATTCACACATTTCAGGTACTGGATACAAAATATTGTACTGTAATGCCTGTATGAATAAAAAAAATGCAAATGCCTGTATCGCGTTTAAATGCTCATTATCAAGTATTAGACTAAATCATTCTCCGGGAAATTTCTTCAAAGAGATTATTAAATTACCTGTAATATAGTTATCAGGTGGAATGTGGGAATATATATTAAATAGCTCATGAGTTGCCCCAGGTTTACTATTCGCGGATGGACGATTTACTAACCTAACCTAACACTAACTAACATTAACCTAACACTATCAGTAATGTAACCTAACATTAACTTCACCTAACACTAACATTAATCTAACCTAACCTAACCTAACACTAACTAACATTAACCTAACACTATCAAGTAACCTACTTAATCACTAACACTAACATTAACCTAACCTAACCTAACACTAACTAACATTAACCTAACACTATCAGTAATGTAACCTAACATTAACTTCACCTAACCTAACCTAACCTAACTAACCTCCTCAGGTAAAATTTGAATATTTAATCATCAGGTGAAAAAATTCGAGGTGAACTTAGCGCCAGGCAAAGACCAAAGAGAAAAATAATAAGAAAAAATATACATGTATCCGTAAGTGGTCAAAGGCAAATTCGACAAAAAATGTAAATAAATGAATTAATCAATTACTGAAAGGTACAGAAGCGTAGAGATACTTTTTTTTATATACATGAAAGGAATAAAATAATTGGGCGGTTTCATGCTATTTTTCCTCCGTGTGTGTGCGTGTGTTTGCGCTGTTGTATTACATGACATTCTAACCTAACCTAACTTACACCACCACGCACCTACACCACTACCACATACCTACACCACACACCACCACACCTACACCACCACCACCTACACCTCACACCACCCCACTTACACCACCACACCTACACCACACCTACACCACACACCACCACACCTCACACCACCACACCTACACCACACACCACCACACACCTACACCACCACACCATATATCATAGCAACATTAAACTTGCCAGATCCGACATAAATTCTAAGTATAAAACTAAAAATGCGACCAGCAGGGAAAATAATGACCGACAGCAGGCAACAAAATGCTCTCAGACCAAGACAGCGATGCTCACTTGTCCCTTGCTGCTGTGTTGGGATCCCTTATAGCACTGAAAATACTCTTTACAACAACAACAACAACAACAACAATAATAATAATAATAACAATAACAATAATAATAATAATAACAATAATAATAATAATAATAATAATAATAATAATAATAATAATAATAATAATAATAAATGTTAACACTCTGAATTCACATCATCAAATGTATTTATTTACTTTCCCAAAATACAAGAGTGAGGCAATTTCTCCCCATCTCTCAGCTCTGTTCTCCTGGGAGCTACTGGGGCTACGAGGTGCTAGTCATAGGACAGGGAGTGTGTGTGTGTGTGCTGGGGATCGAGTAAGCTGAGAGCTGAGAGAGAGAGAGAGAGAGAGAGAGAGAGGAAGAAAGAGAGAAGGAAGGAGAGGGGGAAGAAAGAGAAAGGAAGAGAAAGGGAGAAAGAAACAAAAGGAGAAAAAGATAAAGGGAAAAAGAGGAACAGGAAGAAAAAGAGAAAGGGAGAAAAGGGGAAAAAGAAAGAGAGAGAGAGAGAGAGAGAGAGAGAGAGAGAGAGAGAGAGAGAGAGAGAGACTTATCAAACATATTGTCAAGGGAGAAACCTGACTTGACCTACACGTAACAAGGATGAGGAGGAGGAAGAAGAGGGGGAGGAAGAATAGGAGGAAGACGAATAGGAGGGAAGAGTCGACAGAAAGAAAAAATACCCAGAATAATGTCCCCAGGCAGAAGCGAACTCTAGAACAGCAGCTTCAGGGGGACGACATTTTCTAACTAGATAAGACCAAAGTACTTCCTGCTCCTTCCTGGCCTCCTACAGGTATATAATAATTCCTCAGTACTTAAGACCCATACTGCAAGGAGTTCCTCATAAGTAAGGCTCATACTATAGGGAGTTACTTATTACACAACACCTCTCTCTCTCTCTCTCTCTCTCTTCCATTCTACTTATATTTCTCTTTTCTTCTCTTCTCTTATTTTTCTCTTGCCCTTGCACCTCCTACTCCTGTCCGACTTATTCTCCACAACAATACTCACTCGCCTCCTTCCCCACCACCACTCGCCTCCTCCCCCACCACCACTCGCCTCCTTCCCCTCCACCACCACTCGCCTCCTCCCCCACCACCACTCGCCTCCTCCCCCACCACCACTCGCCTCCTCCCCCACCACCACTCGCCTCTCCCCACCACCACTCGCCTCCTCCCCCACCACCACTCGCCTCCTCCCCACCCATATCTCTTTCCCCATTAACCGCTTTTCCTACTCACCCTCGGGTAGACGCTGTTGTCATAGTTTCAATCTTAAACCATTTTTAAGTCTCAGGTCGTAACTCCTCTCGGTTACGACGACCTCTCACGACTCTCTAAACACAGGTTCTTGAAGATGTTTTGTGAATACTCAAGAAAAAAGTCGTATTCCCATTTGGTTTTTCCATTTGTCTTTCTACTAACCTAACCTGACCAGTAAATAAAATCAAAAAGCTGTAACATCATATAGCCTATCAGAGCACCACATCATAGGTAATTAAAAGAAAATATCAGAACCAATCAGAGTACTATATTACTGCCAATAAACATCATAGTCAATAACAATCAATCAGAATATCCCACCAATGGCAATCTGGGACACCACAACAACAACAGACAATCCGAAAACAACAATTATAGTACCACAATATTTGTTTTTTTTCCTATCGTAGCCTCGCAATTTTATCCCACAAAAACAATGCCAAAAATGAACGTGAAAAATGTCTTGTTTTTGGTTTTTTTTTCCCTGAACAATGTTTTGGACCGGATTCGACTGGACTAGTTTGGAATTCTCTACATTCCTTCCTACTTCATCCCTCACTACCACACACATACGAAAAAAAAAATCGTAAATAATAATGATACTAATAATGACAAATAGTAAAATACAGTGAAGCGTTAAATTTGTAATAGGTCTTTTTTTTTTTTTTTGTATAATGATTTTCTCCTCAGCTATACTAATGGGTCGGAGAGAGTTGGTATGGTCACACACACACACACAGACAAAGTATTGGATAGACAAAAAAATAGTATATTGAAACGAACTGGAATACACACACACACACACAATGACGAAGTTAGGTTACGTTAGTAGTAAGGCTGACATCTGTTTGTTTTAATGTGTCTCTTTTTTTTTATAATAAACGAGAGGGAAACATTGGCCCGAGACGAGACGAAACAGGAAAACGTTAAAGAAAACGTATCAGAAGTGGCTTTATTTTTTTCAATGGGAGACAATAAAATATTTTAGTTTGGTGTTTAAAAATTTGAATTGGAAAGAATGATATTGTACAATGCGTAATTATCAAAATAATAATTGGACGGTAAAGACAGACTATACCAGCAGTTAATGGTAACGTTCGTTAGTGTTCCAGCTGGGAGGAAACCCGTCAGGCTAAATATATGTCCTCTAAAATAAATAACTTTTGTTCTCTATTGTTCACTTTTTAATTATTTTGCGAAAAAAATATATAAATAATAAATTAATCAGCGCTCGGGGGTACATGATAACGGAAGGGAGCAATTGATGCCTCGGCCTACTGTACAGATAGGGCCAGATAGTATACATACATACATACATACATACATACATACATACATACATACATACATATATACATACATACATACATAAAGCATATACAGGTGATTCATGATTTTTTAAATTGTGAAATTCATTAGTCCTCAATGCTCACCTGAAGATTAATCCGCCCCAGTTTATTTCACCTGAATATTAACCAACGTAACGCTAAACTAACGAAACGAATCTAATCTATAATCTTATCTAACCAAACCTAATCCCTCAGGTAGGATTGGGGTGTTTAATCTTCAGGTGATACTTGGTTGTTGTGGTTGTTTTTAAATATTAACCTAAATTTGGAATATCGGTATTTTTGTCGAGTTATTCGTGCGTCTGGCTGAAATGTATTCGATAATGAGGTAAAAAGAAAGAATATATACTGTTGGCACCCCTGTATCTTGATTAATAATAATAGTAATAGTAATAATAATGAAAATAAATCGGTTAAAATGCCATACAAGTTTACAATAAGTTTGGCATGTAAATAGACAATGATGGTATATTGTTGAACATGTATATAGAAAACGTATTTGTTTCGTATTCACAGGTAATGTTTAATTTCTCTTCACATGACCTGTATCCACTCGCGTAAGAGCAGGAAATATTGTCACTGTGTAAGAGGTATGACGAACAAATACCACAGACCAAGAAAAAACACAAATATAAAGTTAAATAATTAAGTACATCCAAAAGAACATTAAAAACACCAATCAATCACCTCAGAAACCCAGAGTTGGTGAGTACATTTACCTTAGTTCCCCTTACATTAACATTACAGAAAACTTAAGACGTAAAACGATTAATCTAGGCCACGTTGAAAGGCGCCACCTCACAGACAAATTACCCCAGGCCTAGCGAAATTCTCTCCTCTGCTTCCGAGATATAGTGGACAACAACGGGGAAATTAACGAAGGAAAAAAATATCCTCCATACACACACCAACGGCAGAAAACATAGCCACTCGACTGACTCACGCAACAATATATTTGCCAAACGGAAAAAATAAAATAAAATAAAAACGAAATGTATAAAACTACATCCTTTTCATTTTAGGGCCAGCCGATGAGAGACGCCTGGTTAATCATTGGGTAGACGCAGGAAACAAACTCACAACAATGGAAATAATCAGTTGGGGGCAAACTATGAACCAACACACACCCCCCCCCCCCCCCACCCCCGCCAAACTCTCCTCCTATAGTTACAGTATTCCAAGGGAGAGACTGTACGGTGTTTGTTTGTTTGTTTGTTTTTAGTGATTTTTTTAATGACTGCTGTATTTGTTGTTGTTTTTGTTGTGTTTTTGTTAGCATCTTGTGTGTGTGTGTGTGTGTGTGTGTGTGTGTTTCTTCTATCATTCTATGCGTACATACGTGTAAAAGGTAAAACTCCAACGGGTAAAAGATTACACAATAGAAGTACCTGAATATTAAACACCCTAACACTAACACTAACCTAAACCTAACCTAACCCTAACCTAACCTAACCCTAACCTACCCCCATCTTCAAGTGAAATAAGCAGGGGTGTCTAATCTTCATGTGATCCAAAATACAGCAACAATTGTACTCGACAGACAGGTAAGTGTTAATTAGTCCCACTGTCTACCTGGCTCCATCTGGTAAACAAATTAATTACCCAGTTCTCTTTAATATGCACACCTGTAATTTTTTAATTTAACTGTTTTAGTCACTAAGTCATTAAGTCATTCAGTCATACAAGTAAATAATTATTCTACGTTAAGGTTAGGATGTTTGGCTAACTTCTTGATGGTGGTGGTGGTGGTGGTGGTGGATGTGGTGATGGTGGATGTGGTGATGGTGGATGTAGTGGTGATGGATGTGGTGGTGGTGGATGTGGTGGTGGTGGTGGTGGTGGTGGATGTGGTGATGGTGGATGTAGTGGTGATGGATGTGGTGGTGGTGGATGTGGTGGTGATGGTGGATGTGGCCGGGTAGGGGTGAGGGGGGTGAGGGGGTGGCCGGGTAGGGGTGAGGGGGTGGCCGGGTAGGGGTGATCCAGTAACAGGAGTACATTAGGTAGATTGCCAACCCAGAAACAAATGAATTTATTGTTTTTGAAGGTGACTTGTCTGGACGTTAGAGTGGCCAATGTCTTTACAAAGTTTTATTTATACTGATATCATTCGACAAAATAACGCACGCACGCACACACACACTCTCGCAAGCGCACGCACACACACGAACACAAACACCTTACTCATGACCCTAATTAAGTGGTTACCAAATTAGCAAAGTTTCTGATACGTGATCTCCCCCCCCCCCCCCCCCCCTGACATATACTGTACCTCGTGACTCTCTGGTGGTGGTGGCAGCGGCCCAGTCCTAGTTTGTGGTGCACGTTTTTGCTCCTCACAACACCATCAGTGATCACAATACACTGTACTGTACAGGCAGGTGTTGGTGGTGTCAGGCCGCACCTCGATTATGCGGTTCACTTCTGGTGCCCCTATTATAGAATGGATATAAATTCACTAGAGTCGGTGCAGCGAAGAATGACAAAAATGATTCCGGGACTTAGAAACCTTCCATATCAGGATAGGTTAAAGAAACTTAACTTGCATTCCCTAGAAAGACGAAGAGTGCGGGGAGATATGATAGAAGTATTTAAGTGGGTGAAAGGAATCAATAAAGGGGATATAGATAAAGTTCTTATAATATCCGAGGAGGATAGGACTCGGAGCAACGGATTCAAGTTGGATAAGTTTAGGTTTAGGAGGGAGATAGGAAGAAACTGGTTCACAAATAGGGTGGTGGACGAGTGGAACAAGCTCAGCAACTTTGTAGTAAGTGCGGGAACTCTGGAAAGTTTCAAAAGGAGGCTAGATAGATTCATGGATGATAGAGAGTGGTAGTAACTCTCGACAGGAGCTGCCATGCACAGGCCAACCGGCCTATTGCAGACTCCTTATTTTCTTATGTTCTTATGTAACAATAATGGTTGCCCCTCGGGTGCGAAGATGGCTGGCCCTAGGACCACCCAAGGTCTAAAGAAGAGAGATTTATTTGCTTTTGGTATTATTTACAGAATAAATAATGTAGTGTTAAATTTACGGTAAACTACTTTTACAATGGACTGCAGATTGTCAGTATTAATGTTGTCTTTTCTCTTGCAGAGGTTAACCCATTGTATCTTAGTTCTTCACCTTTAGGAAGTATGTGGAACAAAGAATTACACCCAAACACTACACAAATAGCGGCCATTATGTGACTGAGGTCACCAGTTTTCACAGTTGTGGCTGCAGCCAAATGAGGGGGCAGTCTCTCTACCCACTGTCGTCATGCACGAGCTGGATCGAATTCTGGGTCTGGTATGAGTTGACCTCTTCTATAGACCTTGAAGTACAGGAGCTGGCCAGAGGGAGGCTCAGGTTGGTGCACGTCAGGTCAATAACAAACACTAACCTAACGACTGGGACCTAATCCAAATAAAACACAACTCTTATGTTCAGGTCACGTGAGAGAGAGAAGTCTATTGTTGTGAGTCTTATTGTAGTTTAAGGATATAATTTACGTGTTCTTACGTAGTCATGTTCATCATCAGTTATGACCCTCAAGTGATTTAAAGGAAAAAAGTCAAATTTATTTAAAGACAAAAAAGTATTAATGATTATCTTCCACACCTGTTGTCTTTCTGATACGGACTGATTTGCGTTACACCTGAGAAAATCTCTCTCTCTCTCTCTCTCTCTCTCTCTCTCTCTCTCTCATCATACGAGGTTGTCTACATCTCATTATTATGTAACTTAAGAAACCGAGTTAATATATTAGGTCAAAGGTCAATGTTATAAATGATCGCGTGGAAGGTCAATTTTACATCACTTCCTTATGGGTAATAACTAATAACTGTCATCCACTGAAGAAAACTCCTACATTTTCGTTAATGGTATAAATAAAGTTATGCTAATACTCAATAAACAAGTATATTGTTATTAGAAGCAAGCAAACGGGGCCTATAACCGGACCAAATATGACTCTAAAAAATAAACAATTGAAAAATACTTTGAAAAATACTCAAACAAACTAAAACTAGTAATGAAAAAATATATTAAAACTAGCCAAAAACTAGAAAAGAAAAACACTAAAATTAGCCAAAACTAGTTCGGATATAAATACTAAAAACTAGCCAAACACTAGCTATGAAAAAAATACTAATACCAGCCAAAAATAATCACGGAAAAAAAAAAAAAAAAAAAAAAAAAAAAAAAAAAAAAAAAAATAGCCGTCCCCCCCCCCCCCCCCAAAAAAAAAATAGTCACGGGAAAAAAATACTAAAAACAAAGCCAAAATTACTCAACCATATTTGCCCGGCTATAAACACGTTAACATGGAAGAGAAAGACTTGTAATAGGATTAACTCCAGATTCTTAAGGGTTCCTATGATCAATTTACCCAGTAATTTGGGAACGTTCACCAGGTGATAAGAGGTCCTAGGTCCTTTCTTGTATTACTTTCATTTAAGTAAGGATCTCTACTAATACACTGACTCTTATGACCCAACCCAACCCAACCCAAACCAACCCAACCTAACCTAACCTTACTTAAAAACGAATAGAAATCCAATGTGGCGTCAAAATTACATTGATATTCTACCTTAACTAAAGATACATTCACTCAACACCAATAAAGTGGATATAATAAAAATACTGTCTTAATGAAGCTTGACCTAATTCGTATCTTTTAAAATGCAGTATACCCCCCCCCCCCCCTCTCTCTCTCTCTCTCTCTCTCATGGACCACACCACACCACTCTACACGTCACCACACCAGACCACACGCCACCACACGCCACCACGATCCAATTACCACGATGGAAGAATACAATAAGCTAACTTATCTACAGAGAAACACACGCTAGCATGGCCTAACAGTTTTCTCTCCATGCGATTTACAGTACCACTCAGACAACAAATTATCCCATGTGAATTATCAGTGCCACTCAGACAACAAATTATCCCATGTGAATTATCAGTGCCACTCAGATTACAAATTATATCCCCATGTGAGTTACAGTGACACTCAGACTACAAATTCCATCTATAGTTATTTAAACACGCACACAACACAACATAGCAACACAACCCAATATAGCAACACATAACACAATATAGCAACACAACCCAATATAGCAACACACAACACAGCAACACAATACAATACACACACAAATAACACAACACAACAGTACCGTACTAACTTAGCTCCAGAAATAGGTTCCTTTACCTATCAAAAGTAACAAGTCTCCTTACCTGTCGTGCTATTACCTGTACTAATTAGGCTCCCCAGGTAATGCCCTTACTCCGCCTGGCTCTTATGTCTTCAAGGGACCCAAGCTCACTAAACTCACCTGCACTGATTTAGTCTAATTTAATCAGGTGACAATCAACTCTCCCGCCCCTCGTACCTTACCAGCTTATGGAAGAGGTAATTAGCAGTGAAACGTGGAGGTAATTAGCAGTGAAACGTGGAGGTAGTTAGTAGTGAAACGTGGAGGTAGTTAGTCGTGAAACGTGAAGGTAAGGTATGGTTGCCCGTCACCCTCTCACTAATAGCAAAGATTCCTACCTACCTACCTCCTTCCTCACTGACAGCAAGACTCATCATTCCCTTACCGACAGCAAATTTCCCACCCCCTCCCCCCTCACTGACAGCAGACCTCCTCCCAGCCTTCATCCCATGCAGCCTCCCCCCTCCCTCACTGACAGCAGACCTCCTCCCAGCCTCCCTCCCATGCAGCCTCCCCCTACCCCCTCACTGACAGCAGACCTCCTCCCAGTCTCCCTCCCATGGAACCTCCCCCTCCCCCCTCACTGACAGCAGACCTCCTCCCAGCCTCCCTCCCATGCAGCCTCCCCCCCCTCCTCACTGACAGCAGACCTCCTCCCAGCCTCCCTCCCGTGCAGCCTCCCCCCCCCCCCTCCTCACTGACAGCAGACCTCCTCCCAGCCTCCCTCCCATGCAGCCTCCCCCTCCCCCCTCACTGACAGCAGACCTCCTCCCAGCCTCCCTCCCATGCAGCCTCCCCCCCCTCACTGACAGCAGACCTCCTCCCAGCCTCCCTCCCATGCAGCCTCCCCCTCCCCCCTCACTGACAGCAGACCTCCTCCCAGCCTCCCTCCCATGCAGCCTCCCCCTCCCCCCTCACTGACAGCAGACCTCCTCTCAGCCTCCCTCCCATGCAGCCTCCCCCCCCTCACTGACAGCAGACCTCCTCCCAGCCTCCCTCCCATGCAGCCTCGCAGCCTCCCAGCCTCCCTCCCATGCAGCCCCCCCCCCCACTGACAGCAGACCTCCTCCCAGCCTCCCTCCCATGCAGCCACCCCCGCCCCCCCCACAGACAGCAGACCTCCTCCCAGCCTCCCTCCCATGCAGCCTCCCCCCCCCCCCACTGACAGCAGACCTCCTCCCAGCCTCCCTCCCATGCAGCCTCCCCCCCCCCCCCACTGACAGCAGACCTCCTCCCAGCCTCCCTCCACCACACATCACGAGGCGGACCATAAACCAAGCGCCCGTGTACCCAACAGCCGGGACCCCCAGCATCAACCTGCACAGCCTCGCCTGCTCACTCGTTTAGAAGCCATTTGTGTTTACGAAATATTTTCCTCATTGTGAGCTCAACTGTGAATCAGGGCAACGGATTCACAAAGTTTCGTGGGTTAGATCTCTACTCTCTCTCTCTCCTCTCCCCCTTTCTCTCCTCTTCCCTCTTATTTTTCCTCTCCCTTTTTTCTCCTCCCCCTTTTCTCTCCTCGCACTCCTCCTCTCTCTCTCTCTCTCTCTCTCTCTCTCTCTCTCATAAACTGGTAATGTGAGGACGCTGCATCTAGCTGGCTGACTCACCTAACTTACGACAAAAAGTTAGCGGACAAAACGATATCGTAGTTAACCAGAGAGAGAGAGAGAGAGAGAGAGAGAGAGAGAGAGAGACGCCCTAAACTAGATAGATACGTCCTCTTGTCTAAGTTTTCAAAAAAAGACCATAAAATCAAATGAACTTACGAGTATTTAAGAATCCGGAGCCCAAGTTAATGTTTTGGTCATTACAGTGTATTACCCGAGGAAGCTTTCACCCCCACTCCCTCACCAACCCTCTCTACCCTCTCTTACCCCTATCTCCAGTACCCACCCCCACCCTCCCTTCTACTCCTACCCCCCCCCCCCTACCATGTAAATAAGCTCGTGTTTGTGTCTTGTTTGTACACAGTTCCAGATAATATTTAACGAAAGTTCCATTAAGCCAGAGACGTATAGAGGCAACTGTAAACCCAGATATATATTTTGTTTTTGCCATAGAGAACATCTTACACTGTTTTCTTTTTTACTGCTTTCATTATTCTAGTTGGGTCTTTAAAGTTCTGTCTGGTTTTATTTTATTTTGTAAGTAATTTAAAGTGCTGGTAATTTAAGTGAGAATAGTGGTAATTTAAGTAAAAGTGGTGGTAATTTAAGTAAAAGTGGTGGTAATTTAAGTAAAAGTGGTGGTAATTTAAGTAAGTTGTAAAGTAGGAGACAGAAGGCCATGGTGTCAGGCCCCAGAGAGCTATGGACACATACAGTATATATATTTCTTAAGCATTTGTCTCCTAATTATGTCTCTGTGCTGTCAAAAGTTACACTGAGATTTGTGTGTGTGTGTGTGTGTGTGTGTGTGGTAGAGTTCCTTGAGTTAAACATGGTCATTAAGATTTGATGTTACATGTTAAGTCATTAAATTACTAACATCACACTTCCATCATCTCTTCGCCACATCGTCGTGATTATATGCTAAGATGACTCAAGTAACACATGTAATTATTCAGAACTAATTTCTAATCCAAAATAATAACCTTTTTCTTTCAGCTCATTAATTTTCAAGGTAAATTAGGAGACGCAGTGTGTCGTTGTAGATTGGAAGTGGTATCTGGTAACGTTTTTGGTCAGTTATGCCATGAGTCGAAATAAAAAACTAATTGTATTCTAATAAAATACTGTTTAGGTGCGTCTAGTCGTCTCCACTTACAGATGTTACTGAGATAAACTTGACCGAGTCTTTCAGTTGTGTGCGGAGTCAGTGAGTGTGTTGATTACTTCAAGTAGGTTACAGTAAGATAAAGACGCTCCTCATTAACACTTCACTGGGACAAACTTGGGGACATGTGAAGGTTCGCACGCGTCACATTCAACACAAACTCGATCGTGTAGGACTGTTATTAAATTTCTTTAGAGGAGTTTAATTTACTTTGCCTTTACTGACACAATAAGCGAGTCTGCTGTTTATAATACAAACAATATTTTTGGCAGCTGTGTGTGTGTGTGTGTGTGTGTGTGTGCTTATGTATGATTTTCCTTTTCACACTTCGCCATCACCATCCTCCTCTCCTCCTCTCCACCACAATGACAAAATTCATAGCTACTACGCCAGACGAAAGGCTCCTGACACCATCCTCCTGCACTGGCGATCTCTTACTGGACGGGGGGGGCAACATAACCCACGAGTGTTTACAACCTAACAGGACGAGGGTGAGCGTTCTTAAGGTCCTACTTGGGTGAGTGTTAGGTGGGAGGTGTCGGTTCTGCTACCTGCTCGCCATGATTGTATCGCTCACTTAACCTTCTTCTTCTTCTCCACTAAACACAGGATCCTTGTGTGGTTGCTGAGAGGGAATGAGGAAAGGGAGTGGGAGGAGGAGGAGGAGGAAATGAGTGGTGTGAGTCAGTAGTATAAGGGAACCAACTGTTAACAATCGAGAGAATATTCACCTTGATAATATTAAAAGGTAACAAATATAAAATTAATATTCTCACTCAAAGACTAAAACAAACAAACAGAGGAATAAACAAAAAACACAGTATTCAGCCATCAGTTTAAAACATAGGAATATATAGATACGATAACAAGCAACTTATTTCTTATTTGTGTAAAACTTTGGATTTTTTCGAAATAAGAAAAACAACAACAATAATGGTACAGTAATCATCAACCTTGGTATGGGACCTTTTCTTCTTCTTATATCTCTAGATGTTCGCTTTTTTACTCTTATATTGTTATTCCTTTCTTTAGCTTATTCGTTCTCTTCTTGTAGCTAGCTAGTTCTGTCTTGTTACCTCTATCTTTAACTCGATCTGTCACTTTTCCCTATTTAGCTTTATTTCACTCAAGTTTTCACTCTATTTGATTTTCTCTTTTATGCGACCTGTCACTAGCTCACTTATCCCCCACCCCCCTCTCTCTCTCTCTCTCTCTCTCGCTAACTTTACCCATTAATCCACCTCTCATCTCTCTAGTGTTCCTTCTATTTCAAAAAAAACGCCTGAAGTTATTTAAGAGGGGAAACTCAACTATCTGCACTGGCTTACATCATTTATTTTTCGCCTCCCTAAATAAACCTGTCAATCAGATTGGTTTGGCGAGTTTCTTTAGGGAAATCTGCATAATATTGGATTCCTTACTCGAGATCCGACTAACCCGTCAAGATAACTCGTTAACTAAACTCCCAATTTTAAGCGTTAGTAAAAGATCTAAGCAATGAATTCGTTTAAAGGTTCTTATGGTGAATATTCCTTGTAAGTAAAGCTAGAAGATATTTAAATAAAGCATAATTTTAATGCTCAAACTAATATTACAAATTATACTGCCATTCTGTATGTCAGTTTTTTATGGTGTTAAGTGAATGTATCTGGTGTACAAGAGATAAATTTTTAGTATACTTTTAAAGCCATTTGAAGAGTTTATTTTTCTCTTATTCTAACTTCAGTCAGTCAAAGTGTGTTTTAACATCTCCAGTTACGAGGGACAATCACAATATAACCCATGAGAATCCAAACCCAGGATATAAACAATGGTATGGGGATTACGTGCCTATATGAATTTTTCTTAACACTATATTCCTTTACTGTCTGTATGTGCTTATTCACGTTTAATATAATTTGGTATATTTACTGTATATGTTTAACAGTTGATAGTTTATCCCTATGTCAGTGTTGATGTATTTATCTATCTGGGATTAAGAAAATATATAGCTATCAAACTATCCTTCTATTTAGTTTGTTTTGATTTAACATTTACTAAAACGTGAATAGAATTATGTTCTGGATGCTATTTAGCTTTAAATTCACCACAGCTAATTTACCCCAAAAATTATATTTCCTGATTAATCGAAAACTAATTAAGTTTTAAAGAAAAACTGTCACATAAACATGACATATATCGCATTCTATTGATTTTCAAAACTAACTAAGTAACTAATACAATGTTAGACGCATCTTATCCTGAACAAGCTGCATCCACGCAAGGTACAGTTGTTGGCGCATTTTGTGAGATGTGGCAGCAGATCTGTGTTAGTTTATAATTTACATCGAAATAAAACTCCTGGAATGGCCCAAGTCGATACCTATAAATAGTTAAACATATACTGGGCCATTAATATGAATACTTTAATGTGTTAATATTTGAGCGCCAGAAAAAAAAAACCAAGTTAGTACATAAAAATATTGTTCATCTCTACATTATACAAGAGCTAAAACGATTGACTCACTATCAACACTTTAATACATATATCTTCGTCAAGTTAGGAGTGAGGCATTTAATTGAGACTAATGAATTGACGGACTAATTAACTGAGTACTAGGCTGTCTTAGGTGGAGGAACGTTGGCTTCGAGAGCTGAGGAATCCCGCTGTTACCAGAATCAAGAAATCAACTGACTCGCGTTAATTGTATTTGTGGCCCAGCAGGAGTGCAACCGTGGAATCCTAATATTAGTCTAAAATGTTATGTGTTAATCGTCATTGATAAAGGGTAGTGATTCTTGTTTTCGTTTATAATGTTTCAAGCCTAGTGATCGATTTTTTTTTTTGGGTGGGGGGGTTAATGGGATATAGAATTCTTATTATTTATCGATTCAAACTGCCAATGAAAGTTTATTCAGCTCTAAGCATTACCAATATCCCTTATTCACGCTTTTACTCTAAATGAATTTTTCTCACGAGACATAAATCCTATAGAGTGACGGTCTAATGAAAAATTACTATGCAGTTTCCACCCAAGGATAAAACATTTGAGCTGTAAATACACAAGACGAATAATTTCAGCTCATAATAACAAATGTTTAGGATCACCTGAAGATTAGCACCCCCAGTTTATTTCAGCCGATAATCACCATAACGCTACCTGGGTCCTATACAAGGCTAGACTAGTAGACTATGTTACGTTAAGTTAGCATTATGTTTATTCTTAAGATAAAATAAGCTGAGGACTAATCATTAGGTGATAACACTTTAAAAAAATACATCAGGTAATGACTTCACAATTAAGTACAACGCAGGTACTAACTGTCAGTTGAATACTGTGATATAATTCGAAAGGATCGTAAGTCGGTTTTGCTAGGAATCGCGTTTGAGTAAGATCAGTACTGTACAGCTGTAAGGAACATTAATAATATTTGCACTGCACTGTCCCTCTTAGGTAATTATTAAGAGCATGTAAAATTTTTACTTTCATTTAGAATATTTCTCCGGCAAACATTAATATTGCAGACTAATACGACTTACAGTCAGACTCTGTTGTCTCTATAAAAAAAATTGAAAAACACCAGAGCTATTACCTGCTGTGACGTCATACAAAGCAGTGTTAAAGTTATTGTACCAAACAATACGTTAATAACTTGAACACAACGAGGTTTCACACAACAAATAATGCAAAATAAACCAGTGACAAACTTCAAATTAAGAAGTATATACCTCTTCATACTTACTCTACAGCACGAGGAAAACACCAAGTTAGTCTTATTATTTTACCTGAACTTAGTGTTTAAGATATTATTATACATACGGTAATTGTAATGTTTACACTCATGATAAGAGTCAAAGTGAGTGTTGTTGATAAATTAGACTGGGAGTCCAACGCTGAAAATTTGAAATTTCCCTCCACTCTATTTCGTGTACACACATAATATATACCTGCATATATAAATATATATGTATATAATTCAATTTTCACAATAAACAATACAACATAACAACAGAAGTTACGAGCTGCCAAACTTGAAAAAAAGTACCCAATTAAAGAATCCTGGAAGAAAAAGACAAAAGAAAAATGAGAAATAAGAAGGTTCCAGGATTTGCATTGCCCTTTGGAATAGAGAGAAAACCAAGCACTGACTTCAAACCACGCGAAGATAAGAACTTTCTTACCTCTCCAGTTGGAAACATCCAAAGAAAGAACCGCAGTGAGGAGGGAACAAATAAAGTGTTTCGCTGGTGGATCCGACTGAGAAAAAAACATATATTACCAGGGTCGAGTGGTTGAGGGAATGAAGCGTGTTGAGGAAAGCTGTCAATTATTCTCCCCTGTAGAAAATGGATCTACATGGGAGGTAGACTTAAAAAGACACAATCGACGAGCTAGAAAACCTCTACAGTACAGTACTTCTAATTTCTAGTACCGGAGGTGGTTTTATTTCTCGACGAATATCTGTCTAAAACATTCATCCTGTCCGGAGAGAGAATTGGAAACAATAAAACCTCGAGATAAGAAGCTCAGCAGACGGAGAATCCTATCACGGTAAGTATCGATCGATTGAAGACTAGAGAGGAAAAGGCAGGAATGTACAGTAACATATCCAACATCTAAACGCTACAATCTTCTTGAAAATATGTTTTACTCGTTGTATCTAAAGGAGGCTGTACTGTAATCCTTCGACAATCAATCAAGATTCTATAACAAAAAAAAAAATTACGTCCACTCAGAAATGCGAGTCCACAAAATTTCACTCAAGATAATAATCAAATACAAAGCAAATCTAAGCCAATGTTATTATAAAGTACTGTGGATCTGTGGTTAAAATTTTATATTTGGTTAATTAGTTGTTCCAATAACTGGGAAATGTTTTTTATTATCTTTGTAGTACTAGTTAACAAAGGCTGATCTTTTCAGCCATAATCTTGAAACTTTTGAATTTTTTCTTCACAGACACAATACACTACTCCAGAACACGCTGGTTACACTACATTACTAGTTAAGGCCTTAAAGCACAAAAAATTAAGGTCAAATTTACACTAAATAACAACTATTAACAATTAAGATATATTTTTCCCTTATATTAATGTTGATGTTGATATTATTACGTGTTACTACACTTGAACAATTAAGGTCTTTAATAAGTGCGTATCTTCTTAGTTCATTGCTAGACGTTATCATAAAAAATATTGAGTGATTTGTGATAGTCTCTCTGGTCTACATGATATGGGTACTAAAATGTGTTACTCGCTGCAACAACTCGAGGTTAATTTGCCCGCACCGACTACCAATATATGCCATTTTAATGTTAACGTATTTCAACATCCAAGATCTTTAGGCACAAAACATAAAATCGGTTTCTATGCAAAATAATTTTTTATTAAACATTTAGTAAAACAACTTTTTGTTCCTGACATTTAAGCACAAAATCCGTCAACACGTTTATATTCTATTCTCGTTTTATTTCATTGAATCCTCAGTCTGTCATCACCAGTCAGTGTTACTACCGCTAGTGTTGTATGTCATCACCAGTCAGTGTTACTACCACTACTGCTGTATGTCATCACCAGTCAGTGTTACTACCACTACTGTTGTATGTCATCACCAGTCAGTGTTACTACCACTACTGCTGTATGTCATCACCAGTCAGTGTTACTACCACTACTGCTGTATGTCATCACCAGTCAGTGTTACTACCACTACTGTTGTATGTCATCACCAGTCAGTGTTACTACCACTACTGCTGTATGTCATCACCAGTCAGTGTTACTACCACTACTGCTGTATGTCATCACCAGTCAGTGTTACTACCACTACTGCTGTATGTCATCACCAGTCAGTGTTACCACCACTACTGTTGTATGTCATCACCAGTCAGTGTTACTACCGCTAGTGTTGTATGTCATCACCAGTCAGTGTTACTACCACTGCTGTTGTATGTCATCACCAGTCAGTGTTACTACCGCTACTGTTGTATGTCATCACCAGTCAGTGTTACTACCACTACTGTTGTATGTCATCACCAGTCAGTGTTACTACCACTACTGTTGTATGTCATCACCAGTCAGTGTTACTACCACTACTGCTGTATGTCATCACCAGTCAGTGTTACTACCACTACTGTTGTATGTCATCACCAGTCAGTGTTACTACCACTACTGCTGTATGTCATCACCAGTCAGTGTTACTACCACTACTGTTGTATGTCATCACCAGTCAGTGTTACTACCACTACTGCTGTATGTCATCACCAGTCAGTGTTACTACCACTACTGTTGTATGTCATCACCAGTCAGTGTTACTACCACTACTGCTGTATGTCATCACCAGTCAGTGTTACTACCACTACTGTTGTATGTCATCACCAGTCAGTGTTACTACCACTACTGTTGTATGTCATCACCAGTCAGTGTTACTACCACTACTGTTGTATGTCATCACCAGTCAGTGTTACTACCACTACTGTTGTATGTCATCACCAGTCAGTGTTACTACCACTACTGTTGTATGTCATCACCAGTCAGTGTTACTACCACTACTGTTGTATGTCATCACCAGTCAGTGTTACTACCACTACTGCTGTATGTCATCACCAGTCAGTGTTACTACCGCTACTGTTGTATGTCATCACCAGTGTTACTACCACTACTGTTGTATGTCATCACCAGTCAGTGTTACTACCACTACTGTTGTATCTGACAGTCATCAGTCTTTTAAGAACATAACTACATTAATATACTGTCCTAAAATGGACGAATCCCATGAAGAACAACAACTATTATACCAGGATTATTTTATTCATTAACGTAACGTCACAGGTAAGTTGATTACAGTATAAATAATTAAGTCTTGTTTGCGGTATAGAATTATTCTTCTCGTAGTGACCCAAAGACTCGTTGTATATTATATTACGAAATTGTTCAGTATTTTCAGTCTTAATTAAAAAAGAAATATTACCTGAAGATTAGACACCCTACCTTATTTCACCTAAAGATTAACCACCCTAACATTACCTGGAGGGTTAGGTTAGGTTAACGTTATGGTGGTTAATCTCCAGGTGAAATAAGTTGGATGCTAATCTTCAGGTGTTCCAAAAACATTGAAAATAATATTTGAGTTAGAAACTTTTAATTTTGTGATCTGGAATTATTATGTGACCTGAGACGGTGCACAGCTAAGTGACCTCTGACACAATTAAGTAACTTATACGATACAGTACAGTGGCATGAGACAGACGTGATATGTCAGTCATAATAATTATAAACCGTGACAGATTAAAGTGAATTGAGGAACATTTAAGTGATCCGTTACTCTGTCAAGTAATGAGACATTCCAGTGATTTTTCTGGCGTGCGGTGATAAAACCTGATCGAACCTTAAGCAACATCTATCGTGAACAGAATAATTTAACTAAAATATAATAATTTATAATTATAATGCTAGAATTAGTGTTCATTAACTTCATAAAGGACTCAGCTCTTGAAGTACATAACGGTAATTACATAAAAACAACTCACAGGCTGTCCAAAGGACAGGGGGAGACCTAATTTAGATGTATAAACATCTTAAAGGGCACTACCGAATCGAGTGACCTTACCTGGAGCTGGCGGACGCTCGCCCCACAAGGGGTCATAGCTCAAGGTTGAAGAAGCCGCAAGTCCAGTAAACTGTGAGGGCAAACTTTTTCGGAGTGAAAGTTGTGAATTCGTGGAACAACCTGACAGAGAGCGTTATGAAGGCACGGAGGGTGAGCTCTTTCAAGACCAGACTTGACAAGCCCTGGAGCAGGTTCAGATGCATTCAGGAGCCGGTGCATACCCAGTACTTGCCAACAGTGCAAGATAGAGACATGACCGATCGCCCAAGTGGCTAACTAGCCGATCAGTGGTGAAAAGGTTAAAGCAAAAAAGTAAAAGTATGTAGAACTGACACTCGGATCATCAGTACTTCCAAGAACAACAGAACAAATACAGAGTTGGTCTCTCAATTTAGTATTGTTAATAACTAATGTGCTTACTTATCTATAGTTTGCGCTTAAATCTCTAGGCTGCCTCGTGTAGAACCGCACTAGTAGTCGAAGCACTTAATTTCACAAAACAATGAAATGGATAAAAAGAAGGTACAATATCTAGGAGGCGTGACAATACCACCTCCCCCACCTCAAGAGACACACGTTAGGGGGCCCGAGTGATGTAAGTGTGGTAAGTCCTTCTGTTGCACTGTCTACCACACCAACCACGACCATGATTACCAAAGCGGGATGGAAAAGATCGAGAAAAAAATTCATACCTTATTGTAAGAGGACATACAATTTAATTAAAAAAAATTGCAAATACTGTAGTTGATGAGACTAGGCGTGGTGATAAATGATAATTCTTGAATGTTAATTTTTAATTTTGCCAATAGATTTTGTATGTATTGTGAAAAGGTTACCCACTATGTGTTTGTCATCAAAAATCAAATAAATGTGTATATAAAGCTTGCAGTGAAATTAATTGCCTAATCCAAATCATTAGAGATTAAATAGCAAATGTTGGGCTACAAAGTAAGAGCTTAAAGAGAGATTAATATATAATAAGAGTAATAAGTTAATAACCCTTGCCAACAAACACACCAAACAACCGGTACTAACAACCAATACTGACAATTACTCCTAACAACCAGTACTAATAACACCTCATAACTATTTCTGACTGAAAATTAGTCGCCTAGCTTATTTCACCTGATAACTAAACACCCCAATACTACCTGGGGGGTTGGGTTAGGTTAGGATAGGTTTTGTGCTTATAACTGAAACACCGTGTGACCTCTGACCCATGACTAACACCGTGTGACCTCTGACCCATGACTAACACCGTGTGACCTCTAACACCGTGTGACCTCTGACCCATGACTAACACCGTGTGACCTCTGACCCATGACTAACACCGCGTGACCTTGACTAAAGCCCACCAAGCAATTAATTAGTGTCATTATCGGTACTGTATATTATATTAAACTGATTGAATTGACTCCCATTGGTATTTTTTATCATTACTACAACATTAATAAATTCTATATATAACAAATTATTGATGATGATCATTTATTATATTTAGTTATTATGAAACGTTAAGTGAAATTGGTTGAGTCTAATTGGACGTGTGATTCGATGAGTTCAAATGACGCAGGAACATGAACATAAGCCAATACTTTTTAAATAATAACAATAATAATAATGTAGTCAGGTGTCATTAAAAAGGCAAGTGAATTACTACTGCCAGGTGCGTCATAACAATAACAACATTAACCGCAATAACACACACACACATACCATAATAACACCACCATAATAAGACGTCGTTTGTCACCATTCATACACCCGGGCAACACAACACCTTCCGCCATTACCAACAGTACAGATGAATATTAAACACTGTCATGTAAATGCTACTGTATACACACTTTTGTCATCCACATTCAACTCTATATGACCACGGAATAACTCGCTCAAAAACTGATATAACATTCAACTCTAAAGGTTAAGAATGCACGACTTTAGACCAGCTCTCCTGACGCCATGTAATAGGAAAGTCCAAGGTGAAAGCAAAGGAAGTGAGTTACGACCTTCGACAGCGCCGCCGCTCGTGTCTGCCAAAGGTGGTGGAGGGTTAGGGGGGGGGGGGGAGGGGTGATGAATGACTTTGACGTGGTAAAAGAGTAAAAATAATTCCAGCGAGACGACGCGACGTTCTTTTGATAAAATACATTTACTGATTAAAGGAAAGACCCGGGAGGTGACGGTGGATGGCTGTACAGAAGGGAGGCAATACTTCATCTAGCCAATCAATTACGACTTTCAGGAAAAAGGAGAGAAATAACTGGCGAATCGAAGGCAATTTTTTTTTGTGGGGAGGGGGGGGGAGGTGGGGAGGGGGGGGTCACCTGAGGATTATTCACCCCAGCTTATTTCACTTCAATATAAACCACTCCAACGCTAACCTAACCTAACCCACCCTAACCCCATTCCAGCTTATTTCATTTGAAGATTAACCACCCTCATGTTAACTAACCTAAACTAACCCCTCTCCCCACGAGGTAGCGTTAAGGTACATTGTTCATCAACAGGTGTAGTAAGCTGGGGTGTCTAATCTTCAGGTGATCCATCGTCTTGCCAAATACTTTTGGGTATAATTCTGTTACAGATGTAGTACGTATCAGAAGTCATTTTGATGTATAACAATTAAATTATATAACAATTTATTTACTTGTCGATAGTATTTATTTGTTTACATCCATGGCATAAGCAGCAGAGGATCCCCGTCCGGTTGAAATTTACACGTAAAAAAATAAACAGTGGGAAAGCCAGGTGTGTGTGTGTGTGTGTGTGTAGTGGTCCTCCCCACCCTACTACATGGCAGCGAGACATGGGTCACATACAGGAGACACGGCAAGGCACTTGGAAACTTTCACAAACGTAGTCTACGTTCCATCCTCCGAGTTCGCCGGGAAGACAAGAGAGCAAATGCCACCTAACGAATAGTAAACCTAACGCCGGCGGGTAACTGAAAAGGTATAAGGATAGTCTTAGGACAAACCTGAAGTGCCAAATCGACCACCTCACCTGGGAGACGATTTCTCCACACCGTGACGCTTGGAGGGTCACTACACGAGGTGTCAATCCTTTCGAGTTAGTCTGACTGTACAACAAGGCAGAGAAGCGCCAACGCCGGAAAGACGCTGCCGTCGCCCCTCCCGCACTTGATATAGCCCCCCACATGTGCAACATACACTACGTGATTGACCCTGCTGGTCCCGTATCGGCCTCTTTAGTCACCTCAGAACTCACCAACCTAGGTGACATCCTTAATAACTCATATCATTGTATCATAGCTGGATGATCGTCATACTCGATTCCGAATGACAGCAAAGTAGTAGTAGTAGTAGTAGGGTACCACCCAAACGCCAGCAAGCCCTTCCTCATCGTGAAGCCAGAACATTATGAACGGGCATTGGAGGTTTTTGGCGGAAGTGAGGTCAAAATAACTAAGGACGGCCAAAGACATCTAGGCGCAGTAATTGGCACTACGGACTTCAAGACCGAGTACGTAGCGGGAAAGGTGAATGAGTGGGTTAGTGAAACCCAAGCTCTGTCTGAGATTGCAAACACAGAGCCACATGTGGCCTTTGCTGCATTCACCCATGGAGTCACGCATCGTTGGAACTACCTGATGCGTACTATCCCTGATATCGGACCCCTCCTCCACCCTCTGGAAGAAGCTAGCAGTGTCAAATTCATTCCCAAATTAGTGAAACACCCTGACTTAACCCCAGCAGAAAGAGCACTTCTTGCACTTCCACCAAGACTGGGAGGGATGGGACTAACAAATCCAGAGGAGATTGCTGCCACTGAACATCAAAATTCACTTAAGCTCACGGCAGCCCTCACGGGCCACATAATAGCCCAGAATGCAACAGGGGAAGTGGATACTGCCAAAATGATAAGTTGCAGCAACTATTGCTGCAGGTACCAGAAAATTTGAAAAAAAAGTAGCTATAGCGCAGGAGGTGGGCGCCTCGAACTGGTTAACTACGTCACCGATAAAGGCAAATGGTTTCAGTCTTAATAAACAAGAATTTACAGATGCCATTGCTCTAAGGTACGGTCGGCCAGTAGAAGGTTTGCCCTCTCAATGCGTGTGTGGCTCTTCCTATGATGGCAATCACGCCATGGTGTGCAAGAAGGGGGGCTTCATATGCATGAGGCATGACGAGGTAAGGGATCTCACAGCAATATGTTAAAGGAAATCTGCCGGGATGTCATGGTAGAACTGACCCTCCTTCCATTGGATGGCGAGATCTTCCAACACAGGACTTCAAACACATCTAACGAAGCCCGTGTGGACGTCAGTGCTCGAGGATTCTGGACGCGGGGACAGCGAGCTTTCTTCGACATCAGGATTTTTGATCCCATGGCCGCATGTCACCGTAACCTAGCTCTCGATGCTGCACATAGGAGGAACGAGAACGACAAGAGAAGGGCATATGGGGAGAGAATACAAAATGTTGATCAAGGCAGCCTCACTCCTCTAGTGTTCACAACCTCTGGTGGGATGGGACCAAGTGCAAGATGTTTCTACGCCAGACTCGTGGAGTTGATCTCCGAACAGAAGCAGCAGCCCAGAAGTTATGTTACAGCCTGGATGAGATGTCGACTGTCTTTCTCTCTCCTTCGGTCGGCTTTGCTCTGCCTCAGGGGAACGAGAGCTTCTGCTCCAACTCCGACAACTGCTGCAGATATTGACTATGAAGCTACTGTCACTGAATGCAGCATAGATCTGCGGCTCAACTAATTTAACACAGATAGGATAGCTACTTATGTATTAGGATATTTAATATTAAGGTAATTAAATGGTGGCGAAGGTGTGGCTATTGGGGGAGGCTGGAGGCCACGTTTAAAAAAAAAAAAGTAGTTGTAGTAGTGTGTGTGTGTGTGCGTGTGTGTGCGTGTGCGTGTGCGTGCGTGTGTGTGTGTGTGTTCTTAACTCACTAGTCACTACGCCCCTTTATTTATCCAGTGAGCAGTAACCACAACGAAAAACAAATGAGATGAAAGTCAAACACGGGGAAAAATCATCCAGTGAAAAGAGCAACAAAAACACAACAGTGAAGCATAAACCAGGTCATGTCAGGCCACGTCATGTCATGTCAGAAAATGAGCACCACCAACTTTTCACCACACCATTGAATTACTAATCAACGAAACTAGACGAAAGAGCTCAGGATTCTAAACAAAGTTGGTGGATTAGTTTCTGTGCAGGGTGAGGGAGATTTCGCCGTCCTGTAGCTGACACGAAATCAACCTTCAACCTACACTTAAACTAAACCTATACTGTACTGCCTACACTAAATCTAAAGCCTGTACTAACGCAACTTACAGACTACACTAACTCAATCTACAGCCTGTACTAACGCAACTTACAGCCTACACTTACTCAACCTACGGCCTATATTAACTCAACCTGCAGCCCCCACATAAAATATCGAATGAAAATACTACAATCAACAACGATATTTTTCTGATTCGGTTCGTGAAGATGAAACTCGTATACAAATGATGTAATGCAAGAGTTCCATTCAATTACTGGCGATGTCTTGTTTTTAATATGTACAGGGATATAATTACGTCCAATCAACATCAAGGGCGCCTGTATTTTAAACCAATCATCATCAAGAGTCTTTCAATTTTGTTCAAGGGTTAAACCATTACCCTTAAAGGTTTAAACTATAATTCTCAAAGGATTAAACCAACGTCCGAAAGGGCTAAACCAGTTTATCTTTAGGGTTAAGGCAACTTCGTGTATTTTTATTTTTTTTCCCACAGTTAAAAATCACCAGAAAATAAGAAAACGTGGAAAATAAATTCAGTAATAATCATAAAACTATTTTAGGAACAATGACCATGTTACCTTAAACCCAGTGACCACCCAAACTAAAAACAGGCTTTCCTCTGTCTAGGCGACGGTTTCTCCTTTTACATTTATCAATACACCGAAACTCAAGTTACATCTAAGAAAAAAAATGTTTAGACAGACAGCCTCACAGACACCCGCCACGACAGATGAAATGTTAAAGAAATCCTTACATTTTCACTCTGATTTTTACTAATGAGGAAAAACTTAGATTCGGGCAGAAGAGTGGGAGTGAATTAGGTTGCTAATGGATGCATGAAAGAAGGACCACCAGTATAAAAGCAAAGATGAGAATCCTTGAGGTGAGCGGCGGCGTCCTCAGGGAGTCTGAGTACACTGTATATAAATTGTTATCACTATATTAATTTAATGTAATATGATATAAATCACTAGGTTATGACTTATTTAATTACTAATCAAAAATACGCGCGCGAAGTCTCAATCTAAGAGTAAATACTTGAAATGCAGTATTACATTATTATATAACAGACACACGGAGAATTCTATCTCATTTGTTTTTTACTGTTGTTGGACTTGTATATTACTAACCTTGTTCAAGCGCAGTAATAACATTAAAACAACAACATGAACAATGATTTATCGATGGCACTAGATGGTACTTTTGTCTTATTGATAAGTATATTAAGATAATTTAGAATACGTTGTTTAAATCACTAAACACAGCCACACCGTCAACTCCGATATGAAAGATGTTTATATTGTGTGTAGGAAAAGCTTGTGTTGATATTGTGTTACCACCTGTGTTGTACCTCAGTGAACTCTGTTACCTGTTATAGTGTTACATTTAGTATACCTGCATCACCTGTGTTATATTTGTTAACCCAGTATCACCTGTTACCTGTTCTATAAGTTTTTGTGTAACGAAATAAAGAACTTGAGATGCATGAAGACAGAGTAGGAGAGAGTCAGTACGCAAAAGAGAGCAAGGAAAAACTAATTTAAATACAGTAAGTACAGTACATGATCTCTCTCACCCGTTTGACAATGATCATTTTTATTACGTACAGTTTCCTTCGACAGTAACCATTATTATTTTTACTTTCTTGAACTGAATCACCGGAAGTTCCAATACGTAATCTACGTGAGTAAATACACTAGTCATCAACAGTTCAAAATTTATAGAGATACATTTCTCAATACTGCAAGATAGATAAATAATTTTGTAAACAATGTCCAGAGAGCATGGTGTGTGACGACCCGCTGACACCCACCACACGTTTTTTCTGGCGTGAACAACGGTGAAGCTGTCATATATGTCAGTCAATGACGGCAAATATAAAATGATTGATAGATATGTTTGTGTTGGGGGAGGGAGGCGCCGGGTAGGTGACGCCTGGTAGTTACTCTTCCTCGGTATACTGTACTGCCTGATTATTGATTACGTCCGTCTGACATTTTGAAGTGTAGACAAGGTGACATATTATGCTAAATGTAACAAGTGTAACGCAAGGAACAGGTGTACACTGTATATAGTGTGCGGACTTCAATATACAAATAATACCTTACTTGTCAGGAATCGAACCCTGGACCTCTGCGTGTGAACAGGGATCACTACCACCGCGAAGCAAAGGCAAGGCTAGGATTGCTTTTGTTGTCCTTCACACACGCAAAGGTCCAGGGTTCGATTCCCGATTAGTGAGGCAGTATATATATATATATATATATATATATATATATATATATATATATATATATATATTACATAGTAGCACCATCTCAACACACCTGTTACACTCCATACCTGCAAGTATGTGACTCCTTGTGACTATTAGGTATACACAACGGGCACCTCGTTCGCACACCGCCCTCGGTGGGTAAAGACGAGGGCTTCACCTAGAGACATACCAGCACTGTTTCTACGCCTGGTAGTATAGGTCGCTCCAAGTGACGACCGCAGTTTCTCACGGTCTCCTTAGTTGTGACTATTCATGTGGAGTGGTGCGCTGGGAATCCACCTGTTCACAGTGGACTGGTATAGCGGGGGAGTAATTCCCACCCTGGGGTGACGCTCACGTGGACAATGGCGGCCGGGCGGCAAGATACTCCGGCCACATGGCACCTGTGGTGACGGCAGAACGGGAAAAACTAAGCAATAATGCCTGACGGGCGGTTATCCCACCCCTTAACACATCCCTATCACACTTATATATCCGGCAAAGCTTTAAACTGTAGTAACTTCTATGTATCAACCTTAATTGTAGGGCGGGATATAGCCCGCTAGGGCACTGACCTGTGGTGACGGCAGAACGGGAAAAACTAAGGCCGGCTTCCCGCCGCTTCTCGTCACATAGGCCTACAGTTTCCAATCCTCAATTTACCCTTTTGTTTCTTAGGGTTCTCACCTGAACACTTTACGGTATATTGTCACTCATTTCTTAACAACACATATATTAATCCTAAATTACACACTAAGGTAAGGTCTTGGTTTGCTAGTGCTTGGGTAAATGCCTGAGATTATAATATTAATGAGGCATCTGAGGCGGGTACATGACGCGCCTTGAAACAAAAGCCGAATGATCATGGCTGGGGTGTATCAACGTCACTTAAAAACTGTAATGAGGGATCCTCCTCTCACACATTGCACTATTTGAACACAGACATAAGATTCTCTGATCACTGTACCTGTCGTGGGTATATGTCACGTGAGGCTACGAGGTGTATTAGATTCATACCGACGCATACACGATATTTCCTTTCCGGTATATGTGTCATATATAAATATATATATATATATATATATATTATATATATAAACTGTAGTGGCGGACTAGTAGTGATGGTGTCATCGTGCTAATGTGCCGCTCCACTAAGCTTTGTTCCTCCAGGCGTCCACCACCTCATCAGTATATTGCTCTCGTGCAGTCTTTGCTCCCTCCCTAGACAACCACTGCACGCAAAAGACTGGCGAACTTTCGTCTGGCGTAGCATCCATCGCGGGAAGAGTTGAGCAAAGATTTAAGTGACTTAAGACTGACAATGGTTGGTTGGTTGGTTGTACGGAGAGAATAGAGCATAGCTCTAAGAATAGGAGAAGGATAAAGTAGAAGGTAAAGTTCAGAAGTGGGAAGTAAAGGAGAAGGTTAACAGCAGGTGGGCTATCCACCTTGCGGAGACGGGTTTTTTTTTGTCTTCCGTAACTGTGCTGCATTAGAGGTTCAAGGTGTTAGGGAAGGCCGGTCTCAGCCAAGCTAAGCTAAGTTATTCTAAGTGTCCATGAGACATATTATCTTAGGGTAGGGGTGGGGGGTCCCTCCAGGTCCTTGTGGCACTGTAGGGATGATCCTCATCTTTTTTTTTTTTTTTTTTTTTTTTTTTTTTTGAACTATTTTGGTCTTTATTTATTTGTGGGGTCCCTCCAGGTCCTTGTGTGTCTGGAGAGTTGGGCCCATCTTTTGGTTCATATTTGTTGTGTTTTTTATTGTTGTTTTGTTGTTATTTTGTATATAGAGGCTCTGGTTCTTCAATTTCATTTTTCCTACTTCTAGGCCACCATCTATGTGATATATTGTTGTTTTCATCAATTAGTTTGCTAAGTATGGGATCCTGTTCTTGTTGGATTTTTTCCCATATTGCATTTGCTTGGGTGTGTATTCTGATGTTGAGTGGGTCTATGCCGTGTTCTGTGTGTATGTCTTGTACTGTTTGTGTGTATGGTGGTTGGTGTTTTGCCGCTCTTCTGAGGGCTGTATTTTGCACTGCTTGATATTTCAGCTGATTAGTTCTTGCAATTGTGTTCAGAGGTATCGGAGGGTATTCTAAGTGTGGCCTGATCAGTGCTTTATATAGGTGCAATTGCGTGTTGGTGTTCAATTGGCGGAATCTTCTAAGTTTTGTAAGTTGTGATCTTGCCATAGCTAATCTTTCGTTGATGTGAGGGATTATTCCGCTTCTGGAGATCTTGAGTCCTAGTGTTTTTCCCTTGGCAACATATGGTATTTGTTGATTGTTAATGATAATAGGGCATGGGTTCATTTTTGCGATGTGAATTATTTGGAGTTTTTGGACATTGGTTTTTATCTTCCATTTTCGTTCATAGTTGTTTATTAACTCTATTTCTCTGCATGTTCTAATGGCCATCATTTGTTTGGATTTTCCCGGGTACCTGATTATCTGTGTAACATCATCTGCATATGCTATATATTCTGATTGCCGTGGTTGCGGCATATCTGCCGTATATACAGTGAATAATGTTGGTGATATGTTGCTCCCTTGGGGAACTCCGCTATAAAGGTTGAAGGTTTGTCCTAGATGGTTGTCAATGATAAGTTTAGCCTTTCTGTTATCTAAGAAATTACACAGTAGTGCTGTGATATTGGTAGGCATATCCAATTTGATTATTTTATATTTCATTCCTTCATGCCAGACTTTGTCAAACGCTTTTGAAACATCTCTTAAAATTATATTACATTGTTCTTTGTTACTTGCAGCATTTGCGATTGACTCGTATATTAAAGCTATTGCTGTATTGGTTCCTCGGTTTTTTCGAAAGCCGTGCTGTCTCGGATTATATTTATTTTCTTGGTCAAGAAAATTTCTGAGTCTGTGGTTAATTATTTTTTCCAATATTTTCCCGGGTGTTTCCAGTAGTGAGATGGGTCTGTAGTTTTCTGCTTGAGTATGGTTCTTTCCTGCTTTCGGGATGAGTCTGATTTTGGCTAATTTGAATTTGGTAGGAAAAAAGCCAGTTGCAAGTGAGGCATTGTATATATTTTTGAGCTGTTCGATCATATTCTGAGGAATGTTTTGTAGTACGACTTTATTAATTTGGCTTATGCCAGGTGCTTTATTCTTAAAACTTGCTATTGTTTTTACAATATCATTTTGAGTTAGAGGAGCAATTATTGAGTTGTTGATGTTTAAAGAGTTGAGGTTAATTTTTTCTGTGGGTTTCCATTTCTCTGTGTTCTGGTTCAAATATATTCTGGTAGCCTGTTCAGTTTCTTGGCAGAAGCTTCTATTATCTTCGTCGTTGATTGTAAAAATGTTTTTCCAAAATTCTCTAAATATTGGCTCTTTTTCATGTGGTTCTGTTGCTTTTCTACCATTTTTGTCCTTAATATAACTCGTGTCTTCCGAATTAGTTCCCATTAGGTTTTTAATTTTTTTCCAGAATGCTTTTGGGTTTCTGTGATCTGCTTGTGTGTCCTGAATCAGCTTGTTCCATGTTTCATTGTATTTGTTCTTACTTATTTCTTTCAGTTCTTCTTTTAAATTCCTGTATAATATTCTGATGTCATTGTTCCACCCGTGTGTTTTGGTGAATTCATATAGATTGGTAAATCTAGTTTGTATCATTTTCTCTTCATGTGTTAATTGTGCATGTGGTAGTGTACGGTATGTTGTTTTTGGGATATTGTTTTGCATTGCTGATGTTACTTCATTGTACCATTTGTCCAATGATTTGTCGATCTCAGTTGTGTCTTTATTGTGTAAGAGTGTTGGTTCGTTTTTGCTGAGATCCAATTTAAATTTTTCCCAATTTGCTCTATTAAGTGAAAATCTTGGGATTGATGGAATTTGTATCGGAGACGTGGATAAAGTTGCTATTATGGGTAAATGATCACTGGTTGTTGTGGGTCCAGCTTTTAAATGTACATTGAGATGGTGATGCCTGTTGGTTAAAACAATATCAGGTTTCCCAGTGTTACCGGCTGATACGTAAGTTGCGAAGTCGGGCCCAAGGTGAGTTATTGTCCCGTGTTCGATGAAAGCATGTAGAATTTTTCCTCCTGGGTTTCTGATATTATTTCCTAGGGTTGTGTGTTTAGCATTGAGGTCTCCTATAAAGTATGCTGGTTTATTTTGTCTCATTAGTTTTAAAATATCACCTGTAGGGAATACTGGCCTTCTAAATGTTAAATAAGACGTTCCAATTAATATTGGGCCTCTGGTTGTGTTTACTTCGGCTGCAAGAAAGTTGCTATGAAAGTTGTCTATGATTTTATACTGTATATTGCGTTTTATAGCTATTGCTATGCCGTCGTGTGGTTCATCATGGATGTTCATTTGATGTACATGATAGTTAAAAATCTTGATTTTATCACCTTTTTTCCGACCATGTGCGTTGATAAGAATAATGTCTGGATCTATTGTGCTATATATATTGGTGAGTTCTGATTTCCTCATCAAATTCCAGGCAAGGACGTTGTGCTGGATTATCTTTAATAATTTAGTTTGTGTAATCGTGGATCCCGCGAACTTGGTGTAGGATGTTTGCTAGCTCGTGCATCTCCTGGTGAGTGTCTACTCCTTTCCTCCTTGAGTCCAGTTCTGATTTTCTTAAACTTGGTGACATCCACTCTTTCGATCCTATTATATTTGGTACTTAAAAGTCCTGCAGTTATTAATTGGTCTATATAGGTTTCTTCTACCCTATCGTCTTCGTAGGTGAATTTTACAGTGCCTTCCTTGATTTCCTGCAGAAGTCTGTCATTTGATATTGTAGGTGGTGTGTTGACTGAATAAAAGCGGATGCCGATCTCATTGCCCAAGTCTGCTGGCTGCACATCGCTTGGTGAAGATGGGGGGGCACGATGGCCAGAGTGGGATTCTTTTCTTAATTTTGCTTTGGTCGGATCAACTTTTGCAGGTAGTGATTTCTCTGTTTGCTGAGTGGTGGAGTCTGATGATTTGCGGTGTGGTGTGACTTCTTGGGTGATAGGGTCTGTTTCCATGACGGTTTCTTCTGTGAATTGTTTGGTTTTGTGCTCCTGTGGTTTCATTGCTCCCAGGCTACTCTCGGTGACGATTTTAAATATTTCTGTTGAGGGGGCGTCGTCTGGAAATTTTACCTCTGGCAGATTGTTTGCCGCAAACATTTCTCTAATCGTTTTTCCGAATGTTCCTGGTTTTGCAATATTATTGAGGTGTGCATGTATTATACTAGTTAGGATAGTGAAAGGTAATCCTTCACTCAGATTGAGGTATGTCGGCTGCATGAGGGGATTTTCTTTAGTTTTCTTCAGTACTTTAGATGTGGTATCTTGCAGCTTTGCAATTGCTGCATATGTTTTGTTGGGGTCTGTTTCAATCTTCTTATTTGTTCTTTCCTTTTCTCTCAGGTTTCTAATTATTTCTTTTCTTATGGGACAACGCGCTGCTAGTGTTCGATGTTCCCCATTACAGTTCAGGCATTTTGGGTTATCTTTATTGCTACATTCTCTGAATGTATGGCCCTCTGTTGCACATTCAGAGCAGTACTTCTTATCTTTTAGAGGACAGTTTGCAGCTAGATGATTATATTTGTAGCAATTCCAACAGGGTGTTATTGGAAAAAATTCCTCCTGCTCAATTTGATATTTTGTCAGATGATAATGGGATATACACAGGCCATTCTCTAGGGCTTTTTGTGCCATGGAGATCTCTCCAAACCTGACCTTCATCATGGTAGGAGCACCAGGCATTAACACAACCTCCTCGACTCTGGCCCATGCGTTCTTCTCTTGTATATTATTAGCAATATCATTTGGTGTTTGTTTCAGTATGCTCTTATCTACCCTTTTAATCACTATGGACTTTTTGGCTCGTAGTTGAGGTGGTATTACAATTTCGAATCCGTGTTCTTTTAGTTTCTTTGTTGATTCGTCTGAGAGCATATTGTCTACATCTTTTTCTTCAAGACAAAGGACTATGTAAGAGTCCTTTGTTTCTATTAGTGCGGCAAATTTGATGTTTAACTGGGCACACAGTAGTATACCCAGTTCCTCTTTGCGTTTTTCCGATACTCCCCCCAAAAGGGAGCGTACCCGTATCCTATTTCCGGTTGTCCTAGTCATTGCATATGGTCGTTCTCCGTGGCATCAGTCTTATTGTAATTTTGTACAGTTGCCCTACCTATCCAGGCGAGCAACCTAAACACAGGAATTACAGCACCCCCCACCGCCACTTGCTGGTCGAATGGTCGTAGGGTGGTTCCTGTGTCACTCACCTAGTAACCCCGTTAGGGGAACCTATATCCCTATTGTTGTAAATGCTCACTTATAGGCGTGAACTTGATGTGTACCTAATCGGGGGATGGGTGGAGGATTAAGGATTTGCGACCCCCTTCCTAGGTGGAACACGCACGATCACGGTTTCCCAGGAAGGCTCGGCGGAGGGGTGGGTTCTGCTCCTACCCCCTTTCGTGTTCACAAACCCCACCAGTGGAGGTGAACAGTTACAGGGGGGACCCAAGGACGAATACACCTCTAGGGTGCAGGTCCCCAGGCCAGAGCGAATAAAGAAGGAAGAACAAGGTAAAACAGCCAGAGGTGCAATTGACACCAATGGGATCGCGGCCCAAATCCGCTACAGAAAGCCGTTTCAGATCACCCGATCAGGGCCGCCTCTGATCAGGAGTCACCCCTGATCAGTAGGGAAGCACAGAAAGGGCGTTGTCTGCAACGAGCTTACCGGTTATGTGTAGTGATGGTGGTGAGGTGGTCGATTTCGTTCAGGTCGTCAACGGTTGAAAGACAGGCTGGCAGGCTTAAGCAGTGAAGGTTCTAGAAAGAGGTCCGTTCACGGCGAAGGCTGGCTGGCGAATGGTTGAGTTGACTGACAATGGGTGGGTGAATATGACACCGTATATATTTGTGCTGTCCTAGCGCCCGCCGTCCCCACACACATATAGAACCATGCTTTAATTTACGAATCACCTGATATGTAAACACGCCCAGAAGTGAGTGTGTGTGTGTGTGTAACTTACGTTCTCTCTCTCTCTCTCTCTCTCTCTCTCTCTCTCTCTCTCTCTCCACTATCTTTCTCCCATCCTTACCTAGTCCTCTCCTTTTCCACATTCCTCTCTTCCCCTCCGTTCCCCTTTTCCTCACCCGTCTCTTCCTTGTCCGTCCTTCCCCACTTCTCCTCCCCTCCCCTCTCCTTCCCTCCTAATGACCCAACAAGGCGCGGTAAGATTGAGCTGCAAATACCCAGAGTTGATTCAGTTAGCCGATCAATTAATCAACTCAACTTTCGCCGCCCCGTCGAGTAATCAACAGCAGGTGTGTGTGTAAACTAAACCTACCACCTCTTGACGTCACCAAAAATACGAAGGCTTTTTTTTCCTTAATGCTCGCACCATAAAATAAAAATAAATACTACAGGTAGGAAGCAAGCGAACGTTTGCCTGGTGTAGCTTAGACAATCATGCTCTAAAAATGATCTAGACTACCTATTGGTCCATAAAAAGAGCGCCACTACAGGCAGAAGCTCGCCAGACGTAGGTTTTTTTGAGCGTGTCATTACGGTGTGGAGAGTCAAGCGAGGGTTATTGACTCGCTTGTGTTGACGTTCATCATTTCTGGAGCGAGGGTAATTATTTGCCCTTCATCTCCTGAATATCTTAAAAGGTGGGAATTAATATGGAAGTTTAATCATCTGGGGTCAAAATGTTGTAATTTTCTTTGATAGTTATGATGACGCTCTAAATTATTCCATTCTAAAAAATTAAAATCCAACACAGTTACATATACTGTACTTCCTATGGATTTTCAGTGCTAAATATAGGTGTTTTTTTCTTCTAATCCATGGCTTAATTACGAAGGTAAAATATCATTAATTTCCTATTCCAATAGAAAGTGTTTCGGCGAGAAAAAAAAATCTCGAGGGTAACGCCTTTAAATTTTAAGAATAAATTACAAAAACTTAACATTTTCTGAAAACGTCAATATAGATACTATAAAATGTGCTGATACAAGAACAATATATTTATTTGTCAGGGTTAAGTGGGTATTTTAGGGTTGTAAACACTTAGTCACCAACAACTATATTAAGAATGGAGAGATGCTCGGTATTAATACTTAAAATCAATCATAATTATGTTAAAGTATTTTTTTCTAGTCAATAGCCAGCAAGATTGATGCTCAGGAGCAAAGATGAATTTATATATGAATGTTTCCTGCAATACATATTTAATTTGCAGAGATTAATCATCTATATGTCCAATACTTGAAACGTTTGCATGTTGATAGCTGCCGTCACTTGTTTTGCATCACAAGCTTTATTCTTCTCAGCCACTGATTATTTTGCGACTAATATAAAAACAAATCGGTTTGTATTGAGGGAAAAAATTCACGCAAGAACAAAGGCGGTTTTATATCCATAAAATTATGGTTTGGGCTCTCCTGCCTACTGAACTTCTGTTAATAATAATAATAATAATAATAATCATGATAATGATAATGATAATAATGATAATAATAATAATAATAATAATAATAATAATGTTCAACAGGGCGTCTAGGATAGGATCGGCTGGGCGTGGCCACCTTAAAAGGGAATCCAAATCTTTCAATTCAGTGGAGGAAATTTCGTTTGCAAGGTGTTGTATAAATTTGCATATGAAACAGGTGAGTGAGGCGGTGTGCCTCAGTGACGTCTGCTGCCGACACACCCAGTGACCGCCCGCACTAATTTGGGTGTGTGTGTGTTTGGGAGGGGAAGGGGGACGTGTGTTTGGGAGGGGGACACGTGTTTGGGAGGGGGACACGTGTGTGTGTGTAGGGGGACGTGTGTGTGTGTGTGTGTGTGTAGGGGGGGGGGGCACGTGAAATGTGTGTGAAGAAATAATTGAAGCACAGTCTTACTAAACATGGTGATCCCAATTTCTTTGTTTACCTTCCATATATTTTAGTGTAACGAAAATAAAATTAAAGAAAACGTGTCCGACATCACAAGTTTATGGTACACTGTGACAAAAAATTGGTACAGCAAATACAACAAACACAAGCGGCACTAAAATATACAACACAAAGCAGTACTGACATACAACAGCATAAAACAAACACATGTCAGGCAGTTGGTGTTGTTCTGACAAATACAATGTGAAAACAAAGACACTGATGAACAAGTTGGGGTGTGTATCTCTCCCCTCCACCCAACACTTCCCTTATTATATTATTGGAATTAGTTCATTTTACCGCCACACCACCCCGTTAAGTACTGTACTGCGGTGTCCCTCAGGACTCCTTTAGTTTAAAACTCGGGTTGAAACACGACGACCCTCTTCAAGGGAAGATGTTGTTTAATAATACGGGCGTCAGCATGTAAACTTTGTGATACACCTTTGAAGCATACACTTGAACACTATATTATTGAATGTGACACTGTCAAAGACTTCAGGCCACCTGGCTTATTGTATCATGAACTTTGTAATTATTACGTTGAATCAGGACTGCTTGAGGACATTCTTGCTGTTTATCCAAAATTTGCTAGCCCACACTGATTAGTCCTCAATTAGAATATGACGTCCAATGTATATGAACCACTGCCCTGCGTGGCAGTGAACAGTGATATCACCCACATGACTCTGACTTATATATACTGCTAATGAGTATGATGTAGTTCTTTGTGTATGAACCTCTGTCCGACATGGCAGTGAACAGTGACATCACCCACATGATCTATTTCTTTGTGTATGAACCTCTGTCCTGCGTGGCAGTGAGAAGTGATACCACCCTCAGTGTCAAGACCTGACTGAATTACTCAGAATAGGCAAACTGTACTACAAGCTTTGCCAATAAATTTAACTAAAAAAAAAAAACTCCCTCTCATCGAGCACCTTCTATCCTCCCTCTTACCCATCAGTTATCTTTCCTCCTTCATCCCTAACCTCCCACTCACTCACTGACTACCTCCCCTCTTCCCTCCTTCTCACCACCCAACACCTCCCCACCCCCCTCCCTCCCACTCAGTATATCCCTTCCTCCCTCCCCGGCCTCTAGATTACCTTTTTAGTTTTTATTTATACATTATATATATTTTTTTTAATTTGGTGTTTTATATACAAAGGTTCCAGGAATACAAGGAAACATGATTCATGCGGCGGCTAACAAAGCTTAGAAAAACTCTCAATTTCAAGAGGGTGGGTCGTGACAACTGAACAGAACAGAAGGATATATCAGGTAGCGAGTGGCCAGTACAGCGGTTTCTCTTATGCTTATTTCATCTAAAGCTTAGACACCCCCAGTTATTTTACTTTAAGATTAGACACCCCAGCTTATTTCACCTGAAGATTAGACACCCCAGCTTATTTCACCTGAAGATTAGACAACCCAGCTTATTTCACCTTAAGATTAGACACCCCAGCTTATTCCACTTGAAGATTAGACACCCCAGCTTATTCCACTTAAAGATTAGACACCCAAGCTTATTCCACTTGAAGATTAGACACCCCAACTTATTTCCATCTTTAATTAATTATCCAATGTACAAATGTCATGACCACTATTTCACTGGGGGTGATGATGTAGCTTTCGGAGCCAGATCGGACCCAGTCCACTATTGACAAAACACAAGCGACCTAACCTGACCTAACCTGACCTGACCTAACTTAACCGAACCTAACTTAACCGAACCTAACCTAACCAAACACCTATGAAATAAAGATGGTAATGAGGTTAAGTTTCTGTCGACCGGTGTGGTTTTATCGTCAATGGTTTGATGACAGACAGGGATGGTCCCCAAGTACTACTACACCTTTTCTGTCTTATGTTTATCTATGACCACCATTGTGTTTGAATTTAATTAATGCAACTGAGGAGCTAATGTGGATATTTATCAGTGTTTTTTTTTAAGTATCGAAATACCGAGTGTTCATTGGTCAATATTTTAAGTCGATATTATAAACCAACAGCTTGTCAGGTATTTTTGAAATGCTACTGCGCCAAATCTATAGAAAGTCAGACGTTATGAACCAACCTAACAAAACAGGAACTTAATCTACCTTACGTTTAGTTGGTTGGTATCGTCTCCTATACTAAACCGGTGTAATTCCAACTTCATACTATGAGGCAGCGGTTATGTTATTAATTTTACACACAGTGGCCTTCTCACCTGTGTGTACAACTTGTTTCCTTATATAACCCCAACTTGTCTTTCGAAATTGGTTAATACTAAAATTTGGGATGACACTATAAGTATTGCTGTCTTTGAGGTAAATTTCACCGGATTCTCATTTTTTTGCGAATCCCAAATAATTCATCATTATGGCAGTGGCCTTGAAGTATTACGTTATCAGTTGGAAATAAATTACAATTACTGTTACGCTCGAGTTTTGTAAAGTACAGCCATGTTATCATTACGTATATTATAATTTCATGAGTAATACGTAAATACTGAACCACCCAACTACGAATCCGGCATACCTTCAGTGCTGGCAGTGGACCTCATAACTGACACGTAATAATCACTCGGCTCACACACACGTCCTTAAGCGGAGATATTTCTGCTGCAGAATGAGTTGATCCACTAATGGCATACCGAAACACATTCACGTTTGAGTGTGCGTCACGTGAAAAATTACATGATCACACTGTAGACTGATAAAAAGATTTAACAGTAAAGTACCGTACGTCCCTCCCGTCTCCACGAAGTAAACAATAGTAGACTTTGCTTGGGAGATTGGTATCCCCGCATCCCCTGAGCAACGCTCTTGTGCATTATGCAGAAGACCCGACAGCCGCACCCTTATCCACTACCTCCTAAGATGTCCCCACACACAACGCTTCCGTGACGCCTGCTGGACCACCACTCCACGACCCCCTGACGGAGACACGATGATCCTCCCCATACTGGCCAGATATTAATATTGATTATGTGTTAAAGGAATATCCTTCCTTCCTTAGGCTTTAGTAAGCCCCTTTATAATATTTATACTGTATATACTTGTCACACTTGCCAGATGCTTCTGGTGTCATTGTACAGGGGTACCTAGTGACAGCACTAGGATCCCGCTTCCTCTATCAAGGAATAAACAATTGAAATTGAAAAAAATTGAACTTGGTAAAGGCTCTCGTTCGTCAGCAGATGTATGACGTCACAATTCCGCATGTTTTCTTTGGTGATTGTGGTTTTTTTAGAAAATGTGGCATAGTACAACGAGTTACCCTTTAGTTATTTTGTTTTTCATAATAGTTTAGTTTATTTATCATAATCTTTACCAGTAATCATTTAATTTAATTAATTTACTTCTTGAATTTTCAGATTTTTTCTTCAATATCAGTATTATAATGTGACGAAGGTGTTGATGTTGTTTGTAGAAAAATAACAAAGAGTAAAGTCAATGAAATCATATATTATACCAGATTTGAATATAAAGATAGAATTATAATATGCAATACATCATACGACAAGGAATCTTTTAATAACATGATTTGTTTTTCCCAGAATTAACAGTAGACGAGAATACCAGCTTCACCGACTCACCGCTAAACCAATAAACCACGACCTAAAATGTGTGTGTTTATTCGCTTAATAAACACTGAGTTGGAAATTAGGGAAGGCGGCTCCAATTTACGGCTTTCACGTGACAAGTCTTAGGAAACGAGGATGGCTGTTTCATCTTCACCGCCTCCAAGCGAAGTATATCGTGTGTGTGTGTAGTCATGGGTGAGGATTTAGGTAACTATCCCAAAATACATAATAAGGATCACGCGAACATTAGGCTCCCCAGCTTATAACACCTAATGCTTAAACACCTCAATGCTAACCTAACCTAACCTATGAGAATTTATTTACATCTCTCCAACAGCAGGAGGTAACATTGTAAGCCGTACATGTCTCAAGACGATAAAGATATGATAGCAAGTATTTCGACAAGATAACAAGACAGTTGGAGAGCATTTAACATGATAACAGTATAGGTACAGGTATAAGGACAGGTGTAGTATAGGCACAGGTATAAGGACAGGTGTAATATAAATACAGGTATAAGGACAGGTGTAATATAAATACAGGTATAAGGACAGGTGTAATATAGGTACAGGTATAAGGACAGGTGTAGTATAGGTACAGGTATAAGGACAGGTGTAATATAGGTACAGGTATAAGGACAGGTGTAATATAGGTACAGGTATAAGGACAGGTGTAATATAGGTACAGGTATAAGGACAGGTGTAATATAGGTACAGGTATAAGGACAGGTACAGCACATGCACAGTTACAAAGTGAGGTACAAGCAGGTGTTCAGGTCTGGTGATATATACAGTATATTAGCCCACAAGTGTTTCCGACTGAAAACAGCATTAAATCTCTCTTCCCTTCGTTGACATCTATCATAAGTTAGTGTCAATGTCTAGTTCAGCCAGGCTCTGTATCCATGCCATTTAATGTCCTCTATGAACGATAATTCCATATGATAATATATGCACCTGGGAATAAATGATTCGGTTAATCTTTGAGGCCTTGCCAGTCATGGGTTCACAAAATAACCCTTGAGGTATGGGTTCTCACGGCTACAGTGATTCAGTTAAACACGTTCAAACAGCTATAGTGTTCAAGTCAACGAGTGCAACCTGTAAATTGGCCGAACAAAGGATGGGACATTAACCCATTCGACAACTTGTGGGCAATAATGTGTCTAGTGGGGGGCCAGGAGCATAGCTGCCAAACCACTGAGAGAAAAATAATGTCCACCACACTAGATGAAGTTATTGGTACAGACGGCTGTAGCAATTAACAGCCGAAAATATCGTACTTTTACTCCACTACATTTTTGCAAACCTTTCGTTGCTCCGCCTAACATTCACGCATCGCGTATGCACGCTTTTTATTTTCAGTAACCCAAGCGGGCCAAGCCAAGGAAGCTTAATTACTGACAATTACTATACAGAGATTCATGAATTCACCAGCTTATCTGAAGACGACAATTTCTTTGAGTCGATGAAGCGTTGACATTCACGAGAGAAGAGGGAATTGAATATCTACTTGGTATTCACAGACGATTAGATGGAGGCGCTTTGGTCATTTCCAGCCATGCTGAATGCCTCCATTCGATTGAATACACCTTTGACTGCGTCTGCCCATGTGGAAAGTTGTTCAGTTGCGCAGGATTAAATTTCAGCCTTAAACCCGAGAAGAATTGACTCTAGGGAAATAATCTGAGTCATGGTTAAATATAGTGTACAGTACAAGGGACATACTGCATCGTACTGTTGTTTTATCCAGTAGCTTATTTGGGGTGTTATCGATATAGGTAGGTAGCCTTTTACTTCAACTCAAGTAAATGGGTCAATCCGTGTCAAATTAACCAGGCCAAAACATCAACCGTCATGAAATTGGCTAATATTTGGAATATAAATAGAACTTTTTAAGCTGATTTCAGAAAGGTTTTACTTTTTAAAATCGGATTTACCGTTGCAGAGTTATGGCGATTTGAAATTTGATCATTTCATGCTCGCTCAAGCGGAACGGTGACTGATTTTAAATCAACCCGAATTCAGATGCTTATTAAATGCCAACGAGTGTAGATATAAACTTAAAACTTATCAAATATAAAAGCTTACATCATACAGTTTAATATGCAATGGAAAAAATGTGGTTGCTATGGGTGGTGTGTGGTTGCTAGGGGTTTAAAGTACAACACATTTCATGTTCGGTCAACCGTAACGTGCTACGGAAATGACCATAACTTTCGCAGAACCATATGGATTTTTAATTTTAATGGCTCAAATGAAAGATCTAGTGTTCAGCTACAACTTCAACATAAAGACCTTCTGCCCTTTTGGGTTTTTCTTGACAAAAATGAGGCTCAAAGTAAATGTCGATTTATCTCAATATTTTTCACTATTACTGTAGTAGGCAATTTAATACATATAATATGTCTTCACTTTTCAATGTTTTTTTTAAATATGTTGTCTTGTCTTATCCATAATTATAAATATAATATCATTGATTGATCATGTCTCATAATAATTTCCACAGTAGAAAGTTAATATCTAAATTCTATCTTAGTTCAAAGATATGATCAATAATTAACCATTGAACAAAAAAATTTAAAACAATAAGCAAGGCTAACTTTGTGAAACTGCTTTTTGAAAACATAGCATTAGTGAGTGATTGCCTTGCAGTCCTAACAAAATTTTATTTTAATTCTGCATAGCATAGCAAATTATTTTAAACACATTTTGTTTTCAATAAGAATCCGTACTCGATATAATTTTTGTTGTGTATATTTAGGTATCTCAATAAAATATAATATATATCTAAAAATACAACAACATTTTAGTTCATGATGGCTGTTATATTTATTATTTATTTTCTATTATATTTCATAATTTGAATGAATAGGTTGTGGAAGACAAGTTACAGATGAAAATGCTTGATAATTACATCAAGATTATCAAGCATTTATCTCGAGGTAGATTGGACTTCTTAGCCCAGTGAATTTATTTTTGATATTAAATAATGTGCCATATACAATATGGTTTTACCCCAATGGTGTCGAAGAAACACAAACAGCATTGCCTTTAAAATAATTTACTATGCAATGCAAATGCATTATTAAAATAAAAGCTTTTTTATAATTTGATCTTATTGTTTTCCAAGAGCAGTTTATAAAGTCAGCCTCGTTATTTTAAATCGTTTTTTGTTTGGTCAATAATCAATCACCAGACCATATTTTTGAATTAGAAATGCCATTATGATCTACAGATTTTTAATTTCAGCTGTGTGCATTATTAAATATTATATGTGAAAATAACTGAAACATGATTATCATGAATATAATATAAATTTAATAATGTATTTTAATAAACATTGTAGACATATATTTGTAATAATTATGTTAACTATCAAAAATATTGAGATAAACAGACAGTTACTTTGAGCCTCATTTTTGTCAAGAAAAACCCAAAAGGGCAGAAGGTCTTTATGTTGAAGTTGTAGCTGAACACTAGATCTTTCATTTGAGCCATTAAAATTAAAAATCCATATGGTTCTGCGAAAGTTTTGGTCATTTCCGTAGCACGTTACGGTTGACCGAACATGAAATGTGTTGTACTTTAAACCCCTAGCAACCACACACCACCCATAGCAACCACATTTTTTCCATTGCATATTAAACTGTATGATGTAAGCTTTTATATTTGATAAGTTTTAAGTTTATATCTACACTCGTTGGCATTTAATAAGCATCTGAATTCGGGTTGATTTAAAATCAGTCACCGTTCCGCTTGAGCGAGCATGAAATGATCAAATTTCAAATCGCCATAACTCTGCAACGGTAAATCCGATTGTAAAAAGTAAAACCTTTCTGAAATCAGCTTAAAAAGTTCTATTTATATTCCAAATATTAGCCAATTTCATGACGGTTGATGTTTTTTTTTATTTATTTTGGTTAACTTGACATGGATTGACCCAAATATATTTGAGAGTAGCAGTACTTTAACTTAAGTAGAAAATTTTAATTTTTACGCCGTTGGCATCAAACAAAGGGCTGACCACGTATGTACTGTACAGTAGGGGGCAGTGAAATTTTGCTCAAAGCTGCACTCTTCAGGCATTGTTCCTTATACATATCTAAGACTCCATGCCAAATTTGAAGCTGATATGTCGAGGTTTAGTCTGCCGCATTTTTTACTGAAACTTTTAAATTTACCTACAGTACTAGCCAAACAGCCGCTGTGGCGGTGCAATGTTCTGTTCAGTGTTTATCAACTTTTTTTTCATAATTTGACGTCACTCTATTTTGATGGTAAGAAGACCGCCACTCGTGTGATGATAAAGAATGAGAAGACCGAGAAATGGAGTTCGAGGATGATGGTGAAAGATCATTATGTCATCATGGTTGAGCCTGGCAATGAATATCTCACACATGTGACTCCCAAGACTGGACACGGAAAGCAGATTGCCAAAACTATTCACGAGTTTCTGGTGGAGAAAAATCTAACCCAGAACCAATGTAAATGTAGGATCAGAAAATGGAGTCATTCATCATCTTGAACTGTTACTTGGTCACCCGCTCCATTATTTCATATGTCAGCTTCACGGAAATGAGCTGCCTTTCCGCGCAGTTTTTTATCACTATGATGGTAAACCAAGTGGTCCTGAGCATTGGCGTGGTCCCATTGGAAAGCAGATCAAGGAGTCTTCGTCTGAGCTTCCAGTTGTCGCCTTCCAGCCAGTCAGTTTCCCTGATTTCCCTGTGTTTAATGATGAAGTGGAGAAAGATCTGTCCTGGGATCAGAAATACCTGTATAGGATTTGTAAAGGAGTTATCACAGGTGTTGTTGAAGATGACTTGGCTGCTATTGAGCCAGGTCCTCCCTGTGTGTCAAGGTGGAACACCTTATGGAGTAGAATCCTCAGGCTGTATGTAGCAACATCAAGACCCAGCCATGAGTTGAAAAGAAATGTCATTACAATAATAAAGTTCAGTGCTCCAATGTGGTTTTACATCAAGATACACCCTTACGTAACACACGGCTCAAGGAACGTATTCCAGTCCCTGCTATATATGAAACACCTGAATAGTGACGAGGAGACGATAGTGAAGAAGGCTGTCCAGAGAAATGCATACTTCGCCCACACAGATCAACTTCTTCTTGGTATGCGTGCAGATGAGGACATGACTGTTAGAGAAAAAGCTGTCTCAATGATAAGAAAAATTAGAGAGAAGAATCAGCAAAAGGAAGAATGCACTGGCAGATCTGAAGAGGAGGAGGAAGATTCTGATGCTGCTGTTGACGAGAATTTGTTAAACTATACTGATGAGGAGGGTAAAGATGGAGATGGGAATGAGGATGTGCCTCCTGTAGTCAACATGAGAAAGGTGGTGACTCCGAAACTAAAGTGGCAAGCAAAAAACTATCATTCCATGATTAACTGGAGGAATGAACTCAAGACTGAGCCTCCTTACATTGCTTCTCTGTCAAATCTACAGGTTAATGACATTCTTGAGACACTATTAGTGGTGCCCAAGTGACCAAACAGCACTCAGGCGGTCGAGAGAGGCATAAAAGTGATGACTGAAGCTTGCACTGAAGTGACGGGATACGAATCGAGAGATGGATATATTAGGCAAAGATTATTGTCTAGGAAAATGATGCCAAGGTTCCGCACAAAAAAGAATTTCAATATGAACTTGTAATGATTTTCTATACGGTGTACCTGTAAAATAACATGTGAATTAAATCGATGTCACCCATGTAAAATTTATCATTATCCTGGAAAACATTAAATGACACCTAATTTTTGGTATACACTAAAAGTTGACAAAAAGTCGTTCGCGATGCGGCAGGGTAAGTATGCATGAAATGGCATGAAATTTTGCACAGGTGTTTGTTACAGCCATACAAACGATGCCTGAAAAGTGCAGCCTGCAACTCAAATAAAAGTGTTTTTTCCCTGCCCCCTACTGTACAGTCACCTCAAAAGGTCTGTCCTCGGCTATCAGAATGAACCGCTGGAGCGACCCCCGTGAGTCCTCTGGTTCCGTTTTGATTTTCAAACCATAGACGGCGCTTTTCTCAGCACGAGTTAAATAAACAACACGGCGCCAAGTATACTGTAGTTGCCGGGAGTGTTTCAACAGATGGAGCTATTCACGCCTGGCGACTTTATACACAAATCACTAATGTGAAATAAAGCTTCTATTATAATAAAACACAAAAATAATTTATTGTGAGACTACTAACCCTTTTTGCACTTTATTCTCATTACTTTTCAGTTTATTTGAGCAGAGTTCAAAACACGAAACAATTAAGTATCATTCGAGTCACGCTTCATAACAGAGGAGACAAAGTGTCTGTACAAACGTTTTATACAAATATGCTAGTCAATAGAGCAAATATTAATAACACTGGTAATACTAGAATATGTACACGGTAACATTATCGAAACCGGAATCCCATACTACAAGAAGAATGTTTGCGAGCTTCATGAGTTCGAATACCGTAAGAGACCCATATTCATACTTACTGTTGACTATGTATTTTGGTGATGTCAAAGTAATCAGATGGAATGGCGATTTATAATGAGATAATGAACTGAGCAATCTATTTGAATGGAAAAGTAAATAAAATTAACATACAATAGGTAAAAATCACTTTCATTTCACATTTACAAGAAACGGTTGATTCGAAAAAGGTCGACCACGGAAAATAAAAACAATTGGTTTTCCTACTGTATTTGGCGGTATTTCGAGCCAATCGACTTTCATTTCCGTCGCAAATATGCTGTTATGGAGATATGCCCCCCCCCCCTCCCTAATTACCAACAATATACGGTAAAAACGCAAAAAACTGACGAAACGAAACCACCTAACCCGCCACCCCCTGGACCCCAGTAGTTGAATGAATATATAAATAAATAAAAATAAAAATAATAATAATAAAATAAAAATGCAGTTTTTGCCAATATGCCCTCGTAGTTCAGAAATTAGTTTATCCTGTGTATTTTAGTGTGATGTAATCGAATTTGACCTTTATTTCCGGGGAAAGAACCCGTTTTAGAGTTAACCACCCCCCCCCCCCCTACATAGAAAAAATATGGTAAACTTTAAAATTCATTTCTGAGTATTTTTTTTTTTTTTTGGGGGGGGGGGGGGGGTCTGGTTGAAATGGGGTTAAAAATATTCCAAATAAGATCTAAAGGTTGGGGACGGTTCGGCCGTGTAGTGACCGAAACTTCAATAATACCAAAAAATACCTTAATTAACAGATGGTGGGGGATAAAGTGATGCTACTTGTCGGAGGAAGTGGTGGAGTATAGTCTTGTGATCGTTGTATTCGGCCTGGAACATGTGCAGACCAAAACATAGCGGCTACTGTTGACACAAAGCACTCAACTCTTGATATCCTTTTACAATCGTTCTATATTTTACGTGTGGACGTCTGTAGCACTTCACAGAGGTTGGCAAAATACCATGAGCCTTAAAAATATCAATGACAGCGGCTTCATTCTTAAATACACGAGGAATAGTTTGCCAAGTTGAGAGAGAACACTAGTGTAGAGAGAAGCCATCTTGCAGTCTTGCTACTACAGCCAAACCAACTCGAATTCGTAACTGAGCATGCGCAGGAGTATCACGTGACACTTCAAGAACAACGCTGATTGACTAGACATAATCACATGACACCAAAACCTAAGGTGATTGGCGAGTGATTAGATGGAAACCGTGTCTCTTGCCCTAATGTAAATTCTTGAGCGAAATTGAAGTCCAAAACACTCGAAAAATATGATTTTGGGCGGAAACGCAATATTTTTTTCTGTATCTCCCTATATAAACATAAAGTTCCGAGGTCGATCTTTTCCGAATCTTAACCAAAACATCAGTATGATGCACACATGGAGAATTCTTAAGCAATGTTTTAACATGATTTATGGCAATGACACGCACTGTTGTAACGAGGGCCGCCTTTCAGACAAGAGCGCCGCTTTGTCAGGCAGCTACTTCTACAGTGACACTTTCTAAATCCTTCACCTCGACAGATACTCCGTGTGGGAACAATTCCACTTTTTGTGCCTATCTTGATAGCACTTTCTTCCTTAGAAAGGTGCCATTTTGATGGTGTCATGGAAGGTGTTATTCATTGCAGACCACACAAACCCAAGACCATAACTCCACTGGGCGCATTTATTATCGCACCATCATCCAGTCCTCAGTTTTGGCTGTCCATCACCAGGTCGCTATAGTTGGGTAACCGCTCATTTGTTCCTTTGGGATGAGCTGTGTGCACTGCTCCGAGCACTTGCGTCTGTGTCTCGTGTGTGAGGATCAGACCACCACACTAAAATGTGTAAATTCCCATTAAAATGAGTGATTCACAATCTTTTAGTAAAAATGGGACGCGACACAGTTCTATTCATTCCCGCCGCCGGGTGAGACTTAGCTGGTGGTGGACGATAAGGTGCCACTTGGGTCGCATCTGCTTTGACTATATATTACAATATTTGTTGTATTTCATGCATATGGAGCTTTTATTGCGCCTTTTATTTAAAAATTATGCGCCTTTGCATCTGTTACAACATATTTCTTTTATGTGATACATATTCACGTATAAACATGTTATTGATAGGCATGTAAAATATATTGAAATTTCTGTGTTGTCATAATGATCAGGGACATAATTGTCATATCTTTTAAGAATGACATTCTTCCCTGAGAACTTCATTAACCTGCCATCTTCACCAGGAGAGAGAGAGAGAGAGGGAGAGAGAGAGAACACCAACGCAAAAAGAAGCGAGGAATTTTTTTCTCATATATTTGTTACCATTACATCCCTAACAGAATGTTAGCGGAAATGTGCATAACATCCTCAGGTAAGGGACATTATAACCAAGAACACTCATAGGTGTGTGGTTCAGGATCCCAACACTGCTGGTGCTGCATTATTTCATTAGACACTGACTCGTTCGGGAGGAGACGCCAACTTTTTTAGATGACTTTACACTACCTAGTACAGTCTCACCCAAAAGTTCGTTAACTCTCCCAGCCAGCTATTGCTGCACTGCCTGCTTCAGATGTATGAACTTGAGTCTGTTACTTCGAACCTTTAGATTCCTTCGTATCCGTTTCATGTTCTGGTTGGTACTGAGACAGTTTCAAACATCTGAAACAGGCAGTACAGCAAAAGCTGGCTGGGTGAGTTAACGAACTTTTGGGTGAGACTGTACCTGGTTATATACAATACTTTGTCACATCTCAACCTTCCCTCACACCTTAACCCTCTACCACTACCACCACCTCATCCCCCCTCCAACACCACCACCTCTACCCCACACCACCACCAACACCCCTCTAACCCTCTCCGCCACCTCAACCCTCCCCCATCACCACCACCCCAACCCTCCCCCATCATCTCAACCCTCCCGCCACCTCACCCCTCTACCACTACAACCACCTCATCTCCCCTTCAACGCCACCACCTCTACCCCACACCACCACCAACACCCCTCCAACCCTCTCCGCCACCTCAACCCTCCCCCATCACCACCACCCCAACCCTCCCCCATCATCTCAACCCTCCCGCCACCTCAACCCTCCCCCACCACCACCACCCCAACCCTCCCCCATCATCTCAACCCTCCCGCCACCTCACCCCTCAACCACCACCACCACCCCAACCCTCCCCCATCATCTCAACCCTCCCGCCACCTCACCCCTCCCCCACCACCACCACCCCAACCCTCCCCCATCATCTCAACCCTCCCGCCACCTCACCCCTCTACCACTACAACCACCTCATCCCCCCTCCAACACCACCACCTCTACCCCACACCACCACCTCAACCCTCCTCCACTCTACACACTACCTGACACCCCCCCCCCCACATCCACCCCTCTCTAGGCTCCCCAGCAGAGCTCAGTCGCGGACCCTTTAGTCTTCATCATTTCACGCAAGGATAAAGTCGCTGCTCCACACACCATCCAGATAAGTGATTTTTTGTTTTGTTTTGTTTTTTTACGAGATTAGCCCATGGGCAAAGATCACTGACCCACGTCGGGGCCTGGGGGGCAAAAATGTAATAATAATAATAATAATAATAATAATAATAATAATAATAATAATAATAATAATAATAATAATAATAATAATAATAATAATAATAATAATAATAAGAGTAATAATAATAATAATAATAATAATAATAATAATAATAATAATAATAATAATAATAATAATAGAGAAATAATAATAATAATAATAATAATAATAATAATAATAATAATAATAATAATAATAATAATAATAATAATAATGAGTAATAATAATAATAAGAGTAATAATAATAATAATAATAATAATAATAATAATAATAATAATAATAATAATAATAATAATGAGTAATAATAATAATAAGAGTAATAATAATAATAATAATAATAATAATAATAATAATAATAATAATAGAGAAATAATAATAATAATAATAATAATAATAATAATAATAATAATAATAATAATAATAATAATAATGAACTATAAATAAATAAAAATGATCAAAAGTGAGAAACAATATACGTATGTTGTCTTGTCAAAAGTACGAGAAACAATGGAGACCCTGCAATTGTGTGTAAATGAGACAGAAAGTCAGATCAGCAACCTGGAACTTGGTCACAATTTTCGTGGTGCCATATGGCAGCAGGGTCTACCACTAGACAACACATTATGCTTCCAATATCTTCCCAGGCGGTAGTACCTCCCTGTTTGGTAGCTGCCTACTACTACCATTATTGCTAATACTTCAAGATCTCTCTCTCTCTCTCTCTCTCTCTCTCTCTCTCTCTCTCTCTCTCTCTAGTAAAATTTCAACACGTAAAATAATATATATTTCGAATTTTTTTCTTTGCTAAATTGAAATGACATTGTGGCAGAGTTACCAACATTGATAATACAAGGCATCTTAAAAATCTTATGCACCAACAACTAAGATCATACTATAATGTGATATAAAACAGTTAAAAACTAGACAGTAAGCAAAACGTAAGACTAGACTGGAATAAAAAAAAATACCCCATTCACTCCCCTACCCACACAGATGAAGTTTAATGTGGACAAATGAAAAGTTCTTAGTCTGGGAGCTGTAAACAGAGAAACCAGATATCAGATGAACAACATTGATATAGGGAAATCTTACTGTGAGAAAGATTTAGGGGTAATAATAAGTAGGACTCTTAAACCAAGACAACTAGTAATTTACTCATGGATTCATGATAAATACGAGCTCTTTAAAAAAAAAGGAAAGCGCTCCTCATCATAGTTGTGTGTTGAGTAGGGGTTTAGATGAGTTTGTTTCCATGTTCGTGATGCATCTGGATGTGTATTTGCTCAAAACAAGGCGAACAGAGTACATGGGTTCATACAAAGGAGTGTTAGTTACAAAACTAGCGAGGTTATCATAAAACTATATCTTGCGCTTGTGAAACCTCACTTGGAATATGCAGTTCAGTTTTGGTCACCGTGTCATGGTCACGTTGACTGCTAGTCTGTTTTAACTAATGATTCTTATTAAACTCCACGACCGCAAAACATGAGAGGGTAGCTGGTTAGCTATCCCCTAGATTCTAGGGGATAGCTAACCAGCTACCCTCTCATGTTTTGCGGTCGTGGAGTTTAATAAGAATCATTAGTTAAAACAGACTAGCAGTCAACGTGACAATGACAACCGTGCTACAAAATGATTATAGAATCCATAGAAAGCATGCAGAAGAGGATGACAAGATTAATCCCGGGCATAAGGAACCTTGAGTACAGAGACAGATCAAAGCATCTTAATTTGCACTCCCTCGAGAGACGTAGAGTGAGGGGCGATATGATCGAGGTGTATAAATGGAAGTCAGGACTAAACAAAGGTGATATACAAAGGCACTCAAACTATCCAACCAGGAGCGAACTCGTAGCAATGGTTTTAAATTGGACAAATTTAGATTTAAGCGCGAAATAGGTAAACAATGGTTTGGAAATTGAGTAGTGGATGAGTGGAACAAGTTACTAAACATCATCATTAACTCGAACACGCTGGGTAGCTTCAAAAATAGGTTTGATATATACTGTATATGAGTGATAGGGGGTGGGCGTAAACGGGACTGCCCAGTATGGGCCAATACTCCCGTTGTAGTTTCCTTTGTTCTTATACGTTCCCCTGCGTGCACACTCCCCCTGCCTTTGTGTGAGATACAATTCCGATACAGTAAGTCAATCTATACATGAAGACAACAGTAAGTGCATCTATAGTACAGGTGTGGGAGGTTCTTACAAAACACCTGTGTGGTCACTGTCCACCTGTAAAATTTATGGCCCTACCTATTATGCACTGTGAAGGAACACCTGTTTCTGCTCCTCCACAGTATGAAGTGTAATAGAGTCAGGACGATCATGAAGCGGTGGCGCAGTCGACCGCTTCCCTTCCTCTCCTTCCTCCTATTCACCTTCATCCTCAGCTCCATCCTGACTCCAGGTATTGTGTAAGGTGATCTATTTTGTACTATATTGACACTTATTAACCTAACATAACCTAAATTGTTGTATACTTCACGTTAAATTACTGAAGTGAGGAGTTAAACGATATTTAAGGAGTTGAAGTGCGATGACATAACCCTTAAAGTCATCAAGTCATCATGCTTATTGTACTCAAGGGATTAAATCATCAGACTTCAGGTGTTTTCATCGTACTCATGGAGGTAATTCATCGTACTCAAGTTTACTGCCCCCCCCCCCCCCATCCCACCACCACCACCACCACCACCACCCTTCCTGTTTTACATATTTTATTGCTCTAACTTTATATTCGGCTGACTTGTGTGGTATATTAATGTACTTTTTATTAGGTTATGTTGATATGTTTTTCGGTACTTATTTGTGATGATATAGTTAGCATTATGACAAGTGAGATAGTTTATTCACACTCATGATATAACTGACAGTAGGAAACGGCGTGCTGGGTAAAATCGTTAGACAAAAAAATAAAAAAATAAAAAAACACTTATTATTCTATTTGTCAATGTTCCAGTTGTTAATTATAATAGTTCTTAACTCACAAAGAGAAGGTCGATTTGTTGGATAAGTTTCACCAATCCAAGAGCACGAGGAACCCAACATCTATCCTCCCCACACAACCTGAAGCACTCACGATCAGCGACAACCATCAAGATGAATCAAAAAGGAAGATGAAGAAAGTGGAGCCGACACACACGTTAAACCATCCTCTTAAAACAACTACATTACCCGAACTCCAGCAGAGAAACTTCGAAGGGACGGCTGACGGCGACCCAGACTTGGTGTCCTACCTCAGGAAGTACAAGCTGCGCCCGCCTTCCAAGGAACCTTACCGCCTCAGTAGTTCCAATTCTCGGGACTACTCTCTGGCGGCCACGTCGCCTGCGCTGGAGGAGCTGCTTCATGATGTGGTGAGAGATGTATTTCTTGAACAACGTTGTGAGTCAGTCATGATATTACATCCTTATTATTATTATTATTATTATTAATAATATTATTATTATTATTATTATTATTATTATTATTATTATTATTGTTGTTGTTGTTATTGTTGTCTTCCAAACTCTGTACATTTCTCAAACGGCATACTTTAAATTATCAAATTATCTCTCTGACGCCATCACTTGCATCACATTAGTCAAATTAACTTAAATAAATCCGCAACATTTAAACCATTTGTTAAAAGAACAAAAAACAAAAACAACCATAACATATTGCTGTACCTCTGGGGTACAAGTGTATAACCGGAGTAACACTTTATCACTGCATCTGGAGTACATCTGTATCTTTGTGGTGTCAGTATATCTCTAGAGTGCAACTGTATCAGTAAAATAACTATCAGTATATGTGTTTGGGTGGCAGAAGAACGGGTTCTTCGTTGAGGTGGGAGGTTACGACGGAGAGTATCAGAGCAACACTCTCTCCTTCGAGAAGTACCTCAACTGGACGGGTCTCCTGATCGAGGCCAACCCTGACCTGTACCAAAAACTGATCAAGAGGAACAGGAAAGCTTACACCATAGAGTCTTGTGTGTCCCTTGAACCATACGTAACCACTGTGAGGTTTATGTAAGTCGAAAGTAAACTACAGTATGCCACAACTTTTGTCATCTTCCTAGCAACGCTTTAATAATAATCAACTATCACTAACTCAGTCATGTTGCATAGCCAGGTGGGTTGTGTGTAATGGACTAAAATATTCTCTTTAGTTATAAAAAGTAATGGATCACATCTTGGAATTTTAGGAATGAAAATTATGTTTTTATGTTAACAGACGTGCAGCTTCCAGATACCCTCGACTCTACTGAGATATAACTTTAACGTTTGTGGCCAGGAGACGACATTCTGGGAAACAAATCAAATGGGAGACATGCATAACGTACTCGCGACAGACATGCCTGGGCAGAGTAAGCAACTTTCGTCAATGATCCCTGCCACTCCTGCCAGGGAGATCCCGCATGTCTTGAGCGACGCGTTCGGGCGCATTTAATAAATCCCGACAAAAGTTGAAATATCGATTCCAAGACCATTATAAGCTATCGAAAAACGGTACAAATTATTATTTCGAAAACTTATATAAACGTAAGCATGAGAATCTCACATACCGGGGACCACGAGTATTAGTGAGGCTTCTGGCTTGCTGGATACTATACTGTTTGTAAATATTGTCCAAATCAAGTACGTAAGTGATGCCAAGTGTGAGACATTGAAGCTGCCAACAATGGAGTCAAAAGACGGCGTCGTTGTGTGAGATTTAGTTCATGTTTAAAAAAGTATATTCAGTGCGCAAATATTTTTTGTAATTTGAGTAGTCTATCATTACTTGAAGGGTTGTCTTCAGGAGAATATATCAAGTTTTCTCATATTTACGTCTCGCTGTGTCATTGGATTGTCAGTTTAGGAGTTTGGGAAGCTTATTAATAAACAGTGTTTAGATTGTTTCAGAACTTTTATGGTCATTATTTTCGTGGAATAATTTTAACCCTGAAAGTTGATGCCTTTGGCAATAATCGTTTTCAATTTAATACAACAATGAGTTCAATTACAACATGGCTGACTGACGATAGTAGAATCTGATTTTAGTACATTTCATTGTGAAGTTTATCCAGTAAATAAAAGTTTATAGGACTTTGCGAGCATTAATTAGGTCTCTCTTCTCTCGGTATAGTGAGGAGTGAGCAAGGTTCCGAAAACACGAGAGTAACTACACACTTTTTTCCCCTTCACAAGATCACTAATACAGGGATCTTAGCTTGTATTAGCAGCGTCAACCCTTGTCCTTCTCTACTCTCTCACAGGCCAAAAGGTGTAGTGGGTCGTATTAACAAGAATGGAACCTTGACAGTGCAGTGTTACCCCCTACACTCCATCCTGCTCGCCCTCAACAGGACTTACATTGACCTATTCTCATTGGACATCGAAGGTGACGAGTTTTGGGTAAGTTTTTCTGGCATTTTTTTTTCCTCACTAGACTCGAAAACATGTGTTTTCACTTATAAATTCCATCAAAGCGTAAATTTATCTAAAGAGTTGGAAAATATTTCTCTAGCGAGTTTTGCCAATTTTTCCTTTAGTTTAAACTTCTTTATTCTTTTCTTGGAAGTCCAGTGTGAGTTTCGTTGATATGCTAATATTTACCCCCAAATAAACATATATTTAATATGGACAACTTACACAGGTCCTGAAAACGATTCCTTTTGACAAGATGGAGTTTCGTGTTATCGTGGTGGAGGTGAAACACATCGCGGAGGGCCCCAAGGTCCTCACAGACTTTATGTTGAGTAAAGGCTACATATTCCTCAAGACTCACCACATTAACGTCATCTACGGAAAGAAGGAACTGTTTCCTGCTCCTGTAGCTTCCGCCAAAGCCGCTAATGTCGCCGCCGCCGCTGCAGTTGCCCACAATGCTGCAGCAGCAGCAATTAAACGCGCCAGCGCCGTCACTCTCGCTACCCCTAATTGAGGGATAACATTGGCATCACCGACAGGCATTTCTTTTAGAAATTACTGTACAGCAGTAGTTCAAATATTACCAAGAACATCGCACATACAGAAGTTAATTCACTTTGTAGTCACTACCGAGGAAAATTTTGTGGATATACAATACTTAATAAATTTCTCCTCACATCCCAAGTCCATACTGACAGGTTCACTCTATTAAAAGTAGTGTGGTGATAGAATTTATCTCATGCTGATCTTTTTAAAACCAACATTATGTTATGGTCTTTTGTTTTGATATGTTATGCAATACTAAACAAAATTCTACGTTATCAATTACCATGCAAACTTTTTGTTTTTTTTCCTTTTTTTACGGGCATTAGCCCGCCCAGGCACAAGGGGAGGGGGGGGGGGGGGAATAATAAAATAATAATAAAGATGATAGTAATAATGTAATTAATAAAAAATAAATAGCAAATATAATAAAAAATAATACTAATAAAAATTATATATAATAATAATAATAATAATAATAATAATAATAATAATAATAATAATAATAGTAATAATAATAATAATAATAATAGTAATAATAGCCATAAAAAACAAGATTGAGAAATGATATACAGTATGTGTATGTTGTGTTGTCAAAGTAAGAGAAACAATTGAGACCCTGCAATTGTGTGTAAATGAGACAGAAAGTCAGATCAGCAACCTGGGACATGATCACAATGTTTGTGATGCCATATGGCAGCAGGGTCTACCATTAGACAACACATTATGCTTCCAATATTTAACCAGGCAGTAGCACCTCCCTGCTTGATAGTGTAGTGGATACTTTCCCCTACAACTGCCGACTGACCCCGCCGTCCGCAGACAGACAGACAGAAAATGCTAGTGACAGGGGGGAAGGAGGTTCAGAGGAAGAATAAAGAGAGGATGGAAGTGAATTTTAGAAGGAGAGAACAGATGCAGTGGCTAAACACCGCTTGCGTGAGGGGTTGAGGGGTGGGGGCAGCTGGGAGGCGACAAGACAAAGCCAGGCTGGCGTCAGGTGCGTGTTGGGTTGGGCAATGGATGTTCAGTGCTTGGGCGGCTTGAATGTGTTTTGGTTTCTTGTGTGGAGGAGATGTCTTGGTCTTCTCAGCTTGAGGTCGATTTTCTTCTCACTCTCCTCCTCGTCTTGCTTTCTTGAAGTGTCCATTCGTTTGTGTTTGGGTCTTGTTGTTCGTCTTCCTCCTGAGATAGGTTCTCATAGGTGTGGAAGAGGTCAGAGAGGGTGAGGTTGACCACGCGGGCTTCAGCTCCACGGGCCACGTGGTGTTCTTGGTTCTGTGTGGTGGGCGTCTTCTCGAGAGTTTTCTTTTCTTGGTTTTTCTTTTTTTGTTTTTTCTTTTCTGCTGGTTTTTTCTTTTCTTGGGAGCGTACAGCAAGGAGGGCCTCTTTGTAGCTCAGTTTCTTCTCGATGCGGACCTTGGCTACCCTGCATTCCTCCTTCCATTTGGGGCAGTTCCGATCGGCGGAGGAGTGTGGGCCACCACAAGCAGCGCATTTTTTTTCTTCGTTAGGGCAGACCGTGTAGCGGTGTCCCAGGGCTGCCACACATGGAGCAGGTGTCCTCCTGCGCCTCACACTTGTTTACAGTGTGTCCATAGTGCTGGCATTTGTAACACCGATTCGGTCTGCAGTAGGGCTTGACTGGCACAGTTACCCACGCCAGTTGAGCCTCCTCGGGTAGGGTGGAGTGGTGTCCGATGAGGGCAGTGGTGTCGGACAGCTTCTTTACAACTTGGAGTTGCCCCTGGAGGAGCTCACTTAGTTCGTCTTGGTCCATGTGGGCAATTTCGGCATGGGAGATTACTCCCAGCTTCAAGTTGTCCCACATGTAGGCAATCATTTTGAAAGGGATGCCGTTGATGTCAGGAATCTCCGCGAGCTGGGCGGGCATGCCCTTTTCGGCGAAGGTGATCCTGATGTCTCCATGGAGCTTTAGACGCTCCACCTTGGTGACCCCCACGATCCCCTTAGCTGCAAAGAACTTCTGGAGAACTAGGAGATTTAGTTTCTTGGGGCAGGTCAGCGTGTCCGGACGAATCCGCGCCACGCTATCAAACTCGTAACCGTTCATGGTGAGAGAGGGTTAGAGAGGTGCCGTCCGCTTACCAGCCAATCAGACCAACTCCCGGGTGCGGACGCACACGTAGCAACTCCAGGAGAGGTCATAGCTTCCACGACCTGCTAGGATCACGGAGTTTCACACCTTTCGCGTTCTCCTCCGTAATTGGCTCCCGCACTACGCTCGCCTCGATTCCTGATCCTGCAGACAATAATTACGTAGTTCCTCCACCATGGAACCCTCCACCAGCCACATTCAAAATTACCGAACTAGGTGATAGCAGAGCCAACCTCCAGAAGGAGGACCTCAAAAGAATAACTCTGGAAGCCATAGACACCGGCTGATGCAGCATCATACTTCACAGACGGCTCGGTGGACCCAAAACATCATACATCAGGAGCGGCCTTCTACATCCAAGGTCAGACCCTCCTATGGAGACTTTCTAATGGCTGCTCCACCCTACAAACAGAGTTGGTAGCAATCCCAAAGGCCCTACAACACGCTGCAACACAGCACAAGTCCATCATAATTCACACGGACTCGAAAACGGCCATGCAGGCGCTGCAACACAGTCAACCAAGAGACAACGTCCTCACCATAACCTCGATCCTCGCACAGCTACAGGACTTCCAAAGACAATACCGCCCAGTCGTCTTACACTGGATTCCCAGTCATGTAGGGATCGGGGGAAACGACGTGGCAGACGAAGCAGCCACACGTTCTAGAAGCGTACACATTCAAGTTCCAGCAAGCGTGCAACAGATCAAGAATCACCTCAGAAAGACTACCACGCTTCACTTCCAAAAGAGCTTCCTTCACGCATTCAACGCTGGTTCCCAATCAGCCAAATGGTATCTGGCGGCTACCAAAGGGGAACCACCTTTCGCGGACAAGAAAACACCAAGACAAACCCAAGTTAGCCTTCATCGACTACGACTAGGGTACAAGTGCTCCTGGCAAACGATCGGAAATGTCGTCATGGAATGCACCAACTGTCAGGAGCCAGCAGCCAACCCACTTGAACACTATCTCCTCGACTGCGAGGTCACACAAAGTCTCCGAAACAGAATTCAAAACTTCCAAGAACACACAACACCAGCGGCCACTCAAACCCGAAAGGCCCAAACAAACCACATTCACCACCTTCTCCGGGTCATCACACGATACCCACCACCCAGATAGCTTAGGAAGTATCCTCCCCCAGCAAGTGCGGAACCCAGTTCGGGGGGCGCTCCACTCCGAAACCGACCACGTCCAAGAGTGGGGGTTGGTGGTAAGCGTCCACTGATCGGGGGTCCGCTCACACTTGCAACCTGCAGTATCCTTTCATATCTGCAGGTAGGACAACCTCCAATCCCAAATCCGGTCTGGCTGCTCCAGGAGCTCCAGCCGGAACCACCAAACGGGCAACCTATAGGCAAAGGCCTGTGTCGGACTACGGTCCGACAATCTCAACAACAACAGCCAGGGAGATCATTCTACACTCAGCGACTGGACCAGCAAGACCTCTCAACAGCTCCTCACCAACCAGCTCCCTCAGAAAGCTCCTCGCCCAACAGGAACTCTGAGCAAGCTTCTCCTCACCTAGTAACTCCTTAGCACTGCTCTGTACAACAATATATATATACAGAAAACGCATTGTGAGTTTCTATTCTACCTCAATCCTGAGTGTTAGATATATTACATGTACGTACGTTGAGCACATATAAAGAGAATTTGACAACCTGCCACATACCGTACGCTACAATAGCACTTAAAGACTTGTCACTTACACAAGACAATGTAAGTATGAAATAAATAGCCTATTTCAACTCATAATATAGTCTAGTTACTTGACATATAGAATCTAGTGTGTCTGGTATTCATTAAGTGTCTGTTATTATTATTATTATTATTTTCATTTAAATACTATATTCAGTAAATTTGACCGAGGACAGCTGACAAAGCCACAGGAGGCTTCTTTCCAGGAGAGTCCTTATCGCAGCAGCATCTGATGTTCTTAGTGTATAGTTTCTGGCATGTAATTTATGAAACTAACAACATTAGTCCACGGGCTAAGTACACTGTTCTTTGGTACCTGCTTGTCACGGGTACACATTACAATTTCATGTCATTAATCACCACACACACTGTTTGTGGTTACGGAGAAAGTCTCCAAACCACGTTAGGCCCGAATTCTGCAATCCTTCCAGTTTAATTTTCAACCTTTTATAGGGTACGCTGCCGAAAGCCTCGGCAAAGTCCAGATATATATTGTGGATGTTGCCACTACACACCAGGATCTGGGTCACCACATCCAGCTCCTAATTAGCGTGCGTCAAGCAGGAGCGTCATGGCATAAAACCCTGCTGGCACTCCTTTACGATCTTATTTCTTAGTAGATGTTCCATCAAGGCATCTCATACAATGCTCTCTAGTACTTTACACACAATGTTGATCAAGCTCACATGCCTATAATACAATTATTTGTGCAGTGACGATCTCCCTGTTTGAATATCAAACTCACATATGCCATTTTCCAGTCGCTGGGATCTTTCCCTTGTCCATGTATCTGCAGAGCAGGATTTTAAAGGGCTTGGGAGACTCATTGCACAATGGAATGCTCCCAATAAGGGAGCTAGATGTTCCAACTTGAACACCATACCCTCCTTGTTAGTTATGATGAGATCCACCTATGGGTGTTTGTTCCCCTCTATAGCGAGTTGGATCTTAAACATGTTGGAATAAAAAATTATCTTATACAGTAGTTTCTACAAAAAGAGTGGCAGGATAAGTTAGGTCATTTGATGTAATTTCGTTTCCCCAGTCGGTCACCATACAAGTCCCTCATGACAAGGAGTTGGCTAGATTTCAGTGCCGTTACATTGTCTATTAGGGCTATTAAGTTCCTTTAGTATAATAAGCTGCAATTCATGGATCTATAGTCTATAGATACATCCAGCAATGAGTGTGTCTCCCCCTTCAATTACATTTTACACCACTTCGATTTTTTCAAGTGTCCTCCCCTTCACTATCACCTGGTTAGCTCTTAGGTCTTCTCGAACATAAATAACCACACTCCTATTGCAAGTTGCCTGCAAAAGGTTTGTAAATGAGTTCTATCCGTGTATATTAAACTCACAATCCTCCGGGTCGATCTTCCTGTTCTTATACAGTATAATTTAACACCTACCGGTACTGGTGACCTAATTGAGGTTTATAAACATCTCAAAGTGCACTACTCAGTCGAGTGTCCATACCTGGAGCAGGCAGATGCCAGCCCCAGAAGGGTCACAGCTCATGGTTGAAGAAGCCACAAGTCCAGAAAACTGTGAGGGCAAACACTTTCGGAGTGAGGGTTGTGAACTTTCGGAACAACCTGCCAGTGTGTTGTGATGGCACAATGTGTGAGTGTTTTCAATACCAGATTTTACCAACACTGGAGCAGCTTCAGATACATTCAGGAGCCAGTGCATTCCCAGTACTTTCCAACAGTGCATATCAGAGACATGACTGACCAGCCAAGCAGCTAACGAGCCGATCAGTGACGAAAGGGATAAAAGCCCCCAAAAAGTAAATTAGGTTGGTGTGTCTCGAGTAAGGTTTCAAACTCTGCTCTTTTGTTAAGGAAAGTGTCAGCACAATATTAGTGTACAAGACTCCCAAGCCAGTCAATGTCCTTGGCAGCACCTCCGAGCTTGGAAGTGGCTATGGTCTCTCACCATTCTCAACAACTGCCTTGCATGCTAAACTTACCACATTTTGTGGAGTGTGGCCAGGGGAGACATTGCTTACATGGTGCTCGCCTCCTCCGGGTGGGAGGTTGAAGGGATGGGGAGCATCTTGCTGTCCCCTGGTTTTGTTATGTACTGGAACACCTGTCTCCACTACTTTCCCCTTGTATATAACCCACCCACATTTGTTCCCGTTTTACATTGAATCCTCCCACTGCTGCTTCAAGCACATCGAGTTCTTTGTCTCGGTTCCCTCTGCACTACCGTGTAAACTGGACTTATGAATTTATCCAGAAATGCTGCTTTCACTCCTGCCAGATAAATGCCCACTTTTTTCTCATTGTCTAATGTCATCCTGAGGGGGCAGGGTTTATTTTCCTGCTGCTGCCCTAGCCTTTTCACTTCTTTTGGGTAGCTGACAGGTTGAGCCTCTGTACAAATGTCATGAAATTTCATCCCGTCCCGTCATGCATTTCCTATTTTCAGCTTCCTCTGACCGACTCCATGGAACTCCAAACACGATTATATCGTCTTCAACACTCTTCTGCAGAGTCCCTAGCTGCTGCAATACCCATTTGGATCCTACATTTCTGTCACCTTATGTGACCCTGCTGCAACCTGAGCAAAGATCTTCTTAACTACTCTCTATATCCTACCAGCAACTTCTTCAGCCTTAGTGAGCTCTCTTCCCAATTTGCTCTAGTTTGGCAACTAACAAATATGATCAGCAATAGCCTCATTGACTGTGGTTACACAGTCAGGACAATACCAGCAACAGCCTTTAAATAGTACTGTACTTTAAAGCAATATGCAGCATCCTAAAGTTGCCCATATCCACACAATCCTTGCACGACCTCTCCTCTCAGTAAATTTCAGTGCAAAATTTCAGTGGCTCCGAATTTGTACTGTGCCCTGATTCACCACAACTATGCATATTTTGTAGTACTTTAAATTTTGGATACCACCAGACGTAGCCTCCATAACTGAAAATTAGTTCCACTGCGATGGTGTTTTTTTTTTTTTGTGGAGGTGGAAAAGGTCAATGTCAAAGTATTTTATAAAAAATAAATAAAAACAAAATTTATTCTCTATGAATAACTGTTACTACTCTCCTGTTTATTTAAAGAAAATCAATAAGATCTTACAACTTCCTTGATTAAAAAATTGGTTAACTTAAATAATTTTATTGGCAAGACTTTTCACAGAACACTTGACATCAACAGATAAGGTAAATATTAAATTACAGATATAAAGTTTGTCATGTTTGTCCACTGCCACAAAATGAATTTAAATATAGGACAGTTCTGTACTCCCTTTAACCATGTCCTACTATAATTTCCTGCTTCCATTAAAGCACAACTAATATTTACATAAAAATTATACAAAACTTATTATGATTGTTACCAAAACCCTCATACCCTGTACTGTATTTATCTTTTACTTTTATCCTCTTCGCCACTGATCGGCTTGTTAGCCGCTTGAGCGATCGGTCACGTCTCTGATTACTTTTCCTTTTCATTTATCTTCTTCACCAAAAGATCGGCTCGCTAGCCACCCGGGCGATTGGTCACGTCTCTGTCACGCACTGTTGACAAATACTGGGCATGCACCGGCTCCTGAATGTACCTGAACCCGCTCCAGTGTTGGTCAAGTCTTGTCTTGAAAGAGCTCACACTCGGTGCCGTCGCAACACTCTCTGGTAGATTGTTCCAAGAGTTTACAACCCTCACTCCAAAAAAGTTTGCCCTCATGGTTTTCTGGACTTGCGGCTTCTTCAATCTTGAGCTGTGACCCCTTGTGGGACGAGCGTCCGCCAGCTCCAAGTAAGGACACTCAACTGAGTAGTGCCCCCTGAGATGCTTATACACCTCAACCAGGTCCCCCCCCCCTTGCCCGTCGGTAGTATAAGCTAGGCAAGTTCGGGCGCTCCAATCTCTCAGGGTAGCTGAAGTGCCGAAGTGCAGGCACCAGTCTGGTGGCCCTCCTTTGAACATTTTCAACCAACTGACAGTCCCTAGCATATCTCGGGGACCAGATGGAGTGACAGTACTCCAAATGGGGAAGCACTTCACTCCTGAAGATCGTTACGAGGGACGGACTGTCTGGATATCTGAACGACCTTCTTATAAGACCCAATAATTTATTTGCCTGATTTACCTTCTTCTCACAATGGCCCGAGAACTTCAGCTCATTGTCAAAATACACACCTAGGTCCTTCTCACACACAGTCTCAACGAGTGCAGTTTCTTCATCCCGTTGGGACATATGATACGCCTCCTTATCGTTGGTACGCCCCAGGTGCATCCTCTTACACTTTGTGACATTGAATCTCAGCAGCCATTTCTTCGACCATTCCTGGAGCCCACAGAGATCCTTCTGCAGCTCTTCACAGTCCGCTTGGTTCTTAATTTCCCGAAATAACTTGGCGTCATCGGCAAACATTTGTATGGAGGGGTGTACAACGTCAGGCATGTCATTTATGAAACAAACAAACAACAGCGGGCCCAATACACTGCCCTGTGGTACCCCACTTGTGACAGGTACAGATGACGATTTCGTACCATTAATCACCACCTACTGCTTGCGGTCATGTAGAAAGTCTTCTATCCACGCAAGGACATTTCCCCGAATTACGTACCCTTCCAGTTTGATTTTAAGCCTTTCGTGGGGTACACTGTGGAAAGCCTTGGCAAAATCTAGGTAAATATTGTCGATATTACCACCCCATTTCAGAATATGGGTCCAAATATCCAATACCTTGAGCAATTGTGTTAAGCAGGAACGCCCCGGCATAAAACCGTGTTGGCAATCTTTTACAAGGTTGTTTCGTATTAGATGTTCCATTGTGGCATCTCTGATAATACTCTCAAGTACTTTACTTATTATGCTGGTCAGGCTCACCGGTCTATAGTTGTTCGTGGAGTGACGATCGCCCTTCTTGAAGACAGGACTCACATAAGCCACTTTCCATTCACTGGGGACCATTTGTTCGTCCAGGCATTTACAAAACAGGATCTTCAGGGGCTCTGCAAGCTCGTTGCACAACTCTCTTATCACTCTGGGATGCACCATGTCAGGTCCGGGACTTTTATGGACCTTTAGCCTGGACAGTTTATTTCTAATATCCTCTTCTGTGGGTCAGTGCTGTGTCGAACCGTCTGTCCTAAAACGAAAGAGACAACAATGAAATTAATACCAACTTGGTCATTATTTTTTGTTTCAGAAACTGTCCTTCTCATTTAAAAACATTCACTGAAGTGATTTTCTATATTTCTACACTGCAATGAAGAGTTCACTAATTTGCTTCAAAACTCAGGAGTGAAGGTTCAGTCCCATAGTTGTGCAGAATTCCCAGGCTGATTAATATTTTATTCAAAGGTAATTGTTCAGAAAAATCATAATACTGTACAGTATACTTTCCAAGCAACATTTTACCTGAAGGGTTGAAAGTCCACTTAATGTACAGTACAGTACTATCAGACATTACTGCTGTTGTTGAATTCTTTCTTTTATATTTCAATATTTGGGAATGCCGGTAGTGCAAGAACTTGTATTTTGGAAGCTTTATTCTGCCACATGGAGGCCAACAGCCTCAAAGCAGCATGAACAGTCAATGAAAGCTCAGAATACACATAATAAAACAAAACTTTTGGGTAGCTCACTGCTTAATGTGTACTAACATGCTATTGTTTATACTGTAGACAAATAAATTGGACATTTCCAAGGTTAAACAAGAAACATTTTTAAATACTTTACACAATAATCATTATGCATCACTTTTCGTATTTCATAATACTGGAACGTTGTTGTTACTTAAAATACCAATAAAATATCACAAAATGAAACTGTGAAGAAAACTTTACAATTGACACAATTTTTCTATTACTGGTGCACAAATAAAATGCCAAGAGAAAGAAAGGTTCCCCAAATTAACCCAGAAATAATCACTTAAGTTGGAAGCAGATTCACCAATACTGTACTGTATTGTATATTGGGACTGAGGGTTCTGAAAAAAATACCAAGTACTGTATAAGAAATGGCTGAACAAAAAATATTTATGAAATTTCCATAAATCAGCTCTTTAAGGAACAAGCATGTTCTTGCATTCATAATCTTATCCAGAGTTTATATTTTCAGAAAATACAAAAAAGCTGTTTTTTCTAAAAAAGTTTTTGTGATATAGCTCGGAATGCAACGCTCAGCAATGTTCCCTAGGTATGTTAATTCCTAGCTAACTCGCCAGGCCAACATACAGGCAATTAAAACATCTAATAATTACTTAATAAGTAATATTAGGAGGACACGTCGCTACCTGGCATTTAATTGCAATTCTCAAAAGCCCCTCCTTCACCCCCCACGATATGCATCACGACCTTCATCTCTTACCTCAGAGCGAGCAGTAAACAAAAGTCAACTCTCGAGGGGTGGAGATGGGTGGGTTATCGGCGTCGCATTCCGAGCTACAGTATATCACAACAACTGGTTTTTAGAAAAAAAACGGCTTTTTGTTCAAGTAGGAATGCGACGCTCAGCAAGAATACCCGAGCAGGAGGTGGAAAGGGAGGTGACTTTGCGTACAAGGCTCCGCTGACTTAGGTCCAGATTATGTTATAAACCGTTTAGAATATTTCCAAAACTAGGAACATTTACCGGAAGGTAAAATGTTAATTTACTCAAAAAGGATTACTCACTTTATTCTGATGAGGAAGAAGGTCCTGGTCGTGGAGATTGACTAGGTGGGGGAGGGGAACCCAGCACATTTGAAGCATCTTTCAGAGATACAGTAGATGAAGATGTCTTTGAAAGTTTTTGAAGATCTCCAAAAGCCCATTTCCTTGATCTGACTGAGACTCATATGCCGCAGAAAGGCCACAGACCCTGCATATTTCCTAGTGTCATGTGCCAAAAATTTCTTGCCAGGGTTTGCTTGATTCACTAATTGAGATAAGGATTTTGTCATTTGACTAGGAGATAATTTCTTACCATCCCTTGATGAGAAAACATAGGGGCCTCGATTAGGGAACCTGGTTAACCATTCCTGAAGATTTTTAACTGGGCACAATATATGAGGAACCCTTGTTTCATCCATTAGACGTTTTATCCTAATAGGTTGAGCTTGGAAATCTTCCCTTTCATTTTTTCTTAGGATCTCCGTAGGAAAAAGGATAACATCCTCGTCAGAAAATACCAATAATGATGGATTATTGGAAATTGAAATCAGTTCACTGATTCTCATACCTGTTGCTATTGCCAGAAGGAAAGCTGCTTTCTGGAGTAATTTATCCCTGTTCAAATTTATATTGTAATTAGGCTCCATAAGAAGTTTAGTAACTTTTTCCAGAGACCAAGGTGGGATTCTCTTGGGGCGAGGAGGTCTCTGAATGAAAATGGACGATCTTAGCATTTGATAAATCCTTGGGTTCAAAGTAATATTAAAACCCCAAGCCAGAGGGTCATCCAATGCTGATTTATAAGATGCAATTGTCGATCCTTTAAGGCCTTTAACTCTGAACAAAAATTCTAAAAATTCTAACACAACTGTTTCCGATAATGATTCTGGAGTTGTTAACTTGATAAATTGTTGAAAAAGATTCCAAGCTTTCTCATATTGAATAGAAGTTTGGGGTCTATGACCTGCTAATACTTGGCTAGCTATATTGGAATTACCCAACAACCAATTTAAACTTTTTTTTGAGAAACCCCAAGCGTGAAGTGCCAAGGATATCTCGAACTGAGAATGTAGTACCTGGTCTAGACATCCTTGTTGCAATTGTAGCGGATTCGGGCACCAGTCCAGCAGATCCAGGCACCAAGGTTGTAGGATCCAATATGGTGCAATTAAGAGGACCTTGCCTCGGAAGGATCTGAGTTTGTGAACCATTTTGGGCAATATTTTCACAGGTGGAAACAGAGATTGAATTGCAAAGGTTCCAATCTAAGAATAGGGCATTTCCTAAAAGATTCGACCCCTCCAGAGATGTATAAAGTGGCATCTTGTGATTTGTTAGGGAGGCAAAAAGATCTATCTGTGGAGTTCCAAACTTCTTCACTAGACTCTTGAACTCCGATACCTTTAGGGACCATTCTGTTTCTGTCGATACTGGCAGGAGACGGGACAGCGCATCTGCCCAATTGTTTTGTACTCCCGGTATATAAGTTGCTTTGATGTAAAGTGTTTGTGTTACACAAATGCTGAAAAATTTTTCTGACAGTTGTAGAAGGGGCCAAGACCTTGTTGATCCTTGATGATTGAGACAAAACACTGCCGTTTTGTTGTCCATGGCAAACAGGATCGTCATATTTTGTAAATTTGGGTTTGCCGACAAAAAGAATAGGACCACTGCTAATTCTTTTATATTTGTGTGTTTGTCCCAAAGGAAGTTGCTCCACTTCCCTTGACTGAATTCCCCTTTTGAAGAATGGTATCCCCATCCTATTTTGCACGCATCCGTACAAACGACCAAACCTGCTTGAGGCGGAACCCAGGGAGAGGGACCGATTAGATTGTCTAACTTTATCCACCATAACAGATGATTCTTTATCTGAATAGGGAGAGAAGAAGCAATATTTCTGTTGAGCAACTTCGAGCCCAGATGAGATAGTTGCTTTTTCCTTAACTTTCCTAACTTGTGCATACACAAAAGGCTTCTACTTGGTTTATCAAATCTGTTACTTTTGTTCCTGGTAAACTGACTGACTGCTGATTTGTATCCCACTGGAGACCTAACCAATTCAACTTTTGACATGGTATTAAATTTGATTTGACCTGGTTTATCTTTAAACCAAGGTTTTGAAATAGTACTAGAGTATGTTAGGTCTCCCTTTGACAATCTTCGAAATAGTTTCTCATTATCAGCCAATCGTCTAGATAGGCAAAGGTTCTTATGCAAGGATCTTTCTGGGAATGTTCGCCAGTTTTGTAAAGACTTTTGCCGCAATTGTCAGGCCGAATGGCATCACTGTGAATTGATAACTTACATCCCCTACTTTGAACACCAGAAATTTTCTGTACCTGGGAGCAACAGGAACGTGATAATAGGCATCTTTGAGATCCACTTTTGAGATCCAAGCATTGGGCAGAAGTAGACGCCTCAGATGGTCATAAGTGAGCATCTTGAAACTTTTTTTGGTAATAAATTGTTGAGGACTGAAAGATCCAAAATCCACCTTAATATGTCAATGCCTTTCTTGGGGACTGCGAATAGGCGAGACATGAAACATTTCTCTGACTGTAACAGTTCTATGACACCTCTGTTTAGTAGTTGAATTACAAATCCTGTAAGTAAGGGGGTTGGTTTTTTACCCTTTTTTGGAAACGCTAGGGGAGGGCGCCTCAACCAAGTCCATGTGAGACCCCCTTTGACTGTCTTGTAAGCCCATATGGAAGAAGTCCATCTGCTCTCCCAACCCCCTAGATGACCCAGTTGTCTGGCTTCATTGGAAGGGAGTAGTTGCTGATGTGGTGGAATAAGGTCTCCTTCCGCTTCTAAACAAATGGCCACCTCTATTACGTCTTTGATTATTTCCTCCTCTAAAATTTCCCCTAGGTTGATAACTGAACCAAGCAGCTGGTCCTGATCCCCTGTAAAACCTTCCTTTCCTAGGTTTCTGAAAGGTCTGAGGACTCCTGGGGACATTAATATTATTCTCAAAAGATGATCTATATTTAACCAATGATTGTTCATCAAACAAAGCAGAAGCAGGCTTGTCTAAGTGGGGATAAGTCTTTTACCTAACACCAACAAACCAAAACTTTCTGCCAACTTGGGATCTTTCCATTGCTGTACATTCAAAAATTTACTCTTCAAGGCCTTATTCCACCTATTTTTAATTTGTATTTGCAATAATTCTTTCTTATCACCTGTAGCTTGACGAAATTGAAAAATTTGATCATAACAAACTGCACAATCCATTGGCGAAAATAGGTTATTTGAGACACAGCTGCCATGAATTATGCAAGCCACATGAGGACCTATCTTAGTAATCCAAGTGGCTCTACATTTTTTATAATTACATATAGTATGGCCCCCTTGGGTCTTGGGTGAAACTACTACTACTGAATTCAAATTCTCTACCGACAGACAATTCCTTGTATGTAGTGCCTGAGCTGAACTTTCTAATCCTTGTAGCTCATCACTTAATACTATCTCCTCAGGGACAGTTCCGTAGTCTCCTCCATCATCCCTAGGCCCGGACTCCTGTCCTTCATCCTCCAGTTGCACATCACTCATCTAAACTAGGAGGACACCATGAGTCACATTATATCATTATAAAAATATAAGGGAGAAAGCATTGTCTCCCATACTTAATCAATATGACTCATAATTGTTATATTATTAGTAAGTTAATTCATTAAGATCTCTTATTGTTATACAAGTCACTCATTTGACAATTATAAACAATTAACTCACTTTGTCGTATCTCTCTCCCGACTCTTATCTCAAGTATCCCTTAGCTCAATTAATTTTTTTTTTTTTTTTACATAAAATAATTTCATTTAGAACATTTTATTTAGAGGGATCATCAAGGTCTCTATTTGTTGCCAATCAGGGGCACAGACATTATCCCCCAAGTGATAACTTAAGCGAAAATTTCTACGTGCGCACTATCACCCGGCAGGGTTGACAGTGTTGAGTCGCTAACATAGCACTCTATTGGCAACAGCGTTCACTATTACTCTAGCAATATTTATTGGGTTGAGAATTCCACCCTGAATTGTTCTCATATAACCCTAATAAGGTTGTAAAGTCCATTTCAACATAACTCTAGATTGCTAGGAAGACCGGAAGGTCAACATTCCGGAAGGAATGCCAAGTCTAGCAGCCTCGCTAAAGTTCGCCTGGAAAGGCTGAACCCGCTACTGAGGACATCAATAAAATAAAGTTATGAAGAGAAAACTCAACTCTGGCCTTTATGCTGAGAGCAATTAGAAAACCGAGGGCGGAAGCCCAAAGGTTTTTTGTGAACGAACATAAGAGTAGGAAGAGAGACAGTCATGGCATTCATATTAGCACGTGAATAATTGGGACAAAGAAAACCGTAAACAGTATACATATATATGTATATATAAATAGATATATTCACATATTCTCTTTCAGTGAAGACGAGCCAGGGAGGGCGCAGCGACATTCACCGAGTGACTTAAAGGCAAGGAATAGTCACAACGATCTAAACGACTTCACAAAGCAGACGTGTTGTGGTTGCCAAGATGCTGACCAGAGTTCGTATAAGAAATTGTCCCAAATACAATAATTGAGAGACAAAATAAAAGTCACTTTACTCCATCACTGTGCTAATAAGTACAAATACCGTATATAAAATCCTCGCGGAGCTTAGTATTTCAGCAATTACAACACAAATTCGCGGAGCTCTCCTTCATGTGTATTTACAGCTGAATCGCCAGGCAAGAGATTAAGGTCGTGATGAGTATGGTGGGGGTGAAGGAGGGGGTTTTGAGAATTGCAATTAAATGCCAGGTAGTGACGTGTCCTCCTAATATTACTTATTAAGTAATTATTAGATGTTTTAATTGCCTGTATGTTGGCCTGGCGAGTTAGCTGGTAATTAACATACCTAGGTAACATTGCTGAGCGTCGCATTCCGACTTGAACAAAAATATTTAATATCCAAATGCAATTTAAATGAACATTTAAGGGTTGTGATACAAAAGACTTTTGGGTAAATAAGTAACCATGGTGAAAATGTCTCAACCTTCTTCTGACAAGCATGTACAATATTTTATGATGATAATGACATTACTATTTATTAAGTTATCCTGCATCAAAGGATCTGAATGCATTTGCTTTTTAGAAAGTAAATCCTCTCCATGAAAGATTTAAAAATTTATAGTCTGACTAACGCTGATGTTTGTTCAGTATGAATTGATGATGTCCTACATTCAGCTCAATTTTTAATACTGTACTGTATTGTAGTAATAATCACTGGTCATTCAATATATGCATATTGTAATACAGGTGCGCAGTACATATGAGTGTGGCTATATTATTATTCTGGCTGAATAATTGAATTTTATGATTTAAACAATAGCAAGTTTATTCTAAGAATTCTATTTTGTTTCACAGCTAAAGATGCAATTCTTTGCATATGAATTACACAACAATGTAAATACTGTCTATAAATGTTTACAAATGAGAATCCATGATGGGTCATAATAGTCTCACTTTGAACCTAAATGTGGAAGAATGGTCAAAATAATAATATTAACAAGCAGTATTCCACGGCAGTACTTGTCCCCTACCAGATGGTTACCAGCAATCTTCTTACCTAATACAGAAAAACAGATTCTTGTGTACATTGATGGCCCATTGCTCTAGTATTTAATACAAAATGAAAAATGTATTTGCCAGTTTTGCACGTTGACTTTTTGGGACGGACGGACAAATAGAAATACAGATGGACATACAGAATAATGAATACGCAGGGGATGGAAATTCTATTGCCCAGTCTGGCTTCACTGGTAGAGGACAGATATACAAAAATACATTATATATATATAGTGAAAAAGTATAAAAACACAATAAACATGTCTAAGATATCGTATATATTACAGGTCACCCTGTTTTGGTCTCGATGATTTCACAATTAAATTTTTTTTAGATTACTAAAAATGCAATACAAGCACTGTACTGTAATACAAAATTTACTAACATTCTTAAAAGTATCTTTAAAAAAATTATTACACTAATTTTGATGACTTTTTACTTCCATTTTTCCACATTAGAGTTTACTCAATGATTATATAAAACTTAACTATGCAGTACTATAACAAAGAAACCCTTCAGGAAGACTAATTACAGATATTGTACAGAGTTCTCCTTTTCTGGCTTCAAACACCTACCTATATACTGTAGCTATCTACAACACATACACCTCTTTTTCTGTATTAAGTGTAAGGTGACTGGCAGAATCCTTACTAAAACACTTGAACTATTGAGCATACCCACATCTTCAAGTGTTAAATATCCAAGACTAATTAATATGGAATCCTAATTAATACAACTGCTGAAACAAAAATGTATCCTGGTTTAGCTACCACAAGAATAAAGAAGTTTTAGTTACTTGTTGCACTAAGGATAAACATGATGGCTACACAGAGACAAAAAGAGAGGTAGATGTATTTGCACAAGATATAACTGACAGTGTTAGAGAAAATATTACTTTCTAAATGACAGCTTAGGTAGTCCGAGGTGTGGCCGTCCATCACATGAAATTGTAATGCTCATGTGGCCAACCAGTCATCATTATATACTGTAACAGCTTAAATTAATAATTCCATTACAACATGAAATACTGTATGAATATGTATTAAATTTCATTCACCCAGATGTGTATGAGCTGCAAACGTTCATAAAATCTAACAAAAAAAAAAAAACTTTTTTGTGATAAGTTACGTACAATACAGTATTACTGTTATGAAGTCTGCTGGATCATCACATTATTTTTATAATCAGATTTATAATGAAATTCATTATGAGGTCAACATGTCAAGATCTTTCACATACAAATAAGAAACAAAGCAAAAAATCCTATACTGTAGTCCTAAATAACAATTAATTCAACCAAGGGTAAATTCTTGATAAAAATTTAAAAAAAGTAATTTTTTTTTCATTGTTGTAAAAATGTGTGTGGCAGTGTGAGTGGGGCCCATTGGCCTGACATCCCATTAAGCCATATTTTAATGAGCTAAATTTTCATGAGTGTAACACAACTTACCGTACTGTATCAATCATTTTAATGCTGAATGACCCAAAGACAAAGAAATCCTTAAATGTGAGAAGTATATGATGGGTACTGTACAATACATATTCAGTAACAAGCTATAATTTTATAATACTTACACTTATGGTTGACATCTCTTCGTATTATAAAATTACAGAGATGCATGATTATAATACAGTATGCTGCAATACAGTATACAAAACTTATTTTTCCTCAATATTTAATAAGCAAGACTATTACAGTACTGAAAAATAAACATTCTAAAAGCTTCTTATGAATGTAGTCTTGCTATCTTGGTTAAACTCTCTGGTCATCTTCGGTTTCACCTTGTTTAGATGATGATGATTCGTCTTTGCGTTTGCCGAAACAGGAAAAGTACCAGATTGGCTGGTCACTGAAAAAATTTAAATATTTAGCTTTTAAATCTCTCTCTCTCTCAAAAAAAAAATCCAAATCAATAAGGTCTCCTAACATCATTTAAGAATGCAAAATATTTGACCAAGCAGGAAGCTCACCAATAACTCAGCCAAGCAGCAGACTTACACTGTCAGCCTTCATCAAGTTAAATGAGGACTATAGCAAGAGATTTATGGAAAGTATTAACCCCAAAGAATGTATTTGGCATGGGACAGTACCACGGGAGGTACTGTAGTACAGTGAGCGAGGAGAAAGATAGTGGTCAAGGATTGCCGTGTGCAATTGTTTATAGAATTGTATGAGGACTCAAGAACCACTGAAAATATGGGTGAATTTAAGGTGAAAGTAGGGGTCCCTTAAGAGCGTCTTGAGCTCCCTTCTTTATACCAGGGTGTTAGAGGCATTATTGCAAGATTCTAATATCTACTAATCTGCACTGGGAAATGATGTCAACAACTTAAGTGTTGATAACAGATAAGGTTTATTTATTTATCATTTGACCATTTATCAACTTTCTAGCCATTTTGGCAACTGGTCTGTTCTTTGAAGAGGTGGCAGAGAAATAAAAAAAGTAGAAGGATGTTATGGAGTCAAAGGGTATGATAGTGCATGTGACATGTGTGAAGGACCTGTGGTGGGAAGTGGAGAAAATGACCACATGCTGTCTTTAAGAAAGGTGTTGATAGTAATTCAATAATAGGCAGTACAGTAGAACGTAAATTTAAAGCGATTCAATTTAAAATTATTGATTTAAAGTGACACCCACAATTAAGGACAACGTATTAATTTAAAGCGAATCTTTCCGATTTTACTCGAGTCAATCTGGCGCATCATATGGAAATACACACTATTTTAAATTTCACGCCTAATGTTTACCGCCAGACGCATCTCTGGGCACGCTACATGGCTGCCCGCCACCCTCCCACATCCTCAATTCGCGCACTGATGTTCTAGTGAACGGACATATTGTGTGACACTATCTCTCCTTCTGCCACGTGCATCAACCATCCCCACTATGTCCAAGAGGCCAGCCACTACATCATTAACTACCCCAAAGACCATGAAATCAAGGCAAGCAATTACACTGAAGCAGAAAATCAAGGTGCTGGAAGCACTACAGCAAGGAAATGGTGCTTCAAGTGTGGGGGCGCCAATTTGGAGTGATGTGGATGATGAGCTGGTCGAGTTGGGCTCTGCATCTTCAGAGGATGAATTGCCTAAGTAAAGTTGAGTGAAAATCTATTTTTGATAGCATTAAGTAATTAAAAACTAAGATGAGAGGAAAGTGAAAGTGCTTAGTGAGTCAGACGAGAGGCGGGTAGAGCGCGGCGCCGGCGCGACCACCCTCTCACATCAGCCGATCGCTAATAAACAGACCATTTCGCGTACCTTAATTTTAGCCGTGTTGATTTATGAGTGTTTGTTTTAGCATAATACTACAAAAAACAATGTTTTGTTTATTCTAGGAGATGGGCTGAGGTGCATCTGAGTAGACTCTCAGTCTTTTTAGCATTTTGTGTTTCTCTCAAGTACCAAACTAAATCATTCGATTTGAACAACACTTTGATTTAGTGCGAATTCGGTTTAAAGCGACCAATTCTTGGAACGTATCTCGTGTTATATCGACGTTCTACTGTATTGTGGAAGGCAGGTACACAAGAGACTGCAGGATGTGGCTGACTTTAAGTGTGCTGTATGTGCAGGTAATCATGTGGCCTCATGTGTCATTGAGTTCTGCTACCTGGGTGACGTGAACAAAGTTGGAAGTGAAGCTTCCTCAGCTACAGGAGTCAGAAGGACTGGAGGAAGTTTAGAGAGCTGTTGTTTTATTAATTGCAAGAGGACCTTCTCCTTATGTGAAAGGAGAGATGTATGCAACCACTGTAAGAAGTGTGATGTTGTATGGCAGTAAAATATGGGCAGTTAAAGAGGATGAAATGTAAGCTAGAGCTAGCCAATCAATGTATGAGGATGGGGAGATGGACATATAATGTGACCTTAAAAAATAGGAAACCCTGTTCAGAGCTAAGAGGGCAATTGGATATTAAGACTACTGGCGAGATTTTTGTAGCGGTAGGCTGAAATGTTCTGCCATGCATAGAGAAAACAGCTGACCAACTGGGTCAAGAGATGCAAGAGTTTAAATTTGTAGGGGGGAAGAGCTAAGGGTAAGCAAAGAATGACATGGGTAGAAGTAGTGAGAAATTACTGAAGGGAGAAGCTACAGGAGACTATGCAGCAGGGGAAGCAGGCATCGCGTAATCATGAATAACCCACATAAGTGTGTCTATGACCGTAGAAGAGTCCGTGGCGTACCCAGAAATTTGCTAAGGGGAGGGGGGGGGGGGGAAGAGTACAAATTTGAACTAAACATACCAACGTATTGTTGAAATACGAGATAATTAATATTTTTCTGTATGTTCGTGATGAGCTTATTGTTCAATTAGTGATGCTATTTTTATTTTTTTCCCTTTTCGTTATTATTATTTATTTTCACATTGTTAAAAATGGTTTAATTGGAATAATTTATTAGCTCAAGGGGGGAGGTACACCAATGAAAAGGGTAATGATGAGGATGATGACATTTATTATCAACCCATACAAGGTGAAGTATTGTGTAATAAAACTTTCACATCCCTTTCATTTCTTCATAATTGACTTCCAGTACTAACTGCTTACTAAAAGGTTTCATTCAAGGAATAACATTTCGCACATTTCTAGTTAAACATAAACGTTCATGCCTGTGTGCGGTCCCTTTGGTAGACAGCAGTGTCATATTTCTCAACCTTATCAAAGCACTGCTGACTCCATCCATCTCTTAACACAGTTTACCCATCCCCTCTACATTTGACTGCATTACTGGAAAATGTTACAGCCTAATACAGTATTCATCAAGCATTCAACATATCCATACCACTAAAGATAGTCCAAATTACTCACCTGCCAAACATTTCACTCTCCTGCAGAGTCTGTGGTAATTCACAGCCAACAGTCTCAGGTAATAAGACAATTAAACAGCCTGAGATTATGGACAGGACACCAAAGATGAAAAGTGGTAGTGGCCTATAGGTATTGGCCTGTTGAAGAAATAAAGATGCATCATTAATGCACAATACTAATAATAGTCATGTGATTGTTACAGGAGCCATGGTAACCCATACTTCTTAAACAACAAACAGATTAAGTACAACAGTGCAATAATATCATCAGATGGCACAGCCCTCTCTATCCATTTTACAGTACGTACAGTACTCAATTCTCAAAAAGCTAAATTTAGCAGGATATGACTAATTTAGAATTTTTCTTCGGTATAATTTATTTTCAAATTACTATGGTTGCCCTTTCAGCAGGGTGTCAGTGTGTCATGTTTCCACAAGATTAAAACTTTGCATTTTCCAATTGTTTTGCATTTACTGTACTTTATGGGAGTGATTTATATATTCATCAATGTGGGTAAGCCACTGAAGTAGATACAATTTTACAAAGTTTATAAAAGACCAAACAGGCCTAGGCATGTAATTCAATCTGCCGAGGCCACCACAGTACTACAGGACGATCTAAACAAGTTTTTCTCATGGTCTGAAAATGGCAGATGAAATTTAATGTGGACAAATGTAAAGTACTTTGTCTAGGAGATGTAAACAGAGAAACCAGATATCAGATGAACAACAATGATATAGAGAAATCTGACGGAGAAAGACTTAGGGGTAATAATAAGTACGAATCTTAAACTAAGACAACAACGTGTGTTTGCTCATAATAAGGCGAGCACAGTACATGGGTTCATACAAAGGAGTGTTAGTTACAAAACTAGCGAGGTTATCCTAAAACTACATCTTGCGCTAGTGAAACCTCACTTGGATTATGCAGTTCAGTTTTGGTTATCGTACTACAAAATGGATATAGAATCCTTAGAAGGAATACAGAGGAGAATGACAAGAATAATCCCGGGCATTAGGAAACTTGAGTACAGAACCAGGTTAAAGCATCTTAATTTGCACTCCCTCAAGAGATGTAGAGTGAGGGGTGATATGATCAAGGTATATAAATGGAAGTCACAGTTCCACAAATATGATATAACAAAGGTACTCGAACTATCCAACCAGGAGTGAACTCGTAGCAATGGCTTTAAATTAGACAAATTTAGGTTTAGGAGCGAGATAGGTAAACATTGGTTTGGGAATAGAGTAGTGGATGAGTAGAACAAGTTACCAAATATCATCATTAACTCGAATATGCCAGATAGCTTCAAATAGAGGTTGGATGGATATACGAGTGATGGGGAGGGGGGTGCAAACGAGACTGCCCAGTATGGGCCAATAGGCCCACTGCAGCTTCCTTCATTTTTATGTTCTTATATTTTATAAAACTCCATTAAGGTCCATTCTTTTTAAATAAACCTTCATTAATATCTCTTTTATAATATCTTAAAAGTACTGTATGTGTAGTTTTTTATGGTGGTTTCTAGGTATGGTATCTTGAATGTAAGTGAACAAGCTTCTGTCTACAGTATTTACTTACCAAGTTGGAAATAAAAGGTGCAAGGATCCCTCCAACTCGAGCACACATGGAACAGGCACCTATTCCCACACTCCGGTATTCAGTCGGGAAGATCTCCGCAGAGTAGACATACACAATGGCAAAAGCAGCAGCAATTCCAAACTTACCCACCAGGCTCAGAGTTACAATCAACCATCCAAGGTCTATCATAAAAAATGGAGAGAAAACCAAGATTAAACAATCATAGGGGTGGAAAAACTCTATACATCTGCTGGTTCAGTAAAGATGGTGGATTTAACTACTGTACTGTATATACAACTATTGTTTCCAAACAATTTCATAAACCTTTTGTATTCTGCAATGAATCATATCACTATATAAATTGACTTAGTTTGAACTGCATCTCATTTGTGCAGGTACTTATGCTATGTTTTAATTTTTACCTTCAATAAGATACAATCTATCACTGAATGCTCTTTATGGATTGTTGGAAACTCCCAAGCATTGATGAAGGAAATTAGTGTTCATACTGAAGGTAAACTGAAGGCCAAGTACAGTATACTGAATCTGTGTAGTACTGAGGAAGTTCACTATTGGTTATGCATACTGCATCAATTTAATGTAGTGCCAATAAAGAAAAAATACATTATTTCTCTAGCACCAGGAGTAATAGAATCAAAACTTTTAAAAAGATTGCTTGCAAACAATAGCCTTCATTTTCAGCTTTATTTTGAATTTCTTAGGCTTCTTCCAATCTTCAGGAGCAGGGAAAGTCATTATTCATCAAATGTCCCAAAAAATTTGATTGGCATATTTGAGCCAAAATATAAGCAATGACCAACTTTCAAGTTGACAGAGGAAGTTAAAGCGGACACTCCTGTTCCTCGCCAGTGTCTTGACTTATAGCTGAAACACTTAAAAGATCAAAACAATGTGTCCATTTACTATAGAAACTAAATTTTGCCAAGTGTGGTAACAGCAACTTTGATAACATTTAAGCGAGGTAAGAAACAAATTGTATGACTCCCTCTGCTGCTCATGGTCAGTTGAACATAAGAGTGAAGAGAGGAAGCTTCCAAGTTTAGTCATGTGAATCTTGAGCAACTAAGACAATGTCATCAGCTGACACCAGACTTTATGAAAAACTTATTTTTTCATCTACTCTGTAATAGTTTTAATCCATTCCAAATTAAATTGAGAGGAATAGGTGCAAGAAATAACGAAAGAATTTAACCCATACAGTATATAGAACTTTACTCATATATATATATATATATATATATATATATATATATATATATATATATATATATATATATATATATATATATATATATAAAAACAATTACTTTAACAAATAGCTTAATGCTGCAGCAAATGTCTATGTTAACTGATGACACAGAAATAAACCATAATGAGATTTGCAGCCAAATTAATAACCACCATTTAGCCTGATACCAGCCACAAGACAAGAGAGCAGTAATGCCACACTGATCCCCAGGAATGACTAAGTCCATGAAACTTCTGCCTTAAGTGCATAAAGACATTGATATTTTAGTAACTTGGCAATTGTTGTGAACACAACTTACTGAAAGTGAACTATCTTTATGAATTTCTTAAGGTAATATCATGATGGCTTACTCCTCACAAGATTACTATGGCAATACCCTCATTTTGTAGCTACAGTGATGATAATACTTCTACTTACCCATGTTCTGCTTCAAGGAGAACCCAAGATGAATTTTAAGAATTGTTAAACTAAAATCAACTAATAAACATATTAACTTATTGAATTTTGAACAAAAATATGGCATATTGACAGAAAAAATTCAATGAACTAGTCTGGTAAATAATGATGGAAAATTATCAGGGTTCTTTTGTCTGGTGCCGGATTTTTTTTTCAACTGATCACGCCATTGTTGTTTTGTGCTTCATGTATGAGTTTGACACCAACTAAAATACAGTACATTACTGCAAGAGTATTGTTCAAGGACAATGACTACATTTGTAAAAGATGAAATTGGCTGAAAGATGTCATATAATTTAGACAAGGAACAATGTACAGTTGGATTAGTACCCATGATTGGCACAAAACGACACATTAAACACGCTCCACACTATGGCATTTATCAACTTGTCTGCTGTTACTCATTTTACGCTATGTTTATAATTGTTTGGTGTTAGTCTTCCCATTTATTTTAAGGTTACTTGGGCGTACTGGGTAATTAACATGTGTTGATACAAATAAATTCAATCTCCTTTCCTTGGTATCACTGAAGAGTTTAATAGTGACATATAATTGTATTTTGTATCTTGAAACTAATAATAACATCCTTAATGTATTACCAGTAGTTTATTTTATAAACAATTCAATGAAAATAGTCTAAGATAATGACAGTATACAAATGACAAAAGTATTGATATAATATTCAAAATGCAGAATAATGCAAAATTTACTCTTATACTGTAAGTAGCAAGATTTTTATGCATAATTTACACAAAGCTCATTATAGTTCAATTATCTTTACAAATACAGAATGATTACTTGCCAACTCTGCCAAATATCCTGATTAGCCTACTGATTCTAGATTTGTTTTACTCCCTACAGGAGCTGATCATGTGGCTTCATGCGGCATTTGCTCCGATAGGTTCAGCATAGAACATACATGCAGTAAAAAGCTACCAGACTCAGTCAGGCCTCTAATAGATCTGTGATCTCACGAGATAAATTTTGCTGTTTATCTACAATGAATTTTATGAGATGCTTATCAATGGATATTAACTAAAAAAAAATTTCTGGTTAAAGCAGAAGTCCGTTAAACATGGTTGTGAGAATCTTCTAAAAGTTAAAATTAAAGTTGCAGTTCCTTGATTTTATTGTTTATTTGATATGTTTATATCATCTTATAGCTGCTGGTAGTGCTTATCTTCTTCGGAAGAGAAAATTTTTACCCGAGTTTGTACAAAACTAGTTCTGTAGATGCTATTTCCTAACTATACTTTACTTTTATTCTTTTCGCCAATGATCAGCTCGTTAGCCGCTTGGGTGGTCAGTTACATCTCTGTTACGCACTGTTGGCAAGTACTGGGCATGTTCTGGTTCCAAGATGCATCTGTACCTGCACCAGTATTGGTCATGTCTGGTCTTGAATGAGCTCACACTCAGTGACGTCACAACATTCTCTGGCAGATTGTCCCAAGAGTTCACAACCATCACTCTGATAAAGTTTGCCCTGACAATTTTTTAACTTGTGGATTCTTCAACCTCAAGCTGTGACCACTAGTGGGGCAGGCATCCACCAGATCCAGGCATGGATACTCGACTGAGTAATGTCCTCTGAGGTGTTTATAGACTTCCACTAAGTCACCACTTGCCTGCCTACTGTATAGTATAGGCAAAGCAATTGCAGGTGCTCTAATCTCTCAGGGTAACTGAGGTGCCATAGTGCAGGCACTAGTCTGGTGGCCCTCCTTTGGATGTTCTCAATTGACAGACAGTCTCTAGCATACATACCTTTCGCATTACCGTGTAGTCCATAATGCAGGAAGCTGCTAAAGGTTGTATGTTTATTGTATGTTTTCAGTTTCAGTATGTTGGCAAGTTCCTGGATAATGATGTGTTGGCAAGTCTTCGAAATGTGTCAATAATGCAATTTGAGAAAAACAATGAAATTACATCTATAATTTGAAAAAAATTTTTTGGTTACAAAAAATTCGAGTTTTTGATGATAAACAAGGAAAAGAGAAATGATTGGTTAAAGTCATATTAATCCTCATACACCTTCATGGACCATGTGTGCTTTGCGTGGGTAAAGTGGCGTAGGTGTGGGCTTGAAGTTTGCCGTCTGCCCACAGGGTTTACCTTCTGGGATAAATCCGGATACGAAGCAAGCGACGCCGCCAAGCAAAAGGACAAAGGAGAGCGTGCCCTTCCTGCCCATTCTGTGGAATCATCACGTTCAGTAACAACCTACAGGGCTCTCCTGGATGTACTTAAGTCATGGCCCAAGACAATACCAGTACAAGTTCTCTTTTCTTCTTCCTTTTGTAATCCAAACACCCTTACATACTCAGAGTGTTCGAACTGGTGGAGCTTCATAATATCACTAACAATTAAAGATCCTCATATTCTGACACTCAAAAGGATTTATCAAATATATTTAAAAAACACAGAGGTAAGCACCAACTCAACCTCGCTACTTTTTTCTACAAAGAATTGATTTTTTTTTTTTATCATTTACTTTATTTCTGTGCAACATTCTAATAAAATCTCCCACGCACCTCTCTCTCTCTCTCTCTCTCTCTCTCTCTCTCTCTCTCTCTCTCCCTCTCATGGCATAACATACTTAGATCTGTAACATACATACAGTACTTTACTCATACATTCATCTAAATAAGTTTTCCATTACTTTCCCATCAATCTATATAATTAGGTGACTCATAATTCTTGAATTTCATTAAATCCATTTAGCTTAAGAACTTCATACATTATAAAACCTCTGTAAGCAATGTTGATCAATCATTACATATGAATGCTTCCATTTCACATATCAAGTCTTAGAAAAATTTCATTCTGCAGCTTGAAACTATTAAACTTTAGTAGCTGAGCTTCTGAAAATGGTAGTATGCAATTATCATTATATAATTTGAATATTAAAATGCCCTTACTTTATATTAATAAAAAAATATATTGCTACAGTATTTCTTTGATTCTACTTTCATCTGGTCAAGATGGCCATCAAGAGCGCCCCTTCTAATATCTTGTCAACATACATGTTTACACTTCCAAGGCGCAGAGAATGAACTTCCGAGAGTGAAAAATTCTGCATTCTAGTTTTATTATTGTAAAGTCAACCACTCACCAACAACAGTACTTGCACTAAAAGAATACTGTACCCTGTGTAAGAATTTGTGCAAAAATATTAAGAGCTGTCACAGCAAGTGAACTAACCAGAGAACACAAGGATTTATTTTTTTTGAAGTAGCTACAATGCACGGAAAGAAGAGAGAAGTACAGTATGGAAACCTATGAATATCTATAATGTGGCACTTGACATCCAAATATTAACCTAAATACCAATGCTACAGTGCAAGTGTGGAAAAAAAATCTTGACTAGGAGGAAAATATTTAAAGAAGAAGCATTTTCCCTCAAACAATACCTTTACCTTACCTAACTTCCCTAACCTCACCTAAACTAAATGAAGCTTACTGAAACAGTCTCTCGCATTTTCTTTACATCACACTGTCCTCCTACTTAATGCTAGTTTTCCATCCTTAATCTCTTATTCTTTACTCAATTCTTCTATCTTCCTTGACTCTAATAAAAATTAGTTGACGAAGCGCCTGTGACAGCTGAAATAGACATCTACCATGTAATTAGATCATCTAGGACGACAAAATATAATTGAGATAAAAATATATTAAAACATCTTTAAAGAGACCATGTGGCTTGTATTCTACCACTGATCCTTCATTGATTGTCAGAGAGGAACTTTAATTGCATTTTTCTTTATTCAAAGTCCTTACTACCGTATACTGTAATGCACTTTGAAGAGGAGAGCCCTGCGTGTATCCTCCATGCATCGACTATTCGATATTTGTCAGATTTTATTGTTCTCAGCCTTCAGTGACTATCGAGAACCTATAAAAATCATAATTTATTGATACTAAAGACCAGTAAGAGTTTGATAAGGATATGAACTTCGAAATGCTCTTGATACGGATAATATCATATGTGAAAGTGATAATGATAACCATTATCACTGGATGCCAACTAATAACCATAACTTACTAAGCTAAATGATGAGAGAAAAGTTAATAATGGTAAATGGCTATGACTGATGATCGAAACAGAGAAGGGAAAAATTATTAAAAATACTGTATCTTACAAAATAGGACAACAATAATAACCTAAAATAATCATTATTGTACTTATGACTTCACTGTATGCAAATTATCTTTAAATCAAATTTCAAATATTTTTAAATAAAGATTGTTACAAACTATGATGTAAAAACAGCAACTGTCTCAGTAGTTTTATGCTGATAATGATCAGTTGTTGAAATGAACAATACAGAATTGTAAATTAATTTTGTTCTTAAAATTTGTTAAGGCACTGTAGAAGGTGAAGATGCACTTATTAACTTGATAGCTGTGTGAACATCCTGAAGATCTCATTTAATGATGATGAGAAACCTAATCCAAATAAAAAAAAATACAAGGAAACAAGGCTGACAATACTTGGAAAGTAGGAAGGTAAATTACAATGGAATATGAAAAAGAAGAGTTCACTGCAAAAAATAAAACATATTGAAGTATGATGAATAGCTAATTTTTCATGCATGTGACGAACATGAAGAAGTTTAAGGTGTGTTAGTGCATGACAAAGCTGGAAAAGTGATATAATGCTTGATGGACACATTCAACACTGGAGGGTGTATCTGATGACTCAAATGATCAAACATCTCCTGTGGTTTTTTGATCCTACATGTGCTGCTGTTACTGCTGCTGCTACATCTGCTTTTGCTGCCATTACTGTTGCTGTGGATGCAGCTAGGTGTCCTTGCAAGTGAATAATGCATTTGCTCATAATCTTAATATAATGAATGATGATGAATGTGTAAGGTGAATATACTGTACAATTATTAAACAGGGAAGCTACACAAACACTGCATATGGCTGTAAACTTCGATGGAGGTCCTAATGAAAGAAAGGTACTTTTCATTGTATGCAAATCCTCAACCAGTGAACAGTACAAAGACTGCTTTAGCCAAACTAATTATTAAATATATCCATACAGCAAGATGCTTGCATATCCTACAAGGTTCAACTCATACCCTGTACTATGCTTCCTCTCACTTAATAATTTTCACTGGGTACCATGATAATCAAGGATATGGTATTGCCCAACACGTTTCACTTGCTCATTGTCCCCAGCCAATCAGACATTTTTAACCCCCTATATACCAAGCCTTTGGTAGGCAAAGAAGCTACATGGGTGGCACTACATTCAACTGCCTTCATTTCCCCAACTATTAAAGTTACATATTAAACACATTTACAGCTGGATGGATTGGGTATGTCTGGAGATCAAACCACTGACCCATTGGACAGGAGGAGAGTAGAGGAAAATTGAAGACTTACTCAAAGTTTAAGCAGATATTAATTGTTTTCTAGCTATCTGCTAGGTGAAACAAGAAAATACCCATCAATGTTAGACCTGTATGTCAAAGCCTAATGTTGAAGTTACCATTTTGTGTCCCCAAAAATTATTTTCCACAATTAATGTAACACCAGACTTCAAGGCATAAAGACTGACATATTATTCACTGGTGAGAATTTTATTGACTAGACAAAAGTACTGTATGCAAAGCTTTTATTTAAAATTGTGTTTAGCTGCTAAATGAAATTAGAGTAAATTTTTAACTATTTAAACTACTGTACTGCACAAATATCTACCAGGTAACTGATTATCAATTACAGACACTGTATTATTTGTCTTGAGAAAGTATGCTGAATGGCATCTTCAGGATAAAGACCAAGTAGGATAAAACTTAAAGTTTCTCAAATCTATCCTATAATGATATTTATATAGGGGGAATTTTCCTGTCTGTTCTTAAAAACTAAATATACTGTAGTACTTGATCTGGCACTGCAAGAAATACTTTAGGAAGCTTTGGTTTTATATACTCAAAAATAAAAATTACAAATTTATAGATGCTACAAAGTAACATATACAGTAACTTAGACTAGTACAGTATCAAGAAAGAAACTAAAAACAAACTTTCAGAAACTGAAAAAGAGATGATATGTTGAGTGTTCTAATTCAAGTAAGAATGCTCAGAACATAATTTATCTAATTATTTTAATACTGTAATGAATTATTATTATTATTTTTTTAAATACTGGTAATGTAAATTCAAATTCAGTAATATTATTGTATACTAGGCAAAAATAAGTTCCATATCACATTTATATAAATAAATGAAAACCAATGAATGGGTCAGGGTGAGAAAGCAACTTAATTTCGTTCTGAAGCTACTTTACCTTCTGAAGCTTCCAACAGTCTAAACATTCAAACTTTATAGGTTAATGAAGTGTTGCAAATGGGATGAACGAAATGCTACTATTGTACTCTCATCACTGGTCATTAGGTAGTGGCAATTATGTCATTTATAAACAGGGAAAGAAGTAGTTGAAAATATTTAATTACTGTACAGTATTTATACCGAAGAACAAATAATGTTTTCAAAGGATGATATGGTAATATCCATCAATTGGTACTATGCTTAAAGCTTCAGAAAAGCAGTACAGTACGGTATACAGGGTATAAATGACATATTAACCAAGATCTTATGGTAAATTTCAAAGGTTTATGATGAAAGTAACACAAATCAAAAAATGAGAATGCTGTACAGCACTGTACAGTACAAAACTGTTCTCCGAACTTCTCCAAGGAATGGAAGTTCCAGAGATATTGCCACAAGATTGTCAGAGTTTACATTAGCCTTTATATTTTATGTGCCTAATCATGGTTTCGTCTAGTTTAGTCACATGTAATTCTTTCAACCCACCCCCACCCCCAGGAGAGAAGACATTACCTGTCAAGGACGAGATAGGAGAACACATATGACGGAATCTCGATCAACATAGTGGAGATGAAATTGACAAAAATGTTGCCTCCTAGATTCCCTGAGTTGGAGGACAGTCCATAATACACCAGAGTGCAGACAGCCCTGTCAAAATATGAAAGCATAAGAACTTTGTGATAAATTATGATATGCGTGTTAAATTTCAGTACATTTTGTAGTACCTATACTAAACTAAAAATAAATTAATTTCAATGGTAACATATCACATAAAACATGTCTATATACTGTACTTCACTTTAATATAATTTATTCCATTAAAATCAAGAGTCAAAACCATGGATATCTGAAGGAGGGCAGTTGGCACCCCTGAATTACCTTGTGAAAATTTTAAAAATAAATATACTGTATTGTAATGCAAGATATTATGTACTGTACTGTAAAATAAAATAAAATAAAATTGTACTGTAGACTGGAACATTGCAAGACTTAATGAGCCAATACTGTGCTTATAAAAGTGACCAGATTTTGCATAATATCTCTTAGATTTCTACCATTTTGCCCTCTCCGACATACTGTATGTCCTGTAGACACTCGGGTGCAAAAATATATAAGAATTAAATGGGGGATGAAACAGACGTACAGTAAAATGAAGTTGCATTCACATGAATATATTTACTGTAGGTCTCCACAGAAAGTATTCAAGGAAATCAGATACAGTAATTAAGGTTGAAATGATAATCACAAAAGATAAAAGTTTTCACCACACTGTAATTATATCTGCAACTATTCTATCTTAAATCACTCACACCTCCCTAGAAAACTTTTTGATGTCAATGTGGAATGCTAGGTTACCAGACACTACCAGAAATGGCTTAATCATCTATAGGCAGTGACATATGAAAGCTGAACCCTATAGAGAAATAGCATAATACTGTACTCATTATTTAAATATTTAAATTTCCTTTCATCAATTTTCAAGCATGAATTCTATAAAGTTAGTTTCTCTAGTGAAGAAATTTAAAAGGAATCCCTTAAGGCAATCATAAAAAATACTGTATATATAACAGTGGAAAGAGTTCTGGTACTATAGATGATCTAAAATGCAAATTAATTATTTCAAAAAAATAAAAAATAATAATTAACAAATAAAGAGGAGACTGAACCAGAGTACTGTAGCCTTTTTGAAAAAAAAAGTTTCTTACCTTCTTTCTATTTTCTAAAAATTATCTCCAATTACACAAGACTAAACACTAAAGGATATAATGTACACTGTACTGTACAAGTCTCTATAATGTACACTGTACTGTATAAGTCTCCTAAACTCCACTTGCACTGTTGTTTTGTATGGTCATTAACTTTACCATCACCTATTTCTTGTTTTGTATTTGCTCTCAATTTGTTCTTTAACAATAAAGTAATGTGCTGTGAACAATATGCAGTGAACCCTCACTTTACGCGGTTAATTCAACCCACGGCGGCCCGCGTAAAGTGAACAACATAACATCTGGGATTAATTGAAATAGAGACCGGGCCGACCCCCAAACTCCACATTTTCAGACACAATACCTACGTTGTAGTAAAAATAACTTCTTAATTTTATGATGGTATGCACACACAATTATTAATTAAGAGAAATATCAATAATATTAGGTTTTTTAACACATACATTAGTAGAAAAGATGGCTGGGCACATGGGGATGGGGGTTGGTTCCGAGGCAGAGGGCAGATTATTGGCCCTCACCTGTATCACGTGTATCAATTGTATTACTATCCACCACAGAGGCTTGCAGGGCCTCTTTGTCAAACCCCTCAAAGTCCATATAAGTCCATATCCTCACTATAATTATCACTATCACTGACTTGGGCCGGCTGTGGTGGGTGAAGAACTCGGTAATGTTTTGATGACTGGGCGACCTTGTGCGCACCCTGCTCGCGCCGCTCTCCGCGTAAAGGGGTACACGCACCGCGGAATGTGAGCATTCCGGTTTCGGCAGGGTACCGCGTAAACGTGGGACCGCGTAAAGCGAGGGTTGACTGTATACCTGTGGTGTCAAACTCAAAACCTTTCGAGGGCCAATTCTTATTTTAGTTACCCTCTTCAGGGTCAACATAAGTACTATATGACATATTTGCAGTTTTGAAGTTTACAGCTTCACATTACCATACCTGGCTTACCAGGAATACCTCATTTGGGTTTGTCTGATCTTAAGTATGTAAAATTCATTTTACTAAATAAACATGATTATGTTTATTTATTTCATAATTTCACGGGATGATAAATTTTACCGTCATCCCGCGGGCCACACCTGACCATCCCAAGGGCCACATTTGGCCCGCAGGCCATGAGTTTGACACCCCTGATATATACTGTACAGTGATATAGCTCATCGTCCATTAATTTGTTCATTCTCTAATGATTTCTGAAAGGATAAGTACATTTAGATATACCCTAGTAGGGTTTAAACCAATACAACAATATCAAATTTCCTCTCATGATCTTCAACCCACCAACAGTAAAACATATTGAAGGATCGCTTCCTCATATTTGGAGTCCTGAGGAGGTCGAAAACTGTCCTCTTCTTTAGAAGTGATGATGCATCATCAATCACCAGCTCAGCTTTGCTGCTGGCCACAGACAATGTGCCATCAACAGTTGGAACCTGCCAGAGTAGAACACAAGTACTTGTACCTTATATATCGATTCATTCATAAAGTGATTCCGAAATTGCCACATTTTGGAAAGACCATCGAAAGGTGGAACACTATACCTATGGACAACTGTATTTCATAGAGAAAAACATCATTCATTCTTTAGAGTACTGTACAGTATAACATAGTACAGTACTTTTATTGAGTGAAAACAAGAAAACATTTTTAACAAAAACAGCTCATCAAATTGATTACCTCCATGGTAGGGTCTTCTAGAAGATGTTTAGGGACTTCTTTACCATTAAATTTGGCAGCTTTCTTGATGATCTTGATGGCATCATCCTTCCGGCCCTGAGATACTAGCCAACGAACACTCTCGGGCATTATCCTAGTTAAGTAGAAGAAAACTTTGTAGAGGTTATCAAAAGAATACTGTGATAAAGGCCTCCAAATTCTTTGGTAAGTATGATAATTACATTTAACACTAATAGAGAATATGTATTTAATAGTAACATCTGGCTTCAGTGTTTCATACACACATACAGAACAGTACCTAAATATACTACTGAATACCTATATACATATATAACATGCCTCTACAAATACATACCACATGTAAGAAATCAACAAAAATGCTGGTGCAGTCACGGCAACTTGAAGCCAACGCCAATCTCTGATGAAGATAGCCAAGACTCCAGTCATAGCTTCACCCAGTGCAAATGGCACTTCAATGATGATTCCACAGAATGTGCGCCATTTGGCACCAATGAATTCAACAGCTGATAAAGGAAAAATTATACACTTACATCCAGAACATATACTGTACCGTATATGCATTTCTTTATAAGCAATTATATTCAGACTTCAAGAATGTAAATAAGACACATAATAGCTTACACCACTAACACATTCAAAACAACTCTTGTGTTTAAGATATTAACAAATGTTCAGTGAACAAATAATGAAATGGAACATCAGCAAATATTTTTCAGAAGATTATTTAATACCTATACAGTACAGTAAAATGTTAATTAGAAAAGGCAGATGAAATTAAATCATAATACAGTACTGCACTGCAGTATGATCTGAATGGTTAAGTGGGGCGCTGTTATAGAGATCAATACGTAATGGAAACAGATCATTAAGCTACAAAGAGGGATGGTTAGATCTGTTATGTAATATTGCTTTCTTTTGCTATACTATACTGTATTACTATTCTTATGTCAAGAACACTTACAGACAGTACAGTACAGTACAGTACAGTACAGTAGTCTACTTTCTTGATCATGGAAGCACTTACACATTTGTTTCTAGTGTTTCTTTTCTGTTCTAAGGGCAATTGTTGTACTGAGGATGAACAGTGCAGGTTACTTGTACCCTCTAATTTAGAAGGAATAATTTCATTCAATAAAAAAATTACATTGAACCTTCAGGCAACCTATTCTACACCTGCCATTAGTTTTCATACCATTTTACACAGATCTCCAATTTATTAGAGGTTAGGAGAGGTTCTGTTTTGGGTATCAAAGTGAAGAGGTTTCATTATTGTACAGTACTGTACTTCACATTCCAGATGCTCATACACACGTATGGAAATCACTTATCAACATTACTTACCCAAGACAAAGGTGACCTGGAAGAGGCCAACACCGCCAGCACCAGTGAAGAGACGCATAATGAGGAACATGTAGTAGTTAGGTGACACAGCACTCAAAACTCCACCTCCACCCAGGAGAATCACAGACAACAGAATGCCCAGCTTTCTGCCAAAGCGATCAGCAAAATCACCAATGGTGATGGCTCCTAATAACATACCCACCATGTACATTGATCCAGCGAGGGGAGCAAGCCCTGATCGTTCACAAGTCAAGTCAAACTGTGGAAAAATAGGAAAATTAAATTAATTAGAAACAGCCAATAATTCTATATGCACCACAATAAAGAAAACATATGGAAAAGTTAAATAGATGGTATGTACCAAGGATTCTATACAGGTACAGGTACTGTACTGTACTGTACTGTCGTAGGATGGCTCACTCCAATGGGCAAGCGCGTTCACCCCAGAATGTGGTGCCGCCAAGAGGCTGCTCGGTGCAGCATAAAAAACAGATGGCAGGAGAGGATTAACAGAAAGAAGATGCACATTTCAATGAAATCACACTTTTTACTGTCTTGAGCACTTGTTTTACCATCTGCAATGAGTTGTAATTCCTGTGCAGCTATTAATTGCTCCAACAACACCCAAAACAGAAACCTGTCTTCTGATTTCCAAAGGATCCACAGAAGCAAATCATAAAACTGTTCATTAGCTTTTATGAGTTCTTTCTTTATTTTATGCTAGTTAATATCAAAGTATAAGTAGGATATATAAAATGGGCAGGATATTGTTGTATTGTCGAAAATATACTGCTGGAACTTTTAAGTTTTTCGTCATTATTTGTTTCAGGGCTACCCAGGACTTTTGGACGAAATTATGTTTTTCCTGTGTATACTTTAATGCCTTTAATGAATTTCACGTTCATTTCTTGGGTAAATTCATGAAAAACTTACCAATCCAACCCAAATTGTGTGGCAAAATAAGTGAAAAATTAGATAAACCAAACTTAATAAAACTTGACCTGACCTAACTTCACCTTTCCTAACTTAATTACAGTACAGTATTAATAATTCGTAGAGTACAACTAGGGAACTCTGTGTTGATTTTCATAACGGGGAAATGGAGCAGAAAAAAATACTGATTTTTCTATTTCCCATACTTGAGTTTTCAATTTCAGTTAAGAACATACAAATTGGAGGGTCTTAAGTTCAACACTAACAAATCTGCAAAATATATTGTTGACTTTTTACTCACTTCATCATACAGTACTGTGCGAGTGATGTGTCCAGTCAATCAGCGGAAGTCTCGGTGGCACGTTATACTCCTGTGCAAGGAATTTGTCAGTTGTAAGATGGCTTTTCTGTACAACAGATGATCGTTCTTTGAATTGCAAACCATTCACCATTTGTGGATTCTTTGTATATAATGCCACTGTTATTGGCATTTTCAAAACCTATGGTGTTCTGCAAATTTATGCAAAGTGTCCAAAGTGAGGTACAGACTGCCATTATCGAGAAGTTAAACACATTTAGTTTTTCAGGAAATGATGAGCAATCATCAAGACCAAGTTAAGGTTAGGTCAAGGTCAGTGTAGAGAAGTCGGACAGAGTGCAGGTGAGGTAAGAGGCGGGCGGGAGTGATAAAGTAAGCTGATCCACCCTGCCTGGTTTCCTTGTCCTTGACAAGTTGACCCCAGTCTGACCCACGCCATTTGAGTGTACACACCACTGTCTGAGGCAATCAATATACAGTCAATCCTCATATTACGCGGTTAATGTAACCCGGAGGGTACCGCGGAAAGTGAGAAACGCGTAAAGTGAATAACATAACATATGGGATTAATTGAAATGGAGTCCGGGCCGATCCCCAAACTCCACTTTTTGACGACACACAACTATGTTGTAGTAAAAATATTATCTTAACTTTATGATGGCATGCACACACAATTAATAATTAAGAGAAATATCAATAATATTAGGTTTTTTAACACTTACATTAGTAGAAAAGATGGCTGGGCACACGGGGATGGGCAGTTGGTTCCGAGGCAGAGGGCAGATTATTGGCCCTCACCTGTATCACTTGTATCAATTGTATCACTATCCACCACAGAGGCTTGCAGGGCCTCTTTGTCAAACCCCCTAAAGTTCATATAAGTCCATATCCTCACTATAATTATCACTATCACTGACTTGGGCCGGCTGTAGTGGTGGCGGGTGAAGAACTGGTAATGTTTTGATGACTGGGCGACCTTGTGCGCACCATTTTCGCGCCTCTTACACAACATGGCGGATGGCGGGATGTTTGGATCCAAAAATGGCGCGGCTTGCCAGCCGCTCTCTGCGTAATGGGGTTCACGACCGCGGAATGTGAGCATGTTAGGTTCTGGCAAGGCACCGCGTTAACGGTGAAACGCGGAATGCGGGACCGCGTAATATGAGGATTGACTGTAATATTTTGTGACGTGGTACATTTTCATTGAACTGGCCTCAATGCTGCAGATATGCCGAGCAATTGCATTTGGAATTAATTTATGTGACCAAGTAAATGTTCTGCATAGAATGATTGAAGTGGTGACAACAATGAGAGTGAATATCTCACTGTTGAAAGGCCTTTACAAGCTTCAGAAAGGGTTGTACAAAACGCTCCGGTGACTTCACTGCATAAATAGACTGTTGTCCGTCCAACCTGTCTACATTGACCTTGGGTAAGGTTAGATCAGGTCAGGTTTCGTTAGGAGTCATTTGGTCATTTTTCGCATGTTTTACTTTTACCTTTATCCTTTTCACCACTGATTGGCTTGTTAGCCGCTTGGGAGGTTGGTCACGTCTCTGTTACACATTGTTTGCAAGTACTGGGCGTGCACCGGCTCTTTAATGTACAATATCTGAATCTGCTCCAGTGTTGGTCAAGTCTGGTCTTGAAAGAGCTCGCACCCAGTGCCGTCACAACACTTTCTGGCAGATTGTTCCAAGAGTTCACAACTCGCACTCCGAAAAAATTTTCTGGACTTGTGGCTTCTTCAACCTTCAGCTGGAACCCCTTGTGGGGTGGGCATCCGCCAGCTCTAGGAATGGACACTCTACCGAGTAGTGCATTTTGAGATGTTTTTACACCTCAATTAGGTCACCCCTTGCCCATCTGCAGTATAAGCTAGGCAGTTGCAGTCTGGTGGCCCACCTTTGGACATTTTCAATCAACTGACAGTCCCTAGCGTATCTCGGGGACCAGATGGGGTGACAGTACTCCAGACAGAGAAGCACCTCACTCTTGAAGATCGTTTACGAGGGACGGACTGTCTTGATATCTGAAAGACCTTCTTGTAAGATCTACTGGTTTAGTTGCTCGATTCGCCTTCTTCATACAATGGTCCGAGAACTTAAATTCATTACCAACTTACACACCCAGGTCTTTTTCGCATTCATCTCTATTAATGCAGTTTCTTCATCCCAGTGGGACATATGACAAGCCTTCTTACCACTGGTACGTTCCAGGTGCAGCCTCTTACAATTCGTGACATTGAATCTTAGCAGCCATTTCTTCGACCATTCTTGAAGCTTACAGAGATCCTTCTGCAGCTCTTCACCGTCTACTTGCTTCTTAATTCTCCTGAATAACTTGGCATCATCCGCAAACATTTGCATGGAGAAGTGTATAGCTTCTGGCAGGTCATTTATGAAACATCCATACAAACAACGAGCCCAATACACCGAATCCCGTACCCTTCCAGTTTAATTCTTAGCCTTTCATGGGGTACACTCTCAAAACCCTTGGTAAAATCTAGATATATATTGTCGATATCGCCACCATGTTCCAGAATTTGGGTCCAAACATCCAATACCTTGAGTAATTGTGTTAGGCAGGAGCATCCCGGCATAAAACCGTGTTGGTGATCCTTTACAAGGTTGTTTCGTATTTCATGTTCCATTATGGCATCTCTTATAATGCTTTCAAGTACCTTGCACACTATGTCTGATCAGGCTTACTGGTCTATATTTATTCGTGGAGTGACAATCGCCCTTCTTGAATATAGGACTCACATAAGCCATATTCCAATTGTTGGGGGCCTTTTGCTCATCCAGCCATTTACAGAACAGGATCTTCAGGGGCTCAGCAAGCTCAGTGCACAACTCTCTTAGCACTCTGGAATGCACCATGTCAGGACCGGGACTTATGAACCTTTAGCTTTGATAAGTTATTTATTACACAGTACTGTACCTTCTTCTGAGAACACAATGTGGGTGGGTCAGCATTGTGTCAAAGCATGTCCTCAACACAGGAAGATTGTTTGTATCCTCTCTTGTGAACACCGAGGAAAAGAAACTGTTCAACACCTCCGCCTTGTCCTGGTCAGAATCTGTACAACTACCACCTTTAAGCCTCAGGGTAAGAACACAAAGAAAGCAGGTTACTCGCTAACAGGTTACCAGCACTCGGTAAAAGCATGATGAACTATTGAACTATTGTTGAAGCCTGTCGGTGCTGGTTGCCCGTGCCGACAAGTTTACTACTGAAATGAACATGTTGGAAGTGTTGTTAACTTTGTCAACCGCCACATGGTTCATGTGTAACGGTTTCCTTGTATTCCTGGAGGCACTTGGTTTGGTCTTGGGTATATACTTATCGATCAAATGGTTTACTTTACTGGCTATGATATTCAGCGTAGTGTCTGCGTTCTTTTATCTTAGTGACTCAGGCCAGTCAATACCCCTCATTTCCTACCCCATACTGTCATAATTAACTTTGTAATATTTAAACCTTTGCCTGGTTTTGTCATGAACCAAATAACAGTTAAATCTGAAGGACGTTACATGGCGACTGGTGCCAATGGGGGCTAGATGTTCCAGCTTGTTCACCATATCCTCCTTGTTAGTTATGATGAGGTCCAGCGGTTTGGGTGTTTGCTCCCCTATGTAATGGGTAGGATCTTTAAAAAGAAAGTAGTGGGGTTATTAAGGCCATTTGGCGTGGTTTAATTTCTCCAGACGATGTCCGCCCTAGTTAAAGTCCCCTATGACAAGGAGACAGCTAGAGTTGAATGCAGTTGTGTTGTGAATTAAGGCTCTTAAGTTCCTTTGGTTCACTAAGGTACAGTTGGGAGCAATACATACATCCAACAATAAGTGAGTTTCTCCCCTTCAGTTTAATTTTACACCGCTTTGATTCTTCAAAACATCCTCCCCCTGCACTCTGACTCGGCTGGCTCTAAGGTCTTGTCTTGCCTAGCATAGATATTCACACCCCTTTTGCAAGTTGCTTGAGAAAGGTTTGTAAATGAATGTTATCCATCTCTATTAAACTCACACTCTTCCGGGTTGATTCTCTTGTTCTTGCACAACAGTTCTACCACACTTACACTATCGGTTTGATGTACTTTGACTTGGGCTTCAAACTCCGCTTGGGCTGGGACTTTGACAATCCTTTACAAAATACACTGCCCTCCATACCCACAGCCCATCTGGTAAGAATAAACCCACTTAACACTAGAACAATACAGTCGTTATATTTTCATGGCCAACATATTTGTTTCCGTAAATTTGCAGAAGTCACTCAGTATGAAATTCTGAGAACTTTATGGGGTATTATTATCATTTCAGTCACCCATTGAATTTTATGAATTTAAGTTACCACCGTCTGAGAGAGGTTTAGGTTAGGTTAGGTTAAAATTGCGTTTTCCGATGGTTTTCATGTGTTTTGAACGATTCTAACCTACTCCCAAAAAGGTGCATGAAAGATAATTTTACCTTTTATGGTTGCAATCAATAATTTAGACAATTCTAAGACACTTTTTGGTTAATATTTAGAAGTTACCAATACCTACCGGTACTTATAATTTATGAGGCGAAAGAGAAAACTAATTAATTTATTCTATAACGTTTCCAGCAGAAATTTATATTTTTTGAGTGTTTTAACCAATACAATTAACCACAATATTAGTTGTTCAACGTGGGCAGGGCTTTGAAGAAGAAGGAAAATGTGGGGTAATATACTTATAAAAAACACCAAATAAACCTTTAAAAACCTTACCTAACCTTCCTAACTTGTAAAAATATTAAGAAGTACTTTTGAGTTTATGGATCCTTCCTCATCTGAGCACAGAAAACAACAACACATAAAAAATCGAAAACCACTGAAAGCATGACTAAGCTAATATTTTTTATAGTTTAGGATTTTTAAAGGTTAGGAAACAAAGTCATGTTTTCAAGTTTGTTTAGTGTTTTTTTTTTACCCCCAAATTTTCCCTCTACTTCAAAGCCCTGCCCACGTTGAACAACTAATATTGTGGTTAATTTTATTGGTTATAACACTCCAAAAATACACATTTCAGACAGAAATGATTTAGAATAAAATATTATATTTTGTTTTGTTTTGTTTTTCATTTTCCCTATACAAGACTTAATATATAATTCGTTGTTGGCAACTAATAAAGATTTTCCCACCTTTCTTCCATGACATTTCTCTTGCAAATTACCTAACCTAACCTCCTCACCGGGAGGCTTTGCCCTGCTGGACCCCCTGGCATAAATAGGTCATTTGCTAATGTAACTTCATAGAAGAAATGTGTCTTTGAATCGTCTAAACTATTGACTGCAACCATAAAATTATCAAAATTCAATACCAGGTGACATGCAATAATACCTTTGTTTCATATAATAAGTCAAAGAGTAAGAATAAATCAGGTATCAGGCAAACCCACGAACCTCTGAAACAGTAGTGGAGGTGAACATTGATGTATCATACACCCATTCGTTGCAGGTGGTTGTCGAATTCTGAAACGCATCCTCTGTACACCAATCTGTGTCATTCTTCCTGACTTTAACATGGCACTGGTCGCCTTCAGGAATGGCCCAGTCAACGAAAGTCTCATTGAACTGAGTACTGTTGTTATCGCAGGAAGGGACCACACACCTGAGGAGAGAACAACACGTCAGTTGGTCTTTATTTGAGCATAGAGCTTTTCACATACCTTTCTTATTATTAGGTACAGTCTCGTTCAAGATTCTTCGAACACTGCTGGAGACAGCTGGCAACTCAAAGCCGCTTGTTTACTATAGCACGTAGTAAAAATTATGAATGATTGTAAAATTAATCGGTGATTGGTTACTTAGTTCCCCGTTGCTTAATTAATGGTTGGGCTTTGTTGTTTCGTATTATATTACACTACGTACTATAGTAAACTAACGGCCTTGAGTTGCCAGCTGTCTCCAGCAGTGTTCGAAGAATCTTGAACGAGACTGTACATACAGGAATAATTACACAAACATGTTATACAAAAACATCCCAAGTCAAATCAAAATATGTACAGTAGTCAAAAATAAATTATATACTCCAAAATAGTCTTTAGTATGTACAGTAAAGTCCAGCTGGCACATAAATATTCCAGAATCTGAAGAAAAAAAATCATTTGTGGTTAACTATAGCTCTCTTTTTCTTAATACAGTGTATCCAATATATGCATCGCCCTTTATTCTTGTTTCGGCCTGTGGTTGATTGGACCCAGATGCCTACAATCTCAAGAGTTCCGAGTTAAAATGATCACTCGCTTGTCCCGCAACAGTCAGTTAATCGAAGGATGAGCAATGCAACTCATGGGGGTGTAATGTTTTGCCTAGCAAGTCTCTCCCTCTTTCTCTCTATCCACGTTCAATTCAATTTCAATTGTTTATTCCTTGATAGAGGAAGCGGGATCCTAGTGCTGTCACTAGGTACCCCTGTATAATGACACCAGAAGCATCTGGCAAGTGTGACAAGTATATACAGTATAAATATTATAAAGGGGCTTACTAAAGCCTAAGGAAGGAAGGATATTCCTTTAACACAATCAGTATTATTTACAAAATATCTGGCCAGTATGGGGAGGATCATCGTGTCTCCGTCAAGGGGTCGTGGAGTGGTGGTCCAGCACTATCCACGTTTAAGAACATGTGCAACAGTGCAACCCGCCCGAGAATAAGCGTGTGCCCAGTACTAATCTCTTCCCTTACTCAAGCCAAATTGGTCATTGATAGAAAAGTATACTACCGAGCATTTATAAAGACCATGCAGGTACACTCGCACCAAAAAGTATTGGTGCAGGGTGAGACCGATGACTTCCGAAACGATACGTATACAGTGACTGTGATATGTCTTTTTACTTTTTTTACTTTTATCCTCTTCGCCACTGATCGGCTTGTTAGCCGCTTGGGCGATCAGTCACGTCTCTTTTCATTTATATTCTTCACCAAAAGATCAACTCGCTAGCCGCCCGGGCGACCGGTCACGTCTCTGTCACGCACTGTTGGCAAATACTGGGCTTGCACCGGCCCCTGAATGTACCTGAACCCGCTCCAGTGTTGGTCAAGTCTTCTCTTGAAAGAGCTCAAACTCGGTGCCGTCACAACACTCTCTGGTAGATTGTTCCAAGAGTTTACAACCCTCACTCCGAAAAAGTTTGCCCTCACGGTTTTCTGGACTTGAGGCTTCTTCAATCTTGAGCTGTGACCCCTTGTGGGGCGAGCGTCCGCCAGGTCCAATTAAGGACACTCAACTGAGTAGTGCCCCCTGAGATGCTTATACACCTCAACTAGGTCTCCCCTTGCCCGTCTGTAGTATAAGCTAGGCAAGTTCAGGCGTTCCAATCTCTCAGGGTAGCTGAGATGCCGAAGTGCAGGCACCAGTCTGGTGGCCCTCCTTTGAACATTTTCAACCAACTGACAGTCCCTAGCATATCTCGAGGACCAGATGGGGTGACAGTACTCCAGATGGGGAAGCACTTCACTCCTGAAGATCGTTACGAGGGACGGACCGTCTAGATATCTGAACGACCTTCTTATAAGACCCAATAATTTATTTGCCTGATTTACCTTCTTCTCACAATGGCCCGAGAACTTCAGCTCATTGTCAACATACACACCTAGGTCCTTCTCACACACAGTCTCAACTAGTGCATTTTCTTCATCCCGTTGGGACATATGATACGCCTTCTTACCGTTGGTACGCCCCAGGTGCATCCTCTTACACTTCGTGACATTCAATCTCAGCAGCCATTTCTTCGACCATTCCTGGAGCCCACAGAGGTCCATCTGCAGCTCTTCACAGTCCGCTTGGTTCTTAATTTCCCGAAATAACTTGCCATCATCGGCAAACATTTGTATGGAGGAGTGTACAACGTCAGGCATGTCATTTATGAAACAAACAAACAACAGCGGGCCCAATACACTGCCCCATGGTACCCCACTTGTTACAGGTACAGATGACGATTTCGTGCCATTAATCACCACACACTGCTTGCGGTCATGTAGAAAGTCTTCTATCCACGCTAGGACATTTCCCCGAATTCCGTACCCTTCCAGTTTGATTTTCAGCCTTTCGTGGGGTACACTGTCGAAAGCCTTGGCAAAATCTAGGTAAATATTGTCGATATTACCACCACGTTCCAGAATATGGGTGCAAATATCCAATACCTTGAGCAATTGTGTTAAGCAAGAGCGCCCCGGCATAAAACCGTGTTGGCAATCTTTTACAAGGTTGTTTAGTAGTAGATGTTCCATCGCGGCATCTCTGATAATACTCTCAAGTACTTTACATATTATGCTGGTCAGGCTCACCGGTCTATAGTTGTTCGTGGAGTGACTATCGCCCTTCTTGAAGATAGGACTCGCATAAGCCACTTTCCATTCACTGGGGACCATTTGTTCATCCAGGCATGTACAAAACAGGATCTTCAGGAGCTCGGCAAGCTCGTTGCACAGCTCTCTTAGCACTCTAGGATGCACCATGTCAGGGCCGGGACTCTTATGGACCTTTAGCCTGGACAGTTTATTTCTAATACCCTCTTCTGTGAACACAATGTGGGTCAGTTGCTGTGTCGAACCGTCTGTCCTCAAACGCAGGAAGGTTAGTTGCATCCTCTCTTGTGAACACTGAGGAAAAGAAGCTGTTCAATGCCTCAGCTTTACCCTGGTCAGAATCTGCGTAACTACCATCTTCAAGCCTCAGGTCTGATACTCCTACTCGCGTTTTCAATTTTGACTTTGCATAGCGGTAAAACGCCTTTGGGTTTGACTTGACCTCGCGTGCAACCAGCCTCTGGAACTCCTTTTCAGCCCTCCTACACTCTATCTGTGCTTGGTTTCTGGCTCTTGCATACATTCTCCTGTCTTGCTCATCGTTTGACCCAACCCACGTCTTGAATTTCTGGGTTTTCTTCTTAATTTTGTCGACCGCCGCATGGTTCATGTGTAGTGATCCCCTCGTATTCTTAGAAGCACTGGGTTTGGTCTTGGGTATATATTTATCGATCAAATGGGTCATTTTACGAGGTATGATATTCAGCGTAGTGTCTGCGTTCTTGTACCTTAATAAGTCAGGCCAGTTGATACCCCTCATCTCTCCCTTCATCCCATTGTAATTTCCCTTGTAATATTTGCACCTTGGCCTGGCCTTATCTTGAACTAGGTAACAGTTAAATCTGAATGACAACACTGTATGGTGACTGGTGCCAACTGGGGCAAGGTGTTCCAGTTTGGCCACCATACCCTCCTCGTTTGTTATGATGAAGTCAGGTGGCTTGGGTGTTTGCTCCCCTCTGTAATGTGTCGGGTCTCTCACATGTTGGAACAGAAAACTATCTCTCAGAGTTTCTACAAAAAGAGTAGCAGGGTTATTCAAGTCATTCGGGGTGGACTCGTTTCTCCAGTCGATGTCGCCATAGTTAAAGTCCCCCATGATAAGGAGGTGGCTGGGGTTGAGCATCGCCGCATTGTTTATTAAGGTTCTTAAGTTCCTTTGATTTAGTGGGCCACAGTTCGGGGATCTGTAGATACACCCGACGATAAGTAAGTCCCCTCCCTTTAATTTAATTTTACACCACTTGGACTCTTCAAAAACATCCTCTCCCTGTACCCTCGCCTGGCTGGCTCTAAGGTCTTGCCTAGCGTAGATAACCACACCCCTCCTGCAGGATCCTTGAGTTAGGTTCGTAAATGAGTCATATCCAGCAATACTGAACTCACATTCCTCTGGGTCGATTCTCATGTTCTTGTACAACAGTTCTACAACTCCTACAATATCTGGTTGGTGTACTCTTAGTAGTGTTTCAAACTCCTCTCTCTTATCAAGGAATGTGTCAGTATTAGTGTACATGACATTCAAGCCAAAATTTGTTCTCGGTAACGTCTCTGCTCTTAGTAATAAACCCGCTCCCCCTACATTCTCAGAAGCTGCAGCATTTGCTAAGTACACTGTATTTTGCAGGGTGTGGTTAGAAATGTAATTGTTTACACGGCGCTCGTCCCCTCCTGTCCGGTAGGCTGAGCTGGTGCCGCCTCCCGGGTGGGGGGTTGAGTAGGTGGAGGGTGCACTGCTGCCCCCTGGCCCTGTGTCGGCACACTTGTTTCCACTACCCTCCCCCTGAGTATAACCCATGTACACCTGTCCCCGTTCCTCCTCGACTTCTCCCTCTTCTGCTTCAAGTCGGGAAGGTTGGTACAGTAAGTGTATCCTCATAACCCCCCCCCCCCCCCGCTCTCCACTAGGTGTTGCCATATGGCTGACAATCAGTGTGTTTGTTTCCTCTTTTCGGATTGTTGCTTTGTGTCGACTGAATGATGAACGAGGGTTCGGTCTCGGTGAACGTGGGTATAAAACAGAGGCAATATGAAGCAGTCGAGATCTACACAGGAAATTATTATCAAAGGGCCCGTAAGGTATTACATTTAGATTACACAATGTTCAGTATACAATGACATTATGAAACGGATCAATATGTGGGTGCTTCTATATTGATATTTGTGAGATTCGAAACGTGTGGAATGAGACAGACGAAATATATCTCCATACATCAACGGTCGCAGCTCAGCACGATTACAGGGTTGCCAACATACGGCTGGAACAGCTCGCCTTTCCCAATACCTATCGTCACTGGTCTCAAATTGTTCACACTACAGTATGCACCGATACTTTTTGTTGCGAGTGTACAACACGAACAGACAATGCAGATATATAAACAATACACGATAGGGAGAGAGAGAGAGAGAGAGAGAGAGAGAGAGAGAGAGAGAGAGAGAGAGAGAGAGAGAGAGAGAGAGAGAGAGAAAAAAAAATGTGGTGTTTGTGATGGTCAGGGAGGTAAGAGAGTTGGGTAAGAGGGAGGAAGATGATGATTGTCATGCCAGGTGTTGTTATTGATATCTGCTGTCACCTGTTATTATGATGCTGATGCCTTCTCGTTCTCTCTCATATATAATAAACTGAAAAAGGCGGCGGCGCACTGGGGGGATTTTCCTCCCAACATGTTTGGCCAGCAAAACAAGAGACGTTTGTGTCACACTGGGATGTTTGGTTGGCGCGTCTGCCCAACGCAATAAACACAACAAATTACAAAAGCGCCTAGACGAGGTTCGCCAGGGATCCGTTACTACAGTTGAGGCCTTGCAAGATTGTGCTATAGTTCTTCAATTGCTGATGACACACAAATTGAAACACTAATCAAGAAAGGAAGAATAATCACAAGACACAACAGAATGGAGAGAGTTGATCAGACAGCATATAGAAAGATCCGCCTGGGCCTGGACAGGAGGGTGTCAGGGGAACACCGGTCAGCAAAAATGGCACTAGCCTTCAAAATAAATAAGCTTAAAATAGTCCAACATAATGTCTCAGCATAGATCCCACAGAGAGCAAGCGAATCATATAACACACACTGTAACATAGAACCAGATATTATCCTCATAAATTCGCATGGTAAGAAAAACCCAGGAAAAAAAATTTAACTACACAGTCTACCAAAAAAAACAAAAACAATCCACACAACATGATGGAATTGCCAAGCCATCAAACGAAACATACAACACAAGATACACGACTCATTTCAAGAAAACTTTCTGGCGATCGAAATTAACTGCCCAACAGGACCTATTATAATCAGCACCTGTTACCTCCCTCCAAGAAGACCCATATTCCCACTAGCAGACATGCTCAAACTGGTGAGAAGATATATCCAGCATATTTTCTGGGTGATCCAAATGCTCGACACAGCGTCTTGGGGCACCAGGATAACAACGCCGTAGGCAAGATTTTAAACACATTACTGAGTCACGGCAACGCAATACACCTTGGCCAGGAATTCCCCACATATATCAGAGCAGGTCAAATCGGACATCCAGACATAGTACTAACAAACCAGCAACACCATCTTAACCTGCAAATGGAACCCGGCCCAATAACCACCAGTGACCATCTCCCTATCGTAGCCACTCTCTCCACGTCGCCAATACAGATCCCTGCCAGGATGAGATACAGCTACAGCCGGTCCAACTGGGAGGAATTCCAAAAGGAGTTAAGCAATCACCAAATAACCCAACTAATCAACAAACACACTTACCAAATAGACAACACACTTGAGATACGGTATGAAAACGTGATCCAAGCAATGGAACACCACATACCCACGACCACTCACCGTACATTACCACACCCCCAATACTCACATCAATCAAGAATTCTACAGACACAATTCAGTAATTTATTCAAATTAATCATAGAACAAGGATGGACGCCAGAATACAATATTACACCATACACGAACAACTAAGAAACATGTCCAAAGAAGCATACGTGAATAACTGGGAGAAACTAATAGCAGACACAGAAGCAATTTACCACAATCCGAAAGAATTCTGGCGGAAAATTAAACACCTAATGGGAATCTCCAGCAACGAATTAAACTACATTCTAAATAGCAACCAAATCAAATTAACTGAACCCAAAGAACAAGAACCTGAATTCAGGAAATATTGGAGCAAAATTTTTCAAATAAGCCAGGAAGACAACCTGAACTTCTGCATGAACACCGAGCAACAAGTAACCAATCACATGACACACACAACCCACATCTGGCAACCAAGTTCCAGCATGGACATAAACGGTCTCGACGATTTTTCCACACTGATCAAACCAATCACCGCAGAGGAAATTCACAAAACAATAATCAGTTTCAAGAACAAGGCCCCGGGCATCAGTAAAATAAACAAACCCATACTCCAGCATCTACCAATCAACATGATACTCCAACTCAGAAACATTTTTAATGCATCACTTGCCTCTGGCTACTTCCCAAGGAAATTTAAAACAGCAAGCATCAGACTTATACCAAAACAAGGTAAATCCCCCACCCAAGTATCAAATTACAGACCAATCTCTCTTCTAGAAACACCGGGAAAAGTCCTAGAAAAAATAATTAACCACCGGATTTAGAAAACACAGAGGAACCCATACAGCCTTAGTCCTAATTTACGAAAACATAGCAAATGCAATTCACAACAGAGATCAATGTAACGTAGTAATAAGGGACGTAGTAAAAGCATTCGACAAGGTCTGGCACCTAGGGCTCAAATACAAAATTACCACCCAAGAACTTCCCAACAACTTTACTACCATTCTTTGTAACTTCCTCGACAATAGATAGGCCAAAATTATCATAGGTAACCACATAGGCCCAATCATCAAGTTATACAGCGGAGTACCACAGAGAAGTAACCTCTCGCCCACACTACACAATGTACACGGCGGACATGCCACCTCATATGACACGGAGAATACGTAGCTTATGCTGATGACGTCACCCAAATCATCCGACATCCAGGCAAGGGCAAACAGATGATGGCACGAAAAACAGCTCACGCCATCGAGCAAATCAACGAATATGAAAAAAGTGAAAAATACAAACCAATACACAGAAACTAAAGATCGTACACATTGCCAAAATAAACCCTGCACCAATCACAGTCAACAACGTACCTATACAATACTCCAACGAAGGCAAAATTCTGGGACTCACAATAACAAGAACAGGCATAGCAAAACACATAATACAACACAAAATGCTTGCCCAATCACAACTCACAAAACTACAAAGATTTAGCAAAATGGACACCAAAATTCAACTACATCTATTCAAAGCACTTGTCCGCCCTCACCTAGAGTATCCACCAATACCACTCAGCACGATCAGCAAAACCAGTCAAATATAAACTTCAAGCAGCACAAAACAAAGCTCTCCGTAGAGCACCAAAGCAACTCCCGCCATACACCACCAAAATACAAGAACTTCACGAACTATACAATATCGAACCACTGAACACACGTACACACAGCCAAGCGCAGAGAACATGGAGCAAACTTGAAGAGTTGGAGGATCCATTATTCTCCCAGTTAAAAGAAGAAGGAACTACTAAAACACACAGCTGGTGGCCCAAGAGCCTCCATGCTAACATAGAAGAACAAGACCCACTTTACACATATATGTGAACAATTAACACCACCATCTAACAAATATAAATTTACACCCATTACAATAATGAATACCAAGCTAGCTTAGCTCCCCCCCCCCCCATCCCTCCACCTGCCTCCCTTAAGCGGGCGGCCGTACTGCCATCACCCCAACATATCAACTCGTCTCAGCAAGGTTGACAGCCCACCTGCTATCTCCCCCTCCTACTTTTCCTCCCGTTTCCATGCTTTACTTCTCTCTCTCCTCTCCTTTCCCAGTGCAAAGTCATTTGCCACTTTACTTCATTATCATCATCATCATCTGGAAAAGGAAGACCCTGGATGGTGCTTTAATAATACTAAATAGGTTTTAAAATGACGAATCAATAGAAACATGTCACCGTTTTGGGTTATATTTTAAATCATTATCATTTCATAATTTATTTCCATTTCTACTTGAATATTCAACACCCAATACGAAGCTCATTTGAGCACTAACCCGGCTAGAAAACCTCTTCGCCAAACCTTTGTCCATTTCTCGCAACAGCCAAAATACTGCTGCTTGCTGGGCCGTCAGGTCAGCAAAACGGGCAACATGTTTGGAGGAAAGTGTCCAGCGTGCTGCCGCCTTAACATAACGAACGAGCTGCGATGTTTGTATGGTGTAAACACTAATAAGGCAATTCGACCAAGGGCAATCAATGAAGTACTGTGCACGAACTCACGTCAACATAAACAACTCTCAAAAATAGGTTAATACAATTTTCAAAAGTATATCAACATTGTCGTATTTAATCATTGTGTACAGATAACAAGTGGGGGATAGAAAGTGTTCGGTAATGGGGACTTTTGGTCCTTTAGCATAACATCATCCCCCTCAAGATTCGATTGTTATCTTATCAATTTATTTTGTATGAGAGAGGGTGAGAAGACAGCAAGACCACAGTAACAGGTGACACAGCAGATAACAATAACAACACGATAACGATCATCACCTTCCTCTTACCTCCCTGACCACCACAAACACACACCTCTCTCTATCTCTCATATCTCCCTTCACCCCTATCTCTCTAATCTACAATAACTTAACCTAACCCTCAGGTAGTGTTAGTGTATTTAATATCAAGGTGAATTAACCTCTAAAATACAGGTAACAACATTAATCAAAACACAGACGCATACGAACTTCCTAAGGTCTGGAAACTGGATGTGGCGGGACAAAGCTTCTAAGGAATGCATGGAATAGCCTTCAAATGCATCCTGTTTTTGAAGGTGTCTCGGTTCTTCCTACATACACACAGGTATAAATGGTGTTGGGTGGTGAGTGTGTGGGGGGGTGTGGTGTAGGTTGTGGTAACGTTAGTGGTATAGATTGTGTAAGTGTTGGTGGTGTGGGGTGGTAATTGTGGGTAGTGTGAGTGGTAAATGTGGGTAGTGTGGGTGGTAAATGTGGGTAGTGCGAGTGGTAAATGTGGGTAGTGCGAGTGGTAAATGTGGGTAGTGCGAGTGGTAATTGTGGGTAGTGTGGGTGGTAATTGTGGGTAGTGTGGGTGGTAATTGTGGGTAGTGTGGGTGGTAGATGTGGGTAGTGCGGGTGGTAAATGTGAGTAGTGCGGGTGGTAATTGTGGGTAGTGTGGGTGGTAATTGTGGGTAGTGTGGGTGGTAATTGTGGGTAGTGTGGGTGGTAAATGTGGGTAGTGTGGGTGGTAAATGTGGGTAGTGTGGGTGGTAAATGTGGGTAGTGTGGGTGGTAAATGTGGGTAGTGTGGGTGGTAAATGTGAGTAGTGTGGGTGGTAATTGTGGGTAGTGTGGGTGGTAAATGTGGGTAGTGTGGGTGGTAAATGTGGGTAGTGTGGGTGGTAAATGTGGGTAGTGTGGGTGGTAAATGTGAGTAGTGTGGGTGGTGATTGTGGGTAGTGTGGGTGGTGATTGTGGGTAGTGTGGGTGGTAATTGTGGGTAGTGTGGGTGGTAAATGTGGGTAGTGTGGGTGGTAATTGTGGGTAGTGTGGGTGGTAATTGTGGGTAGTGTGGGTGGTAAATGTGGGTAGTGTGGGTGGTAAATGTGGGTAGTGTGGGTGGCAAATGTGAGTAGTGTGGGGGTGGTGATTGTGGGTAGTGTGGGGGGTGGTGATTGTGGGTAGTGTGGGGGGTGGTGATTGTGGGTAGTGTGGGGGGTGGTGATTGTGGGTAGTGTGGGGGGTGGTGATTGTGGGTAGTGTGGGGGGTGGTGATTGTGGGTAGTGTGGGGGTGGTGATTGTGGGTAGTGTGGGGGGTGGTGATTGTGGGTAGTGTGGGGGGTGGTGATTGTGGGTAGTGTGGGGGTGGTGATTGTGGGTAGTGTGGGGGGTGGTGATTGTGGGTAGTGTGGGGGGTGGTGATTGTGGGTAGTGTGGGGGGTGGTGATTGTGGGTAGTGTGGGGGGTGGTGATTGTGGGTAGTGTGGGGGGTGGTGATTGTGGGTAGTGTGGGGGGTGGTGATTGTGGGTAGTGTGGGGGGTGGTGATTGTGGGTAGTGTGGGGGGTGGTGATTGTGGGTAGTGTGGGGGGTGGTGATTGTGGGTAGTGTGGGGGGTGGTGATTGTGGGTAGTGTGGGGGGTGGTGATTGTGGGTAGTGTGGGGGGGTGGTGATTGTGGGTAGTGTGGGGGGTGGTGATTGTGGGTAGTGTGGGTGGTGGTGATTGTGGGTAGTGTGGGTGGTGGTGATTGTGGGTGGTGGTGATTGTGGGTGGTGGTGATTGTGGGTAGTGTGGGTGGTGGTGTGAGGGCAACGTGGGCTAATTAAGTCTGGTGGTGGGGAGGAAGTATGGGTTCTATCTGCCCAGTTGAGTCATGGTAAACACCGTCTGTTGTCTGTGGCGGTCAATCGTGGCGAGTATTTTGGAAACTAAATTATCTCGATTATGTACATACCCTTATCTATCAAGGAGAGAGAGAGAGAGAGAGAGAGAGAGAGAGAGAGAGAGAGAGAGAGAGAAATCCACATATCACATTCGTCATATTCACTTTATCAGTCCACTTTGATGACTTATTGTTCACGTTACCAGTAATGCACACGACAGTCTTACTATCTCAAGCCCGCCCGCCCCTCCCTCCCTCCCTCCCTCCCGCTCATAATAAATAATGGAAAATAAATACAATGAATAACAAATACAAACAATACAAACAAACAGTAATAATATCTCAATATCCACACCGACACCAACACTGAATGAAGAAGTAGGAAGACGCATCACACCTGCCTGTGAACTCGCACTCAGGTGGACATAATAACTGGCTTTTTAAAATACTATAATATAACAATTTATTATAATATAAAAATTGCCATAATCAGTCAAAATCATCTCGTGGTTATGACACGCTCTAAAGCCCTTGACAGTTATATGCGAAATTTATTGCTTGGGTTGTTTTGTATCCGATTATTTTGTTCAGTAATTAGGTGGAACCAGAGACTAGAATTTTTAGACCGTAAAGGTATCCAGTTTTCAAAGTACCTGTCCTAAAGTGCGGAGGTATACAGCAATAGTAAGCAGTTAGGCAATTCGACCATGGTACAGCCTAGATGATGATGAGGTCTCCCGCGAAACATGCAAGCGAGGTCAAGTCAAACCCAAAGGCGTTTTACCGCTATGCAAAGTCGAAATTGAAAACGCGAGTAGTAGTATCAGACCTGAGGCTGGTGGATGGTAGTTACGAAGATTCTGACCAGGATAAAGCTGAGGCATTGAACAGCTTCTTTTCCTCAGTGTTCACAAGAGAGGATGCAACTAACCTTCCTGCGTTTGAGGACAGACGGTTCGACACAGCACTAACCCACATTGTGTTCACAGAGGAGGGTAACAGAAATAAACTGTCCAGGCTAAAGGTCCATAAGAGTCCCGGACCTGACATGGTGCATCCCAGAGTGATAAGAGAGTTGTGCAACGAGCTTGCAGAGCCCCTGAAGATCCTGTTTTGTAAATGCCTGGATGAACAAATGGTCCCCAGTGAATGGAAAGTGGCTTATGTGAGTCCTATCTTCAAGAAGGGTGATCGTCACTCCACGAACAACTATAGACCAGTGAGCCTGACCAGCATAATATGTAAAGTACCTGAGAGTATTATCAGAGATGCTGCAATGGGACATCTAATACGAAACAACCTTGTAAAGGATTGCCAACACGGTTTTATGCCGGGGCGCTCCTTCTTAACACAACTGCTCAAGGTATTGGATATTTGGACCCATATTCTGGAATGGGGTGGTAATATCAACAATATTTACCTGGATTTTGCCAAGGCTTTCGACAGTGTACCCCATGAAAGGCTGAAAATCAAACTGGAAGGGTACGGAATTCGGGGAAATGTCCTAGCGTGGATAGAAGACTTTCTACATGACCGTAAACAGTGAGTGTGATTAATGGCACGAAATCGTCATCTGTACCCGTCACAAGTGGGGTACCACAGGGCAGTGTATTGGGCCCGCTGTTGTTTGTTTCATAAATGACATGCCTGACGTTGTACACTCCTCCATACAAATGTTTGCCGATGACGCCAAGTTATTTCGGGAAATTAAGAACCAAGCGGACTGTGAAGAGCTGCAGAAGGACCTCTGTGGGCTCCAGGATGATCGAAGAAATGGCTGCTGAGATTGAATGTCACGAAGTGTAAGAGGATGCACCTGGGGCGTACCAACGGTAAGGAGGCGTATCATATATCCCAACGGGATGAAGAAACTGCACTAGTTGAGACTGAATGTGAGAAGGACCTAGGTGTGTATGTTGACAATGAGCTGAAGTTCTCGGCCCATTGCGAGAAGGTAAACCAGGCAAATAAATTATTGGGTCTTATAAGAAGGTCGTTCAGATATCTAGACGGTCCGTCCCTCGTAACGATCTTCAGGAGTGAAGTGCTTCCCCATCTGGAGTACTGTCACCCCGTCTGGTCCCAGAGATATGCTAAGGACTGTCAGTTGGTTGAAAATGTTCAAAGGAGGGCCACCAGACTGGTGCCTTCACTTCGGCACCTCAGCTACCCTGAGAGATTGGGGTGCCTGAACTTGCCTAGCTTAAACTACAGACGGGCAAGGGGGGACCTAGTTGAGGTGTAGAAGCATCTCAAGGGGCACTACTCAGCCGAGTGTCCTTAATTGGAGCTTGCGGACGCTCGCCCCACAAGGGGTCACCGCTCAAGATTGAAGAAGCCGCAAGTCCAGAAAACTGCGAGGGCAAACTTTTTCGGAGTGAGAGTTGTAAACTCTTGGAACAATCTACCAGTGTGTGTTGTGACGGCACCGAGTGTGAGCTCTTTCAAGACAAGACTTGACCAACACTGGAGCGGGTTCAGGTACATTCAGGAGCCGGTGCATGCCCAGTATTTGCCAACAGTGCATGACAGAGACGTGACCGATCGCCCGGGCGGCTAGCGAGCCGATCTTCTGGTGAAGAAGATAAATGAAAAGGAAAAGTAATCAGAGACGTGATCGATCGCCCAAGCGGCTAACGAGCCAATCAGTGGCGAAGAGGATAAAAGGAAAGAATGACAACAACGAACACCACGGAATGGATGACCAGATTACACTCCGGCTTACGGACCTTTGTTGTTAGCATAGAACTGACCCGACGATTTACACGAATGTAAAGGGCGTATATCACACATCTAAGTGTACGGCTTATTAATGCTCTCTCATTAATATCCAAATGTGTAATCCCTCTCCGAAAGTATTATTCTTCCCTCTATTCCAAGAGATGATGACGTTGTCCCTTCGTCTATCTGTCATAACTGATATTAAACATTGTTATGAAGCAGGTGTGACATTCGTACAACACCCCATAGCGTCACCTTTACCTCCATTACTCCCTGACATCATCACCACCATCACTGTCGCCGTCACCACCAACCTTCCAGCACCGTCCCCACTATAAATAAATAAATAAATTCCACCAATCTATCATTTCATCTTTAAAACACCATCATGATTAAGTAAACTTAAAAGCCATAAGCCACTACACCCCACCCGTGACCTAAATCAAGTCTTACAAAATCAACATATGATAAAATAAAAATACAAGAATATAAAAACCAAAAAAAAAAAAAAAAAAAAAAAGTCTGAGACAAGCGTTAAAGATATACAAATCCTCACACGACCTGACGACCTGTTTCGCCAATGAAGGAATTTCCCGTAAGGGGTGAGGTGGGGGTCCAGCGCATGAGACAGTCAGCAAGAAACACCACCTTCGGTCGCCTCCAAACTCTCTTTTTACACCGACTCGCAATACTGAACTCGCTGGTGCTACGAAACTTTTGATTCTTATTCTTCTTTTCGTCATCTTCTAGTTGTTAGCTCTGCAGAATTTATCAGTTTTGAAATGAAATGACGCACGCGCACACACACACATCAATGATATTACACGAACACACATACGTGCGCGCGCAATCATATACAGTACATCTATGAGCATAGGAATGTGTGTGTGTGTGTGTGTGTTCATTACTCAGGGTACACATGACAGTCACAGTGGGAAAGCCGCCAACCCCGTTACATTGTTATGCTGAATCAGGTAAGTGAGCCTGCTCGGTGACACTGACAACATTTTTAAATCTTACTGTTGCCATTGGTACCTTTAGGAATAAATCATCATCTGCTGCTGCTACTTACGGGGACAAGATATGTAGGGTGTTTTTATCTCCGCTTACGAAAGAAGCTTCAACGAGGGCCGAGAATCTTTGAGAATCCATCTTTGTGTACACATTTCTCTACTCAGGTGGGAAATTTAACAGAATAAACTTTTCATAGTCTATTTCTGTATCGCAAAGTAATTAAGTTTTTTTTTATATACGATTGGATGATCTCCAGCCAGAGAATAAGTTAAACAATGCACCTTCAAGAATTTACCTCGACGCCGTGGTTTAATTAATGGAGTCAGATGGGGTTCTCATATCTACACGAACCTTTGGACCATCTGACCATTTTTTTTTTAACTGGTCCATTTTTTGTCTCAAATTACAGACCAACAGCAAATTGGTGGGTGGATACACATGACCGCGGCGTTCCCACACTCAGGATGACGAAAATTGGATATACCCGTTACGTACAGTATCTGGAGTCGGTCCTCCTCCTCCTCTACTATGGGGAGAGAGTTGATGATGTTTAGGATGGTGTGAAGGATGAGATGGGTGGGAGATAAGGGAAGAAAGAAAGGAAGCGAGAGAGGAGCGATCACAGAATGAGAAACGGGAAAGGAAAAGAGTTGATGCAGAGATGTACCTGTAGATAAAGAGGAGGGGAGGAAATGAACACCCGGTGTATGAGTTGTTAATGCCGCGGGGTGTGTCGTGTCGTTGTTGTTTTTGCGGCGTCATCATCACACAACCCGTTTTCTTACACACTCTTAAGGGGTGGGGAAGGGGGGGGGGTAATCAATGTAGTATTCAAAGCACAAGAAATTGTTTACGCCTATCTCCCTACCTTTCATTATCTTCACATCGCAAAAAAGGAAAGGGAAGTAATACAGAAAATACGACAGGAGAGGAGAGTTACGTAACCCAAACTACCAATATGGCCTTGAGTGTCCTTTTGAACATATGACTGTAGCCTGTAGTTTCTCTAGCCTTGAACCCTTCCAAATATACCCCCAACATAAGCTTGTAAAACCCTATAAACAACATACCTCAACTTTGATAAAAATAAAACCATCTACAAGAGCTCCCAGGTGCCACCGAGAGGAACACACCGTTGCACACAGATAGGTACACCACGACAACCTTGAAAACTCCTCAAGAACCTCTACCTTGTATTACACACACAGGCATCACAACCACACTACAACACTGCCACTGTAAGATCAGTACACCCGACTTCGTTATTGTACTGTACATCGGCAAACTGTAATACCTCACCCACACACACCCACACCATAATTACATAGATATGCAGACAGCAGAGACGTACACCTGTAGAGAGTCACGGGGCTTTGTACAGCACATACTCTAACATAACAGAGAGGGAGAGATGGATGGAGGGTGTCAGTGGGATCAATTAAGTGGACCAATTTGTGGTAATAACACATACTCAGGCACCGGAAAGGCAATCCTTGGGACACAATGACTAACACACACAGACCCATATCCGCCTACGGCACAAAAAAAAAAAAGTCATGATCAAACCCGGATTCCTGTCCCAAACCGCACGTATTGTTGAGAAAAAATGACGTCGACTTCCATTACAAACTGCATCCATCGTTGAGTGAAGCAGGCGGATCAATCTTACACTCACGCTCGTTTATATTTAACAATTATTGTCTTGATCTTTAAGAATCGTTACAATAAAGCTCATCTCCACGACCCAGTCATTGTATATAACCTTTTGTTTTCATCGTGCGTAATAAATAAACAGACTTACAACACTTTTCTCTTCAGTCTTTCAAGGTGTCAATACGGTGTTTATTATATCTTAAACCACATTAACACACTGCCAAGGCGAGAGGAACCCGACTCCTCCTACTCAACAGTCAGCTTAGTAAACACACTTTCACTGTGATGCTCATTTGTTTCCTGAAGGCAAGGGAAAACATTTCTCATGTGTATACAAGATAAACACACAAGACTTCAGGGAACCCCTCTAAAACCATATCAACAAACGCCAAGTATTGTGGCTGGCTTTCGTAGTACAGTATTCTTTTGTCAAATCACATGCATCCTCTATCCGTTTAAGCATCACAACAGCCAGCAGTCCTGGGACGGCCGGCCAAGGTGACAAAGCTCTTCAAGGTCATATCAGAAGCATGAAATTCACCCCCGTGTGTGTGGGTGTGTGTGTGTGTACTGTCTTGTTTTAGCTAAAATTTTATGTCTACAGTACGTTGCATTTATGTTTTGTCACCTGTTTGTTTTTATCAAATATTTACTTTATGTTTTTTTTACCTAAATGTTTGTTTGTTTCGTGAACTCTCCCTAATTTAAGTGTTATTTGTTTTTACCTCACCCTCCTTGTTTACATCATTAATCCGTGTTCATTCTGTTTACGTTCTATGATGACTTATTTTTGGGGTGTTCTCTGTTTTCTTCCGTGTTTGCTCTGCTGGTCACAAGTCACTGTTTACAGCTCGAGTTTATGTACGTTAATTTTACCTACAAGCAACAATGTGGTGCTTTGTTAACTTAATTAGTTATGGCATATTCGATGTTTATGTAAATACTCTATGTTTGTCTTTGATACCCCCAAAATGTTCTACACTACGGAGGGTATACACAAACACTTGTTATCTTGAAAATAGGTTCTTATTCTCGTACAGGAGATATACAGAGGAAACAAATAGACAGTGGGCTTCCACACCATAAGGACTAGCGATCTCAACTCCCTGTATCACTCCGCGCTGGCATGTACAGATGCCAGCGTTCACAAGCTGATTACATAATATGTAAATATGATAATTCACATACATAAAATGGTGCATAATAAATGGAAATATTACCTAGGATTAATACATGTTCTGTAATACTTTACTATACATGATTAATAGAGTAATATAAGAAAACACAGCTTAAGGTACTACTTCGTGTCCATATTATACAAATACTATGTACTATCTGGTGCTAGGTGAAGAGCTGTTTCTCTCTGTCGTGTGTGTGTGTGTGTGTGTGACTCCAGGCAAGAACAAAGGTGTCGGCAGCTTCCATTACTTAACTTCAGTATGCAGACGACCTCACCCTTGTTGCTCACACTGAACACGACCTACAGGATATCATGAACACCTACGCAGACGCGTGTGCACACTTCGGCCTTGCGGTAAATGTACGTAAGACTCAGATTCTCTTTCAACCTGCCCCTGGTTCAGCCGTCTCCACCATCCGTCCACCCTCTCTAATGTTGCCCACTTTCGGTATCTCGGCTCCCACCTGTCCACCACCGCAGACATCGGTGAAGAGATTCAGCATCAGATCACATGTGCATCTCAAGTCTTCAGCAGACTCCGAAATCGTGTCTTCAGCTATAAGGAGCTAAAATTATCTACAGAGCTGCACGTATATCGAGCAGTGGTCCTCACCACCCTGCTATATGGCAGTAAGGTATGAGTCACATACAGGAGGCACCTCAAGGCACTTGAAAACTTTCACCAACGTAGTCTACATTCCATCCTCCGAGTTCGCCGGGAAGACGAGAGAACAAATGCCAGTATTCTTGCTGACACCAACTGTAGGAGCATCGAGGATACCATTATCCATGAACAACTACGTTGGACTGGCCATGTTACCCGCATGGACGACAGTAGATTGCTAAAGCAGCTACTTTACAGTCACCTAACGAATAGTAAACGTAACGCCGGCGGGCAACTGAAAAGGTATAAGGATAGTCTTAAGACAAACTTGAAAAAGTGTCAAATCGACCCCCTCACCTGGGAGACGATTACTCCACATCGTCACGCTTGGAGGAGCACCGCACGAGAAGGTGTCAATGCTTTCGAGTTAGCCAGACTGCAAACCAAGGCAGACAAGCGCCAACGCCGGAAAGACGCTGCCACCGCCCCTCCCACAGTAGATGGAGCCCTCCACATGTGCAACGAATGTGGAAGACGCTGCAGGTCCCGTATTGGCCGCTTTAGTCACCTCAAAACTCACTAACCTAGGTGACATCCCTAATAACTCATATCATTGTATCATAGCTGGATGATCGTCATACTCGATTCAGAGTGACAGCAAAGTAGTAGTAGTGTAATAGGAGACATCACCATCTAGTTCAGGTCGAGTCTCGGCATAATTTTGATTATTTTTTTTTTTTTTTGTATACTGTTTTAGTGTGTCAGCTTAGGACACCTACTTCATCGAGTGCCCCTCCCTGTCATACCCGGAACCTAGGTCGCCAACTTGGCCAACGTACAGCCAACGCGTATTGATCGGCCAGTGTCTCATCCTCCCAGTGTCCCAACAGAACATGGCGTCTGACCTCTTCCACGCACTGGATATAAAGTCTGACATCATACACGGGCAGAATATAACGTGACATCATACACGGACATACGACTATCGATAAGCTTAACAAGAAAGACAAAAGAGCTTAAATTAATTATTTTTATAGACATTATTCCTGGCCTCTTGTTGTACCTCCATAAGTGATCATCAAAACGACTTCCTGAGAGCTAATTCCAGTAGTTCGATGGTGACCTGTTACGATACTGTGTGCCTGTTGCTTGTGTGTGTGTGTGCTGCTAGTTTGTTTATTTGTGTATGTGCGAAAAAAAGTCAATGTAATAATTCTAAAGCCCGTCAAATTATATTCACACACACACACATACACACACTATAAACACACACACACACACACACCATAAACACGCGCACACACACACACACACACACACTATAAACACACACACACACCATAAACACGCGCGCACACACACACACACTCCTTACGTTACCTTCATACAACTTGATAATGTGAGATCAGCCTCTTGCAACATGCTCCTCATACTGTCCTTCAAGCAACCAAGGATATACAAGTACAGGCAATTGTTCCATTAACCAAAAGAGGATGTGTGTGTGTGTGTGTGTGTGTATGTGTGTACACGTGCGCATGTGGTGGATGGCACATGTGTGGCAGAGCTGTGATTAGCCCAGCTTGCTTTAGGATTAAACTCGACTGGATGCTTCAGACCGAGGCCACGTGGAAGGTGAGTGGACAGGTGAGCGGATCAGGTTGTGGGTGACTGGAAAGGTGGGTGGATCAGGGATGGGCAGGAATACCCCTGGACCAGGCTAACCTTGATACAACTCTCCCTCCTCTCTCTTCCGAACATCCCCACTCTACACACACTCAATGACACACAACCTGACCAAGTAACACTCACACACAACATACAACGAATACAGCACACATATACAAAACAAACACCTACCCACACAACATACACCTACCCACACACCAAATACACAAACGCACACACACATATCATACAACGAATACAGCACACATATACAACAAACACCCACACATGATCCACACCTTAACCTTAACACACTTCTAACAGGAAGCATCAATACCACAGGACCCTCCCTCCCCACCCCCTAACGCTGTTCATGATGGGAAAAAAATCTCAGGTTCTTTCCCATCAATTAAAAAATAGATTTATTTATTCCCCAAGGTCTAAATATGAGAAACGGTGGCAAATAAAAACAATGGAGTGCATTGAAAAAAATACTTTAAAGTGAATAATGAATATGAAAAACTATAGCGAAATGTATCCTGTTAAGAAAAAATAATTACATTCCCCTGATAAAACGAACACAATTAATACAGTTTATATAACAGTTATTACTTTCCCAGGATGGATAAGAATCACACAGAAGCATTATTAAGTAGAATCAACAAAACATCCCACAGTAATAAAACACACAGTTAACCTTTCCCCTCCTCAAGGATATACGGATGAAGACAATAGTACAGCATCTGAGACAACACCTAAGAAACAACAATAACCGCCCTATTGCAACTAACTTACTTCCCGGAGAGCCATTGCGCCACCCCCCTCACCCACAAGACAGTTGGGAGGCCACGTTGAGGTGAAGCACTAACATTAATAGATGATGATACAATACTGTCAATTGTAGTAAAATAACACGGGATAATAATAGCATTGACAACCGATGGTAAACAGTGGCAATGTTGCCAGCACTGATAGAAAATATCAATTACATGAATTTGTAATAAGAATAACAAGAATACAACAACAAAAAATGATAATTACGACAAAAATAATAATTATTAATAAAAGTAATACACAATCATCATAATATTAGTAAAAAATACAAATAATATGATTACTTTGTATTAAGAACATAAGAACGGAGGAAACTGCAGCGGGCCTATTGGCCCATACTGGGCAGTCCCGTTTACACCCAACCCCTATTGCTCATATAAGCATCCAACATATGTTTGAAGCTATTCAGCGTATTCGAGTTATTGATGATATTTGGTAACTTGTTCCATTCATCCACTACTCTGTTTCCAAACCAGTGAGTACCTATTTCGCGCCTAAATCTAAATTTGTCTAATTTAAAACCATTGTTACGAGTTCGCTCCTGGTTGGATAGTTTGAGTACCTTTGTAATGTCCCCTTTGTTTAGCCCTGACTTCCATTTATACATCTCTATCAGGTCGCCCCTCGCTCTACGTCTCTCGAGGGAATGCAAATTAAGATGCTTTAACCTGTCTCTACACTCAAGGTTCCTAATGCCCGGGATTAGTCTTGTCAGTCTCCACTGAATTCTTTCCAATGATTCTATTTCCATTCTGTAATACGGGGACCAGAACTGAACTGCGTAATCCTGGTGTGGTCTCACAAGCCCAAGATACAGTTTTAGGATGACCTCGCTAGTCTTGTAACTAACACTCCTTTGTGTGAACCCAAGTACTTTATTAGCCTTGTTACGAGCAAAAACACATTGTTTATTTGGCTTAAGGTTCCTACTTATCATTACTCCTAAATCTCTCTCGCAGTCAGATTTCTCGATGGCATCGTTGTTCATCTGGTATCTGGTTTCCCTGTTTACATCTCCTATACTGAGTACTTTACATTTGTCCACGTTGAATTTCATCTGCCATTTTTCAGACCATTCGAAAAATTTGTTTAGATCTTCCTGCAGTTTTGCGGACTCCTCGTCAGATTTAATAACACGTCCTATTTTAGTGTCATCAGCAAATTTACTTATGTTGCTGTCTATGCCGATATCTATGTCGTTTATGTATATAATAAATAATAATGGTCCAAGTACCGAGCCCTGGGGAACTCCACTAGTGGCGTTGCTCCAATGGGACTTAGTGCCGTTAATTATCACTCGCTGTTTCCTGTCCTGTAACCACGCCCTAATCCATTTAAGGATATTACCTTTGATGCCATGTGCTTCTAATTAGTCTTTCGTGGGGGACTCTGTCGAAGGTTTTGCTAAAGTCCAGATATACCACATCATAATTGTACCCCTCGTCCACCGATTCGAAAACTGATGAAAAGAATGTTAATAGATCAGTTAGACATGAAGGCCCGCTTGTGAAGCCATGTTTGGAATCATTGATCAACTTGTGCTTCTCCAGGTCAGGCGGTTTCGAATTGATGTTAGGCTGATTGGGCGGTAGTTAGAGGATAGTGATCTATCCCCCTTCTTGAAAATCGGTATTGCATTCGCTATCCTCCAGGATTCTGGTACTAAACCTGTATTTAAGGCGATGTTAAACAACTTTGCTAAGGGCATACTAAGCTCTTCCTTACATTCCTTTAATACTCTGGCAAATATCTCATCGGGACCAGGTGACTTATTAGGCTTTAGTTTGTCTATTTGCTTACTAACATCGTTACTAGTCACTACTAACTCGCTAATTTGTTTTCTTCACTATCTCTGAGTAGAGTCGGTGCCCCGGGTATCATGTTTAAATTTTCGGTGGTGAAAACTGTTGAAAAATATTTATTCAAATTATTGCTCATTTCTCTGTCGTTATGAGTGAGCTCGCCGGTATCTGACAGTATTGGTCCAATCTTTTCTCGTGTTTTAGTTTGATACATTTCGTAGAATCCTTTGGGGTTTGTCTTCGCCTCCCTTGCTATCCTTACTTCATTTTTCCTCTTGGCTTTCCTTATCTCGGTTTTAACCCTACTCGCCAATACCTTATAATAATCCTGGAGGTAAATTTCGCCATGATTTATCCTTCTACCTATAGCCTTCCTTTGGCCAATGATGTTCTTTAAATAATTATTTATCCATTTAGGGTCATTGTTGTCCGATCTGAGTTTTTTGCATGGTATGTTCTGCCTTTGTGCATTAAGTAACTCATTATTTAAATTGTCGTGGTACTCGGCTACCTCAGATCTCGTTATCTGGTCGGTGTCATCAGTCAGGTTCATGCCCAAGCGCGACACCCTTTCTCTCAGTTGCCTCTTTAAACTGTCAAAGTTTGCCCTTCTGAAATCTGGTACTTTAGTGGAATTTTCCTTACGTCTGCCCTGAAAATCTAACTGGAATCTAATTTCTTTGTGATCGCTGTTTGCAAGTTCGTTCCCTACCTCGACATTGCTAATGAGGTTTTCTCTGTTCGACAGAACTAAATCGAGTATATTACTACCCCGGGTGGGTTTGGTTATATGTTGACTTAGGAAACAGTCCTGGATTATTTCGAGAAAATCCTCTGATTCTGAGTTACCTGTAAGGTTAGTCCAATCTATTTGGCCAAGGTTAAAGTCGCCCACTATACAGACTTTGTTGCGTATGGAAGCCCTGCGCATTTCATCCCAGATAAGTCTCTCATTGACCCTATCAAGATTGGGAGGTCTATATATTACTAATCAAACGCAACATTGGTATGTACTGTACGGTATCAGTCTGCATCTAACATTAAACTGTGTTCTGCAACTCCGCCTGCACTGTCACAGTGGACATGGGGAAGAATATGGTAGCATGTGCAGACAAGGAAAAGGGTATCTCTTCCTGCCCGTGCATAACACTCTGAAACATCAGCCGAAAACTTAAGACGTATTCCTGTGGTTATCGTCGTGTATATATAAGCCAGCTTGTACGGCACGTTATCTTTGTTAAGCGTAAATAGTAATTGTTTTATACGTAAAAATATAAATATATATATTTGGGATACATCATTCCAATAGATGAATTACAATAAGAAAATGGCTAGCTGGTGCATACGGAAACGCACACTTGTCTGGAACAAAACTTTTAATTTTATTTCAGTGTTATCCTCAGGGCCCTTGAAGCGAAAGTGAAGGGCGATACCTGTAATAGCACCTTTTTTTTTCCTTCAGGGTTTCGGCGCTAATATTCCTGCCTCCCACTTACCAAGCCATATTCGATTAAATGAATGAAACCTAGACTTCATAATTCGTTTAGTATTAACACTAGATCACCAATACTGCCTCACGGTCGTCTTCTCGGCAACGGAGAATACGTACAGTTTACGCTTCGTTTCCTCAATAATGACATCCTAATTATTATCGTAGAGAGATACTTAAAAATTATTTTACACATTATATATTAAGGGAAAACAAAATGTAAATACATCATATATTCACAATTTGTTTTAGTTAACCCCTTTAATTTCTAATGGTTTCTCCCATACACAATATTTATAAGGCAACTCATCTCGAGGTTCATAACAAACCTCCAACCATGTTTTGCACATATACAGCGATATTTATTCATCACTAAAGCAAAATAATACACAAATTCTTAATATCACTCAGAATATTATTTGATTATTTGTGGTATTATTTGAAAGACTTGTCTCAACGATTCTGAAATTATTGCTCAGTTTCGATTCCACCGGACCATAGGATCTTGAAGCCTTTTTTGGGAGGAGGGGGGGGGGGGGTTGATTGCAGTACGTACAGCACCTGTTTCAATAAGAGACCGTGAACTTAAATATCAAGGGACTTTATAAACGTCTTGCAAATTTTTTTTCTTTCAGGAAGTTATTTCCTAAAACTTTTCGAATTACACTCCACTTCTATTCACAAACGGAAAAAAAATTGCAGGATTGCGAATGATATAGGGAGTTAAGAGATTTTAATTCCGAATCATGAAATTTTATTCTTCCCCTGAAAACTCATCGAGTTAATCGTCAAATAGAGCAACAATGAATATGTACCACAAACACACGTACACCAACGTTAGCATGTGTACCTATGGTTGATATCGTTGCCGACGAAAGCGTCCTCGACGACGGGCATAGCAGTCATGAGAGCCACCACGCACGACAACACGAACACCATGATGCTGTACTTGCCGAATTGGCCCAGGTGGCCCAGTACCTCGTCGAAGTTGATCTGTTTTTCCTGCATCTTTTGAAGATTGGTCTCTCAAGCCAGGGATAAACGCTGAAGAAGTCTCACAAAAAACAGAAAACGTCGGTTATCTGTTTTACGCCATGAAAATATTAAAAACGAGGGAAACCGGTCTGTCAATACAGCTTATTTGAAGGATCACTCGAGGGAGGGAAGAAATCAGTCCAAGTAGTTCTTTAATAACAGGAGAGGACCGAGCACATCACTTTTGTTATGAGATGTAACTGCAGGAACTAAAGAGATCACCTCACAATACATTAATCGTAATCACTCAAAAAATAAGAAGACACTTCGAGTTAGGGGCAGACAGACGAACTTTTTAACAAGTCTGTCTCTTGGCCAAGTGACTTACTCCTCAACGACAAGTGTAAATAGATTAGAACCTAGAATATCAAGTCGACCATACCTTATCACGATAACAGTGACTACTCCTTGAAGAAATCACACTACAACGATGATTTGACACACACCCACCCACACCCCCCCCCCCCCACACACACACACACACCCCACCCCACCCCCCCCCATACACACACACCCCACCCCACCCCCCCCCATACACACACACCAAGGGCACCTCTCGCATCTTTCAGCATTACACTCGTATGTCTAAAAGTTAACGTAAATACTCTTCTCAGATCTTGAGTTAAATCACTAACCGGATGAGTGTTTTCTCCTGTATGGTATGTTCTGCCTTTGTGCATTAAGTAACTCACTATTTAAATTGTCGTGGAACTCGGCAATCTCAGATCTCGTTATCAGGTCGGTGTCATCTGTCAGGTTCACGGCCAAGCACGACACCCCCTCTCTCCGTTGACTCTTTTAAACTGTCAAAGTTTGCCCTTCTGAAATCTGGTACTTTAGTGGAATTTTCCTTACGTCTGCCCTGAAAATCTAACTGGAATCTAATTTCTTTGTGATCACTGTTTGCAAGTTCGTTTCCCTACCTCGACATTGCTAATGAGGTCTTCTCTGTTTGACAGAACTAAATCGAGTATATTATTACCCCGGGTGGGTTCGGTTATATGTTGACTTAGAAAACAGTCCTGGATCGTCTCGAGAAAATCCTCTGATTCTGAGTTACCTGTAAGGTCAATCCAATCTATTTGGCCGAGGTTAAAGTCGCCTACTATACAGATTTTGTTGTGTATGGAAGCCCTGCGCATTTCATCCCAGCTAAGTCGCCCATTGACTATCAAGAATGGGAGGTCTATATATTACTCCTGTGATTAATTTTTTCCTACCGTCGATTAACTCTATCCAAATTGTTTCTGTATTCCGCTCAGTTTTTATTTCCTTATTTATTTCACACTTCAGATTATCCCTAACATAGATTGCTACTCCACCTCCTTTCCTGGTCTGCCTATCGGTATGGAACAGTTTGTAACCCGCAATTTGGTATTCGACCGGTAACTCACGTGTGTCTGGGTTGATCCATGTTTCAGTGAATGCCATTATATCGATTTTTTCGGTACATACCAAGGCCCTAATATACTTTCTACCTCTAAATCCCCCAGGGACAGGGAAAGCCAGTGTCTGACGAAAATTCAAGAAAGCCAGTGTCTGGCGAAAATTCAAGCGAGTGGAAGGTTGTAAGGAGAGGGAAGACCAAACTGGTGATGAAGAAACACACCAAGGATGCGTCAACAACGACATCAGCAGCTAAGTGTACCAACTCATTCAGTCCCTTGATAGACGAATTGGACCATAGTACAGTCAGGGACAGGGATGACAAGGAAGGTATAAAAACTTTAATTGTTGGTGACTCACAGGTATGGTACTTGGACATGGCTTTTTGTGGTAAAATCATAAATAGGATGAGGGTGTGTTTGCCAGGAGCTGGGGTGGGGGATATAATTGACAGGCTGGACAATATCTTGTCTGGTAATGGGAACAAACCCATTATCTGCCTCAGTGCAGGAGGCAATGATATTGGCCGGTGTAGGAGCGAGGAGCTTCTTGATAAGTTCAAGGCAGCTATAGGTTGTATTAGGACTAAGGGAGGGATCCCTATCATATGGGTGTCCTGCCTAGAAGGAGAGTTGGCAGTGAATGGTTGTCAAGGGCAGTTGGTGTTAACGACCGTCTTGACAGATATTGCAAGTCAATATCAGTCCCATTCATTGACAACTGGGACAACTTCTACGGCAGAAGGGATCTTTATGCTAGGGATGGGGTGCACCTGTCTAGGGATGGCGTAGCAACCCTGGCTGGGGCTCTAGAGGGGGCAGTTCAAAAGATATCGAAGTCTTTAAACTGCGAGGAGAACATATGAGCACAGGGGGGGAGAATGCAGTGGGAGTGGGTAAACAAAGTGAAAGATTACAGGGAAATAGTGTTAGGAATGATGACAAAACTAAATTAGACAGGGAGTTTAAAACTAAACGCGGTAAGGGGAGGACTCAGAACACGACTAACTTAAATGTCTACTACGCGAACAGTAGAAGTATGAGAAACAAAATGGATGATATTAGGGCCTTGGTATGTACCGAAAAAATCGATATTATAGCACTCACTGAAACATGGATCAACCTAGAGTCCTAGACTCACGTGAGTTACCAGTCGAATACCAAATTCCGGGTTAAAAACTGTTCAATACCGATAGGCAGACCAGGAAAGGAGGCGGAGTAGCAATCTATGTTAGGGATAATCTGAAGTGTGAAATAAATAAGGAAATAAAAACTGAGCGGAATACAGAAACAATTTGGATAGAATTAATCGACGGTAGGGAAAAATTAATCACAGGAGTAATATATAGACCTACCAATCTTGATAAGAGTCAATGAGCGACTTATATGGGATAAAATGCGCAGGGCTTCCATACACAACAAAGTCTGTATCGTAGGCGAATTTAACCTTGGCCAAATAGATTGGACTGACCTTACAGGTAACTCAGAATCAGAGAATTTTCTCGAGACGATCCAGGACTGTTTCCAAAGTCAACATATAATAGAACCCACCCAGGGTAATAATATACTCGATTTAGTTCTGTCAAACAGAGAAAACCTCATTAGCAATGTCGAGGTAGGGAACGAACTTGCAAACAGCGATCACAAAGAAATTAGATTCCAGTTAGATTTTCAGGGCAGACGTAAGGAAAATTCCACTAAAGTACCAGATTTCAGAAGGGCAAACTTTGACAGTTTAAAGAGGCAGCTGAGAGAGGGGGTGTCACGCTTGGCCGTGAAACTGACAGATGACACCGACCTGATAACGAGATCTGAGACTGCCGAGTTCCACGACAATTTAAATAATGAGTTACTTAATGCACAAAGGCAAAACATACCATACAAAAAACTCAGATCAGACAGCAATGACCCTAAATGGATAAATAACTATTTAAAGAACATCATTGGCCAAAGGAAGGCTATAGGTAGAAGGATAAATCGTGGCGAAATTTACCTCCGGGATTATTATAGGGTATTGGCGAGTAGGGTTAAAACCGAGATAAGGAAAGCCAAGAGGAAAAATGAGGTAAGGATAGCAAGGGAGGCGAAGACAAACCCCAAAGGATTCTACCAAATGTATCAAACTAAAACACGAGAAAAGATTGGACCAATACGGTCAGATACCGGCGAGCTCACTCATAACGACAGAGAAATGAGCAATAATTTGAATAAATATTTTTCAACAGTTTTCACCACCGAAAATTTAAACATGATACCCGGGGCACCGACTCTACTCAGAGATAGTGAAGAAAACAAATTAGCGAGTTAGTAGTGACTAGTAACGATGTTAGTAAGCAAATAGACAAACTAAAGCCTAATAAGTCACCTGGTCCCGATGAGATATTTGCCAGAGTATTAAAGGAATGTAAGGAAGAGCTCAGTATGCCCTTAGCAAAGTTGTTTAACATGTCCTTGAAAACAGGTGTAGTACCAGAATCCTGGAGGATAGCGAATGTAATACCGATTTTCAAGAAGGGGGATAGATCACTATCCTCTAACTACCGCCCAATCAGTCTAACATCAATAGTAGGCAAATTACTGGAAGTAATCATAATCATTTCAAACTCTATTCGAAATCACCTGGAGAAGCACTGATTGATCAATGATTCCCAGCAAGGCTTCGTAAGTGGCCGTTCATGTCTAATTAATCTATTAACATTCGTTTCATCAGTTTTCGAATCGGTGGACGAGGGGCACAATTATGATGTGGTATATCTCGACTTTAGCAAAGCATTCGACAGAGTCCGCCACGAAAGACTAATTAGAAAGGTAGAAGCACATGGCATCAAAGGTAATATCCTTAAATGGATTAGGGTGTTGTTACAGGACAGGAAACGGCGAGGGAGCATTAATGGCACTAAGTCCCAATGGAGCAACGTCACTAGTGGAGTTCCCCAAGGCTCAGTACTTGGACCATTATTATTTATTATATACATAAACGACATAGATATCGGCACAGACAGCAACATAAGCAAATTTGCTGATGACACTAAAATAGGACGTGTTATTAAATCTGACGAGGATTCTGCAAAACTACAGGAAGATCTAAACAAATTTTTCGAATGGTCTGAAAAATGGCATATGAAATTCAACGTGGACAAATGTAAAGTACTCAGTATAGGAGATGTAAACAGGGAAACCAGATACCAGATGAACAACGATGCCATAGAGAAATCCGACTGCGAGAGAGATTTAGGAGTAATGATAAATAGGAGCCTTAAGCCAAGTAAACAATGTGTTTTTGCTTGTAACAAGGCTAATAAAGTACTTGGGTTCATACAAAGGAGCGTTAGTTACAAGACTAGCGAGGTCACCCTAAAACTGTATCTTGCTCTTGTGAGACCACACCTGGATTACGCAGTTCAGTTCTGGTCACCGTATTACAGAATGGATATAGAATCCTTGGAAAGAATTCAGAGGAGAATGACAAGACTAATCCCGGGCAATAGGAACCTTGAGTATAGAGACAGGTTAAAGCATCTTAATTTGCACTCCCTCCAGAGACGTAGAGCGAGGGGCGACCTGATAGAGGTGTATAAGTGGAAGGCAGGGCTAAACAAAGGGGACATTACAAAGGTACTCAAACTATCCAACCAGGAGCGAACTCGTAACAATGGTTTAAATTAGACAAATTTAGATTTAGGCGTGAAATAGGTAAACACTGGTTTGGAAACAGAGTAGTGGATGAATGGAGCAAGTTACCAAATATCATCATTAACTCGAATATGCTGAATAGCTTCAAACATAGGTTGGATGCTTATATGAGCAATAGGGGTTGGGTGTAAACGGGACTGCCCAGTATGGGCCAATAGGCCCGCTGCAGTTTCCTGCATTCTTATTACATATATATATGTATATATATATATATATATATATATATATATATATATACATATATACGTATATATATATATATATATATATATATATACATATATATACTGGTGTATATATATATATATATATATATATATATATATCGACACAAAACAGGTTTACTCTGACAATGAAAATACACAAATACAACTGCGAGCAGCGAGAGAACGAGGTGCCTGTCTCCCAGTAGCCACCACTTCAGGGATGCCAGATGCGCCAAAATATATATAATAGGGTGACCCAGTTCGTGGAAGAGCTTCCCAAGGGTGACCCACCATGAAAAAGGTTGAAAAGCACTGTCCTAGACAACGATGTGCAGCAAAGTCTCTCAGTACACCTGAGATGCCTTTCCTGAATATCAGCATAGTTTTAAATATTCAATGAATTAAATGTGTACAAACGCCCTATAAACCTATCGCTTACAACTCCAGTTAACGAGAAAGGTCTACCGAACAGGACACCTTCGAGAATTAAGCCCCTTTTAACAAGCATTACATGGAGACCTCAGTAGTAATAGCAGCAGCTAGTCGACGCATAAGGCGTGACAATATATATTACGAAGTGGCTATTTCTGACGTCACTGGCTGTGAACCTACGCTTAACAAGACCAGACGTACACTTTAGTTTTAAAAAATAAATCTACTAGTGTTATCTATAGTGTAGCTTCTTTCTATGGAAGTTATATTGCACACATTTATTTACGGTAGGCAAAAATGGCAAATCCAGTTAATTACCTGAACACTGTTACCAACTCTGAAACTGAATTAATATAAATTTCGCTAGATTCACACCTAAAAGTAGTATTAACTGTACACTAGCTGTACACTGTAACATCAAAACTTATAATTGTACACGTATAAATAGCAATAACGAAAACACATAAATAACAATGGTGAAAGCAGTACGCCTCCCAATCTCAGGGACGCCAGCCGCCTGCTCGCTGACGGGTCGACCCTGCCCTAATTAGTACACTTTCATAGAGGCATACTTTAGGTACGGCGCCATTGGGTAACCCCTTAATTGCCTTAGTCCTTGTAGTACTGTATGTCTGTCACTTCATGTTGACGTCTGTCTGGCTGTACACCGATCTGACCCGTCAAGGTGATGGCCAGTTCCCGGGGAGTTTTGTCCACGAGTGTACCAATCTATATAACAGGATGTGATTAATCGACAACCAAGAAAATGAATACGACTTTTTTATATAGTGACAATAATGAAGATTGAAATTACATGGATTAAATCGCATCGCTCCCTCCTACCCGCTCTAGTTTCGTCCTCATCCACGTCAGGTATCCAAACAACCAGCCACATCAAATATCTAACCTGGATATTACAAAATTGTCCCACATCCTCATACCCTATATATCCACACGAGCCCACCTATCCACACCACCCTATACATTACCTGACCCAATACATTTTTTTTAAAGTCTCTCGCGTGATCTAGAGTTACTTATTCATTAAAGAACACCCAGCTAAGCCAAGAACCCCTATAACAAGCTTAGGTTAGGTTAGGTGTTGCCCTAGCACTGAATGGGAAGCGGATTAAACAGCATGGAAAATGGAAATGCAGCTTCGTGTCAGGAATGCGGTTGTGCAGTGGATGCCTTAGTTTGTAATAATCTATACTCGCCCTCCCGCTCTTACCCAACTAGCACAACCCTGAACAATTTTTAGTAACACTTTTATTTTGCAGATAGTCACGGGGCAGAGAGTGAGGCTGTGTACATAGGGAAGGGATGAAAGATGAAACTACATTGGGGGGGGGGGGGTGGCTAGAAGCTCACACGAGTAAAAGAAGAAATATTCCCCAGGCAAAGACAAGATTTCATCATCAACAGGTACCACCACCTCCCAACTTGGACGATACTCTTATTAGTAAACAAAATATTGTCGTTGGGAAACAACGAAGCACTAGACAGTAATGCCAATGCTGTATTTGTATATTAGTAAACTGACCACATGTGACTGAAACGTAATTGGATAATAAACTTAAAACCGCATAAAATTAGCACTGGCTACCAACGACGATTGCTTCGCCGTAGTTATGGGATAAAGCATTTCTGCACCATCTGCAGGCGAGCTAAAAACTACACTTGTGAACCAGGAACTTGCAGTAGTGCATCACGATATATTAAAGCAAGTTTCATTTTACATGTCTAGAAACAACCTTTTTCTGCAAAAAAAATAATAAAAATGAACGAGAGGATCAGCTAATATTAAAGGGAGTCGAAATGTGTGTTCTCGCCTAACAATAAAAACAATATCCATCTCCTTCACCGGCTTACAAATTCACTCTCCACTGCAAACAGTAGCTGTGAATATCCTTGTTATTGACTTCTCGCCAGGGTTAGGTTGGGCGGGCTAAAATTTCTAGATCAGTGGTTCTCAACCTTGTTTGCCCCATGCACCCCTTTCACCATATGTCAGAATGTCATTCCCCCTCCTTTCCAAGATTGTCTGCCTCAAAAAGTGCATTCCAAATAATATGCATAAAATACTGAAAATCCTTTATTTTTTCCATATTAGTACATGCACATTTACAATTTTACATGGATTATTTTTATAGTGGAGTTTTACAAATTAAATGCCAATTGAAAATGTTGATGGATTTATAAAACTTGAATAAAAGTAAAATAGTTTTTTTTTTTATAATGAATTACTTAACAGACCAAACTGAAGCATAATGCAATAAACAAAAAGTTCAATAGAATACCAGGATATTGTAAATTTGTAATTAATTTTATTCAGATAAAGATTACAGTCAATGAGAAACCTGTGATTGTTTTTTCTTCGCCAATTCTGGGATACGCGGAGGAGTGCTTGAAAGGGCACAACGCAGATCATTTTCTACCTCTAATCTACTACGTTGCTTCGTTTTAATTTGCAACAGAGTTGAAAAGCCTGACTCACAAAGATATGTCGACACAAACGGAAGCAATGCACGGATAGTTCTTTCTGCCACTTTTGGGTAGGAATCGCACATCAAGGGCCAAAATTTTGTGATTGATTTCTCATCGAACATATCTCTTGCTCCCGAATCAGTCCCCCCCCCCCCCCCCCGCCCTGAAAACCTGAATTCCCCCCCGGGGGGGAATTCCCCCCTGGTTGAGAACCCCTGTTCTAGATGGAGTACAACAGGGTATTCTCGTTAATGTCCAGATCTATTCAAGTATTGCATTTTTTCTATATTTCTCGAGGTAAGAAAGCTGCTAAGGCCGGGTAACTCTCTTTAAGTATTACCCGATTACGAAGTGATATTCAGTACTCAAGTTTGGCAGTATTCAGTAGTTCATCCATTTAATTCAAACAATATTTGATAATGGTTTTCGTTAATACACTGAAGGCGTGAAGGTCACAACCCAATTGCGGTTTCAAAATACTAAATTCAAAGAAATTGGAAGAGAAAATTGCACCTTGAATGGATTCTATCATGTCACTACCCAAGGTATTAATATTATAAATTATTTTTATTTTTTTTCTCCTTCTCCCTAAATAAGACTCAATATGTAAGTAGGTGTTGGGACCTAATAAATATTTACTCGGTATAATACAAAAAAATCCTATCTATATCATAGAATTTGGACAACAGCAAAGGGTTAGCAGAATAATAAAGTACAATATTACAATCAGCTGAACGTTAGCCGAAGCCTGTCATGGCTAGCAAGTTTCCTTGCGTTACTATGAAACTGAACTAATGGCTTACCTGTGGTCGACGTTGTTGCCGACGAAGGTCATGCATACCACTACCATGGCGGGCATGAAGGACCCCACACACGATAAGCCAAACACAACCCTCTGGTACTTGCCAAACGGTCCTAAACTCTCATTTACGGCTTCGAAATCCAAGTCTGCCATTGTGTTTTTTGGTTGCCAATGTTCCTTTAGATATCACACACTTCCTTAGGAATATTTTTTACTACAAATTCTTGCTTTTCAAATCTGGGGGGTAAATAATAAATTTGTATTCACAAAGGTAGAAGCGTACGAATGCTGAAGAAATTTTGTGATAATGACTCCCTAAAACTTGCAGTGTAAGACGACCACTCAAGATCAAGAGCTGACAATGAAAGAGTAAGCACCTACAACACGTCAACTGCTGCTGGTATTACTGGGAAAAATATCTCTCGCGCGACTCCCCTGTAGTGAGACGGAATAAATAAACGCTGGGGAAAATTATTAAACAAAATTATTATTATTATTGAAAAAGTATCGGTGTCTGTATATTGAGTTCTTATTCATAAACTTGGAGGTATCTAAGCTTATCTCTGAATACATTTAAGTCTAAATGTAAGAAAATCAGAGATATCTAGTCTCAGGTACCATGGAACCGAGCTGCGTCTAGTTAAGCGAAACGACAGGAACTGGGCAGGTGGGAGAGTAGCGTTTTGCCCATATCAAGAGCGTTGTCTGACGACGAATTCTAATATACTGTACATTGAAGTTGAAAATGTGGTAAAAAAAATACTATCTTTAGACTTACAAATTATACCCGTCTGGCTGTATTTAACAGGAGAGCAACGCCAGGGCAAGAGGTGTATTATTGTACACCTGTAAACTAAGCGAGTGTGTACCAGCCCTGTGTTCAGTGGACATTGATATAATAAATGCCGAATAAATTTCAAAATTAAATTTATTGGCAGAACTGAAAAAAGTTGTAAGGATATTTCTTTAGGGAGTACGCTTCTGTCCAAAAACTAACATCTTCCTTTGCAGTTCCAGTACTAGTAACTCGTCTCTCAACTGCTGTTAGTCTCGGATAACTTGCAAGCGCATTATTACACCAGTCTTTTACTACGCAAACTCTGCCTGTGTTAAGAATTTTCCACTTAGTCGGTTACCTAGGGCTTGTCCCGCTGGTGCACTTCCGTACACTGGTAAACACGAATCCAGACTACGTTGAGTGGAGTGAAAGTAGCGACATAAATATGTTCCAGGCGCCCAGTCACCTACCTCACGGTTACCATCACACAGCCAGATGTACGATGTCCTATCCCTCGTCGCTGCTGTCGCCTAAAATGTGTAACCACATCCTGACAAAAGTTTCCCAGCTACCTTTAAGAGCAGTAAATTACTCACATGTAATACTGTAATTAAAAAAAATTTATTCCGGCGAATATGACTCATTGTTCTACTTAATTTTAAAGTGAATGTAATTATTATCTGTACATAAAAATTACCGTTTTATTTTCCAAGTCAGCAAAATTACTACTACTGTCTATATGTTAATAATCTATTATCAGTGGAATTAGCTATAAATATACAATATCACGGACACTTGTATACACATTACGACACTACCCATAAAATTCCGAACAATGGGCCAATGAGGTGTTGTATGGTCCAGAATTCCGAGGTCCATCAGGGTCTTGTGCTGGGTACTTGTTTCTTTGCGTTGTGGTAATGAGGCCCACAGTTCATATGACTAGTCTGACGTATCGCATTGAGTGAGATTTCATAACAGTAATACCTGGTAGTCCATTACATGCACTATAAAAATTATGTAATGTAGTGATATCTGATACTCTACAGTAAACTAGATAAAAAATACATTCATGCGAAATATCTAGTTTTGTAACCAGAATTATATAATCTCTCTCTCTCTTAATTTTTCATTGTTCGTTATTAGGCTTTTTATTATTCTAAATAACGGGGGAAAGGCAATATATGCTAAATAAAATCGTCTGGCGTCCCAAAGTGAAGGGGTCAGAGGAGGTACTTTATTGAAGACTCAAAAGTGTTGAGGAAATACTGAAAGACGTGACATATTCGTTGGTTTGTTTCTCCACACAGTTTAATATGTCATGACTCACGGCAACAACTAAACTTAAATCAAACCTGACACCTGTTTCTACACACACACGCTCACCTGCCTCACACACCTGCTTCACACACACACACGCACACCTGCCTCACACACCTGCTCCGTACTACTCACCGTGCAATACATAGGATCACTTAAGATTCGCCTCCTCCCCCAGCTTATTTCTAATCTAACCTAACCTCACCCCCCCCCCCCTAGGTAGCGTTACAGTGGTTATTCATCAGGTGAACTAAACTGGGGAGGTGGGAGGGCGAGAACCTTTAGGTTATCCCGAACACAGCTATGACACTCTGAGCGACGGTAGTGGCATCTTTGCGTACGTAACTCAGCGTAATATGAAACGAGTTCAAATTGCATCTCATGAGAAACTTTTTGGTGTGAAATTAATATGATGAAAGGTTTAACTCTCTCTCTCGCCTGCTCTTTGAAATCGTCGTTCTACGTCAACAAAAGTTACTAAATGAGGCAGACCGGCAGGAAGTCATACTTTGTGGTGCAGGAGTTTATGAACTCAACGTAGGAGGGAATTACGCAAACCATTTCGTCAAAGTGACATATTGACCGGTAGTGACGCCCCACGGAAAGGCGAGGTAGTCGCTCTAATGTTTATATTTGAGAGAGAGAGCAAATTAAAAAAATTGAAATTGTGAATCTATGCATCGAGATAGAATAAGAATCTAGGTCAACAAAAAGTTGTTAATATTTGTGTCTGTCGAGATAAGAGTTATGAATCATGGATCGAGACTGAGTTGTGAATTTTTGACTGGCGTCCTCGATGGTTGGCGTCCTCGATGGCTGGCGTCCTCACTGGCTCCCTTGATGGCTGGTGTCCTCGTTGAGTTGCGTCCCCGGCGGCTGGCGTCCTCGATGGCTGGCGTCCTTGGTGGCTGGCTCCTCGATGGCTGGTGTCATCGTTGAGTAGCGTGACTAGCGTCCTCGGCGGCTGGCGTCCTCGGTGGCTGGCTTCTCGATGGTTGGTGTCCTCGATGGCTGGCGTCCTCGGCGGCTAGCGCATTCTATGGCTGGTGTCCTCGTTGAGTAGCGTCCTCGGCGGCTGACGTCCTCATTGACTGGCGTCCTCGGAGGCTGGCGACCCTTGGAAGTAAGCAGCGGCAATAGACGGTCTTAACACACCTTAACAGGGATTCGCGTCTCAGCTTAACAGTTCATATTAATTCTAGTACTATAAGGTCCTTGTAAGCCCGGACCTACGGCCTAGAAAACAGTGCGTTAATGTTCGAAATAAGGCAAACAGAGTATTGGGTTTTATATCTAGAAGTGTAAGTAATAAGAGTGCAGAGGTCTTATTGCAACTATATCTTGCGCTAGCCAGGCCGCACCTCGATTATGCGGTTCAGTTCTGGTGCCCTTATTATAGAATGGATATCAATTCACTAGAGTCGGTGCAGCGAAGAATGACGAAAATGATTCCGGGACTTAGAAGCCTTCCATATCAGGAAAGGTTAAAGAAACTAAACTTGCATTCCCTAGAAAGACGAAGAGTGCGGGGAGATATGATAGAAGTATTCAAGTGGGTGAAAGGAATCAATAAAAGTGATATAAATAAAGTTCTTATAATATCCGAGCAGGATAGGACTCGGAACAACGGATTCAAGTTGGATAAGTTTAGGTTTAGGAGGGAGATAGGAAGGAACTGGTTTACAAATAGGGTGGTGGACGAGTGGAACAAGCTTAGCAACTTTGTAGTAAATGCTGGAACGCTGGAAAGTTTCAAAAGGAGGCTGGATAGATTCATGGATGATAGAGAGTGGTAGTAACTCTCGACAGGAGCTGCCATGCACAGGCCAACCGGCCTATTGCAGACTCCTTATTTTCTTATGTTCTTATGTATTGTGTTATGTACAGTGTGTGTGTGTGTGTGTGTGTGTTTGTCATTTCGATTTACTGGTTGGGTGGATAGGATAACACAACACATTACAACCACGCAAACGCCGTATATGAATGAGTGTTGACCCAGAATGTTTAGTAGAGGAGGGTAAGGGGGGGGGGGGAGATGGAGAAAGGGGAAACAGGGATCAAAACCATACACCCGACAGCGCCAAACGAACCTGCACCCACTGCCAGAGAAGAAGACAGAAGAAGAAGAAAGAGAAAGACGATAGAAGAGAAAAAAAGAAAAAATACAGAAGACATAAGAAGCCAAAAGAAGGTAGAAAGAAGACAAAAGAAAAAAGAACAGTGAGAAGAAGAACAACAACAACATCAACAACAACAACAACATCAACAACAACAACAAGTCAGCACTCCTCGGAAAATTACAGAATGACTACACAACCACAAATACAACATATAACTTACAACCTAACCGCAAGCAATTACAATCAACCTATAACTAGAGTAACAATCTATACTTCCATCTATAATTGCAATCACAATCACCCTACAACCACAATGTACCTACAACCACAATCCATCATCAAACACTATCGACCTGATAACTCAATTAGCCTACAGCCACAATAGATCTACAACCACAATCTACCCACAAACCACAATCTACCCACTACCCAAGAAACCCCTACTTAATTGAAAGTCTCGCCAGCATTTTTTACTCCATATCTCGGTCTTGTAAATCAATGACCTCGAATTTGTCCTCGAAACCACATATTTCACCTATTGATTACCAGGTGTGTTTGAGAGCCAGTTGTTACCTACAGGGTTAACTTTGGGCTCAGATGTAAAGACAGATAATTGTATCCCACTTTAGCCCACTACGTGTACCGGGTATAAGGTGACCTGCAGGTAAATCAATATAGCATCAATCATTCTCCCTGTGCCGTATATATTAACTATGGGTGGGATAACAATGAGCTGCCCCGCCCCCCCCCCCCCCCACTACCACAAATGCCATCAACAGTTATCCCGTATTCTTTACCAATCACTAGGAAAATAAGTAGATATGATTATAGATAAATCAGACAATAGATTCAGAAAAAATAAAGCTTTTTTTTTATTTAGTTTTATCTATAGGATGGCATTAGAACAAACACACAAGTAAAAGAATGAAAATCAGTTGGTAAATATGTCCACACACACACACACACGCATAGTTGCTAAATATATCCATGTTTTTATATACCATTTTAACCCCCTCATATATTAAAATTCTACCTACCTACCCCACTACCACCTACCTAGAACCACAATTTAACCCACTTTCACAATCTAATCACAAAAAGAAAGACCTAAGTTTAACCTTTATATTGGATTGCAAAATTCAACGAGCCGAATCTTGCCTACATCGTCAACCAAGCATTTCCCACAACCTGCATACATGTGGTGAGAAGGGGGTTACCCGGTGTACAGCGTTACGTCATTCTCTCTCTCTCTCTCTCTCTCTCTTGGAGGTAAAAAATAGTCATGTGGTATGAAATCTTGAGAATATATGCGCTAAAATATAATTAACTCGATATAAACAATACAATGTAATAGTCTTGGTTGTACGAATTGTCGCTGTAAAAAGCTGGTGCATCTCCCTCCTCCACCTCTTCCTCCCATCACTCCACACACTCAGCATGTAAACTTTGTGATAAACCTCTAAAGCATACACTTGAACACTATATTATTGAATGTGACACTGTCAAAGACTTCAGGCTACCTGACTTATTGTATCATGTACTATGTAATTACTACATTGAATCAGGACTGCTTGAGGACATTCTTGCTGTTTATCCCAAATTTGCTAGCCCACACTGATTAGTCTTCAATTAGAATATGACTCTAATGTATGCGAACCATATGATGTATTTCCTTCTTTGTGTACGAACCTCTGTCCTGCGTGGCAGTGAACAGTGGCATTACCCACATGAATCTGACCTATATATACTGTCAATGAATATGTTGCATCTCTTTGTGTATGAACCTCTGTCCTGCGTGGCAGTGAGAAGTGATACCACCCTCAGTGTCAAGACCTGACTGAATTACTCAGAATAGGCAAACTGTACTACAAGCTTTGTCAATAAATTTGTTTAACTAAACTAAAACCTCCCCTGCTCCTCCTCCCTTCATCCCACTTTCTTCTCCTCTCATGTAGCTTTTACCCAAACACTCCCTTCACTCACCCACACCTCCCTCTTCACCCCATCTTTCCTCCCCACGCTGCTACTATACCTCACCTATGAAGCACCTCTCCTTTGTTACCTCCCTCCCCCCCTCCACCACAAAGAGAAGGTTGACCCATATGTACCCTTGGGTATTCGTGGTACTGTGGGCATGATAATTAGAGGGGAGGGAGGGAAGGGGATAGGGAGGGTGGGTTCCTCAAAGTAGAACAGTGGTTGCTGGGCCAAGCATTCCCTCCGACCTTACTAGTTTCCCTCCGCTCACAGGCGTGTACACCTGACACCTGTGTGTATGAGATTTGGAGCGTCACTGAGGACGAGCCTCCGGGTCTCACTTTCTTATATATTGTGACTTTATGCCTTATAGTTACACATCTTAATTCTAAATTACATACTACAGTGTCTGGTTTGTCAGTTTCGGGCAAATTACTTTGTCTATTCCCTTACCTGGAAACTATAGCCTCTGGCGGTTTAGGCGCCAGACCGAACAAAGGCCTTGGTTCTTGGCTTGGGTATATCCACGTCACTTTATTCCCTATGTACTGTTCATTCCCCCCACACTTTGTAGTTGTTTAATACGTTCATAAGATTCTCGAATCATTGCACTGTTCGTGGTTATTCGTCAAATGAGGTAACGATGGGTATTAAGCTCACACCGAGGTACATAGGACGTGTTATTAAATCTGACGAGGACTCCGCAAAACTACAGGAAGATCTAAACAAATTCTTCGAATGGTCTGAAAAATGGCAGATGAAATTCAACGTAGACAAATGTAAAGTGCTCAATATAGGAGATGCAAACAGGGAAACCAGATACAAGATGAGCAACGATGCCATAGAGAAATCCGACTGCGAGAGAGATTTAGGAGTAATGATAAATAGGAGCCTTAAGCCAAGTAAACAATGTGTTTTTGCTTGTAACAAGGCTAATAAAGTACTTGGGTTCATACAAAGGAGTGTTAGTTACAAGACTAGCGAGGTCATCCTAAAACTGTATCTTGCTCTTGTGAGACCGCACCTGGATTACGCAGTTCAGTTCTGGTCACCGTATTACAGAATGGATATAGAATCCTTGGAAAGAATTCAGAGGAGAATGACAAGACTAATCCCGGGCAATAGGAACCTTGAGTATAGAGACAGGTTAAAGCATCTTAATTTGCACTCCCTCCAGAGACGTAGAGCGAGGGGCGACCTGATAGAGGTGTATAAGTGGAAGGCAGGGCTAAACAAAGGGGGCATTACAAAGGTACTCAAACTTTCCAACCAGGAGCGAACTCGTAACAATGGTTTTAAATTAGACAAATTAAGATTTAGGCACGAAATAGGTAAACACTGGTTTGGAAACAGAGTAGTGGATGAATGGAACAAGTTACCTAATATCATCATTAACTCGAATAGGCTGAATAGCTTCAAACATACAGTAGGTTGGATGTTTATATGAGCAATAGGGGTTGGGTGTAAACGGGACTGCCCAGTATGGGCCAATAGGCCCGCTGCAGTTTCCTCCATTCTTATGTTCTTATGTTCTTTTCCTTGGAGTATAGATAATGGGTTAATCCCAACACTTCACATATGGCTGATACACTTATGCTTTTCCCAGATCATTGTTCTCATATATTTTCATCTGATACCCGAGGTAGTTATGTTTACTTATCGTACACAGACGTAAATACCACAACCTTCAGACACAGTTACACATATTCACTATAGCACACTAGTCCGTATCAACTGTGCTTTCCCAATCATCATACAGGATAAGGCAAAAGGTTTCAGCCTTAATAAACAAGAATTTACAGATGCCATTGCTCTCAGGTATAGTTGGCCAGTAGAAAGTTTGACTCCCAATGCGTGTGTGGCGAAACCTACGACATCAACCACGCCATGGTGTGCAATATTAAGAAAGGAGGATTCATATGCATGAGGTATGACGAAGTACGGGATCTCACGGCAAATAAGTTGAAGGAAATCTGCCATGATGTCACGGTGGAACCGGCCCTCCTTCCATTGGACGGTGAGATTTTCCATCACAGGACTTCAAACACATCTAACGAAGCCCATGTAGACGTCAGTGCTCGAGGAGTCTAGACGCAGGGACAGTGAAACTTCTTTGTCATCAGGATTTTTTATCCCATGGCCGCATGTCAACGTAACCTAACTCTCGGTGCTGCACAGGGGAGGAACGAGAATGACACGAACAGGGCATCTGGGGAGAGAATTCTGAATGTTGATCAAGGCAGCTTCACTCCTCTTGTGTTCACAACCTCTGGTGGGATGGGACCAAGTGCAAGATGCTTCTATGCCAGACTCGCAGAGGTGATATCCGAACAGAAGCAGCAGCCCAGAAGTTATGCTACAGCCTGGATGAGATGTCGACTGTCCTTCTCTCTCCTTCGGTCGGCTTTGCCCTGCCTCAGGGGAACGAGAGCATCGGCCCCAAAGCCGACAACAGTTGCAGATATTGACTATGAGGCTACAGTCACTGAATGCCGCATAGATCTGCTACTCAACCAACTCAACACAGCTAGGATAGCTACCTATGTATTAAGATATTTAATATTAAGGTAATAAAATGGCGGCGAAGGTGTGGCTATTGGGGGAGGCTGGAGGCCACGTTAAAAAAAAGTAGTAGTAGTAGCAGTAGTTGTTGTCATTGTTAGGATTACTAGTAGTTGTTGTTATTGTTGTCACCAGGTCCAGATGAGATATTTGCCAGAGTATTAAAGGAATGTAAGGAAGAGTTTAGTATGCCCAAAGCAAATGTGTTTAACATGTCTTTAAAATCGCGTGTAGTACCAGAATCCTGGAGGATAGTGAATGTAATACCGATTATCAAGAAGGGAGATAGATCACTATCCTCTAACTACCGTCCAATCAGTTTAACATCAATTGTAGGCAAATAACTGGAAGCAATAATTTCAAACTCTATTCGAAATCACCTGGAGAAGCACAAGTTGATCAATGATTCCCAACATAGCTTCACAAGCGGGCGTTCATGTCTAACTAATAAATTAACATTCTTTTCAGCTGTTTTCGAATCAGTGGACGACAGACATGACTATGATGTGGTATATCTCGATTTTAGCAAAGCCTTCAACAGGGTCCCCCACGATAGAACTAATAAGAAAGTGGAGGATCATGACAATGGGGTAGATATTCTAAAATGGATTAGGGCGTGGTTACAGGACATGAAACAGCGGGTGAGCATTAAAGGCATTAAATCCGATTGGAGCAACGTCACTAGTGGAGTGCTCCAATGCTCAGTACTTGGACCATTATTATTTATTATATACATAGACGACATAGATATCAGCGTAGACAGCAATATAAGTAAATTTGCTGATGACACTAAAATAGGACGCGTAACTAAATCTGACGAAGAATCAGCAAAACTACAGGAAGATCTCAAAAAAATAATTCGATTGATCTGAAAAATGACAGATAAAATTCAATGTGGACAAATGTAAAGTAATTAGTCTAGGAGATGTAAACAGAGAAACCAGATACCAGATGAACAACGACGTTATAGAGAAATCCGACTGTGAAAAAGATTTAGGTGTATTTATAAGTAAGAATCTTAAGCCAAGTAAACAATGTGTATTTTCTCGAAACAAGGCTAATATAGTACTTGGGTTCATACAAAGGAGTGTTAGTTACAAGACTAGCGAGGTCATCCTAAAACTATATTTTGTGCTTGTGAGACCTCACTTGGATTATGAAGTTCAATTTTGGTCACCGTATTACAGAATGATTATAGAATCCCTAGAAAGAATACAGAGGAGAATGACAAGACCAATCCCGGGCATTGGGAACCTTGAGTATAGAGACAGGTTAAAGCATCTTAATTTGCACTCCCTCGAGAGACGTAGAGTGAGGGGCGATATGATAGAGGTGTATAAATGGAAGTCAGGGATAAACAAAGGGGACATTACAAAGGTATCCAAACTATCCAACCAGGAACGAACTCGTAACAATGGTTTTAAATTGGACAAATTTAGATTTAGGCGCAAAATAGGTAAACACTGGTTTGGAAATAGAGTAGTGGGTGAGTGGAACAAGTTACCAAATATCATCATTAACTGGAATACACTGGATAGCTTCAAACATAGGTTGGATGGATATAGGAGCAATAGGGGTTGGGTGTAAATGGGACTGCCCAGTATGGGCCAATAAGCCCGCTGCAGTTTCCTCCATTCTTATGTTCATATGTTCTTATTAGTAATAATAGTAATTAATAGTTGTTGCAGACATTAACTACGAGACAACAGTCATCCGAATAGATCTGAGGCTTAACTAACTCAGCTAGGGTAGTTACTTTTTTATTAGAATAGTTATATTAGGTAATAAAATGACGGCGAAGGTATGGCTTAAGGGAATGTTGGAAGCCATATTAAAAAAATAGCAGTAGAACTAGTAGTAGACCCGTGTCAATGTGAGGAGGAGGCTTAGCTACAGTCATCACACACGAGAGGAATAAATTCCACCACTGAACACCTTTACAAATCATGCGAACGAGTTCTTACCAGCTCCAGGTACCGAACACACACACACACACACACACACAGTAGGTAATTTCTGGATTCTGACTTGCTTGTGGGAACAATATCATCTCTCTGTATTTTGCGCAACAATGACATCATGTGGTTGACCCCACTCAGTTGTGTGGTGAGGTGTTTGTATATACGAGCTAGTGTATGTGCATGTGTATTTGTGTGTATGTACACTCGCTACAGGTATTTTTTGTATCCAATGTGCATGTGTACTTGAGTGTGTACATGTGTGTATATGTGTGTTTGTGTGTGCTTGTGCGTGTGGTCGTAATTTTGAGCACAGAGTATGTTAATAGAGTACATTTAAAACACGCCACCGAGCTAACAAACTCCTCTATACAGTACGTCACTCAGCTAAACACTCATCTGTTGCACGATATTAACTGCAAACACAGACACGACATCTAACACTACTGTGCTCTCAGTAACCAAAGGTGGGGTGATGTCTCGTTGGCATTCCAGCGTGTGTATATATATAAAGAGACAAACTACAGTATCTCTTCAAGTAATGTCATTAGATGTTTTCTATGTAGTTTAGGGTATTGTCATCGTTAATTGAGACAAAGATTAAGAAGACTAATTTTTTCTTTTATGCATTGCGCGCTCCTTCACGTCGATACATGACCAATTATCTTCTGGTGTGAATAATGGAAGTCCGTGCTGTAATAATGATCTTAAATGAGATATGGAATACTTAATGACACGAACCAACATTGTATTATGCTACAAGGTCGACAACAATGATATGAGAGTCTATTTGGACATGATTTCTACTCACTGGTGCAGTCGTCTACCCCTGCCTCGTTTAGCCTCGACCAGGTCCACTATAAGGTTACCTGATATCGTCAACACACGCCAAATACCCGACAAAAACTTATTACAGACAATGACGTTATATTTGGTTATCTGAATGAAATATCTATACACAGAGATTGTGCTCCAACAACTATTATGTGGTGTATCTCGACTATAGCAAAGCCTTCGAAAGAGTCCCCCACGAAAGACTAATTAGAAAGGTAGAAGCGCATGGCATCAAAGGTAATAACCTTAAATGGATTAGGGCGTGGTTACGGAACAGGAAACAGAGAGTGACCATAAACTGCACTAAGTCGCATTGGAGCAACGTCACTAGTGGAGTTCCCCAAGGCTCAGTACTTGGACCATTATTATTCATTATATACATAAACAACATAGATATCGGCATAGACAGCACTATAAGTAAATTTGGTGATGACACTAAAATAGGACATGTAATTAAATCTGACGAGGACTCTGCAAAACTACAGGAAGATCTAAACAAATTCTTCGAATGGTTGGAAAAATGGCAGATGAAATTCAACATGGACAAATGTAAAGTACTCAGTATAGGAGATGTAAACAGGGAAACCAGTTCCCAGATGAACAACGATGCCATTGTGGAATCCGACTGCCAGAGAGATTCAGGAGCAATGATAAGTAAGAATCTTAAGCCAAGTAAACAATGTGTTTTTGCTCGTAACAAGGCTAATAAAGTACTTGGGTTCATATAAAGGAGTGTTAGTTGCAAGACTAGCGAGGTCATCCTAAAATTATATCTAGTGCTTGTGAGACCTCACTTGGATTAAGCAGTTCAATTCTGGTCACCATATTACAGAACGGATATAGAATTCTTAAAAAGAATCCAGAGGAGAATGACAAGACTAATCCCGGGCATTAGGAACCTTGAATACAGAGACAGGTTAAAGCATCTTAATTTGCACTCCCTCGAGAGACGTAGAGCGAGGGGCGACATGATAGAGGTGTATAAATGGAAGTCAGGGTTAAACAAAGGAGACATTACAAAGGTACTCAAACTATCCAACCAGGAGCGAACTCGTAACAATAGTTTTAAATTAGACAAATTTAGATTTCGGCGTGAAATAGGTAAACACTGGTTTGGAAACAGAGTAGTGGATGAATGGAACAAGTTACCAAATATCATCATTAACTGGAATACTCTGGATAGCTTCAAACATAGGTTGGATGCTTATATGAGCAATAGGGGCTGGGTGTAAACGGGACTGCCCAGTACGGGTCAATAGGCCCGCTGCAGTTTCCTCCATTCTTATGTTCTTATACAGTAGATAAAGGACAGAGGCGGCTCCGGGGAGTCCTGATCCCCCTCTTTCTTAAGAAAATTCCAACACTTTTTCTTTAACGCAATATTGTACTCGGGCGTTTTATGTGTAGTAAAAAGTAATTACTTTTCACCTCAGAATATCTCCTAATATCAAATGCACATGGCTTCAAAATGGCCTCTAAATGTCCATGATATTGGTCACATATAAAAAAAAAATAGTGTGGGCTCGTCATGTTCCCCATCTATACCGGCAAAACACAAGGTAAAACAACAACACGTAGTTGCCACATATGTATAGCCTAACGCGCCAGCCGACGTACTAGTTATGGATGCTGGCAATTTGCGCAAACATTTATCACAATATAACATGCGAAATTCATTAGTATATTTATCCTGCTTACCATAACAGTGTTCACCAGCAGTTCTTCCACTTGTAGAGAACATTATAAAAGTCTTGTTTTGTCAACTTGGGGGACACCTGAAGATTAGGCACCCCAGCTTAATTCACCTGATGATTAAACATCCTAATACTATCTGGGAGGGTTAGGTTAGGTTAGGTTAGGGTATTCATTCATCAAGTAAAATAAACAGGGATTCCTAATCTTCAGGTATTCCCAAGTTAAGTGTACTACGTGAGTCTCCTTGGTACATTATTATGAGTAATAGGACACTGAAGGTTGTATACACTCAGCGCCACCACTGTATGAATCACCAACGCAAAGACCAAGACTGGATTAGTGACAGACAATATTAGCCCTTGTCCACAGAACTCCCTCCTTAAACCATTACTATAGGGAGGGAAGGAGGAGGAGGAGGGGTCCATTAGAATCAAGGCCTATTAGGACTAAACCCAAGTAAGATTCTGGGGTCCATTTGACCAACCACCCAAGTCACCCAAATGGTACTACGGAAAAGCTCCATCAACTTAAGGCAACATCACGCCCCCAGTCATCTATTCTTTAGCTACATGGTTCGACAAAACAGTAATGGAGGGAATATTTGGAGAAGTGCGCTAGCGCCTGTATTTAATCATGGTCGTGGTTGTTATAATCATGTTCGTGGTTGTTATAATCATGGTCGTGGTTGTTATAATCATAGTCGTGGTTGTTATAATCATAGTCGTGGTTGTTATAATCATGGTCGTGGTTGTTATAATCATGTTCGTGGTTATTATAATCATGGTCGTGGTTGTTATAATCATGGTCGTGGTTGTTATAATCATAGTCGTGGTTGTTATAATCATGGTCGTGGTTGTTATAATCATAGTCGTGGTTGTTATAATCATGGTCGTGGTTGTTATAATCATGGTCGTGGTTGTTATAATCATGGTCGTGGTTGTTATAATCATAGTCGTGGTTGTTATAATCATAGTCGTGGTTGTTATAATCATGGTCGTGGTTGTTATAATCATGTTCGTGGTTATTATAATCATGGTCGTGGTTGTTATAATCATGGTCGTGGTTGTTATAATCATAGTCGTGGTTGATATAATCATGGTCGTGGTTGTTATAATCATAGTCGTGGTTGTTATAATCATGGTCGTGGTTGTTATAATCATGGTCGTGGTTGTTAAACTCATAGTCGTGGTTGTTATAATCATGGTCGTGGTTGTTATACTCATAGTCGTGGCTGTTATAATCATGGTCGTGGTTGTTATAATCATGGTCGTGGTTTTGAACATGGTCGTGGTTTTTATAATCATAGTCGTGGTTGTTATAGTTATGGTCGTGGTTGTTATAATCACGGTCGTGGTTGTTAAATTCATGGTCGTGGTTGTGTATAATCATGGTCTTGGTTGTTATAATCATGGTCGTGGTTGTTATAATCATGGTCGTGGTTGCTATTATCATGGTCGTGGTTATGATCATAGTCGTAGATGTTATACTCATATTCGTGGTTGTTATGGTCGTGGTTGTTATAATCATGGTCGTGATTGTTATAATCATGGTCGTGGTTGTTATAATCATGGTCATGGTTGTAATGACTGATTGTCAGACCGAAGCTTACAGCCCAGAATTATGTCACATATAACAGCAAGTACACTACAGACCTCGTGGTACCACCACATTCCGGGTTGACATACCTCAGGTCGACCCTAGGGACTTGACCTCGCCCGCGAATGACGTGAGTTAGCCGGGTGACCTACAACCTCACCTAACCAAGACACCTGGGCAGGACCACACCTGCACACACCTATCCAGATCAAACCAGTTTAGTGTTATTTGGCAGAAGTCAAAACGCCGGCTGTTCCTCCCCCATATAAAGGCCCTGCAGTCCCGTCCAGGAGGCTATTCTGGTCATAAGAACATAAGAACATAAGAATGGAGGAAACTGCAGCGGGCCTATTGGCCCATACTGGGCAGTCCCGTTTACACCCAACCCCTATTGCTCATATGAGCATCCAACCTATGTTTGAAGCAATTCAGGGTATTCGAGTTAATGATGATATTTGGTAACTTGTTCCATTCATCCACTACTCTGTTTCCAAACCAGTGTTTACCTATTTCACGCCTAAATCTAAATTTGTCCAATTTAAAACCATTGTTACGAGTTCGCTCCTGGTTGGATAATTTGAGTACCTTTGTAATGTCCCCTTTGTTTAGCCCTGCCTTCCACTTATACACCTCTATCAGGTCGCCCCTCGCTCTACGTCTCTCAAGGGAGTGCAAATTAAGATGCTTTAACCTGTCTCTATACTCAAGGTTCCTAATACCCGGGATTAGTCTTCTCATTCTCCTCTGAATTCTTTCCAAGGATTCTATATCCATTCTGTAATACGGTGACCAGAACTGGACTGCGTAATCCAGGTGTGGTCTCACAAGAGCAAGATACAGTTTTAGGATGACCTCGCTAGTCTTGTAACTAACACTCCTTTGTATGAACCCAAGTACTTTATTAGCCTTGTTACGAGCAAAAACACATTGTTTACTTGGCTTAAGGTTCCTACTTATCATTACTCCTAAATCTCTCTCGCAGTCGGATTTCTCTATGGCATCGTTGTTCATCTGGTATCTGGTTTCCCTGTTTACATTTCCTATACTGAGTACTTTACATTTGTCGATGTTGAATTTCATCTGCCATTTTTCAGACCATTCGAAAAATTTGTTTAGATCCTCCTGTAGTTTTGCCGAGTCCTCGTCAGATTTGATAACACGTCCTATTTTAGTATCATCAGCAAATTTACTTATGTTGCTGTCTATGCCGATATCTATGTCGTTTATGTATATAATAAACAACAATGGTCCAAGTACAGAGCCTTGGGGAACTCCACTTGTGACGTTGCTCCAATGGGACTTAGTGCCGTTAATGCTCACTCGCTGTTTCCTGTCCTGTAACCACGCCCTAATCCATTTAAGGATGTCAGCTTTGATGCCATGAGCTTCTACCTTTCTAATTAGTCTTTCGTGGGGTACTCTGTCGAAGGCTTTGCTAAAGTCGAGATATACCACATCATAATTGTGCCCCTCGTCCACTGATTCGAAAACTGATGAAAAGAATGTTAATAGATTAGTTAGGCAAGAACGTCCGCTTGTGAAGCCATGCTGGGAATCATTGATCAATCTGTGCTTCTCCAGGTGATTTCGAAAAGAGTTTGAAATGATTGCTTCCAGTAATTTGCCTACTATTGATGTTAGACTGATTGGGCGGTAGTTAGAGGATAGTGATCTATTTCCCTTCTTGAAAATCGGTATTACATTCGCTATCCTCCAGGATTCTGGTACTACACCTGTTTTTAAGGACATGTTAAACAACTTTGCTAAGGGCATACTAAGCTCTTCCTTACATTCCTTTAATACTCTGGCAAATATCTCATCGGGACCAGGTGACTTATTAGGCTTTAGTTTGTCTATTTGCTTACTAACATCGTAACTAGTCACTACTATCTCACTTAATTTGTTTTCTTCACTATCTCTGAATAGAGTCGGTGCCTCGGGTATCATGTTTAAATTTTCGGTGGTGAGAACTGTTGAAAAATATTTATTCAAATTATTGCTCATTTCTCCGTCGTTATCAGTGAGCTCGCCGGAGTGTGACCGTATTGGTCCAATCTTTTCTCGTGTTTTAGTTTGATACATTTGGTAGAATCCTTTGGGGTTTGTCTTTGCCTCCCTTGCTATCCTTACCTCAATATTCCTCTTTGCTTTCCTTATCTCGGTTTTAACCCTACTCGCCAATACCCTATAATAGTCCCGGAGGTGAATTTCGCCACGATTTATCCTTCTACCTATAGCCTTCCTTTGGCCAATGATGTTCTTTAAATAATTATTTATCCATTTAGGGTCATTGTTGATTGATCTGAGTTTTTTGTATGGTATGTTCTGCCTTTGTGCAATAAGTAACTCACTATTTAAATTGTCGTGGAACTCGGCAATCTCAGATCTCGTTATCAGGTCGGTGTCATCCGTCAGGTTCACGGCCAAGCGCGACACCCACTCTCTCAGCTGCCTCTTTAAACTGTCAAAGTTTGCCCTTCTGAAATCTGGTACTTTAGTGGAATTTTCCTTACGTCTGCCCTGAAAATCTAACTGGAATCGAATTTCTTTGTGATCGCTGTTTGCAAGTTCGTTCCCTACCTCGACATTGCTAATGAGGTTTTTTCTGTTTGACAAAACTAAATCCAATATATTATTACCCCGTGTGGGTTCGGTTATATGTTGACTTAGGAAACAGTCCTGGATCGTCTCGAGAAAATCCTCTGATTCTGAGTTACCCGTAAGGTCGGTCCAATCTATTTGGCCAAGGTTAAAGTCGCCTACTAAACAGACTTTGTTGTGTATGGAAGCCCTGCGCATTTCATCCCAGATAAGTCACTCATTGACGCTATCAAGATTGGGGGGTCTATATATTACTCCTGTGATTAATTTTTCCCGACCGTCGCTTAATTCTATCCAAATTGTTTCTGTATTCCTCTCAGTTTTTATTTCCTTATTTATTTCACACTTCAGATTATCCCTAACATAGATTGCTACTCCGCCTCCTTTCCTGGTCTGCCTATCGGTATGGAACAGTTTGTAACCCGCAATTTGGTATTCGACTGGTAATTCACGTGTGTCTAGGTTGATCCATGTTTCAGTGAATGCAATTATATCGATTTCTTCGGTACATACCAAGGCCCTAATATCATCCATTTTGTTTCTCATACTTCTACTGTTCGCGTAATATACATTTAAGTTAGTCGTGTTCTGAGTCCTCCCCTTACCGCGTTTAGTTTTAAACTCCCTGTCTAATTTAGTTATGTCATCATTCCTAACACTATTTCCCTGTAATCTTTCGCCTTGTTTACCCGCTCCCACTGCAGTCTCCTCCACCCCCGTGCCCCTATGTTCTCTTAGCAGTTTAAAGACTTCGATATCTTTTGAACTGCCCCCTCTAGAGCCCCAGCCAGGGTTGCTACTCCATCCCTAGACAGGTGCACCCCATCCCTAGCATAAAGGTCCCTTATGCCATAGAAGTTGTCCCAGTTGTCAATGCTGTCATCTCTTTCCCGTTCGGGTCGTCTCTCGGTTCACTAAGCAGAGTCATGCACGTCCCCTTCCCAGGTCGGGAGGGAGACTTCCCGACCAGACCACGGCATCGCCAGCTAAGCAGATTCTCCCATAGGAGGCAACCCAGCCAGCACTCACTGGGCCTACGTCAGGGTACACGTGAGTCATAATAGGGCGGCAAATTAATTCAGGGCAGGATGCAAATGCATTACAGGAGGATCTAAATAAACTGCAGGGGTGGTCTGAAAAATGGCAAATGAAATTCAACACCAGCAAGTGCAGCGTACTTAATATTGGAAGAACAAATACTTATAATGTATACAGCCTTAACAACATCAACCTAGAGAAGTCGACTTGTGAAAGAGACCTAGGGGTACTTGTAAGCCCGGACCTACGGCCTAGAAAACAGTGCGTTAATGTTCGAAATAAGGCAAACAGAGTATTGGGTTTTATATCTAGAAGTGGAAGTAACAAGAGTGCAGAGGTCTTATTGCAACTATATCTTGCGCTAGTTAGGCCGCACCTCGATTATGCGGTTCAGTTCTGGTGCCCCTATTATAGAATGGATATAAATTCACTAGAGTCGGTGCAGCGAAGAATGACGAAAATGATTCCGGGACTTAGAAGCCTTCCATATCAGGAAAGGTTAAAGAAACTAAACTTGCATTCCCTAGAAAGACGAAGAGTGCGGGGAGATATGATAGAAGTATTTAAGTGGGTGAAAGGAATCAATAAAGGGGATATAGATAAAGTTCTTATAATATCCGAGCAGGATAGGACTCGGAGCAACGGATTCAAGTTGGATAAGTTTAGGTTTAGGAGGGAGATAGGAAGGAACTGGTTCACAAATAGGGTGGTGGACGAGTCGAACAGGCTTAGCAACTTTGTAGTAAGTGCGGGAACTCTGGAAAGTTTCAAAAGGAGGCTAGATAGATTCATGGATAATAGAGAGTGGTAGTAACTCTCAACAGGAGCTGCCATGCACAGGCCAACCGGCCTATTGCAGACTCCTTATTTTCTTATGTTCTTATGTTCTTATAAGAACATAAGAATGGAGGAAACTGCAGCGGGCCTATTGGCCCATACTGGGCAGTCCCGTTTACACCCAACCCCTATTGCTCATATAAGCATCCAACCTATGTTTGAAGCAATTCAGCGTATTCGAGTTAATGATGATATTTGGTAACTTGCTCCATTCATCCACTACTCTGATTCCAAACCAGTGTTTACCTATTTCACGCCTAAATCTAAATTTGTCTAATTCAAAACCATTGTTACGAGTTCGCTCCTGGTTGGATAGTTTGAGTACCTTTGTAATGTCCCCTTTGTTTAGCCCTGCCTTCCACTTATACACCTCTATCAGGTCGCCCCTCGCTCTACGTCTCTCAAGGGAGTGCAAATTAAGATGCTTTAACCTGTCTCTATACTCAAGGTTCCTAATGCCCAGGATTAGTCTTGTCATTCTCCTCTGAATTCTTTCCAAGGATTCTATATCCATTCTGTAATACGGTGACCAGAACTGAACTGCGTAATCCAGGTGTGGTCTCACAAGCGCAAGATACAGTTTTAGGATGACCTCGCTAGTCTTGTAACTAACACTCCTTTATATGAACCCAAGTACTTTATTAGCCTTGTTACAAGCAAAAACACATTGTTTACTTGGCTTAAGGTTCCTACTTATCATTACTCCTAAATCTCTCTCGCAGTCGGATTTCTCTATGGCATCGTTGTTCATCTGGTATCTGGTTTCCCTGATTAAATCTCCTATACTGAGTACTTTACATTTGTCGACGTTGAATTTCATCTGCCATTTTTCAAACCATTCGAAATATTTGTTTAGATCTTCCTGTAGTTTTGCAGAGTCCTCGTCAGATTTGATAACACGTCCTATTTTAGTGTCATCAGCAAATTTACTTATGTTGCTGTCTATGCCGATATCTATGTCGTTTATGTATATAATAAATAATAATGGTCCAAGTACTGAGTCTTTGGGAACTCCACTTGTGACGTTGCTCCAATGGGACTTAGTGCCGTTAATGCTCACTCGCTGTTTCCTGTCCTGTAACCACGCCCTAATCCATTTAAGGATGTTACCTTTGATGCCATGAGCTTCTACCTTTCCAATTAGTCTTTCGTGGGGGACTCTGTCGAAGGCTTTGCTAAAGTCGAGATATACCACATCATAATTGTGCCCCTCGTCCACCGATTCGAAAACTGATGAAAAGAATGTTAATAGATTAGTTAGGCAAGAACGTCCGCTTGTGAAGCCATGCTGGGAATCATTGATCAATCGGTGCTTCTCCAGGTGATTTCGAATAGAGTTTGAAATGATTGCTTCCAGTAATTTGCCTACTATTGATGTTAGACTGATTGGGCGGTAGTTAGAGGATAGTGATCTATTTCCCTTCTTGAAAATCGGTATTACATTCGCTATCCTCCAGGATTCTGGTACTACACCTGTTTTTAAGGACATGTTAAACAACTTTGCTAAGGGCATACTAAGCTCTTCCTTACATTCCTTTAATACTCTGGCAAATATCTCATCGGGACCAGGTGACTTTTTGGCTTTAGTTTGTCTATTTGCTTACTAACATCGTTACTAGTCACTACTATCTCACTTAATTTGTTTTCTTCACTATCTCTGAATAGAGTCGGTGCCTCGGGTATCATGTTTAAATTTTCGGTGGTGAAAACTGTTGAAAAATATTTATTCAAATTATTGCTCATTTCTCCGTCGTTATCAGTGAGCTCGCCGGAGTCTGACCGTATTAGTCCAATCTTTTCTCGTGTTTTAGTTTGATACATTTGGTAGAATCCTTTGAGGTTTGTCTTCGCCTCCCTTGCTATCCTTACCTCATTATTCCTCTTTGCTTTCCTTATCTCGGTTTTAATCCTACTCGCCAAAACCCTATAATAGTACCGGAGGTGCATTTCGCCACGATTTATCCTTCTACCTATAGCCTTCCTTTGGCCAATGATGTTCTTTAAATAATTATTTATCCATTTAGGGTCATTGTTGTCTGATCTGAGTTTTTTGTATGGTATGTTCTGTTTTTGTGCATTAAGTAACTCACTATTTAAATTGTCGTGGAACTCGGCAATCTCAGATCTCGTTATCAGGTCGGTGTCATCTGTCAGGTTCACAGCCAAGCGCGACACCCCCTCTCTCAGCTGCCTCTTTAAAATGTCAAAGTTTGCCTTTCTGAAATCTGGTACTTTAGTGGAATTTTCCTTAAGTCTGCCCTGAAAATCTAACTGGAATCGAATTTCTTTGTGATCGCTGTTTGCAAGTTCGTTCCCTACCTCGACATTGCTAATGAGGTTTTCTCTGTTCGACAGAACTAAATCGAGTATATTATTACCCCATGTGGGTTCGGTTATATGTTGACTTAGGAAACAGTCCTGGATCGTCTCGAGAAAATTCTCTGATTCTGAGTCACCAGTAAGGTCAGTCCAATCTATTTGGCCAAGGTTACAGTCGCCTACTATACAGACATTGCTGTGTATGGAAGCCCTGCGCATTTCATCCCAAATAAGTCGCTCATTGATGCTATCAAGATTGGGGGGGTCTATATATTACTCCTGATTAATTTTTCCAACCATCGCTTAATTCTATCCAAATTGTTTCTGTATTCCTCTCAGTTTTTATTTCCTTATTTATTTCACACTTCAGATTATCCCTAACATAGATTGCTACTCCGCCTCCTTTCCTGGTCTGCCTATCGGTATGGAACAGTTTGTAACCTGCAATTTGGTATTCGACTGGTAACTCACGTGTGTCTAGGTTGATCCATGTTTCAGTGAATGCAATTATATAGATTTTTTCGGTACATACCAAGACCCTAATATCATCCATTTTGTTTCTCATACTTCTACTGTTCGCATAGTAAACATTTAAGTTAGTCGTGTTCTGAGTCCTCTCCTTACCGCGTTTAGTTTTAAACTCCCTGTCTAATTTAGTTTTGTCATCATTCCTAACACTATTTCCCTGTAATCTTTCACTTTGTTTACCCGCTCCCAAAGCAGTCTCCTCCACCCCGGTGCTCATATGTTCTCTTAGCAGTTTAAAGACTTCGATATCTTTTGAATTGCCCCCTCTAGAGCCCCAGCCAGGGTTGCTACTCCATCCCTAGACAGGTGCACCCCATCCCTAGCATAAAGGTCCCTTCTGCCATAGAAGTTGTCCCAGTTGTCAATGAGTGGGACTGATATTGACTTGCAATATCTGTCAAAACGGTCGTTGACACCAACTGCCCTTGACAACCATTCACTGCCAACTCTCCTTCTAGGCAGGACACGGCATATGATAGGGATCCCTCCCTTAGTCCTAATACGATCTATAGCTGCCTTGAACTTATCAAGAAGCTCCGCGCTCCTACACCGGCCAATATCATTGCCTCCTGCACTGAGGCAGATAATGGGTTTGTTTCCATTACCAGACAAGATATTGTCCATCCTGTCAATTATATCCCCCACCCCAGCTCCTGGCAAACACACCCTCATCCTATTTTTGTTTTTACCACAAAAAGCCCTGTCCATGTACCTTACCTGTGAGTCACCAACAATTAAAGTTTTTATACCTTCCTTGTCATCCGTGTCCCTGACTGTACTAACGTCCAATTCGTCTATCAAGGGACTGAACGGGTTGGTACACTTAGCTGTTGTTGTCGTATCCTTGGTGTACTTCTTCACCACCAGCTTCGTCTTCCCATTACTCACAACTTTCCACTCGTTTGAGTTTTCGTCAGACACTGGCTTTACTCGTCCAGCCTCTCTTTTTAACTTCGCCAGTTCTTTCCTTAATTTCAGGTTCTCCAACGTGGCCCTCTCAATTTCTAACTTGGCCCTCGCCAATTCTTCAATGGACCACTCCAGTTTGGTCAACAAACTCTCATACCCAAGACTGCACATAGCACTGGCCATATCTGATAATTATCCCTCTGGAGCTAACCCTGCCATGACCTTTCCCCTAGTGAGGTCAGAACGTCCTAGGGTGAGTTGCCTACTGTGGGAAGTGTATTCATTCAGGTGTGTCTGAAAGTCAGTGTCGAGTAACGTAAATCATAATGTGTTAGTACCCCGATATAATAGTGATATTAATGTGTCCATGTCATTGAGTGAATTAATAAATAGTTGTATCGAAGAGGTGTTTAACAAGTTGTCCCTTTAAGAAGTAATATGCGTGTATTGACATACGAGATAAGATAAGCGTATTGACGCTGAGTAAATAACATCCCAGCCACGCTACCATGTTTCCCATCTTTTCATTACTACTCTCTATACTTCTCCTTATATATGTAATATCTTCTTCTTCTCTCATTGTGTTCTGTCGCATTATATGGTTGTTATAGTCTTGGTCGTGGTTTTTATAATCATAGTCGTGGCTGTTATAATCATGGTCGTGGTTGTTATAATCATGGTCGTTGGTGTTATAATCACGGTCGTGGTTGTTATAATCATGGTCGTGGTTGTTATAATCACGGTCGTGGTTGTTATAGTCTTGGTCGTGGTTTTTATAATCATAGTCGTGGTTGTTATAGTTATGGTCGTGGTTGTTATAATCATGGTCATGGTTACTATTATCAGGGTCTTGGTTATGATCATAGTCGTAGGTGTTATAATCATATTTGTGGTTGTTATAATCATGGTTGTGGTTGTTATAATCATGGTTGTGGTTGTTATAATCATAGTCGTGGCTGTTATAATCATGGTCGTGGTTGTTATAATCATATTTGTGGTTGTTATAATCATGGTTGTGGTTGTTATAATCATAGTCGTGGCTGTTATAATCATGGTCGTGGTTGTTATAATATCTGGTCGTTGGTGTTATAATCATAGTCGTGGCTGTTATAATCATAGTCGTGGCTGTTATAATCATGGTCGTGGTTGTTATAATATCTGGTCGTTGGTGTTATAATCATAGTCGTGGCTGTTATAATCATAGTCGTGGTTGTTATAATCATGGTCGTGTTAGTTATAATCATGGTCGTGGTTGTTATAATCATAGTCGTGGCTGTTATAATCATGGTCGTGGTTGTTATAATATCTGGTCGTTGGTGTTATAATCATAGTCGTGGCTGTTATAATCATAGTCGTGGTTGTTATAATCATGGTCGTGTTAGTTATAATCATGGTCGTCGTTGTTATAATCATGGTCGCGGTTGTTATAATCATGGTCGTTGGTGTTATAATCATGGTCGTGGCTGTTATAATCATAGTCGTGGTTGTTATAATCATAGTCGTGTTTGTTATAATCATAGTCGTGGTTGTAATAATCATAGTCGTGGTTGTTATAATCATGGTCGTGGTTGTTATAATCATAGTCGTGGTTGTTATAATCATGGTCGTGGTTGTTATAATCATGGTCGTGTTTGTTATAATCATAGTCGTGGTCGTGGTGCTTACAGTATCTAATTTTCTATAGGAAGGAATAGCATAAAGGTTAGAATAATTAGTTAAAGAAATATTCGCCATAAGGAGAGAAATGTACACTCTGTAGCCTCGTAAGGTCCGAAAATGCTCTGGTAAAGTTGAAACTGCTCATCCAGACGAATGATGAAACTCAGCTCCCCCCGACCTGTTATCTCTAACTATTGTCTGTTTCCCCTTCTTTCTTCTATTTATTCATCTTGCTTCCTTTACTAATCCAAACAACATTAAAAAAAAAAGTAGGCTAAGAAAAAAGTGGGGGAGGAGGAGGGAGCCGTACGTTAACTGGAATTGTCCAGCAGGCTGACAGGGTACAGCGACATCTGTTGCCAGCATAAATAAAATCGTTAATTAATGCGTTCCTAGAGAAACCATCGACATGGGACTAGGTATTTTCCACTCTACGATTTATTTGCGATTTTTCCACGAAGTTTGATGAAAAACGATTGTGCCGTTTCGCCTGCCCAGAGCAGATACACGCACGCCTAGCGCCAAATATAAATATATATATATATATATATATATATATATATATATATATATATATATATATATCTTGATAAAATCACACGGGAAAAGGGAAACAACGGAGCACCTTAGCTTTCGTCTTTATTCAAGACATCTTCAGAGGCAACTGGATTACATGGACAGAGAGAGGCATAAATATACAGGGTGACCTCAAAAACATGAGGTCAGGTCAAAATGATGTCATCCACTAATCTCCACACCAACACACACGTAGAGGAGCTTAAGAGAAGGGGGGTGACGTGACTAGTCAGGTCAGGTCAAAAATGAGGGGACCCACTAAATAACTATCTTACATCTAGATCAAAGGTTTTCAAAGCATTTTTAACCTTGGGCCACTGACAAATAAATTTAAGTAACATATTATCAGTTTCGAACTGACCATCACTAAGGTTTACTGATTTTAATTCCTTAATCAAACTAGCTTCAACCAGAAGTCTTTCTTTGACACAAGATGATTTAAATACTTCTAAGCTTTTTTCCCAAGCAATGGGATGATTATTATTCCTAACATGAACGAACAAGGCACTGCTTTCAGATGCTGTTCTGATATTATACTTATGTTGTTTGATTCTGAGCTGCAGTGTTTTTCCTGTCTGTCCTACATAATTACAATTACATTTGCTACGTCTTCCCTAGCAACGGAGTCAAGAAACCGGCGAGTTCCCACGGGTTTACTTCCGGCTGCTGTGTATATAAGCTCTGTCTCTCCATTCAGGGGCGATGGTGGTAGAAGCGGTACCGCTCTTGCCTCGCAAGCAAGATGTCACGGATTCGATTTCCGGGCAGGCGGAAGTTGTTTGGACACTCTTCCTAGTCCCCTTGGTCCCTGTTCACCTAGCAGTAGGTAGGTACCTGTTGTAAATCGAAAGGTTGCGAATTCGTGTTCAGGGAAAGTTGTTGGAGCTTCTAAACTTGAACCGACACAATCCGGAGGAGTGGTGACCCGAGGATCACACACCCAACACAGACAAAAACCAAATACGTGCACGATGTGCTAACCAAATAAACGCAGTCGTGTAAGGCCACGGCACTATCTCTCCCACTACAATTCCCTTCCTAACCTCATGCTCCTTCCTCTGTCATCTTCCCCACTCTGACTTTCGCTACCAACAACTTTTGGAGCTTCTAAACTTGAACTGAAATGAGATTCATTCTGCCCTACGTGCCTGAACATCCAACACCTCCTCCAAGCAAGCTCCTCACTGTCCAGCTCTCATTCAACCTGGAGGACAGCAACTCGCAACACCTCCTCAAGCACGCTACTCACTGAATGTGTCTTCTGGGCAAGCTTCTCGCCACACGGCATCTCCAGCACCAGACTGTCTTTCATATAATATATTTTATATAAGAAAACCACCACCTAGAGTTTCCATCAATCCCATCCTGAGTGCTAGACAACATAAAATCACGTAACCCTACAATACCATATCTCATGGTGTTACCGCAAGCAGTAATGAGTAGGATGACACATAAACAAACACTATGTTAGGCTGTAAGTCATGTTATGTTTATTGGGTGTGCCTGCCCGTATACAGTATGTAGAGTGTTGAGATGGTTGAAGATGAGAGACCTTGAGGAGGTGAGGTGTTGGGTGGTAGTAAGGGAGCTTGTTTGTGTATAATCACCTGACGCAGCAGCCCTCACCCATCGAGAGAGGGTTGGTGAGGCGGCATGGTGTATCACTGTAGCTATTCAGACCACAGAGGCAACACCTAACCTGGTTTCTCTTGAGACTTTCAACACGTAAGTTTAACTGGTACTTATTGTGTACACAGGTAGACTGTGTCCATTGCTTCGTTTATCATTGTGACGTCATAAAAATATGGAAACTTAGGTACTCATTATAAGTGTTAAGATTATTAGACTGATTACATAGCTATGATTGTTATGTAAATATATATTGGATTAGACATTTATGTGATTGCCTATGTATGTTTTATGTGAAATACTAAAAAGAATTGTATCCAACAGGTTTGACCAAATTATAATGTTTGAGTCCAAAGTCACAAGTTTCACTAAATCCTCTAACCGCCTGATTGGCGGTTACACATGGCATAATAAAGTAGTGGGAAGAGCTGTTATTTTTTTTGTTTATGTAACGATAACCTGCAGAGAAAAAAATGCAGCGGCAGTGGATGTTTTGGATCCCCGTAAGATTAGGCCCACCTGATAATTAGACACCTTAACATTACTACCTAAGCTAACCTAACCTAACCTAACCTAACCTAAACTAACATATTTTAGTCACCCTAAACATTCTTACTGACTTGTATGGTTACTAAGACTTGCAATTCCCAAATAATTATCACGTAAGAACGGATCGAGACTCTTCAAGACTTTTGGTCACTTAGGAGCCAAGACGTCGTCCCAGTTATAACACGGGAATCCCTCTCTCACAGTCCTTCCATAACTTTTTTCTGGTAATACTGAAGGATTGGTTAACCTGTATACAGTAGTGATGATAGTGGATACTCCCCCTCAAAGTGTTTCCTGAAGTGTGCTCCTGGAATCAACACATAGCAAGGTCAGTCAAGACTGTGACGTCATAAAACACATTCTTTGTGTACCATGACTTAAAACCCCTTGCTTGATTACGATGATTTAACGTCATGATTACGATGACTTAAACCCTTGATTACGATGATTTAAACCCTTGATTGGGATGATTTAAACTCTGGATTATGATGATTTAAACCCTTGAATACGATGACATCACTTTGAATACAATAACTTTACCCCTTGAGTACAATGACAACCCCTTGAGTACGATGACTTACCCTTTGAATATGATTATGTAACCCCTTGTGTACGATGATGTAACCTCTTGAGTACGATATCCTAAACCTTTCAACAAAAATATTATCAATACTATGTTCTATGATTTGGACATGATTGACACCTGGTATTGTCTCCAAACGTGACTCAATATAATGTTCAATCCTGAGTTGTAGGTGGATGGGGTCACCTTCAAGGAAAACTGTAAACACTCACTTTGCTGTTGATGCTGTCAAACCGAATTCGTACATGTCGCTGCTCGCTAAAGTGATCACAGAACTAGTCGTTCAAATTAAGAAATATCCCTAAAATTTCTATTACAAATGAAGACGTGATTAAAAAAAATCATATTTACCTCCGCACCCATTAAAAAAAAAGCAACATTTTTTGGCTCTCTAAAGTGTACAGTAGGTCCTCGTCTTAGGCCCACACAAACATATACACACATAAATATACATGTACTGTACTCATAACACCGCATAATCTATGCATATCATACATAAAAAAATATATATATTCAGTATAAAACCAGCCTTTTCTTTTTACCAGCCTCTTCTACACCATTATGATAAGGAGATGCTGGTACATGTACTGGCCACCTGCAGGAAACGGATAACAGTCTGTCAGGCGGTAAACACCAAACCTATCTGGAGACGCGCAGTCCTTGACGCCTGCCGAGACAAACAACAATAAGTAGGGAACAATACAGTCCTTAAATCCTGAACCATAACTACCATCACCACCTGTACTACCATCATGACTACCACCATCCTCACCACCACTACCATCCAAACTACCACCACCCTGCACCAGTAAGCAACCAGCTCATGACAAGAAAGGTCACCTTAAAGAATTAAATTTGATGAAGTATTCTCCATCAAAACAAAAATATTTTGACTCGACTTAACACATAACGGATTTTGTACAGCTAATTTTTTGTATTGTTGTTGTTTATGGATCACCTGAAAATCAGACACCCCAGTTTATTTCGCTTGATGCTAACCTAACCTGACGTGTTTCCTACATGACCACAGTACACTTTGAGGTCTCAGTACACCACGTGATCTGATTAAGTTTTGCGGGATCATCTTCTTATGTTATCCCAAACGCTACTGTGGTCGTGTGTTTATGAAAACAATGTACAGGAATGTTTTGATGTTCTGACACGAAGCATGGATGAGATCACCTCTCTCTCTCTCTCTCTCTCTCTCTCTCTCTCTCTCTCCCTAACTCCATCCCTCCTTCCACTCTCCCCTCTCTCCACTTTCCCTCCCTCCCTCTATTGTCTCCTTCTTTCCTTCCTTCCATCCTTCCCTCCCTCTCACCACTATCTCTGTTTACCTTAGCCCACGCAGTACTCAGGTGCTCAAATGCTCTGGCCGAGACACTTGTAAACAGCGCCTTCAGAAGTAAAGAGGCGTGAACATTCCCAGGCGTCAATAAACACCACCTCAACGGGACTTCATATGGGCACAGACTCACCTGGGAGACTTACCTGTGAGGGAAAGACTCATCAGACTTACCTGTAAGGAATTAACTCTATACTCAGTCTAAAATGTTAAAATTGTAAGTGAGTCTCATATGAATGATGGGCTGTTAGGGGCAATATGACAGGCACTGCACTTGACCACCTTCACTTTCCCAAATAAAACTCTGGTACTCACTCATAGATGGTTCGACTTGGGAAGCTCTGGAGAACTAACAACCCTTAAGACAGCGGATCCTCTCACACCCCCCCCCCCCCACACCCCTCGGCCAAGTGTGAGTGCTGTGAACTTATTAACCACTCGACTCAGCATCAGTGTGAACTCTTACATGTCGAGAATATATAGACCAATACTGTAAAATTGGTCCGGGTTTTCTTTCGAGGACCTTTGCATGACCAATATCTGCCACCACCACTGCTTGACGGAGACCTGGCACTTCACATCACAGTATCAACGACTAGTGAGATAAAAAAATAGAGGAGAGATAGACAGATAGAGAGAGAAAAGGAGAGACTCACCTATGTGGGAGTATCCTTATGAGGAAAATGGAGTCGACGTAAACGGGGGCAGATATTACGGCAGCAATCCATGAGAGGGTGTAGACGTACCACTGAAAGAAGCAGATAAACATTTTGTAACACAACTTGGTAATGGGTGAAATGTGTCGGGAATTTACCCTTTGCCATATAGAAACATTTCCAGGATAGGTACACATTGGGACTTAACTCTGGCGGCCATTTTGTGCAAATTCAAAATGTCTGCCTCAATTCCACAGCCCAAACCATAAAACGCCATGTCTCAGGAACTACTGGGATGATTTTGATGATTTTGTGATCGTTTCTTATAGCTTTGAGGATGTCTGATCAATCTAACTATGTTTCGGAATGTTTTGAGGTCAAGGTCACATGATAAGTTACGGCCAAGTTCATTTTTACCCTAAAACACCAATATCACTCGATATCTAAGACCGCTGGCACAAATTTAATGATCTTGAACTCGTTTCTTATGGGTTTGAGGATATCCGATCGATATAGCTATGTTTTGGAATGATTCAAAGACACCATTACATAATTCAAGGTCGTATAGTATAGTATAGTACAGTATAGCATAGTATAGTATAGTATAGTATAGTATAATGACTCCAACCAACCAGCCAACCAGTGACTCATTCTCACACCACATTAGTAAGTTTGTATACCGCTAGGCACTGATAAGGGTGTGTGTTGATTAATTATCTATACACAGGAGATAGACAAAATTGATTGCATCACCAGTTAGGTAATTAAGCGCTCTGGTTTCACCACCATAACGAGGTCTCATGAACTGTGGTTATATAGTATAAAGGCAATAAACGAATTTAAATGACATTACATGTAGTGATTAACGACAGCAACACAACACCAAGACCGGATGTAAACGTTAGTCTGTTTAACGAGAATGAATTTAAAAGAGATTATAAATAATGATTGAGTGGACTATATAATAAAAGAGTATTAAACTAACAAAAGACAACTATTAGCTCACAAAAGAGAATGATATAAACAATATAAGACAAACAAGATGAAAATTGCAAAAACAAAAAATAATAATCACAGCTAAATATATATAGACCCCCACGGGCCTGGTATTTACGTCAATGCTTAATAGTAATAATCCACAGATGCGTACAATTACCATAATGAAAATATACAAAACCAAAATAAATAAATACTGGACAAAAAGTGAGTTCTTATAAGGTTCACTAACGTTATTCCCAGCGAAGTCGTGTGTACAGGAAGTGACGTCACAGTGTTGTCTGTGTGTTGTGTCTATTTGTGTATACTGTACTGGGTTAGACGAGTTGAGAAAGAAGAGAACTGCACGGATTGTATTTGACGTATATGTGTGTGTGTGCGACTCGTTGTGTAATGGTCAGCATTCTCGCCTCACAAGCGAGCGGATCCTCGGGCTGAGTGAAACTATGGGAAGTTTCTTTACGACAATTGCCTCTGTCTACCCAGCAGTAATTGGGAACCTGAATGTTAATCGATTTGCGGATTATTCCGGGGTAATGATTAGCCAGTGCAGTTGGTGAGTTGTCCGGTCTTCTCGGACACTGGGTCATGCAGCTCGTTAACTTAGGGTGTGGTTGTTGTGTTGGCTACACCTTCAACAAATTCACACCAAGGTGGCCCTGGGCCGGCCATCCTTGATTTCGGGGGGCTTCAATTATTATTTGTGTGTGTGTGTGTACATGTATATGTGTGTGTGTGTGTGTGTGTGTGTGTGTGTGTGTGTGTGTACGTGTGTGTGTGTGTACAGGGCCGGTGCTGATCTCCAGATAGTATAAGCACCAGCTGTTAATGGGTTGCTCGTTATTACAAGGTCGGCAGGGGCGAGTGTACAAAGGTTCGTGTACAAGTCAAGAGCATGTTAATATTCCATTAAGTGACCTTTAGGGAATATCACAACTGATAGTGGGATCGTTAGCTAGAGAGAGAATTGTCCACTTTCAATTTCCTGGAATGTGTGCGAGTGTAATAGTTAAATGTATTGTTCGTTAAAGTAAATGTCTCTTTTGTGCACCGCATAAATTTTGGTCCATTTGTGCATTGAATAAGCTAAATCTCACGGTTGTGCAATACTGTCATAACAAATAAGATATATTACTTTCTCTGCCAATTAGTGAATTATTGTTAAACAAATAAACGAAGAAAGGAGAAACAGGACCAACGCCTTCGTCTTAAATGAACAGACGGGAGTTTAAGTATTTTCTTGAGTTTATCCAGCAAATCAGGCGTGACAAAAATTCCCGTTTTCTACGAACCTGGGCACGGCCGAAGTTCATGTTGTAGAAGTGGTCAAGGAGAGGGTCGCTCTCGAGGCTAGCTTTTGCAGACATTTTGTCGTTCTGGCTAGTGGTACGACGTTGGGTTTCGAAGGAGTGTTGTGGCGGCCTGGGTTGTAAGTCACTTTGCTGCACCTGACCGTACTTGATGTTCATCACCGGTCTGGAAAAAAGTTTGATGATATTATTATTTTAACATCGTGGTGGAGTGGGCTGTGTGATGAGTATGTTACAAAATCGAGAACAATGGCATTGACTGTAAAAGTAAGAAGAGGCCGAAAGTCTAGACGAAACATTAATTGTATCTATATGTTTAATTCACACGACCAAAGAACATACTTGCTGTCAACAGATTCACAAAATTGCAGTATATTCCTCGTATCAAAGAAATTATGAATAGTTTTTCACTGGTTAAGTTAAAACACACAAAATGGCATTCAAGAATAGCATTTAAATCATACGGAGTCTACCTTAAATAGATAATAATTACCATTAACAGTTGTAAATATAAGTAGTTCAGATAGAGCCTCCGTATGATTTTTATACTATATATTGATATTAAAGTTTTGTGTTTAAGCCATTTAAGTGAATCCTTCCATCTTTATTTAAGAGAGATATTCATCGTAAGAACCTTTGAATATCTGACCTCTGGTTTTAATCTCACCAAAGTTGAGTATATTTACGAATAAAGGTACGTACTCAGCAGTTCATGTTTATTCATTAATCTGAACATCATACAGACATCACAATAATGAACATAATAACATTCTCGCTATCATTGTTAAAGGCGTTACGTATACTCAATGGGTTTATGAATAATAAAGAATGTTACGTGATTCTTCAAACCAAACAAAAGGGAGGGTCGCTTATATACCAGTCTAATCCGGTTTGTTAGCCAAGAATGAGATAATTACAGTAGCCCTAGATTTTCCTCTGGCAAGTTAGTAACGCTGTACCCATACCGGAACACTCAGCATGTAAACTTTGTGATAAACCTTTAAAGCATACACTTGAACACTATATTATTGAATGTGACACTGTAAAAGACTTCAGGCCACCTGACTTACTGTATCTTGAACTATGTAATTACTTCATTGAATCAGGTGTGCTTGAGGACATTCTTGCTGTTTATCCCAAATTTGCTAGCCCACACTGATTAGTCTTCAACTAGAATATGACTCCAATGTATGTGATCCACTGACCCATATATGCTGCTGGTGAATGTGATGTATTTCCTTCTTTGTGTACGAACCTCTGTCCTGCGTGGCAGTGAACAGTGGCATTACCCACATGAATCTGACCTATATATAGTGTCAATGAATATGATGCATTCTTTGTGTACGAACCTCTGTCCTGTATGGCAGTGAAAAGTGACATTACCCACATGAATCTGACCGACGTATATGTATGTATGTGTGCGTGTGTGCATGTATATGTACGTGTACATGTATATGTGTATGTATATACGCATATGTATGTATATGTGTGTGTGTGTGTGTTTACATATATGTATATGTACTGTCAATGAATATGATGCAAATCTTTGTGTACGAACCTCTGTCCTGCATGGCAGTGAACAGTGACATTATCCATATGAATCTGACCTCTATACATTTATAGTTGTTAATGAATATGATGTATTTCTTTGTGTATGAACCTCTGTCCTGCGTGACAGTGAGAAGTGATACCACCCTCAGTGTCAAGACCTGACTGAATTACTCAGAATAGGCAAACTGTACTACAAGCTCTGCCAATAAATTTGTTAAACTAAAAAATGAAGAGAGACAGCAATGGATCATCAAATTATCGTCCATATTTTCCGTGACGTCAACGACACGCTCGGATGACGAGATGCGGGAGAAGGGTCGACACTGGCACGCAATGTTCCCCTCTGCTGACCATTGGTTTTAGCCGGAGTGCATCACAAAGTAGTGTAAAAATACTTAATGTAACACTCGCGCTTACACTCAACCTCGTGATCGCAGACATATCATTACAAACAATACGCACATGTCAGCCAATGCAAAAAAATATCCTGACTCTAGACGCGTTCATACTGTACGTATATTAGCTGGGTTGGATTTGTCTTCGCCCAATGTTGACGATTGGAATCTTGATACTTTTTGGATTGGTTGTACAAAGTAAAAACTGACAGCTAACATAATTCAAACAAAAAGACACGAGCTATATCATCTTACTATCCATTTCATTTGGACTGTCACGGACGCATCATATCACACACCACATCATCGGCATCATCATCATCGTCATCATCATCATCATAGCCACACAAACAAAACAACAAGACCGAAGGAGAAGAAAGAAAACCAGGAAAGAAGATTGATTAAGAAAGAAATGCCAGGAGAGAAGAAAGAAAACAGAAGCTCCGGCCGAAATAACCAAAAGGCGAAGTAGCCACAGGGTTCTGTTCTTTCACCTACTCTCTTTCCTCTTTTTATCAATGATTTACTACACACAACAACTAATTCTATCCATTCTTACGCTGATGGTTCTACTCTTCACTCTTCTTCACATTTTTCCCTTCCCCCTAATTCTCAAACTAGATCTGTTTCTGGAGCCGATATCATTAATTCATCTATCAATGCGGATCTGTGCAGCATCTCCGAATGGGGAGGTAAAAACTTGGTTAAATTCAATTGTAATAAAACACAGTATTTACCAATTACACTTTCCAAATTAGATGATCTCCCACCAATCACATTTCAGGACGCAATCACTCTGCCAAATTCTAAAATAGATATGCTAGGCCTCACCATTTCCTCTAATATGTCACGGAATCCACACTTCCACAACATTGCTAAAGCTGCTTCCCGAAAGCTAGGAATGCTGTACAGATGCCGTAGCTACTTTACTCCTGAGCAGTTGCTTCAAGTATATAAAGGATTCATTCGTCCTAACTGGGAGTACTGCTCTTATATCTGGGGTGGCACTTCTTCTGTCCAACTGTTAGATAGGGTGGAATCAAAGGCATTTCGTCTTATCAACTCTCCTCCTTTAGCTGATAATCTTTCTTCCTTTTTTCTTTGCCGCAATTTTGCTTCACTCACTCTCTTTTACAGGTACTTTAACGGGCAATGTTCGGTGGATTTGGCATCCTGTGTACCGCGGGCAAGGTCGAGGGCTGGTAACACCCGTCTAGCACCTTTTCTCTGTGGTTGTCGGTCACACTAGAATAACCCGTTATAGTACCTCCTTCTTTCCTCACACAGCCAAACTGTGGAATGCTCTGCCTTTTTCTGTGTTTCCATACTCATACAATCTGTCTCACTTCATAAGAACATAAGAAAATAAGGAGTCTGCAATAGGCCTGGGCATGGCAGCTCCTGTCGAGAGTTACAACCACTCTCTATCATCCATGAATCTATCTAGCCTCCTTTTGAAACTTTCCAGAGTTCCAGCATTTACTACAAAGTTGGTAAGCTTGTTCCACTCGTCCACCACTCTATTTGTGAACCAGTTTCTTCCTATCTCCCTCCTAAACCTAAACTTATCCAACTTAAATCCGTTGCTCCGAGTCCTATCCTGCTCGGATATTATAAGAACTTTATCTATATCCCCTTTATTGATTCATTTCACCCACTTAAATACTTCTATCATATCTCCCCGCACTCTTCGTCTTTCTAGGGAATGCAAGTTAAGTTTCTTTAACCTATCCTGATATGGAAGGTTTCTATGTCCCGGAATCATTTTCGTCATTCTTCGCTGCACCGACTCTAGTGAATTGATATCCATTCTATAATAAGGGCACCAGAACTGAACCGCATAATCGAGGTGCGGCCTGACTAGCACAAGATATAGTTGCAATAAGACCTCTGCACTCTTACTACTTACACTTCTAGATATAAAACCAATACTCTGTTTGCCTTATTTCGAACATTAACGCACTGTTTTCTAGGCCGTAGGTCCGGGCTTACAAGTACCCCTAGGTCTCTTTCACAAGTCGACTTCTCTAGGTTGATGTTGTTCAGGCTGTATACATTGTCAGTATTTGTTCTTCCAATATTAAGTACGCTGCACTTGCTGGTGTTGAATTTCATTTGCCATTTTTCAGACCACCCCTGAAGTTTATTTAGATCCTCCTGTAATGCATTTGCATCCTGCCCTGAATTAATCTGCCGCCCTATTTTGGTGTCATCCGCAAACTTGCTTATGTCACTGCTGATCCCAGTATCTAGAATTCTAGATCGTTTATGTAGATTATGAACAAGAGTGGGCCTAGTACTGACCCCTGGGGAACCCCACTGGTTACACGGCCTTGAAGTGGGTCAAAATTTCCAATGCCCGTAAAAAAATTATTGTGCGAGATCTACAGTACGTGTGTCACTGTTTACCATCGAATCTGGTTGGAGTATATTAAAATAAACTCAAGATGAGGTTCGAATCATTGCAAGTTTTCATTTCCCTTTGCCTGTGTGGATGAAGCTTACCACTAATGAAAACCTATAATGTAAACATATGTAGTATACAGACATACAGTATTATTAACAACAGCAAACTTTTCTCTTTCTCTCCCCGTCTTTCTCCCTCCCAATCTCATCAGCAGTGTCGACAATAAGACCTCAGTCAAGTAGGTTTTTCCTTAGTTGCTTTTTGTTTACCCTTCTCTCATCTGGTGTTACGTCATACCATGTGTTGACACCCGACGCTGCGAGCTGCTAGCATGGAGGACAATGAATAATAATGAAGGAAACATTATATTCTGGCAATGGCACAATGTGGGTCGGAGGATAGGGGGTTGGATCATCTGCAGATTAGACCCCCAGCTTATTTCAACTGAATATTAAACACCCAAACTCTACCCTAACAACGAAACCTAACCTAACCTAATGCAACCTAACTTACCTTACCTAACCAAACCTACTCTAACCTAACCACACCTAACCTAACCCTCCCAGGTAGTGTTGTGGTAGTTATTTTCCAGGTGAAATAAGTTAGGTTGTCTAATCTCCAGGTAATTCGCGAAGTTTTTCTCAACAGTAAGCTTGAAAGACAAAATGTGTCCTATTTGTTCAGCTCCTTCTGGTGTGTCATTCATGAAACCTTGAGCTTTAGTTTGTGTTCTGACCTCACTAGGGGAAAGGTCACGGCAGGGTTAGCAATGTCGAGGTAGGGAACGAACTTGCAAACAGCAATCACAAAGAAATTAGATTCCAGTTAGATTTTCAGGGCAGACGTAAGAAAAATTCCACTGAAGTACCAGATTTCAGAAGGGCAAACTTTGACAGTTTAAAGAGGCAGCTGAGAGAGGGGGTGTCGCCCTTGGCCGCGAACCTGACAGATGACTTCGACCTGATAACGAGATCTGAGATTGCCGAGTTCCACGACAATTTAAATAATGAGTTACTTAATGCACAGAGGCAGAACATACCATACAAAAAACTCATATCAGACAACAATGACCCTAAATGGATAAATAATTATTTAAAGAACATCATTGGCCAAAGGAAGGCTATAGGTAGAAGGATAAAGCGTGGCGAAATTTACCTCCAGGATTATTATAAGATATTGGCGAGTAGGGTTAAAACCGAGATAAGGAAAGCCAAGAGGAATAATGAGGTAAGGATAGCAAGGGAGGCAAAGACAAACCCCAAAGGATTCTACCAAATGTATCAAACTAAAACACGAGAAAAGATTGGACCAATACGGTCAGATACGGGCGAGCTAACTGATAATGACAGAGAAATGAGCAATAATCTGAATAAATATTTTTCAACAGTTTTCACCACCGAAAATTTAAACATGATACCCGAGGCACCGACTCTATTCGGAGATAGTGAAGAAAACAAATTAAGCGAGATAGTAGTGACTAGTAACGATGTTATGAAGCAAATAGACAAACTAAAGCCTAATAAGTCACCTGGTCCCGATGAGATATTTGCCAGAGTATTAAAGGAATGTAAGGAAGAGCTTAGTATGCCGTTAGCAAAGTTGTTTGACATGTCCTTAAAAACAGGTGTAGTACCAGAATCCTGGAGGATAGCGAATGTAATACCGATTTTCAAGACGGGGGATAGATCACTATCCTCTAACTACCGCCCAATCAGTCTAACATCAATAGTAGGCAAATTACTGGACGCAATCATTTCAAACTCTATTCGAAATCACCTGGAGAAGCACTGATTGATCAATGCTTCCCAGCATGGCTTCATAAGCGGACGTTCTTGTCTAACTAATCTATTAATATTCTTTTAGTCAGTTTTCGAATCGGTGGACGAGGGGCACATTATGATGTGGTATATCTCGACTTAAGCAAAGCCTTCGACAGAGTCCCCCACGAAAGACTAATTAGAAAGGTAGAAGCACCTGGCATCAAAGGTAACATCCTTAAATGGATTAGGGCGTGGTTACAGGACAGGAAACAGCAAGTGAGCATTAACGGCACTAAGTCCCATTGGAGCAACGTCACAAGTGGAGTTCCTCAAGGCTCAGTACTTGGACCATTATTATTTATTATATACATAAACGACATAGATATTGGCATAGACAGCAACATAAGTAAATTTGCTGATGACACTAAAATAGGACGTGTTATTAAATCTGACGAGGACTCAGCAAAACTACAGGAAGATCTAAACAAATTTTTCGAATGGTCGGAAAAATGGCAGATGAAATTCAACATGGACAAATGTAAAGTACTCAGTATAGGAGATGTAAACAGGGAAACCAGATACCAGATGAACAACGACGCCATAGGGAAATCCGACTGCGAGAGAGATTTAGGAGTAATGATAAGCAGGAACCTTAAGCCAAGTAAACAATGTGTTTTTGCTCGTAACAAGGCTAATAAAGTACTTGGGTTCATACAAAGGAGTGTTAGTTACAAGACTAGGGAGGTCATCCTAAAACTGTATCTTGCGCTTGTGAGACCACACCTGGATTACGCAGTTCAGTTCTGGTCACCGTATTACAGAATGGATATAGAATCATTGGAAGGAATTCAGAGGAGAATGACAAGACTAATTCCGGGCATTAGGAGCCTTGAGTATAGAGACAGGTTAAAGCATCTTAATTTGCACTCCCTCGAGAGACGTAGAGCGAGGGGCGACCTGATAGAGGTGTATAAGTGGAAGTCAGGACTAAACAAAGGGGACATTACAAAGGTACTCAAACTATCCAACCAGGAGCGAACTCCTAACAATGGTTTTAAATTAGACAAATTTAGATTTAGGAGTGAAATAGGTAAACACTGGTTTGGAAACAGAGTAGTGGATGAATGGAAGAAGTTACCAAATATCATCATTAACTCAAATACGCTGAATAGCTTCAAACATAGGTTGGATGCTTATATGAGCAATAGGGGTTGGGTGTAAACGGGACTGCCCAGTATGGGCCAATAGGCCCGCTGCAGTTTCCTCCATTCTTATGTTCTTAAATGTAAAAAAAAAAAATTGGTTGAAACACGAATGTAATAAAATCATTACTGGAGACTAAGATGAACGGTCATTTGATACGCTTTGTAAAACGTTAACAATAGTGGCTAGAAATGCCTTTTTTTTTCATATAATTTGTCATTACACACACCTCCAAAACATTTATTTATTTATACCATTAAAATTATTAGGCTATTCTTCGCCTAATGTCATAAAAGATAGTAAACTTAGACAACGACAGAAATTGCGATCCACGACAAAGTACTGTATAACAGACTTCCTATCAGAGATAACGAACGCAGGGGGATACCCTGTCAGATCCACTTAATCACACCACACTTTTACTCTCATATGCGTCCCGCCTTCCTTTGCCGTAAACCCCTTCAATAACAGATTCAAACTTAGACAGTGAAATAATGATGGACAAATTGTCATGCAAAGGGGCGGAGTGAGTTACGAATTATTATATGGGTTTATCCTATCATATTATGTGTGACCAGAAAACACCATTTCAGTAATTCTATCAACGCTCACTCTTTTTAATCGAATTAAACCTCCTCGGAGCTCAATATCTATCGCTCTGTGACCGTACCTCACTTTCCTCTAGTTTTGTCACGTTTAATATCAAAGAATCATGGATACATCTGCCTAAACTGAACTCGCCACCACTGACACTGGTAGATAGTTATCCTGATTGTGTAGAATGTTTTTCCCTCCTAATATGAGAGTCACTTGCACCATTATCACGCCTGCTGTCATACACACTCTTCTCTACCTCAGAATTCCCCTACAACTTTCCATGTCTCGTCCACCTCCCATATTTTACACTCCAAGTACCCTCCCTCACCATTCTCGTGACAGGCACTCCAAGTACATAAAGAGCCAATGCAACTGAGCAATTTTATTATTCCAATTGGTCTCTGAATAGGCTACAGTTATGACTTTGTACCCAACGGCTTCTCTACGAACTCAGATAATAAAGTACAATAAATTATGATGCCTTCTAACTCTGTCAATGGTACAGTACGTGACGCCAGACAGCCATTGTTGACTATTCTAATCCTCTTCACCACTGATCGGCTCGTTAGCCGCTTGGGCAATCGGTCACGTCTCTGTCACGCACTGTTGGCAAGTACTGGGCATGTACCGGCTCCTGAATGCTCCTGAACCTGCTCCAGTGTTGGTCAAGTCTGGTCATGAAGGAACTCACACTCGGTGCCGTCGCAACATTTTCTGGCAGAGTGTTCCAAGAATTCACAACTCTCACTCCGAAAAAGTTTGCCCTCACAGTTTTCTGGACTTGCAGCTTCTTCAATCTTGAGCTGTGACCCCTTGTGGGGCGAGCGTCCACCAGCTCCAAGTAAGGAAACTCGACTGAGTAGTGTCCCTTGAGATGGTTATACACCTCAATTAGATCGCCCCTTGCCTACCTGCAGTATAAGCTAGGCAAGTTCAGGCGCCCCAATCTCTCAGGGAAGTTGAGGTGCCGAAGTGCAGGCACCAGTCTCGTAGCCCTCCCTTGAACATTTTCAACCAACTGACAGTCCCTAGCATATCTCGGGGACCAGACAGGGTGACAGTACTCCAGATGGGGAAGCACTTCACTCTTGAAGATCGTTACGAGGAACGGACCGTCTAGATATCTGAACGGCCTTCTTATAAGTCTCAATAATTTATTTGCCTAATTTACCTTCTTCTCTCAATGGAATGAGAACTTCAGCTCATTGTCAACATACACACCTAGGTCCTTCTCACATTCAGTCTCAAATAGTGCAGTTTCTTCATCCCGTTGAGACATATGATATCCCTCCGTACCATTGGTACGCCCCAAGTGCATCCTCTTACACGTCGTGACATTGAATCTCAGCAGCCACTTCTTTGACCATTCTTGGAGCACACATTGATCCTTCTGCGGCTCTTCACAGTCCGCTTGGTTCTTGATTTCCCGAAATAACTTGGCGTCATCGGCAAACATTTGTATGGAGAAGTATACAGCATAACGCATATCATTTATGAAACAAACAAACAACAGCGGGCCCAATACACTGCCCAGTGGTACCCCGCTTATGACAGGTACAAATGATGATTTCGTGCCATTAATCACCACACACTGCTTGCGGTCATGTAGCAAGTCTTCGATCCACGCTAGGACATTTCCCCGAATTCCGTACAATTCTACAGTAGTTTGATTTTCAGCCTTTCGTGGGGGTACATTGTCGAAAGCCTTGGCAAAATCTAGGTATATATTGTCGATATTACCACCCCGTTCCAGAATATGGGTCCAAATATCCAATACCTTGAGCAATTGTGTTAAGCAGGAGCGCCCCGGCATAAAACCGTGTTGGCAATCCTTTACAAGGTTGTTTCGTAGATGTTCCATCGTGGCATCTCATAATACTCTCAAGTACTTTTACACATTATGCTGGTCAGGCTCACTGGCCTATAGTTGTTCGTGGAGTGACGATCGCCCTTCTTGAAGATAGGACTCACATGAGCCATTTTCCAATTGCTGGGACCTTTTGTTCATCCAGGCATTTACAAAACAGGATATTCAGGAGCTCGGCAAGCTCGTTGCACAACTCTCTTAGCACTCTGGGATGCACCATGTCAGGGCCGGGACTCTTATGGACCTTTAGCTTTGACAGTTTTTATCGAATACCCTCTTCTGTGAACACAATATGGGTCAGCGCTGTGCCGAACCGTCTGTCCTCAAACCTGGAAGGTTAATCGCATCCTCTCTTGTGAACACCGAGGAAAAGAAGCTGTTCAATGCCTCAGCTTTATCTTGGTCAGAATCTGCGTAACTACCATCTTCAAGCCTCAGGTCTGATACTCCTACTCGCGTTTTTATTTTCGACTTTGCATAGCGGTAAAACGCCTTTGCTTTTGACTTGACCTCGCTTGCAACCAGCCTCTGGAACTCCTTTTCAGCCCTTCTACACTCTGCCTTTGCTTGGTTTCTGGCTCTTGCATGCATCCTCCTGTCCTGCTCATCGTTTGACCCAACCTACGTCTCGAATTTCTTGGTTTTCTTCTTAACTTTGTCGAGTACCGCATGGTTCATGTATAGGAATCCCCTCGTATTCCTAGAGGTACTGGGTTTGGTCTTGGGTATGTGTTTATCGATCAAATGGGTCACTTTACTAGTTATGATATTCAGCGTAGTGTCTGCGTTCTTGTGCCTTAATGAGTCAGGCCAGTGGATACCCCTCCTCTCTTACCTCATCCCGTTGTAATTTCCCTTGTAATATTTGCACCTTGGCCTGGCCTTATCTTGAACTAGGTAACAGTTAGATCTGAATGACAACACCATATGGTGACTCGTGCCAACTGGGGCAAGGTGTTCCAGTTTGGCCACCATACCCTCCTCGTTTGTTATGATGAGGTCTAGTGGCTTGGGTATTTGCTCCCCTCTGTAATGTGATGGGTCTCTAACATGTTAGAACAGAAAATTATCTCAGAGTTTCTACAAAAAGAGTAGCAGGGTTATTCAAATCATTTGGGGTGAACTCGTTTCTCCAGTCGATGTCGCCATAATTAAAGTCCCCCATGATAAGGAGGTGGCTAGGGTTGAGCATCGCTGCGTTGTCTATTAAGACTCTTAAGTTCCTTTGATTTAGTGGGCCACAGTTTGGGGATCTGTAGATACACCCGACAATAAGTAAGTCCCCTCCTTTTAATTTAATTTTACACCACTTGGACTCTTCAAAAACATCCTCTCCCTGTATCTTCGCCTGGCTGGCTCTAAGGTCTTGCTTAGCATAGATAACCACACCCATCTTGTAAGTTTCTTGAGAAAGGTTCGTAAATGAGTCATATCCAGCAATACTGAACTCACATTCCTCTGGGTCGATTCTCCTCTTCTTGTACAACAGTTCTACAACTCCTACAATATCGGGTTGGTGCACCTTCAGTTGTGTTTCAAACTCCTCTCTCTTATCAAGGAATGTGTCAGTATTAGTGTACATGACACTTAAGCCAGAATTTGTTCTCGGTAACGTCTCTGCTCTTAGTAACTCTGGCCCCCCATCCATTCTCAGAAGCTGCAGCACTTGCTAAGTACACTGTATTTTGCAAGGCGTGGTTAGAAATGCCATTGCTTTCACGGCGCTCGCCTCCTCCCCGTTAATAGGCGGAGCTGGTGCCACCTCCCGGGTAGGGGGTAGAGCAGGTGGAGGGTGCCCTGCTGCCCCCTGGCTCTGTGTCAGCACACTTGCTTCCACTACCCTCTCCCTGAATATAACCCATGTACAGTAATTGTACACCCGTCCTCGTTTCTCCTTGACCCCTCCCTCTTCTGCTTCAAGCCCTGCAGGAGCTACCTGTGCTGTTCCTTCTGCATTACCGTGCGATCTGGGTGAATGAATGCACTCCGAAATGCCTCGCTCCTTGCTAAGTTTTTTGCCTGCCGAATAACCTCCCATTTCTCCTCCTCACACACTAGTGTGATCCTGAGGGGGCGAGGCTTTTCCACCTGCTTTTGTCCCAGTCTCCTCACATCCTGAGGGGTTAATGGCATCTTCAGAACTTCTGTAAAAATATTCTTAAAATGCATCTTATCGTGTTACCCTACTCTCAGTTCCCTCTGCCTGGCTCTCAGGGACTCCAAAAACTATTACATTGTTCCTTTGCTGGAAACGTTCCCGTTGTTCCTCCTCTCTGCTAACAGTAGGTCCATTAATTTTCAGTTTTTCGACACACTTCTTCAGAGTCCCTAGCTGCTGTAGAACCTGTTCTGATCCTGCATTACTCTCCGCCACCTCCCGTGGCCCTGCTAATGCCACAGCATAACTCCTCTTAGCAACCACCTCCATCCTATCGGCTACTTCCTCAGTCTTAGCAAGCACCTCTTTCCCAACTTGTTCTAGTTTGGCAACCAGCAAGGCTCCAGCTTCATCTATTTTCGTTCCTAGGGAACTCGTTTCCCTATGGCTTGCAATCGCATCTTTCACCTTGACTATGCAGTCAGGGCAATACCATCAACAGCCTTCAACAAGTTTGCATCGTCCTAAACGTTGCAATGGTCAGGCCTGTATCATCCATATCCGCCATCCCCCCCGCAGTAATCACATATATCCCTCATTAGGGTGTGTCATAGGAGGGAAGATCAGCTAAAACTAATGGCCCATCACTTTTTTGGTAGATTTTAGTGTATATAAACAGAAAATAATTTCAGTTTCAATATTTTGCAACCTTTTGCTAGGTAAATTTTAGCGTGAAATTTATCGAAAATCTAACGTACAGCTGCATTAGTGCATTACAATTAAATAGTGAACATTGCTTTCTGACTTCATTCTTTAACAACCCAACTAACAATATTTTTTTCTGTTTCAGATTCTGATGCATTTATAAGTTGATAATATTTGCGATGGCTGCTTGTGTCAGGACGAGGAACCAAAAATCCAGCCATCTCAGTCACTATCTTGGGTCTGGGAGAGAGCTCCTGAAATCGGAGTTGCCTACATTGAGAGATGCTTTGAGATACGGTATTTTAATCAGGCAAATCAGTGAAAAGAACCAAAGAACTTACACAAACAAAGACATTGCCAGTGATATGACCAAAGCTGTCTTGGCACAGTACACTCTGGCTAACGCTCAGTTCAAGCCTCCAGTCATAACAAGTCAGAAGAAGATTAGTGAGAGACTGCTAGCCAGTTGGGAAAAGGCAAGAGATATCTCTCTTGGGAGAGGAAAACTTGCAGTTAAGGACAGCTTTGCCAAGCAACTGGACCAGTTATTTGACATAATTACTTGCAAGTGCCCAATTGTTCTCTGTCCTGAGTTTGGATGCGATCGTGACTGTAAATCCGAGGCCCACATCTCCTGTATTTGCAAGCGTGAACTGAAGATTCCTGTGATCGAACTGGCATTTGTCAAAGCACAGAGAGAGAAGACTGGCAGCATAGGGGCTCTCATGATTTCTAGCCAAGATATTAAGGAGTCCAAGAGACAGGAGGCTGCCACAGAGAGACAGAAGAGGAGAAGAGTTGCCGAGGAAAAGAGACTTGAGAAGGCCCAGGGTGAGGTAAAAAAGGCCGATGATTGGAGTCAAGCTGATTCAGAGTTTAATGACTTCCCCATGGCTGATCCGAGTGCTGACCAGGAGAATGGTGACTTTGTCCCTAACCCAGAAAATAATGATCCCAAACCTTCCAGGCATAAGATTCGAAATAGGAAAGATATCCCGAGCATAGCTCTGGCCAGCATGCGACACCACACTGGTCTCAGAGAAACTGCAGAGATAGCAACAGCTGCCTGGATTGACGGTGGTTTGATAACACCTGATGATGTTCACCTGGTGATAGATCATAACAAAGTAAGGAGAGCTCAGGGGAAACTTGTCAGTAACCTAGAAGAGGAGTTTGATAAGGGGATAAGAGAAAATGGAATCAATTGTTTGTTCTTTGATGGGAGAAGGGATGACACTAAAGTGTTCATGAAAGTTGGAGATTCTGACAAGTTGTTCCCTGCCATGGTGAAGGAGGAACACTACTCCTGCTGCAGTGAACCAGGAGGGAAGTATTTGTGGCATTTCACTCCAGAGAAAGATGACATCAGGAAACCAGCTGAGATAGTGGCAGATAACATTGTGAATTGGCTCAGAGAGAGGAACGTAGACCAGACCTTGCAGGCCATTGGAGGGGACAGCACCAACACGAACACAGGGTGGCAAGGGGGGGTCATACAGTGGATAGAGTGGAAGATTGGGAGGAAGCTGGTCTGGATTGTTTGTGACCTCCACACCAACGAGTTGCCACTCAGACATCTGATCCAGGAGCTGGATGGCAAGACTCTTTCAAACAACAGATGGTCTGGTCCTTTTGGCAAGATGCTGGACTCTGCCACTGAGTTAGAAATAAATCCGAGCTTTGAAAAAATCACAGTTGGCCCTCCACTCGTTGAGCTTGCACATACTGTCATTGACGACCTGAGTACTGACCAGTACTATGGTTACATGATTTGCAGTGCCATCAAAACTGGGGTCATGCCTGATAGACTTGCTTACCTGCAGATAGGTCCAGTCTCACATTCTAGGTGGCTCACAACGGCTCTCAGGTTCTGCAGAATTTGGGTCGCTCACCATAAACTGAAAGGGAACCAGCTTCACAACCTGAGACCTATTGTCCAATTCATCGTGAGTGTCTACTTGCCAAATTGGTTCAACACCAAGGTCAAGTCATCGTTCTCCGAAGGTCCGAGGCATGTTCTCTTCCAGCTTGAGCTCCTGAGGAGTCAGCCAAGGAAGGTTGTTCAGATTGTGGAGCAGACTGTGAGGAGATCTTCCTGGTATGCTCATCCCGAGGCAGTTCTGCAGACAATGCTCTGCAGTATGGATGAGGAGGAGAGAAGAGTGGCAGTCAAAAAGATCTTGGATATGAGACTTATGAGAGGATCTGGGCATGACGAATCAGTTGGTGACGATTCCTTCAGGGTCAGGAAGACTCCTGAAGTCAATCTAGGTGCCAAGACCCTCACTGATCTCATAGATCTGGATAACATCCAGGCTGGCAGTGAGCCCCCTCTTACCTGCAGCCTCACCAATGTTCAAGTCAGAGCTTTCCTGGACAACCCCATGCATGTCCCTGCCTGGCCCTCGCACACCCAGAGTATAGAGCGTTGTGTACAGCAAGTGAGCGAGGCCAGCAGTCACGTGTACAGCCAGGAGAGGAGGGAAGGCTACATCCGAGCTCAGGTGGCCAGCAGGGAGGTGATGAGTAGAAACAGAAGCAAGAAAGACATGTTCTCTATGGTGTGCAGCAACACCGGGTCGTAGTAGTAAACCGGTTTTTGTATTTGATGATTTTGTTTTCTAAAGGAATATTAAATTTTATAAATGTGTCAAGATCATTCGTTTCACTATTCTGGATCATTTTCATCCTAATAAATTAACCTGATACATTTACTTTACTTTAAATAAGCTATTTAGTGGTGTTGGTGAAAGGGTGGGAATACTGAATTTTCATAAGATTTCAAGTTAAAATTTACCTAGCAAAAAATGAAAACTTTTCAAATCTGAAGATATCACATGATTCTGCACATAGAACTACATCATTAATACCATGGGCCGATTTTTCAAACTCAAAAAAAAAAAATTCGCCTCCGTATGACACACCCTAATCCCTCATGGTTGTTGCTGTTGTAGGGGGGGTGCAGACTGTGTATAGATCTACACCTATTTAAATATAATGAAAAAAAACAGTACTTAGCTGCCCTCTGCTTTGTTTTAACCTCCCTTGTTGCCTGTAGAGTAGTCTTCTATTTTTCTTTTTTTTTCTTTTTTTCAGTTCACTTCGGCGATTTGTCCGTCCCAATGTGCTATCTCTATGTACACTGCATTTTGCTATGAATACCGGATTTTATACGCCCACTCAGTCCTTTAGAAAAACAGAAAATAAAATAAAACTCACTTTTGGACGGTAATAGAATGCCCTTTATGATAGCCAACCTCGTTGATTTTTTTCGATTTTTTCCTTTCAACTATTATTTCCTTATACTTTCTTTTCCAGTTCTCATCAACGACTATATCTCTGTGCTATCACTGTGTACACTGTTTCTCCCTGTGAATGGTGTATTGTAGGCACAGTTTCAGTCCTTGAGAAAGCACACAAACAAAATAAAATTAAGTCTACTGTATGTGGCACCTACAACACGACTTGGTCTCTGCTGGCAGTAATGCCTTTCCAGCTTGCTTGCTAGTTAATAATAATAATAATAATAATAATAATTAACGGTTTATTGAAAAAGTTTGCAGCCGGAAGGCTGAAAATATACATTGGACATAAATGACTTATTACATACATTGGTGGTTTAACAAAAGCTTTCATTAGAGAAAGGTAAAGGAACATACTGTGAACATACAGATTAATGTAGGATTGTACGTGTTGAACAGCAAACACGTAGTGTAGTAGCTCCCTCCCAGATGGTGTTAGGAGGGACCTCACGTGACGTAGTAGTTCCCTCAGATGGTGTTATGAGGGACCCCACGTGGTGTAATTACCTCACAGATGGTGTTATGAGGGTCCTCACGTGGTGTAGTAATTCCCTCACAGATGGTGTTATTAGGGACCTGACGTGGTGTGGTAATTCCCTCACAGATGGTGTTATGAGGGACCTGACGTGGTGTAGTAATTCCCTCACAGATGGTGTTATGAGGGACCTGACGTGGTGTGGTAATTCCCTCACAGATGGTGTTATTAGGGACCTGACGTGGTGTGGTAATTCCCTCACAGATGGTGTTATGAGGGTCCTCACGTGGTGTAGTAATTCCCTCACAGATGGTGTTATTAGGGACCTGACGTGGTGTGGTAATTCCCTCACAGATGGTGTTATTAGGGACCTGACGTGGTGTAGTAATTCCCTCACAGATGGTGTTATGAGGGACCTGACGTGGTGTAGTAATTCCCTCACAGATGGTGTTATGAGGGGCCTGACGTGGTGTAGTAATTCCCTCACAGATGGTGTTATGAGGGACATGTGGCGTAGTAATTCCCTCACAGATGGTGTTATGAGGGACATGTGGTGTAGTAATTCCCTCACAGATGGTGTTATATGAGTGAGGTTTGGTCCCAGGCCTTCCTATCGTAGACGGATTAACACATCGCTGGTTATCACGGGCCGTTATCACTGGGTACCTGGGACCTCACTGTGTGAAGGTTAACTTGGATAAGACTGTTACTGTTGAGTTGTTCTCACTGACTTAAGCACTGTTCACCACTGTTCACCACTGTTTAACACTGGTTCCATTCCTTTCCTTTCCTAAATGAAATTGTAACTTCTGGTGAGAACTTTAAGTTATTTACAACTTCTTCTGCGGTCACTGATGACACTATGAACAGATTTAACTAAAAGCACAGTACTACACTCCCTGGTTGGTCTTTATCACAGCCGTGACCACAACTCAGTAAAAAAAAAAAGTTTTGTCATATGGCAATGATTTTATGGTTGTAGGCTTCCTGACTGGGCTGTAACTCCAACTCGGTGGAGATTGAGTTTTCAAAAATACAATCGCGACTAGCATTAAAAATCCTACATCGATTTACACTTTCACATCACTAAGACGATCTTGATGTTCTTATGTAATCACTGTCCAATTTCTGGCTAAATATCTTTGAATGGATTATAATAAACAAGATTGGAAGGCGTAAAATATTATCGTGCAAACTGGTTTTATAATTTAATCCCATCTTAATTTTTTTAATTTCTCATAAAAATGGATGACGTTTGCATATGTTTATATTCATATTAATTATTTTTTTTCTAATGATGTGGCAAGTGAATAGAGGGGTGGAGACGGGTTAATATGAATACCTTATGTTACAAAAAGGAGTCCCAGCATATGAGTTACAGTACATGTGGTTGCTCACAGATCATATTTCACAGCAGTGACCAGACACCTCTTAGCAGCTACTTTCACCCTCCTCCCTTGATCATGTCCTTGGTCCGATATCTAATCACATTATCACATCACTCGATGAATTTGAAAAGTTTTACTGAAATTAGATATATATTTTTTTTTTTATGATATCCGGGCGAGATTCATACATATAAAGGCCAAAGAATGGCAAGAGCTTCAATTTACTCCACTATCGACGAAACTCATATCAATTTATCCTCATCTCCGAGGTGTTCTTCTGGCAGTACCAGAGACAGATTTACTCACCCTGTATTAACACTGTCTGCTGACAGCAGTAGGTCAAATTTTTTGCCGGTGTCTCCTGACGTCGTGTAAATAAAAGCGTCGGGAGGGGGAGGGGGGGGGGAAGATTACGACTGGCTGGTACCAACAGGGGTCACATTACTCTCCATAAACCTAAGTGTTCAAAAAAAAATGTGAAATACAAGATGAGGCTGACCTATATTCACACAGATTCATTATGTGAAGTACAGATCACATTCTCTAACATTTGTGCAGTATCTTGTTCCAATACAGAGACATGAGAAAGCATGCATTGCTATTAGTAAAATTTCTTGCTAGTTTATTCTTCAGCTATATTTTGATATAAGTGAAGAGGGTGTTCTTCCATTTTCACACTAAAAGAATGAAATACATTTTCACATCAATTTTGTTTATACATTTTCACATAATTTTTTTTTCATATAAAATAGTTTATACTTTTTCACATATTTTTGTTTACATTATGAGCTATTTTATTCACATTTAATTTTTCTTCTGACTTTTTTTTTTTTTTTTTTTTACATGAGGGTGATGGTTCAAGTCGACAGTGAGGATAAGCTATGGACATGAGGTTTTTGTAACTGTTTTTTGTCTGTCATTATTTTTTGTTGGTAGAGGATAGCGTTACGGTGGTACAACACTGACGATTTGAAGCTGATACAAAATTCCGTTGTTAGATGTTGGTAGCTCAACCTTATCGGCATTGCATTCTGCATGTCGTAACTCGTAAGGTTAACTGTTTCGTATGTCTGAGGGTTAGCGACAGCGTTACGACACTAAAATATGTCTGACTTACAGGATACCTGACCTTAGTCTAAACAAAGCTAACTTAACGTTAACCTCCAGAAAGATAAAGTTTGAAATATCGTAACGTTAACCACTTTATATAGTAGAAAATAACGCTGCAACATTTAAACATTAATGACTTACAGGATACCCACACATAACCTACCAAAACAAGCCTAACTTAAGCTAGCTTTAACCACTAGAGTGATGACAGTCCGATTTGTTTGGTGAAGTTATGATTGGTGAGGTGGGTTATATAACAACGTTGTTATAATGAGTGTTGTGCTACAGTGACAGAGTTAATGCCAGCGTTATGTCATCTTTATAGTAATAATAGCATAACAATTGCCATCCACAGGTAAACAATTATACATAAATCCAGCTGGGCTTAGGATCCGCCAATAAGCGAGGTATGAAATTTTAGCTAAAAAGCATCATATTAGTTATCCCAAAAATACTAGGCACTGCAGAATGTTTTCTATGATAGTTTAAAAGTTCATGGCCAATCCTGTTTTCTATGGACCCTACCTTGACTTGCTTTCTGGTGACACTCAGGCAGCGGTTCCCAAACTTGGGGCGCGAGCTTGGTAGGGGGGGGGGGGGGGGAGCGAACGTGGAAAAAAGAAACATGTTGAATTCAGCATTGCCCACCTAAACCCTCCCTATGGCCTACCCCTCCATGTTCTTCTACATCCCGTCTCGCCATTCGCTACACGACTTGTTGCTTTTTACTTCGACCCAAAAAATTCTTTTCTGCTTCCTTTTGCTCTCGGTGTTATAAAGATAAGACTGATAGATATGGTGTTAAATTGATTAAAGTTTGACTCTTTTTAATGGGAAGGGAGGCGTGAAGGGTTGGTAAAAACCAAAAGGGGGGTGCCATGTGTAAAAGCTTGGGAACCACTAGTTTAGAGGTTAAACCTAAGCAATCTTAATTTTCCTTTTCGTTTAAAAAACACCAAATCCAAGCCTCAAGTAAGATCGTTTGTTATAATAACATTATGGTAATGTCGTTATTACCGCGTCTCAACACCGAATACACTACGGGCGGGCGGGTCGTGTTGCGTCTCTGTAACAAAGGGTGTTCGGCATTCGGGCCTTCGATGTAGAGCGGCAGAAATTGGACAGTGATTACATAAGTTCGTCAAGATCGTCTTAGTGAGGTGAAAGTGTAAATCGATGTCGGACTTTTCATGCTAGACACGATTGTATTTTTGAAAACTCAATTTCCACCGAGTTGGAGGTACAGCCAGGGTCACAGGCCTATAACCACACAATCACTGCCACATGACAAAGCTTTTATTTTATTTTATTTTTTAGGTTGTTGTGGTCACGGCTGTGATAAAGGCCAACCAGGGAGTGTAGTACTGTGCCTTCAGTTAAATCAGTTCATAGTTGTCATCAGTGAATGCAGAAGAGACTATAATAACTTAAAGTGAATACATATTGGCAATCGAGCTGGTAAGGACAACTGCCAGCCTATTCGTGTCATAGGTGCCACAGAGACTTTAAATTTTATTTTGTTTGTGTGCTTTCTCAAGGACTGAATCTGTGTTTATAATATACCACTCACAGGGAGATACAGTGTACACAGTGATAGTTCATAGTGTCATCAGTGACCGCTGAAGTTGTAAATAACTTAAAGTGAGCGCTCACTAGCAAGCAAGCTGGAAAGGCACCGTGCCAGCTGAAACCAAGTCGTGTCATAGGTGCCACAGAGACTTTAAATTTTATGCTGATTGTGTGCTTTCTCAAGGACTGAAACTGTGCCTACAATACACCATTCACAGGGAGATACAGTGTACGCAGTCGCAGACGACAACTCTATAGGCAACAGAGAGTAGCTAAGTACTTTTTCTCTCTTTATTTTCTTTGAAATAGGTGCACCCCCCCCCCCCACAACAACAACAACCATGAGTCTGGTATGTGATTACTGCAGGGAGACGTCGGATATGGAGGATACAGGCCTAACTAATGCAACGTTTAGGAAGTTACTAACTGCCGTAAAGCATGAGGGCTGTTGCTGGTATTGCTCTGGCTGCATAGTCAAGGTGAATGAAGCGATTGCAATCCATAAGGGAACGAGTTCTCTAGGGACGAAAATAGATGAAGCAGGAGCCCTGCTGGTTGACAAACTGGAGCAAGTTGGGAAAGAGATCCTTGCTAAGACTGAGGAAGTAGCTAATAGAATGGAGGTGGTTGCTAAGAGGAGTTATGCTGACGTATTAGGAGGGCCACGGGGGGGGGGGGGGGGCGGAGAGTAATGCAGAATCAGTACAGGTTCTACAGCAGATTGGGACTCTGAAAAAGTGTGTCGAAGAAATGAAAATTAACGCACCTACTCTTAGGGGAGACGAGGAACACCAGGAACGGCTCCAGCGCAGGAACAATGTAATAGTATTTGGAGTCCCAGAGAGCCAGGCAGAGGAAACTGTGAGTAAGGAAACACACGACAAGGTGCTGTTTCAAAATATTTGCACAGAGGTTCTGAAGATTCCAGCAACCCCTCAGGATGTGAGGAGACTAGGACAAAAGCAGGGGGCTAAGCCTCGCCCCCTCAGGATCACACTAGGGAGTGAGGAGGAGAAATGGCAAGTTATTCGGCAGGCAAAAAACTTAGCAAGGAGCGAGGCATTTCGGGATGTATTTATTCACCCAGACCGCACGGTAATGCAGAGGGAACAGCACAAGAAGCTCCTGCAGGACTTGAAGCAGAAGAGGGAGGAGTCGAGGAGGAACGGGGACAGGTGCACATGGGTTATACTCAGGGGGAGGGTAGTGGAAACAAGTGTGCCGACACAGGGCCAGGCGGCACCAGCTCAGCCTGCCGGACAGGAGGGAATGAGCGCCGTGTAAACAATGACATTTTTAACCACACCCTGCAAAATACAGTGTACTTATCAAATGCTGCAGCTTCTGAGAATGTGGGTGGAGCGGGTTTATTACTAAGAGCAGAGACGTTACCGAGAACAAATTCTGGCTTGAATGTCATGTACACTAATACTGACACGTTCCTTGATAAGAGAGAGGAGTTTGAAACACTACTAAGAGTACACCAACCCGATATTGTAGGAGTTGTAGAACTGTTGTACAAGAACAGGAGAATGGACCCAGAGGAATGTGAGTTCAGTATTGCTGGATATGACTCATTTACGAACCTAACTCAAGAATCCTGCAGGAGGGGTGTGGTTATCTACGCTAGGCAAGACCTTAGAGCCAGCCAGGCGAGGGTACAGGGAGAGGATGTTTTTGAAGAGTCCAAGTGGTGTAAAATTAAATTAAAGGGAGGGGACTTACTTATCGTCGGGTGTATCTACAGATCCCCGAACTGTGGCCCACTAAATCAAAGGAACTTAAGAACCTTAATAAACAATGCGGCGATGCTCAACCCCAGCCACCTCCTTATCATGGGGGACTTTAACTATGGCGACATCGACTGGAGAAACGAGTCCACCCCGAATGACTTGAATAATCCTGCTACTCTTTTTGTAGAAACTCTGAGAGATAATTTTCTGTTCCAACATGTGAGAGACCCGACACATTACAGAGGGGGGCAAACACCCAAGCCACTTGACCTCATCATAACAAACGAGGAGGGTATGGTGGCCAAACTGGAACACCTTGCCCCAGTTGACACCAGTCACCATACAGTGTTGTCATTCAGATTTAACTGTTACCTAGTTCAAGATAAGGCCAGGCCAAGGTGCAAATATTACAAGGGAAATTACAATGGGATGAGGGAAGAGATGAGGGGTATCAACTGGCCTGACTTATTAAGGTACAAGAATGCAGACACTTCGCTGAATATCATAACTAGTAAAATGACCCATTTGATCGATAAATATATACCCAAGACCAAACCCAGTGCCTCTAGGAATACGAGGGGATCCCTACATATGAACCATGCGGCGGTCGACAAAATTAAGAAGAAAACCCAGAAATTCAAGACGTGGGTTGGGTCAAACGATGAGCAAGACAGGAGGATGTATGCAAGAGCCAGAAACCAAGCAAAGATAGAGTGTAGGAGGGCTGAAAAGGAGTTCCAAAGGCTGGTTGCACGCGAAGTCAAGTCAAACCCAAAGGCGTTTTACCGCTATGCAAAGTCGAAATTGAAAACGCGAGTAGGAGTATCAGACCTGAGGCTTGAAGATGGTAGTTACGCAGATTCTGACCAGGATAAAGCTGAGGCATTGAACAGCTTCTTTTCCTCAGTGTTCACAAGAGAGGATGCAACTAACCTTCCTGCGTTTGAGGACAGACGGTTCGACACAGCACTGACCCACATTGTGTTCACAGAAGAGGGTATTAGAAATAAACTGTCCAGGCTAAAGGTCCATAAGAGTCCCGGCCCTGACATGGTGCATCCTAGAGTGCTAAGAGAGTTGTGCAACGAGCTTGCCGAGCTCCTGAAGATCCTGTTTTGTAAATGCCTGGATGAACAAATGGTCCCCAGTGAATGGAAAGTGGCTTATGTGAGTCCTATCTTCAAGAAGGGCGATAGTCACTCCACGAACAACTATAGACCGGTGAGCCTGACCAGCATAATATGTAAAGTACTTGAGAGTATTATCAGAGATGCAGCGATGGAACATCTACTACGAAACAACCTTGTAAAAGATTGCCAACACGGTTTTATGCCGGGGCGCTCTTGCTTGACACAATTGCTCAAGGTATTGGATATTTGGACCCATATTCTAGAACGGGGTGGTAATATCGACAATATTTACCTAGATTTTGCCAAGGCTTTCCACAGTGTACCCCACGAAAGGCTGAAAATCAAACTGGAAGGGTACGGAATTCGGGGAAATGTCCTAGCGTGGATAGAAGACTTTCTACATGACCGCAAGCAATGTGTGGTGATTAATGGCACGAAATCGTCATCTGTACCTGTAACAAGTGGGGTGCCATAGGGCAGTGTATTGGGCCCGCTGTTGTTTGTTTGTTTCATAAATGATATGCCTGACGTTGTACACTCCTCCATACAAATGTTTGCCGATGATGGCAAGTTATTTCGGGAAATTAAGAACCAAGCGGACTGTGAAGAGCTGCAGAAGGACCTCTGTGGGCTCCAGGAATGGTCGAAGGAATGGCTGCTGAGATTCAATGTCACGAAGTGTAAGAGGATGCACCTGGGGCGTACCAACGGTAAGGAGGCGTACCATATGTCCCAACGGGATGAAGAAAATGTACTAGTTGAGACTGTGTGTGAGAAGGACCTAGGTGTGTATGTTGACAATGAGCTGAAGTTCTCGGGCCATTGTGAGAAGAAGGTAAATCAGGCAAATAAATTATTGGGTCTTATAAGAAGGTCGTTCAGATATCTAGACAGTCCGTCCCTCGTGACGATCTTCAGGAGTGAAGTGCTTCCCCATCTGGAGTACTGTCACCCCATCTGGTCCCCGAGATATGCTAGGGACTGTCAGTTGGTTGAAAATGTTCAAAGGAGGGCCACCAAACTGGTGCCTGCACTTCGGCACCTCAGCTACCCTGAGAGATTGGAGCGCCTGAACTTGCCTAGCTTATACTACAGACGGGCAAGGGGGGACCTAGTTGAGGTTTATAAGCATCTCAGGGGGCACTACTCAGTTGAGTGTCCTTACTTGGAGCTGACGGACGCTCGCCCCACAAGGGGTCACAACTCAAGATTGAAGAAGCCGCAAGTCCAGAAAACCGTGAGGGCAAACTTTTTCGGAGTGAGAGTTGTAAACTCTTGGAACAATCTACCAGAGAGTGTTGTGACGGCACCGAGTGTGAGCTCTTTCAAGACAAGACTTGACCAACACTGGAGCGGGTTCAGGTACATTCAGGAGCCGGTGCATGCCCAGTATTTGCCAACAGTGCGTGACAGAGACGTGACCGATCGCCCAAGCGGCTAACAAGCCGATCAGTGGCGAAGAGGATAAAAGTAAAAAGTAAAAGTAATAAAATTCAAATCAATACTCTTAACCCGTGTGGAGTAGTTGTTATATTGTTATTATTGCGCTTCAACAACGGAAGTCGTTAAGCGCGTAACAAGGTTAGTAATACACTAGTCCAACAACGATAACAAATTATATTAGATAGAAATCTGGAGGAGTGGAGATTTTATAGTTTTCAGTTTAGCCCGGAGAGCTGTCGACACGAATTAAAGAAAACGTATATTCGGCGCGTCAGTTATATCGAACACTGCGGTAAATGCCAGTAGCTTTCAAGAAGAGCGGATATGAGTGACGGGCGGATCCAGGAATACAGGAATATCAAAAGGGGGGGGGACAAGAGGTTGTGGGTGGTGGACCATGGCAAGGACAGGGAGCTCACCCAGCTGGGTTTATCGGGGGGGGGGGGGGGGGGGCAAGAGGTTGTGGGTGGTGGACCATGGCAAGCACAGCGAGCTCACCCAGCAGGTTTTATCGGGGGGGGGGGGGGCAAGAGGAAGTGGGTGGTGGACCATGGCAAGGACAGGGAGCTCACCCAGCTGGGTTTATCGGGGGGGGGGGCCAAGAGGTTGTGGGTGGTGGACCATGGCAAGGACAGGGAGCTCACCCAGCTGGGTTTATCGGGGGGGGGGGCAAGAGGTTGTGGGTGGTGGACCATGGCAAGCACAGCGAGCTCACCCAGCTGGGTTTATCGGGGGGGGGGGCAAGAGGTTGTGGGTGGTGGACCATGGCAAGCACAGCGAGCTCACCCAGCTGGGTTTATCGGGGGGGGGGGGGCAAGAGGTTGTGGGTGGTGGACCATGGCAAGCACAGCGAGCTCACCCAGCTGGGTTTATCGGGGGGGGGGGGGGCAAGAGGTTGTGGGTGGTGGACCATGGCAAGCACAGGGAGCTCACCCAGCTGGGTTTTTCGGGGGGGGGGGGGCAAGAGGTTGTGGGTGGTGGACCATGGCAAGGACAGGGAGCTCACCCAGCTGGGTTTTTCGGGGGGGGGGGGGGCAAGAGGTTGTGGGTGGTGGACCATGGCAAGCACAGGGAGCTCACCCAGCTGGGTTTTTCGGGGGGGGTGGCTGTAGACCCCCGGAATTTTTTTGAAATCTGACCAATATCATGGGCATTTTGAGGCCATGTGTGCTTGATATTACGAGATATTCTGAAGTCAATAATATTTACTTTTTACTACACAAAAACGCCTGAGTATAATACTACATTAAAAAAAAAGTATTGAAATTTTCTGATGAAAAGGGGGTCCCGACCCCCAGGACCCCCATCCCGGATCCGCCCCTGAGTGAAGACTTATCGTAATAGTACTCCTGTTATACACGTATTCTTTAAATGAGAACGAACCGTGTCTTTGGGGATCTTAACGGCATGGTCAGAGACTCCCTCCTTGACCTACTCCAACAGCTTTAATCATCTTAAGGCAACACTACTTCAGTGGTCCTGTGGTTAACATGATATACATTAAGAAGTGTACAACAAAGTAATAATGCCTGTTTTCACTAAAATTTTCAAATATTTTTACCAAATGTTTCAATTATAATGTCCAATAATGCACAACGTCAAACACTTTAGTATTCAACCACAACGACGGACTGTGGGTGTAGAACTTATGTTGTGTGGGTGTTATACTATGGGGCACATTAACCCTGTCTCAAGTACTAGTGATAATTAGTATCATGTAGAATGCTGAGTGTTTCAGAAATATTCCTACATATAATCCTTTTCTTGCTACGATGCTGAGTGGCCGAGCAGATTCTGTTCCAGTTGCACAAGGGTTAGTGTAAAGTACAAGGTGGGAAATAAGGCCGCCTTCATAGACCTGATTCTATGGGCTTACATCCTTTCCAGTTCATGTAAATTACCACCAATTTATTCAGGGCTCCTGCTTGTTTCTACATAATGCGCATCAGTGGGAACTATTTTAAGTCTGGCAGTGTGTCAGCCACAGGTGGTGAGTCAGGGGGTCATCCGGACATATTTTGATCCCCATAATACTCTCCCTAACCTGACACCTGCTATCGTTTATTCTTCACTCACAGTTTCATTGTGATTTTTTATTTACAATTTGAAAATTTTGGTCAATTGCAAATAAATCAAAATATTTATTTTTTAATTGTAGGGAGATGCGAGATTTATATCTTGTAGTATTGTTACCTTTACACACGTGTGAACAACTGCGTGCTGGGGTTCTAATGAAGTGGATCCAGGAGGATTTGCAAATCACAAATATGGTAAATACAACTGACGTGAAGTGATGTCGCGTGTTTGTGCCTCCATCTACTTAAGTTCATTTTACCTTAAAAACTATTTGTCTATTTTCGTAATCAGTTTGCTTCCTTGTTCCTTAACCTTGTTTTGGGGTGTTTTTCTATCACTACATTAACACTTTTACTCGCTATAACGGGGTCCATGGCATGCGTAACAGCCTTTCTTGTTTTTCCTCGTCTCGAGAACTGTAAAATCCTTAGTAAATGGTTGGGGAACACTGCAGTCTCACATATAGAGTAATGTGGTGTTCCCGCACGGCATCACATAATAACGGCATGCGTGATGTGGTTTATCCATGCCCTGACAGACAGCGGTGGCTGACGTGATTGTGTCTGTCGGAATGGGACTGACCACACCGATTACGATATAGTTCCCCAACTGGAAGATGCGTGCGCCTTCCTTGGGGGACGCGAGGTTGGTAACACGGTAGTGGGACCTCATAAGCACGGTTCCTCCCTCCCCTCCATGAATTAGCTCTCACCACTGCTTCACAACAATGACTGTCACCAGTGACAACACAACAAGATTTAATTTCTCTTCTTTTACCCCACCAGTTGGTATCATCAAACAATATGTTACCTAAGTCTTCACCTCCTTAACGACCAACCCACAATCCATATATTTCGAAGACATCTGGTGTGCAATCAAGAGCGCCTTTGCCAAGTAGGTCACTGACTTTGTTTCTGGTGCCCGTGGCCGACGACGTAGCTTAGCATGTTCACAAAACAATTTGTATATTTCTAGCCCGCCACAGTACATAAATTGTCTACTTTCAAATTTCTATGTTAAGGAGCTGCCCAATTCCTTGTTATCCTACTTTGATGTTGTGACGTCATTCACGTTATTAGCAATTGGTTTACTCTGAATCTCGTCTACGGTGACCCGTCTGGCTGCTGCCGCTCAATAGAAACACAGTAGTGATGAGGAGGCGGGGCCAGGTGGTGCTGTGGGAACCTCTGGGTCAGGCCTCTCGACCAGTGTATCAAGACCTGTTTTATGACTATATATAGTTATGTATGCTTCACGTGTCATGACAGGCTTTGGCGCCGCGCCTCATACCTGCTAGCTACCTCCAAGCTGCCGTTTTTGTTCTTACAGTTTCTGAACCTTGACCCACGAAACTTGAAGGGCATCACAAGAATGATTTTAGCACTATTTCGTCCAGCTAAACATGGATGATCACCGTTGTAAGACTTCTACCTGTATATTTACACAACTTCTCTGGCTACATCCTGCTCATTGAATACATACTAGCGGAAATTATAGTGGTCCACTTATCCTCGTGATTACCTTGACTTAAACTGGCGCCACCTACCAGAAGAGAGCAAAAACACATCCCGTATCCACGTGGTCGTCATTTGGTCGAAAAAATCATGGAACAAATCCAGGTCATCTACACTTAGAAACATCTCTTCCGCAAATTAGCGCAGAAAGTGTACCAGGTATTTTTACAACATGGTGAGTGCCACTCTACTGAGCGAAGGACCGCCATTTTCGAAAGGCCATCAGCTTTCCATAATTCATACACCCCAAGACTAGCACTCAGTGGAGCTCCATGCCACAGTGTTTTTATCATGCCATATGACCTCCATCAATTCGAATCATCCTGTTTCATACGTATTCGAACTTTGGCAAAGGGGACGCCTTGGTGAAAAAACTGAACAGTGACACTTGTTTGATCTCTCCCTGTCCATATTATGTTTAAAAAAAAAGGGGGGGGGGGTGGACAGAGCCAGAACACCTGGATGAGTTGCTACGTGTGGGATGAAGTCACCACCTAACCTGACTCACCCCCCCCCCCCCTTCATCCACACTAACACTAGTTGGCGACCGCCTCGACCACGCCTTAGCATATATATCGCGTATAAAATGTAAAATATAAATTCAGACACCAGATAAAATACGACAGAAATCTTATCCCTCGTGTTTATTTTGTAACTTGAGTTTCCGTACACTACCAAATTACGGAAAATTTTATATAACAAATATAAATCAACACAACCTTGGTGTCATCCTGTCACCTAATAATTAAGAACCCCAAACCGAGTACCGTATAACATCATGCATTTACTTACTAAACAATGTCTGGCAGTCGAGAAGATGAAGTGAGTGACGAGTGAGGAGTTTGAATGGAGTTAGCATCACTGAGATGTACACAGAGTGAACCACCCTGGTGTAGTGTGGACCCATAATACTGTACTGCACTTGTTACTCTCACTATTTCATGAAGGTGTGTGTGTATATGTGTGTGTGTGTGTATGTGTGTGCCTGACTCTTGGCATGGTACCGCTGATATTTCATAATTTACACAGTCTATGTATGTAACCTAGCTGCTCCAATTTTCTAACAAAATGTCCACCAAAATTAGTGTAAATGAATAAATACATCCTTAAAGTCGAATAAGTATTAAAATATACCTACTGTACAACTATCTGTTAGTATGTTCGCGGTTTCCGTCAACAGTTTAGAAGATATAGAGTTGAATATTGGCAAGGATATACACATATACCCCACTGGTGTTCCAAAAGTGGGACTTGGGAACAAACCCCCTTATAAAAAACACATCTGAATGGGAGGGTTTTGCCCAGTAGGCACAGATCTTCTACCTTAACACAAGTGCAGTGAGCGGGTAGGGGTGGGGCCTAAGGGGGCCAACCTCACCTAAAGGTGATAGCGTATTTAACGTAGTATACTGTAGGTAGTGGAGAGCTCGTAGGGTAGACAATGCAGTGAATTCTAAAAGATAGTATAGGTGTATAGTATAGGTGTAGTTGATTGTGAAGTGCATAGTGTAGATAATTGGGTACCGAATGTACTGTAGATGACAGTGTAATGGATATGCGTAGTGTAGATATCAGTGTAATGGATGAAATGTAGCTTGTGTAGTTAAAAGTGTAGTCAACGACAGTATATTTTGAGACTGAACAGCTCAGCAAACTAAACTTACTTAAATCAATGCAAACCATATGTATCTTAATTATCTCTAATCTATCGTGCCTTCATAATTAAATCTAACCTGATCTAACCTATTTCAACTAAAGTAGTTTTGCATCTGCAGTATGAAAACTTATTTTGTCTTGGATTCATCTATGTAGTAATACAGAAATTAACTGTTAAGTGAGAGTATTGATGTTATCGTTATCAGTGTTATCTGTAGCTGTGTCATGTATCAGCAAGGACAGGTCGGGGCTACGCATACACCCGTGTTTACAGAAGGCTTAGCGTCACCAGGACAAAGACATACTGTACAGTATTATCACAGTCCACGCCCATCACCTACGTGTAAGCTGCTCTTGTCTTCCCCATCTATACCAGACACATTTGTTCACCTGTTTTGATGACCAAGTTTATCGGAGGATTTCTCGCTGACAATTGATGTAATAGTGTGTATTTTTGTACAATTCAGTGAGATGTCTTTTTTTTTATTTCTTATTTGCATTTATATAACCAAAAATAAGCGAGATAAGTCACATAACGTAAACCAGGGGTGGCCAACCTTTTGTGTGATGTGATCTACTTTTTCCAGTTACCCTGACGCGATCTACCAGCCTAATATTCACCCATTGCCATAAAATACGCAGATTCGGAGAGAGAGAGAGAGAGAGAGAGAGAGAGAGAGAGAGAGAGAGAGAGAGAGAGAGAGAGAGAGAGAGAGAGAGTAAACAAATCATATTTTTCAATAATTGTTATGATATATTGTTAACAAGACAAAATCATAAACTTAGTTTACTAATGAGATGGTTAGCACTGCATGTTGTCTGCCAGCTTTGTGTAATTAGGACTGTAGGCGGTGACTGCTAGCCTCAAGCAAGCATCCAGGTGTTCATCTGACATTGTTGATCGGTATTTGAATTTGATGTGTTTCATGTGTGAAAATGTTGATTCACAAAGGAAGGTTGATCCAAAAATGCTATGAGGTACATGGCACATTTTCTGACATTGGGATAGTTTTCTTCACTGAGAAGGTTCCAGAAACTTCCTCCTGTTGCCCTGGATTTGATCTGAATATCATTTTTAAGCTTCAGAAGCTCATTTTCGACTTCAGATATGTCCATGTTAAATACTGATGCCATTCTAGATGCAATATCTTCAACATTTGTGATTTTACCAAATGGAAAACACATATATGTTGCAACAGGTTCTATTGTTGCTATATCTTGAAACCGTCTGTCAAAATAAGAGGCAAGGTTTTGTACCTGTTCAGTATATCGAGCACTTTCAAACTGGTCACAGTCTTTTCCTTGGTTTTCTAGTTCAGACATCATATTTCTGAAGTTTCGTAGTTGATGTTGATGCAGCTATGAAGACACTAGTTTTAGTTTCTGTTTGAAAGCAGCCACAGGGATAATCATGTCAACTATACTTTTATCTTTCCCTTGCAGATTTAAGTTTAGTTTATTCAGCATAGTAGTCATGTCAGCTAAAAAAGCTAAATCTTGCAGCCACACTTCGTTGTGATCAAAAGGCCAATCTTTTGAGGCCAAAAAAGAAGTTAGGAAACCGATCATCACTCCTGCACAGGGCAATGAACCCACTGATTCGGTCAGCCAATAACTTAACTTAGCTACCACACCACATATGTAATCACTTGGCTTCCATCTGATATAATTAGTTTCGCTTTACACAAGAACCTGGTAAGTCAATACAACAATACTTACTAATCTGCTTTAAATTACCTCATATAATAAAGCTGTGATCAAATAATAACACAAATACGCTTAAATCTAGAAATTGTAGCAATTATAAGACAATATTACACTAAGTATTTAACAACTACAAGTCCAGAGAAACACAGTAGCCGTTGAAGCGCAATAATTCATTGTGACAAACTATGTGGCACGTGTTTCAAGCAATTTACATAATTAACTATTGAAAAATCAATGTAAAAACACAGGGAAACGACTGAAGGTTAATATATCGTGCTACTCACAGACTCAAGAGACGCAAAAACAAACGCCCCATAGAGAAAAGTCCACGGATAACTCTACAACGTGCGAAAGCTTGGTAACCGAAGTGTGCAGAAGAGGATGAAAGGATATGTTGGCGTCGGTGGCCCTAAAGGTTCTTGGAGGTACTGGTGTGACGCGGGTTGCGGTGACACTGATTAGTCCTAAAACTTTTGCTGCTACTACACCAGTCCGTGTACAATTATTATTCTGCTGAGGACACAAATGTAACTTATTCACACCTCGTATGGAGCGGCGGCAAGTTCCCTCAGGCGCATTTTTTTTTGTTTACGGGGCCTAGGGGGCGAAAATGTAGTAGTAATAATAATAATAATTCTTGGTAAAAAAATAATAAAAAACCAAAAATAACAATAAAATAATAATGATAACAATAATAATAATAATAATAAAACACTAATAATAATAATAATAATAATAATAATAATAATAAAAATAATAACTACTAATAATAATAAAAGTGAGAAACAATATATATATATATATATATATATATATATATATATATATATATATATATATATATATATATATATATATATATATATATGTTGTGTTGTCAATAGTAAGAGAAACAATTGAGACACTGAACTTGTGTGTAAACAAATGAGGCACGCCCAACGGTAAAGGGGGGGGGAGCGAGTCGGTGATAGTGAGCGTGACTGAGTGATGTCTATAGTATAAATATACAGGGTGTCCATAAATTATCTGATCCATTTAAAAAAATAATAACTTCAAAAACATTATCAATACAAAACGCATGTTTTATAATATAAGTAACGAAGAACTCAAGTCTTTGTCTTAGTAAACTTCCACATCGCTTTCTTAAAGTTTAAAATGGGTCAGACAATTCATGAACATTCAGTGGTTTCCATAATTCAATATACTCTACACCACAAAATACCATATTAGAGGTGAATTCGAGCACGTATGACTTAAATCTGTCTGCGACTGACTTCAAAAATTTGCTAAATCTAGAAGAACTTGACATACACACACACACACACATACACAGTGACACGGCCAACACTGTGCCCCAGTTCAAACACTTAACCCTGTGAGAGATCTATGAATACCCTGCACTTGTTGAACTGAAGTTTATACAAGGAAGGGATGACATGCACAGAGGAGTTCCACTGAGTGATTGTTCCAAAGTTGAGGATTTTAAGAGTAATAGTGGGGGGGGGGGGTCAGACGGATGTTTGCGGGCAGTGTTTCAACATGGTGACTAGTTCAAAGAGGTATGGAGCGCTGCTTTTATAATTAATTTTCATCAGTCATCAATGCACTGAATATTCAAGTTATCAGTGGATGTGGAATAAAGAGCGAATATTATGTATGCATGTATGTATGTATGTAATAATAATAATAATTAACGGTTTATTGAAAAAGTTCTGCAGCCAGAAGGCTGAAAATATACATTGGTGGTTTAACAAAAGCCTTCAATAGAGAAAGGTAAAGGAACATACAGTGAACATACAGATTAATGTAGGATTGTACGTGTTGAACAGCAAACACGTAGTGTAGTAACTCCCTCCCAGATGGTGTTAGGAGGGACCTCACGTGACGTAGTAGTTCCCTCAGATGGTGTTATGAGGGACCTGACGTGGTGTAGTAATTCCCTCACAGATGGTGTTATGAGGGACCTGACGTGGTGTAGTAATTCCCTCACAGATGGTGTTATGAGGGACCTGACGTGGTGTAGTAATTCCCTCACAGATGGTGTTATGAGGGGGCCTCACGTGGTGTAGTAATTCCTTCACAGATGGTGTTATGAGGGGCCTCACGTGGTGTAGTAATTCCTTCACAGATGGTGTTATATGAGTGAGGTTTGGTCCCAGGCCTTCCTATCGTAGACGGATTAACACATCACTGGTTGTTGTTGGGTCTCACGGGCCGTTATCACTGGGTACCTGGGACCTCACTGTGTGAAGATTAACTTGGGTACGACTGTTACTGTTGAGTTGTTCTCACTGACTTAAGCACTGTTCACCACTGTTCACCTCTGTTTAACACTGGTTTCATTCCTTTCCTAAATGAAATTGTAACTTCTGGCGAGAACTTGTTGATATTCCGGTGGGGAGGAGGGTTCAGGGGAGGGGGTTGGTATGGGCCAACTTAACAGTTGACCTGGCTGCTCCGAGAGGAGCGCCAGGTACGTCTTGACTCTTCGGTGGTCAAGGATGTAGTATGTATGTATGTATGAGACTGCAACTGTAAATAAATGTCAACAAACGTAGTGTAAATGTGTGTGTAAGAGCGTGTGGAGTTGCGAAAATATACATGAAATGTGAAGTACGGTAAGTACGTACCATGTATGTATGTACTGTACGTGTACCTAATGCTCGTCAACATACAGTACACGATATTATTATACAAGCACGCGTTGCTCCCTAATACCACAATCTATTTCCGTCCTGTGGCCTGACGTAAGTGAGTTAGGGCGGGTGCCAGAGAACCAGGTGACTGACATATTGCAAAAGTTCTAGTCCCGGTATTTATACAGGCGTGTCATGCTTTCCACGAACCATACCCCAGCAGCTTTATGTGTCTGTCCGATACTAACCACTATAGATCAGCAATTATGCGTATGTCCGATATTAACCAATATTAGCCTAGCAACTCTATATATCTGTTCGATATTAACCAATAATAGCCCAGCAACTCTATGTGTCTGTCCGATATTAAGGTGTTTTAAATAATACACCAGCCTTGCAACTGTTAAAAGACGGAAGAGGTGAGTCATTAGTTCAGATTATCTATAAAGCGGATGCTGAACCAGAAAATGGAAATTATATTATGAATGAAATACTCGAGGGAGAGGAAACTGATAAGGCGGACTATGAAGTATGAAGTACGGACTACAGAAAACACATCAAGTAACATAGTAGTACGGCTGAGATTAAAATAAAGAAACATTCTAAGTGAGTACGTGTGAGAACAATAATAGTAGTGCACGTAAAATCTATGGATAATTGCGTTAGTCGCTATATGGAAGAACTTTCCTTACGATTCAAGCTATGTGTAACGGAAAAATACAGGATACAGATAGATCCCCATCCTCCGTAAACAGGAAACCTGAGGAACCGCCTGTCATATTATAAAACCGATACCAACCTTACAAAGTTGCTTTCCTATAACCTCAGAACCAGGTAAATATACCTACTTGTAGTTTCGTTACCTATTTCAGTGCCTAGTTTGCAGCATCATCACCTGTTCTCGATAAGTAGTGCAATAAGTGAAAGTGGGTCCCACAGGCTTGCCAGCCCGTTTAGGGCAGTGCGGATAAAGTACATTGAATGTATAATGATATACCTGCTGGTTAAATCCTAACCTTTTTTGGTACACTTGGTATAATACACCTCAGTGAAACCCCTCACCATGTCTTGTTAGCAAGGATACAATGAGATTCCTGGTAGTAGGGCGCAGTGTATGAGGGGGAAGCCGTAGCCTAGCTGTTGATATCGATCTGTTTTAGTGGTACACGGGGGAGGGGTTGTCAACGAGTGTTTTTTGTTTTTTATTATTTACTAAACCAACAACCAAATGACATATCTGCAGCTTACTAAACAAACATGAAAAAAATGATCATTAATGAGACAGAACACAATTGTTTCCCCAAACAATTGTGGCTCATGGCCGACCATAAAACAAAAACAAGCAAAAGACTAATACAAAGCGTTATCTTGATGTACTTCGCTGGCACCGTCCGTCCCCTCACCCCTCCCTATCTATTAGAATAACCCCAATATTTAAAATATACGTTTAGCTCATATCGATGGGCTTATTCTCACCCATAAATATACCGTCAATTTTCGTCAACCACTGTACATATAGGCATTGATCTCACACTTACCGTATCTAGGTTAAGGATCAACGCCCTCCCCGTCGTCGTGAACACATCACCCGCAACTCAAGATTAATCAATAAAAGACTAAGTAAAAGCTGAGTCTTGCATTGCAGACTCACAATAATAATAATAATAATAATAATAATAATAATAAGAAGAAGAAGAAGAAGAAGAAGAAGAAGAAGATGATGATGATAAGAATAATAAATAATAATAATAATAATAATAATAATAATAATAATAATACCAACTACGGTTACTATCAATTATTTGTAATTTACTAGTGTCGTTGACGTGTACTATCATGTAGTTATCAATGCTACTGTTTGGACAAGTAGTAGTAGTGGCTATAAGGGGAGGTTGGAGGCCATTCTGAAAAAAAAAAGTGTTTACCTAGAGGGGAACCTCCCACAGACCTGTGCGCGTGTGTTCCCTGATACTTGTCAATGTAGCAATTGTTGAAGCGACAACCGTGCCAGGGCTTAATGGCATAGTAGTTATAATTTACTGTAATAAACATGATTCATTAATGGTATTATTACAGTTACCATCATTACATTATTATTATTATTATAATTATTAATATTATGATTAGTCGCAGCAGTACTGGTAGTAGTAGTAGTAGTAGTAATATTAGTAGTAGTAGTAGTAGTAGTAGTAGTAGTAGTAGTAGTAGTAGTAGTAGTAGTAATATTAGTAGTAGTAGTAGTAATTAGTGTCTCCTTCCTTATCAACCGTAAGCTCAAGATTTCTTCACTATAGTAAGCACATCTCTCACCTAGACTTATTATTGTAGCTCATGGTGGTAATAATCAGACTGTAGTTATTCCGCTGGTAAGATCTGGGTTGGTCTCTCCTGGACAACAACAACTGCGATGAACCGGTTGGATATCAGTAGGTTGTGATGGATCTGAGATAAAAAACTACGCCTTAGCTTTAAAAATTCGTAGATCATAGTTAATATTTGGTAGATAACATAGGGTTCTGGGTAAACTCTCACTTAACCCAAACGTGAGATTACCAAAACCAATCACATGTGTTGAGATTTCCAGAAACACGAGTTGGTGGGGTTTTGTCATTGTTTTTCTTTGCTGGATGGGTTCTCTACGGTGTAAAATTGTTTGTCAATATTTCCTCGAAGTTATACAATGAGATTTAGTGTTGACAGGATGGTAATTAGCCTGAGACTCGTCTAACTCTAAACTCTAAAAGAAGATCAGAGGAGCTGAGCTATCCACCGAGAATTTTGCGTAAACAGTTAGCACAGTAAATACTCCCAACTCTCCCTTCTCCCTCCCAGAGAAGAGTTGCCACATGCCGTCGGTTATTATTATCCTCTCTAATTTCTTTCTCAAAGGTAAGATAGTATGGTGCACTGAGAAACTTGCCAACTTTGATAATTTTTACTCAATATTCATGTCTTTTTCATTTATGAGGGAAAGGAGGAAGCCTAATTTTAGATAGCATAGACACATCAGGTGTACATTTGGTTTGTATACACCCGGGAATGTGTATTTCAAGGCTGTGTCCCATAAAAGAAGTATTTCAGGAAAAGTTGTGAGCAAAGGGGTCGCGTGTAGATTAGGCACCCTAGCTTATTTCAGGAGGAGATTGAAAGTCCTAACGCTACCTGGTGGGTTAAGTGAGGTGAGATTATATTAGATTCGATTAGCGTTGGGATCCTTTAGAGAGCAAAGTATCCTTAGGGATTTTTTTTGTTCACGTTCGTGAATAAATAACGGCAAGTTCCTTCATCAGCGTAAACACACAAACATGCACAGAAACACAAACTCAGGGGATGTATACAGTCCATAGTGCTGTGTTTTCCGTGATGACTTTTATCTAATATTTATAAGAACCATTAATCTAGTATATACATAAAGCCTGTAATATCCAAATAAAAAAAAGCATGCATAACCTAGAATGCTTAACTTCAAATTATGTATATTGAATAATAATAAACTGGAATGCAAACAAGAATATAATTTACCTCATAAGCTTTGGATACTTTGAAGTGTTAACGTAGGTAGGTAGATTAACATTATTTAAAAATCAATTAAAATATATAAATAATAATAATACATAAATTAACGTAAACCAAATTAAAACAAGAATGAGTCACAAATCACACCTGGCTGTAAATAATGTCGAGAAACGCACCCTTGAAGTATATTAAAACACGTTATCTCTTATAAATCATCCTTTGAAAGTTGTTATCTTGTCTAAATTTTTACTTAGTAAACTGTCCTTAATCCCCAGGCCATTGAAGCATCTGAAATAATATTCTATATACAGAAGACAATAGAAAGAAATTAACTTAATATGTTAGGGTAAACAAGATACAAAAATAGGACTCATATTGTCCTTGACGCCAAAGTAATGTAAATTTATTAATAGATAACAAGAAAAAAGTAAAATAGTATCTGGGTAAAAATAACTCCATTACTATTCATAGAAAGGTATGTAAAAACACAGCGGTTTATATATACAGTCCACACCGAAATAAATGAACATTTTAAATATATGCATCTTAGTGAAAAGACCTAACCCAAATTGTGTGTTAAAAACAAACAAAAAACGAACCAAACCAAACATAACGAAACCTGACCTAACCCAACTTTACCTAACTACCTAACCTAATTCTTTGCCTTCCAAAACCTAACCTAACCTAACCTGACCTAACCCAACTTTACCTAACTACCTAACCTAATTCTTTGCCTTCCAAAACCTAACCTAACCTGACCTAACCCAACTTTACCTAACTACCTAACCTAATTCTTTGCCTTCCAAAACCTAACCTAACCTAACCTGACCTAACCCAACTACCTAACTACCTAACCTAATTCTTTGCCTTCCAAAACCTAACCTAACCTAACCTGACCTAACCCAACTACCTAACTACCTAACCTAATTCTTTGCCTTCCAAAACCTAACCTAACCTGACCTAACCCAACTACCTAACTACCTAACCTAATTCTTTGCCTTCCAAAACCTAACCTAACCTAACCTTACCTTTGTCTTGGCAATTTTGTTTTGTTTCGTGAAAAACCAAACGGCTAAGAGTCAGTAAAGTACAAACACGGAATTGTATGTTGTTTTTGATATTCTAACGGAACTAGAGCAGAAAAAATACATTATAGCGATTTCGTCTCAAAATTTATATTTTCCCAGTCACAGATGTACTGTACAGTACCTGCATAGTTTAAATATACAGTATATATATATATATATATATATATATATATATATATATATATATATATATATATATATATATATATATGTGTGTGTGTGTGTGTGACAATTTCAGTTTATTATTAGTATTATTATTAATATTATTATTATTATTATTATTATTATTATTATTATTATTCCAACTTGGAATAATGTAGCCTGATATTCAAGCCTCTTCCACTGTAGAAGCCAAAACTTAAAACCTACAGTCTTGAATTTCCAGCAATACATTGGTACAGGTACAGGTTTAAAGCTGTACTGTTTTTTTTTTAAACATTGGTCATCAATAAACTTGTGAACACAATATAAGATGTGAGAAAGTGGTGTCACTGCCCACTTTGTTATCAACTTGTAAATACCGTGATGTTCTTTAGATCGCTATCAAAATTGTAGCCTGTTTTAAGAAACTACAATAAAATACATTGATTAGCTGTCTGCGATATATTTGTTCATATTAAATGGTGTAAAACTGGTGTAAAGCTTTTATTGAAGAACCGTAGGGAGCATATTCCCTTAAGTAGGCAAATAATTATCTTTTACTACAAAATAATCAGTGTGTTGCTTCTAGAACTTATCCCTAAGTATTTAAAGTTGGATGTCAATAGCCTACTGACTATATATTAATTATTTTTACTGAATAATCTGGTGTTATCGCGCAATATCGTGTAAGGCGCTATGGGCATAATGTGTTTTTTACTTTCCGGTCACTTGGCGACGCCACTGTCGCGGGAAGACCCAAAATTTAACATTGAGTGCTCCACCTCCTATAGTCCCAGAATCCTTGGTCACACTTAACAACTGTTATAAAGTTGAATAAATGAAGTGTCGGCCATGTGTTGTTGGGGGAATTCTTGATTAACATTTGTTTAACAGTGCATGAGTTTTTAAATGCCACATTGACGTTCCAAGATTTTAGCTGTGCCGGAATGTGTGAGAAATTTTTGTGAAATGGTAATATTAAGATATTCTTATGGTCATAGGTGGGCTTGTTAAACAAATGTTAATCAAGAACTCCCCCAACAACACAATTGGTTGCATTTATAAAGTTCCTTGCAAGGAATGTAATATGTTTTACTTCGGCCAGACAGGTAAAGATCTTGTAACTAGAATTAAACAACACAAATACAGTGTCAGGACAGGCCAGGAATCCAATGCTCTGTTTGTTCATTTGAGGGATAACAAGCATTGCATTGACTGGGATAATGCCTCCTCAATATTACCATGTAATTCAATTGATAGTAGGAACATCATAGAATCTAGTCTTATTAAACATACCGAAGCATTCAACATGAATTTGAGTAACGGCTTGTACAAGCTGGACAACTTTGTAATTAAGAAGATTTGTGATCAGGTGAGAGGGCGGGTCACTGTCCCATCTGACCCAACCACCAACCGTTGTGTGCCATTTAAAGATTAGTAGGGTCATTACCTGACCATTGTGGACCTGGTCTCACCCTCCTCTGTATATATTCATCTTGTTCTGCATTACTCTATCTAGTCTGTACTCACCCCTGAAGATGTGAATTACACGAAAGCGCTTGGGAACTTCGTGTTTTCTTCTTTCCTGGTGGTTATCAGCATATATATATATATATATATATATATATATATATATATATATATATATATATATATATATATATATATATATTTTATGAAAATCCACAATGAAAACGTGGATAAGATAAATCTTGATAAAATCACACGGGAAAATGGAAACAACGGGGCACCTTAGCTTTCGTCTTTATTCAAGACGTCTTGAATAAAGACGAAAGCTAAGGTGCTCCGTTGTTTCCATTTTCCCGTGTGATTTTATCAAGATATATATATATATATATATATATATATATATATATATATATATATATATGGAATCCTGCAGACATACATATTGCCATCACGTCTCTAGTTGATCTTTAACATTCGTACAGTACGTGAAGTATGATACAATTGGTGGTCACAGGAGAAGGCTCGTGACTGTAACAGCAACTGTACCTCAAAGCTTTGACGTCACGCACAAGACTGATCAAGTGACCAATCAGTGACAATAAGCATAAATTGCCAGCTTAACGATATCCCTGTGGGTAAAATTGACCTAGCATTTACTTATTGCATTTGATAAGCTTAAACGAGTTCAGTCAAAAAAGAGACGACGTGACCATAAATCTGACGCCAACATATATCCCAAGCTTATGAATACTGATGTTGCAGTCACACATAAACACGTATACACACACAAATTTATGCATACACACACACACATGAACACAGACATACGATAACGTAACCAACACACACACACACACACACACACACTATTTGTATCACTTATGTTACTTGTATATTATTTGTCAATCAAGTGACCCATTCTCCATTTATGTAACTGTACGAGTATATTTTCAGACATTTGACTGCCAAATTCTTTCAATAAACCGTAAATTATGATTATTATTATTATTATTATTATTATTAGTATTATTATTACACACACGTGAGCGAACTATCTTAAACAAAAGTAATACATCATATTTTTAAGCTTTATGGTTCTAGTAAATAGTTTTAAGGGCATCAACAAAACAGTGTGCACGAACAATAGCCGCATTACATATAAACAGGTATACCGCATATTATGGTGCTCTAGAATAGTCTAGAGAAACAGGCAAGAGATCACCTAAGATTAGGTAGAGTTGCGGAAATGTGTTCCTACACTCCTGTGATAACCCGTGTCTCCAAATGGCAACGTCGCAGTAGTAGTATCAGTATTTATGAATGAATGGGTATTGGTCGTGTAACGACGGGCGTGATTGGTGGATAGGTTGCTATGGGTCATATAGGAACACATTTCCGCAACTGTACCTCCTGCATTAGGGCGTTTAATCATCATGCGAAATGCCTTGGGGGTGTCTAATCTTTGGGTGATCCCAGGGAAACAAATAAACAGGCGTCTAGAGTACGAATCGCCACAAAACCCAACTTTCCGTAATATTCTCATTATCCCTTCAAATATATATTAAACTAGACTTAGTGAATGCTGTCAGTAGATCGAAGTTGTATCTATTGATCCCATTACATCAACCCGTTTCGAGTATCTAAACTTTTTTTAAGTGTTCTGCTTGGGTCAATTACGCTAAAATACCAATTATTTTATCCATTTATCATCCTCAATGTAAATTTTGCAAGCTGTACACTGCAATTTAAATAATGATCCTCCTAAATCAGCTAACACCTTTGAACTCTGACCTTTTACCAAAATGGCAACAGGACATTACATACTGCAAAAATATACCCAGGAAAGGATTAGGGGTGGGAGGATGAGGGTGGGCAGGGTTAGGTGGAGGATAAAGCTTACCCCTCAATACAAGAGCACTCGATGTAATACACTGGAGGGGTTTCAAGATATCGATTCAAGCCGCACGATGAAATAAAAAAGATGAAGCCGTTCAAAGAGGAGTACTTGGGGAAAAAGCGCCATAATTCACCCACTAAACGCTATCGAATTCTGAACTATGTGAAATCCTAATAACACATGATCTTGATCTACGAATGTTCACAAGCAGACACAACATGCCTCCTTGGTCGCCATTTGTCTATAAAAAAAAGGGTTCAGTTAAAGGGTGAAATATAATACACTACTAAATTTGAAACCAACATTTTACAACCAGCTAGCTGTAAGGTCGCTGATCCCGACACACCTCCAGCCAACGTCGTCATATCACGTTTGCGTGGTTTGGACGTTCACCCTCCAGTAATCTCAGCTAGTACGGGTAAACTCAACAGACTGCATCAACTCCAGAAAGCTACTGTAAAACTGAGATAAATAACCCCAAATGATCGGCAATAAAGGCGTTAAAAACCAATATACCACTCAGACTTTGTTACACAGTATTTCGTTTAACGGTTTTCTTAAGCTATCATTATTGAAATCAACTAACTGTTCACCAATGTGTATAACGTACTGTATTCCTGTAATGTCTATGTATTGTACATGTTGAACCAATATGAATGTTTCTTGGCGATTTTATCCATTTATCTTCATATATTCAATGTAGTATTGAAATGTAAATGAAAAAAAAATGTAGACCTACGGGGTACATGAATACTGTCAAGTAACAAATACAGGCGAAGGTTTTACTGCACTTGCTTTACTCAGTACAAGAAGTTGAATCCGTCTAGGTTAATGTTGCAGCATAAAGAGAGGTTGTGTGTGTTAAATGGACGACGAGTAACCGTAAACAAGAACAAAGTGTCCAGACTGTGAGACACAATACTGAACGCGTAAACCGTCAATAACAAAACATGAAGTCTCTGTGGAGTGAATTGTGGGAGGGAATTTTCCAAGTAGTTTTGATGAGAATAAACGAAGAGCTCAGTCGAACGAGGCAATGACATGCCTGACGCCCTCCACCATAGATCCTACAACACATACACACAGGCAAGATACTTCACCTTTTAAGTACAGTTGTAAGGCACACACATGCAGACCCACACTCTTGCATACGCACATGAACACAACATTAATACCGTATATAAATTTGTATCCCAGCATATAGCACACACACACACACACCCCATTAACAAACACTAACTGTCAGTAGCCCACGTGACCTACAGTATATTACTTGTTTCAGTCAGGTTATTTGATGAGTCATGCTGAGTCTCATCTGTCACGCTGACGCTGCCTGACGTCACATTCACACTGACGCTAACTGACACTTCACTCATGCTGACAGTCCCTAAACTACTGGCGCTGCCTGACAACACAAGTCAGTCACTAAGTGCAACAGAATAGACAGAAAAATTTGTATATCCTAAATTCAGCTGCCATGAATTAAACTTAACCCCCTGACTATAACAGAATGTGTTCTGGGGATTAAGATATCGTACTCATGAGGGTGAAAAGTTTATGGTATTTCATAGGAGCTGAATTTGAGGTGTGTTACTATAGTATGAGGTCTACCGAGTTGGAGTGGGTCTACCTGAATATTTACGCTCATTAACCTAGGTTAGGTTAGGTTAATGGACGCCACAGTGTAAATATAGGAGCACCACTTGAGGTCTGTATTTTTTTGAGACAATAAAAGTTCATACTATCCCCGTGTAAAATATTGTTAACTAACATATACACCAACTCCCTTCTGTACCAAATTACCATTTTCCTCGCTTTTAAGACTAATTTTCTATTTTTTCTGTTAAAATTTTCGACGTTTTCAGTTCTCTATCTTTTATTTCCCTTTATGACATGTATCAGGTCCGCAAGTTTTCAGAGTTGATTTTAACCCTTTAATAATGCTGAAACACGGGAAGTAAATAAAGTGCTTGAGATTTTAACAGAGCAGTCTACCTTACTTTTCTCAAACACTCAGGGGGTCGGGGTCGTACACTCAAAGCTTTCTACGATATTTGTTTCTCGTAACTAAATTCGGACCAACTACACAATGAAAGTAAAATATGACACAAGGCTCCCTAGAAGTTTCATGAGAGACCCTAACTAGCCATAGAGAAACTGTCTGGAATAAGAGGGGGAACAGTCATACATTTTCGGGTTATACGCTTGTGATGTCTCAGGCTGTTGCTTATTTTGATGGCTGGGACGAGAAAGGTGAAAAAAAAATTAACAGGTTAACAGCCTCAAAATAAGAAAGATCCTCCGTGGAAAATTGAGATAATTCTTCCTTAACTGTGCGTGGGTATTCATCTACCGCCCTGATCATTTTTTCGCTCCCCTCACAACATTTACTAGTGGCTGCCACTTTGATCGTACCTCCATCTGTCTTAACCACAAATTGTTTTAAGCATTGGAATAAGTCATACAGTATATAGCTTTACAGTTCAAGTTTGTATCTAAACAAATGAAGGAATGGGTTACTAAATTCAAGACAATACTGTATTTCAAACAACACGGTACAGAGATCAATATTTATAACCCTGTATAAAGATGACGACCCTGTTCGTGTCTGATCCTGCCAGGGAGTATCAGCTGATTTTTATGGTGTCTTATTTGTTTAAAGAAAGCTTCTTAAACTAGGAAATACGAAAAATACTTCCTAAAGTAATCAGCTGAAGGGTGTAAATCAGTTATATAGCGGGCAATATAATAATAAAGAAATGGTGTTGCGTGGTATGTAAATAAATGCTTTATAAAAAAAAAAAGTACTGTTGAATTTAATAAGTCACAACAGCATAGAGGGTTTTGCTAAATTTTCATTGGCGATTTACAAAAAAAAATCAAATTTTCCAAACTATGCTGAATATCTATCATGCGCCTATGGATTCAGATTTGATACTGGGTATGTGTTGGCCGTGATTGGCGGGAGGTATCCTAGTATCAACAAACTTTTGCAGTGGTAGTGTGGTAAACCTGCCAATATAACTCCTCTGTCATTATGTACACACCCCTGAGTACTGTAATGTAATTTAGTACAAGGATAAACAAAAAAAACATAACAAGGCTTCTAAAAGTTGTACCAAGAATATTTCAATAATCTACGAGGCTAAAACTGACCATAAAACAATGTAATTCATGAATAAACAAGTCACTTCATGGTTCTAAAAGATATTTATAACTAGTACTTACTGAACCTCAAATGTTCATCAATTTTATACAATAATTTACAACGGATGTGAAAAATACGAAAACGATGTCACACTGTTTGATCACGTCCCGAATTCCATATTATATATATATATATATATATATATATATATATATATATATATATATATATATATATATATATATATAGGTCATTGCGTCCTAGGCTTAATTTATTCCTAACGTGTTCATGGTTGTTACATGGCGACACTGTAAATACACCCAATCATCTTCACTCAGCAAACATACGGTTTTTTCCCCATTATACTTGTTTTAATTATATAATGCTCGTTAACTGTGACGGGAACAACATACAACTTACGTTAATTTTTGTGGCCTCATCTTACCCTAAGTCAACATTAATATACTGTAACTTAACTTCACAATCCACCATCACTTCCGACACAATACTTCAACTTCACCTATAGTACCTGTCTACCTCTACAATCTATCATCACAGCAACAACACACCCCCCCCCCCCCCCCCCCCCCATGATATCACCAGTAAACACTAACCTCCTTTCGGTTTCTTAGTGGACCAGCGGACTCTTTGCCATGTTTTACCACGACCGTATCTTCCACAACCTCACTCACTTTATGGACTGTCAAACTAAACTTTTTAACCCCTACAAATTCCACAGACGAGTCCACACGGTGTAATGAGGGACTATTGTCAGAAAACAAGGCAACCGATTGACCAATCACGAGTCGCCATGTCGGGTTCATTCCCCCATTCGACACGGCACAACAACCTTATTCTACCTTACTTCAGTATTTCCAAGGACACATAACTGAATATATTAATTTAGGGAATTTTGATTTGTATGGTTTAGTTATACAGTATTGTGGTAGTAATGATTAATGTATTAACGATATATTTTCGTGTCGTTAAGTATGTTGCTTCCCTTCCGCGTTTTCATTGTGGATCTACATGATATATATATATATATATATATATATATATATAAGAACCATACTGTTGAAACATGAAAAAAAATCAATTACGGGCGATTTTTTTATTTAAGGAAAGCTTAAAATGTTTAATAACCCAGAGGTATTTGTCAGATATATAAAACCTTGCTGAAGTCACGAGTAATAAAACTTAATTGGGAGATGACGGTATTTTTCCGTTATATCCACTTACACTTAAAGATTAAGTAGAATGAAGATAATAATAATAATGATAATAATTACAATAATAATAATAACAATAATAATAATAATAATAATAATAATAATAACCACCCCGGAAGAAATGAATACAGTAATCAATGAATTGCAGAACGATCCTTTCAACAAAGCCTTCGCTTATTATATACTGTATATAAAATTAATATAATTAATCTTTTGTCAATGATTCCATTGATTTTTAGTCAAAACCTGGAATTTCAGGGAAGTTATTTATACCATCAGACGGGAAAATTCTCGAACTTCCTCACCCCTAAGCTAATTTTTGATGTCATGGTCATAGACGCTAACTAGCCTTTGAGCTGTCGACATAACTTTACACAAACCTTCTCACATACCAATCCATGCACTAATGATGTTGGTAACCGAAAACTATAAGCAACTACCACCCAAGATACAGGTTTTATTATTATTATTATTATTTATTGGGCACCCTCCCTACAGCCTTGTGCAAGGTGAAGCGCAGAAGCGTTCACAGTGCCCAACAGGGAAGCATGTTAAGTTCATGCTTGCCTTTATGTCTCATGAGTTAAGGGCGTAGAAGCCTGAAGAGTCAAGGGCATAGAACCCTGGAGAGTCAATGGTTTATGTCATCTAGTTATTGGAAGCTCCAACAACTTGTCCCTGAATACGAATTCGCAACTTTCGATTTACACCAGGTACCTACAGTACTTTACTGCTAGGTGAACAGGGACTAATGGGGGTTAGGAAGTATGTCCAAACAACTTCCACCGGCCCGGGAATCGAACCCGTGACATCTCGCTTGCGAAGGCAAAAGAGGTACCACCCTACCACCAGCACCCCCCCCCCCCCCAAGATACAGTGTAGCATGAAAATTTTTTTTTTTCAAAAACACATACACACACACAGATCGATAACTCACGTTCCCTCTTCAAGTCTAATCATCCAGCCATATTTTATGCTATCCAAAATCATTTTATATTCATGAACGATTTAGTATATTCTTAGATCAAATATGATGAAAATTTATTAGTGGCTTTTGAGTCATGAGCAGGAACAAAAAACTTTAGACTGAAAAACAGAAAGCAATCATACTTTATCCTCCGCTGGCGTCGTTAAGGGAAACAAATAGTAAACATAAACAGTACAGAAATATTTTGGTTATATCTGTCAAGTAGCTCAATAACACTCGATAATTAGAGGGTCTCACCCGATTAGATGAATATACTCTTGTGTCAGACAATTAACCAACATTTCACCTGATCATGAGAAAGTTTTCAGATTTACAAAGATAACAGTATATATCGATGCTGGGCTAAAACCGTGAGATCCCACCCCCACAACAAACTTCTATCACCGACGAAGGTCATAGCTGTGTGAGGACGAAATTTGATTAACCTGACTACCAATACCAACTAAATCTGGTACTCGCACTCCCCATGTCATCTGTTATCATGCCATAATCTTCAGCCCAAACAACATGTTGACGACCAACTATTGCCAAATGCTTACGTTTGATTTTACATTGTGCTTGCTGGCGATACAACTCAAAGTTACTTGGAACAACACTGCTTACTAATGTAGATGATGTAACAGTGAGATACGCTTGGTGTGGGTGTGTTAAGTGTTGTGTGTGAGTGCTGGTGTTAAGTGGTGGTGGCTGGGTGTTAAGTGGTGGTGGCTGGGTGTTAAGTGGTGGTGGCTGGGTGTTAAGTGGTGGTGGCTGGGTGTTTAGTGGTGGTGGCTGGGTGTTAAGTGGTGGTGGCTGGGTGTTAAGTGGTGGTGGCTGGGTGTTTAGTGGTGGTGGCTGGGTGTTAAGTGGTGGTGGCTGGGTGTTAAGTGGTGGTGGCTGGGTGTTAAGTGGTGGTGGCTGGGTGTTAAGTGGTGGTGGCTGGGTGTTAAGTGGTGGTGGCTGGGTGTTAAGTGGTGGTGGCTGGGTGTTAAGTGGTGGTGGCTGGGTGTTAAGTGGTGGTGGCTGGGTGTTAAGTGGTGGTGGATGGGTGATAAGTGGTGGTGGCTGGGTGTTAAGTGGTGGTGGCTGGGTGTTAAGTGGTGGTGGCTGGGTGTTAAGTGGTGGTGGCTGGGTGATAAGTGGTGGTGGCTGGGTGTTAAGTGGTGGTGGCTGGGTGTTAAGTGGTGGTGGCTGGGTGTTAAGTGGTGGTGGCTGGGTGTTAAGTGGTGGTGGCTGGGTGTTTAGTGGTGGTGGCTGGGTGATAAGTGGTGGTGGCTGGGTGTTAAGTGGTGGTGGCTGGGTGTTAAGTGGTGGTGGCTGGGTGTTTAGTGGTGGTGGCTGGGTGTTTAGTGGTGGTGGCTGGGTGTTAAGTGGTGGTGGCTGGGTGATAAGTGGTGGTGGCTGGGTGTTAAGTGGTGGTGGCTGGGTGTTAAGTGGTGGTGGCTGGGTGTTAAGTGGTGGTGGCTGGGTGTTAAGTGGTGGTGGCTGGGTGTTTAGTGGTGGTGGCTGGGTGATAAGTGGTGGTGGCTGGGTGTTAAGTGGTGGTGGCTGGGTGTTAAGTGGTGGTGGCTGGGTGTTTAGTGGTGGTGGTTGGGTGTTAAGTGGTGGTGGCTGGGTGTTAAGTGGTGGTGGCTGGGTGTTTAGTGGTGGTGGCTGGGTGTTAAGTGGTGGTGGTTGGGTGTTAAGTGGTGGTGGCTGGGTGTTTAGTGGTGGTGGCTGGGTGTTAAGTGGTGGTGGCTGGGTGTTAAGTGGTGGTGGCTGGGTGATAAGTGGTGTGTATGTGTGTCTGGGTGTTAAGTGGAGGTGAGCGTTAAGTGGTGGTGGTGGTGGTTGGGTGGTAAGTGGTGTGTATGTGTGTCTGGGTGTGTGTGTTAAGTGGTGGTGAGCGTTAAGTGGTGGTGGTAGTTGGGTGGTAAGTGGTGTGTATGTGTGTCTGGGTGTGTGTGTGTGTTAAGTGGTGGTGAGCGTTAAGTGGTGGTGGTAGTTGGGTGGTAAGTGGTGTGTATGTGTGTCTGGGTGTGTGTGTGTTAAGTGGTGTGCATGTGATGTTTGTTTAAATGGTATTTGAATAAAATGGGAATATGACAGTGTTAAGTGGAGTAATTTTGTTTGTGTAAATACTGTAGTGTGTTTGTATAAGAGGTGGATGAGACGGTATAAGCAGGGCTGGATTAACCATTAAGCAAAATAAGCACGTGCTTAGGGCATCAAGGGAAGGGGGGGCACCTCAGAAATTTTCCATAGCCGGATTTACCATGGACAACGCTGCAAACATGTCTGGGCGTTATAAGGGGATGCAGCAAAAAATTCTAGAAACAAACAAGTTTGCTATATATGTGCCCTGTGCGGCTCATTCACTAAATCTGGTAGGCCGACGTGCTGTTGACTGCTGTCAAGAGGCTGTTAATTTCTTCTCTACAGTGCAGTTGCTCTATACTTTTTTTTCAGCCTCAACCAGCCGGTGGAAAATTCTTAAAGGTTGTATTGGAAATGAAAGTGTCTTAAAATCCCTCTCTGATACCAGATGGGAGGCGCATGCTATGGCAACAGCAGCAATTTTGAAATCTTTCCTTAAAATTTTAGAAGCGTTAGAATGTATAGCCGAAGACCAGTCACAAAAGGGAGACACTAGAAGAGAAGCAAATAATATTGCAAATAAGATGCAAGAGCTAGAATTAGTTTTTATGTTGAAATTTTGGAATGAGATTTTGCAAAATTTTCATAGAGTAAGCCAAGTTCTACAAAATGAGGATGTGAACTTAAAAACATGTGCAGATCTGTATGGATCATTAGCTGACCAACTGTGCACTTCACGAGATAAATTTGAAAGATATGAAGCAGCTACAGAGGATATGCTACCAGATGTTGATTACAAGGCAGCTCAAACTCGCAAACGTATCAGAAAGAAGGTACCCAATGACGGAGATGCACCAGAAGTATATCTGAATGCCAGAGATAAATTTCGTATCACCACCTTTTACACAATTATTGACAAACTTGAAACTGAGATGAGAAGAAGAGGAGAGATATATAAAGAAATAGCAGAGAGGTTTTCTTTTCTAAGTGATGTGCCACATAATGTCACTTCATCATCTACTGAAATTGAAAGGTATTCTCAGTGCTGTCAAAAGCTGATTGATGCTTACCCAGAGGATTTCAACACTAATTTCTCAGCTGAGCTTCAGCAGTTTCACTTATATGTGCGCCATAAGTTCAGTGCAACAAAAAATGTAAAAACAAGATTCAGTCATGCTGAACTTTATAAAATGATTGTAGAAGACAATATTGAGTGTGCCTTTCCAAATGTTGATATTGGCTTTCGTATATTTTTAACATTAATGGTCACAAATTGCTCAGCTGAGCGTTCATTTTCTAAGTTGAAGTATATTAAAAATCCCATCAGAACAACTATGCAACAAGGCAGGCTGGATGCCTTATCTCTACTAAGTATAGAAGCAGATGTGTTACATAAGACTAGTTTTGAGGATCTGATCAAAGACTTTGCAATAAAAAAAAAGTAGGAGAAAACTTTTCAACTATAAATAAAGTGGACGTATACGGTACAAAAATAAACATTATTTTCCATCTTACCGTAAATTTTGTTTAATTTCGAAAAATAACATTTTATTTTATGGTTTATTATTGTATATATTTTGAATTACATACTGTATATATGGAGGGGGAGGGGGCACCAAAATCTTTTAAGTGCTTAGGGCCTATAAGGGTCTTGATCCGGCCCTGGGTATAAGTTAAAGGTGTGTTTGTGAAAGTGATATTTGTGAATGTCTGTGAAAGTGGTGAAGAGTGCTCGTGTAAGTACTGTTGGTTTAAGTCCGGATTCTGGGAGTGTTTGTGTAAGTGAAGTATGGCGTAGTGGCATACGGCAACACCTATTGTTGTGGAAACAGAGGGAGAAAGAGAGAGTATTGGAATTGACAAGGAGGGGGCTCCGGCCGCTCCGATAGGATTCTGCTGTAGACTTCTTTCAGTGCTAGTCAACTTCATCAATATTAAGACGCTTTTAGAAATATATTGAAAACGAGGAAATTACATTAACTATTCCTTTGAATTAAAATAACGTCTCCTTATCCACGTTTTTATCCTATACAAATATTTTATTGTTCTTTCAATAATATTTTTTATGCTGTATAAGGTGTTAGAGTATTGATTTTTTCCGTGGCTCTTCAAATAAATCGTCGATCGAGTAAATGTCTTCGTCTACAACACATCTAGTTTGTGTGGCCATTAAGTAAATAAAGTAAATACTGCAAGGGCCTTATCGGGCAGTGGGGTGGACGGGGAGAGAGAGAGGTGAAGGTGGTGGGCGCGGGAGGTAAATGAGAGAGGGTGAGTGATGGGGGGGAGGTGAGAAAGAGAGTTGGGTGAGAGGCGGCACAATTGGAAATGGGTAGGTGATGTCCTATAGAGAGAGAGCTGGGTGATGGCCTGGAAGCTGAGAGAGAGAGTTGTGTGATGGCCTGGGAGCTGAGAGAGAGAGCTGGGTGATGGCCTGGGAGCTGAGAGAGAGAGCTGGGTGGTGGCCTGGGAGCTGAGAGAGCGTGGGCTGGGGGATGGCCGGAGAGAGAGAGAGAGATGGGAGGGGAGGTTGGAGGTGGGCGGTGCGAGTATTGACGTAGACACGGCAGCATCAGTGGCTGTGGTAGTGGTGGTGGTGGTTGTCCGGGAGCACAGCCACCCTCCACCACAACACTTCCCTGCTGCTATTAACTCCCCCTCCCCCTACACTACACGTAGGTAAGCTCCTTTACACTTAAGTATACTCTCGACCTAGGTATACTCTACACCTTGGTACACTTCTCTACACCTTGGTACACTTCTCTACACCTTGGTACACTTCTCTACACCTTGGTACACTTCTCTACACCTTGGTACACTTCTCTACACCTTGGTACACTTCTCTACACCTTGGTACACTTCTCTACACCTTGGTACACTTCTCTACACCTTGGTACATATCTCTACACCTTGGTACACTTCTCTACACCTTGGTACACTTCTCTACACCTTGGTACACTTCTCTACACCTTGGTACACTTCTCTACACCTTGGTACATATCTCTACACCTTGGTACACTTCTCCACACCTTGGTACACTTCTCTACACCTTGGTACATATCTCTACACCTTGGTACACTTCTCTACACCTTGGTACACTTCTCTACACCTTGGTACATATCTCTACACCTTGGTACACTTCTCTACACCTTGGTACACTTCTCTACACCTTGGTACACTTCTCTACACCTTGGTACACTTCTCTACACCTTGGTACACTTCTCTACACCTTGGTACATTCTCTACACCTTGGTACACTTCTCTACACCTTGGTACACTTCTCCACACCTTGGTACACTTCTCTACACCTTGGTACACTTCTCTACACCTTGGTACACTTCTCCACACCTTGGTACACTTCTCTACACCTTGGTACACTTCTCTACACCTTGGTACATATCTCTACACCTTGGTACACTTCTCTACACCTTGGTACACTTCTCTACACCTTGGTACACTTCTCTACACCTTGGTACACTTCTCTACACCTTGGTACATATCTCTACACCTTGGTACACTTCTCTACACCTTGGTACACTTCTCTACACCTTGGTACACTTCTCTACACCTTGGTACACATCTCTACACCTTGGTACACTTCTCTACACCTTGGTACACTTCTCTACACCTTGGTACACTTCTCTACACCTTGGTACATTTCCCTCTACCTAGTTACACTTGGAGTACCGACTCATCATTTTATAAGGGAGAGTGGTGAGGGAGAGTGATGAGGGTGGTGGGGAGAGTGATGAGTGGTGGTGGGGGAATGATGAGAGTGGTGGGGGAGTGATGAGGGTGGTGGGGGAGAGTGATGAGTGGTGAGGGAGTGATGAGGTGGTCTGGGAGTGATGAGAGTGGTGGGGGAGAGTGATGAGAGTGGTGAGGGAGTGATGAGGGTGGTGGGGGAGAGTGATGAGTGGTGAGGGAGTGATGAGGTGGTCTGGGAGTGATGAGAGTGGTGGGGGAGAGTGATGAGAGTGGTGAGGGAGTGATGAGGGTGGTGGGGGAGAGTGATGAGTGGTGAGGGAGTGATGAGGTGGTCTGGGAGTGATGAGAGTGGTGGGGGAGAGTGATGAGAGTGGTGGGGAGAGTGATGAGGGTGGTGGGGGATAGTGATGAGAGTGATGGGGAGAGTGATGAGTGGTGGGGGAGAGTGATGAGGGTGGTGGGGGATAGTGATGAGGGTGGTGGGGGATAGTGATGAGAGTGATGAGGGTGGTGGGGGAGAGTGATGAGGGTGGTGGGGGATAGTGATGAGAGTGATGGGGAGAGTGATGAGTGGTGGGGGAGAGTGATGAGGGTGGTGGGGATAGTGATGAGGGTGGTGGGGGATAGTGATGAGAGTGATGAGGGTGGTGGGGGATAGTGATGAGTGGTGGTGGGGGAATGATGAGAGTGGTGGGGGAGAGTGATGAGAGTGGTGGGGGAGAGTGATGAGGGTGGTGGGGGATAGTGATGAGTGGTGGTGGGGGAATGATGAGAGTGGTGGGGGAGAGTGATGAGAGTGGTGGGGGAGAGTGATGAGGGTGGTGGGGGAGAGTGATGAGTGGTGGTGGGGGAGTGATGAGAGTGGTGGGGGAGAGTGATGAGTGGTGGTGGGGGAGAGTGATGAGAGTGGTGGGGGAGAGTGATGGGAGTGGTGGGGAGAGTGATGAGAGTGGTGGGGAGAGTGATGAGAGTGGTGGGGGAGAGTGATGAGAGTGGTGGGGGAGTGATGAGTGGTGGGGGAGAGTGATGAGAGTGATGGGGAGAGTGATGAGTGGTGGGGGAGAGTGATGAGTGGTGGTGGGGGAATGATGAGAGTGGTGGGGGAGAGTGATGAGTGGTGATGGGGGAGAGTGATGAGGGTGGTGGGGAGAGTGATGAGTGGTGGTGGGGGAATGATGAGAGTGGTGGGGGAGTGATGAGAGTGGTGGGGGAGTGGTGAGTGGTGGGGGAGTGATGAGTGGTGAGGGAGTGATGAGGTGGTCTGGGAGTGATGAGAGTGGTGGGGGAGAGTGATGAGGGTGATGGTGGGGGAGAGTGATGAGTGGTGGGGGAGAGTGATGAGTGGTGGGGGAGAGTGATGAGAGTGGTGGGCGAGAGTGATGAGTGGTGGTGGGGGAGTGATGGGAGTGGTGGGGAGAGTGATGAGAGTGGTGGGGGAGTGATGGGGGAGAGTGATGAGGGAGAGTAATGAGAGATTGGTGGGGAAAGTGGTGGGGGAGAGTAATGACAGAGATTGGTGGGGAAAGTGGTGGGGGAGAGTAATGAGAGAGTGGTGGGGGATTTATAAGAGAAAGATGAGGGGGTGGAGGCAGGGAGAGTGATGTTGGAGGTGTGTTGTAGAGTGAGGGAGATTGAAAAAGGAAAGTGATGATGCAGGTTCTATAATTATGTCAAGGCTGGCAGAGAGAGAGAGAGAGAGAGAGAGAGAGAGAGAGAGAGAGAGAGAGTAAACGGGCAGGCCGGCATGATAAAATGAATGAGAATGATGGAATTAATAAACAATGGAAGAATAACACAGAAAGTAAGAGTACGTACTTGGAAAACAGGAGTGGCAGGGTCAATGTAACAAGATGGTGGTGGAATGGAGAGAAAAGCAAAAGCACAGCGGTGATGTCAAAATGGCGCGGTGCAGGCAAGAACTAGTTTTCGTGATGTAATGATTTTCCTGCTACACCCGCGCAGTAACACCCAAGAGTTTTGTGTAGCAAGCTAGTGCCTCCCTTCCTCCCTGTCCACCTTAATACTCCAGATATTAGTTATTGTATCTTTTCTGACGTCTATCTTTAAACACAAACATATAACAATCACACTCGTAAGCGTGAGTAATACAGTACAGTACTGTGTTTATCAACATATTATTATCAACACAATTTCAGGAGACAGGTTCTTGTTCACCACGTGGTTACAATGTTATATATATATATATATATATATATATATATATATATATATATATATATATATATATATATATATATATATATATATATATATTTGTCAATGGTCATTAACGTTGCTACTTACACCACACAGTACAGTTAGTTCATTCTAAATTGAGGATATATATAAAAATAGTCATTGACAGTTCAGTAAATGATTACTCTCACATCTGATCTTTATTCATTCATATACACTCCCATCCTTCGTTTGATGAGAGTTTTTGTATTATTTTTCATTGTTAACAGTTGCTTCTTCTTTCAACACTGTTTAGTTGCACAGTTTTGTTTTGTTTTTATTTTGGAGAGCTTTGTTTTTCATAAATTTAACAAGTATAATTTTTATTATGAGTTCAGTATTATCCTAGCAAGATTCTTATTATTACTATTCTTATCGCTATTATTCCTATTTTCTGCTTTAGCATAGCACTTCTTGTTGAACCCTAGCTCCCATTAGTGTACTCTTCTACCATACTGTAAGTAGTACTCATTTAACATTTTTTTATCTTTTATTTAAAATGTTAGAATTTACATATATACATACATATTGCATATTAATATATTTGTCCGTGAAATATTTGGATGACTTTTCTTTTAAAATACACTTAATCATCCATTTAGTATTATATATCCTGCTTTTAATAAAGGCTATAGTCTCCTTAACATTATACTTAATCACATACAGTAAATATAATCTGACATTACCATTAGTAGTACTCAGCTGCCATACGTAGTGCCCATTCATCTGAGTGTGTTCCCCCCTCCACCCCCAGACCTGCTCCTCCTCTGGCTCCACTGTCAGCATCACCTTGACCTCTCTAGTATTCCTTCCTCGCAGCTGTTTAAGTCCCTTTGGTCTTCCTCTGATGCCTTCTGCTCATCCTCCAGTTCATTTGGGTCTTCTCATGGCACTTTGGGTCCTCTTGGGTATTCTCCTGGCAGATGGGGTTCTCGTTGCACTTATGATCCTTTTGGCTATTTTCGTCTAACTACAGTATATTCCTGTCATGATTCATATCGTTTTACTTCGGGTGTTCTCGGTTCTTCTCTAAACATTTCCATTCTCCCGCCTTTTCTTTGTCCATTATGTTTCTGTACTATTTAGTAGCTTCCCCTTCTCTTTCCTCTCTTCCCTGTCTATTTCTTCCTGCCTGCTATTGCTTCTCATCATGCTTCTTTGTGAGTTTCACGTTGCTTCTCTTCCTCCGCGCGATGTCTAGTTTGATTTTTATCCTTATGATGCTAGAATTTGGGGAGGCTTTATATTACCCAGACCTCAGTCCACCTCCTCCAAGTGAAGCTTTACATTAAGGTCTAGTTCTTATTTGTACAGGTACTTATATTATTCTTTAATAGTTGATTAGTGTAGGAACTAACCATGTAAATAGGCTTAAAAATCATTACTCACATAAATGCGACATAAAAATAGGTTTTTGGGTAATGGAAGAGAAGGGATGGAGAGGGCGAAGTTTCCCTTCTCTCCAACACACAGCGGATTGGAGTTTTCTATGAATGTATTTTCATGGATTTTTTTTTTTATTTTATTGGGCACCCCCCTACATCCTTGTGTAAGGTGAAGCGCAGAAGCATTTACAGCGCCCAACAGGGAAGCATGCTAAGTTCATGCTTGCCTTTATGTCTCATGAGTTAAGGGCGTAGAAGCCTGAAGAGTCAGTGGTTTATGTCATTGAGTTATTGGAAGCTCCAACAACTTTCCCTGAATACGAATTCGCAACTTTCGACTTACAACAGGTACCTACTTTACTGCTAGGTGAACAGGGACTAATGGGGGCCAGGAAGTAAGTCCAAACAACTTCCGCCGGCCGGGGAATCTAACCCGTGACATCTCGCTTGCGAGGCAAGAACGGTACCGCTTCTACCACCGGTCCCCCTCGTTTAAGATGGTGCGTCCCAGTAGATATAATAAGATTTATCTATGTTTGACATTTCTCATTCCGTTTAGTTCCCGTGAGCCAGACAAACCAAGGTGCACGTGTCCGTACCAGTGAGCACTGGGGCAGGTGTTCTGCATGGTTGCCAGTCAGCTTTGTCCCACGAAAGCATAGGGGTTAGTATTGGTGTGGGGAGTCAGTAGAGAGGCGTGTTGACATTTGCCTTGACGACAAAAATAACACCAGTGAAGGGAAGCGTCTATAGGCCTCTAAGGGCCTGGCTTTTCTTATCTCTCCCTTCACCACTCCAAGTGCAATAACACCAGACGTGCCTTCTTCCCCTTTCTACCAGCACTATTTTAAGATACTACCCAGTGAACCACCAGTGAGGGACCAGTGACAGACAACTCTGGCTGCGTTAATCACCCACACTGGTGTAGAACACCTAGCTTCGCCATGCTACGGTGAGGGGCATTACTAGAGGCGTGTGGAAGTGCCTCCCTCTGGCTCACCTAACAGCACATACAGCAGCGGCCAAAAAAGCATGACATGATATTGATGCTGCACCACAGTTAAGGCCATGCAACAAAAACATTTGGTTCTCCGATCATTTATTCTGGTAGACGAGAGCGCAAGGGAGGATTTATTACTATATTTTACAAACTTAAAACACATGAACCTTTATTTTTCCACAGATTTTTCTTATCTGACAAATATATAAGATTAGATTTTGCGTCATGTGAATTTGCATGAAAGAATTCATTTTAAAAATTCTTATATTTTTGTCTAACATTTCACCTTCATGAAATAGACGAATGTAACACATTATACTGTTTAGAGTATAGACAAACGATAGTTCTAACAACCGCTACTTTTCAGTAAATATGTACCAAACCCTAGTAAATGAGCAAGAAATTAAAAATTGGTAACCGGTGTTTTATTTTATTTTTTTTTAAACAAAATCTATCCAAAGGCAGGTGTTTTAGTTACGCGGCGATGTCTGAGAACCAATTTTTTTCCATATGGTCCAATGCGCTCTCTCAACTGGAACCCACCATTCTGGGATAAAAACACTGCAACGTCATAGGCTGACTGGCTTGGACTGTTCATGTGAATCAGCGACTCGACTCTTGCAAGGACCGGGTGTGACGTAACGCAATGATGTGGTGTTTACCAGTCTTTGAGCTGTGGCTGCTTCTCGGCGGCTCTCTGGTCTCCGCCCTTATCTTTGTCTCCCTCTTCATTATGTTCTCAGTTGCTGTGATTTTTCTTCTCGTGTTCTTTATTTTTTAATTTCGTGGTGTAGGCGACGTTCATTTTCTCTTTTTCCGCCTCTTTCGTTCTTTCTCTTAAACCTCTTCCATTCCACCCCTCTCTCTGCCTTTAACACACTTACACAAACACTTTCCTCTCTAACACACTAACAGTGTCCTTCCCAACACACTAACACCTTCCTCTCTAAGACACTAACAATGTCCTTCCTAACACACTAGCACTTTCCTCTTACATACAAACACTTTCCTCTAACATACCAACACTTTCCTTCCCAATACACTATCACTTTCCTATCTAACATACTAAAAATTTTCTCTCTAAAATGCAAACTCTTTCCTCTCTAACATACTAACACTTTCCACTCAAACATTTTCTCTCTATCAGACTAACACTTTCCTCTCTAACACACAAACAATTTTCTTCTCCAACACAAACATTTTCATCTCCAACACACTAGCACCTTCCACACAAATCACCCTATCCAGCATTCGTTTTCACCGGCATCCTCCTCCACCTCACCAGCCTCCACCAGATACCTGCGTAGTTCTCGTCACCATCTTGGTGTTGCCTCTCTCCCCCACCATCTGGCTGCTTCTCTAGCCAACAGAAAACGTAACAGTTTCGTTCTCCCTCCCTTCCTCGTATTGGTGGTGGGGGAGAGTTCAAGCTCGTACCACAAAAACATCGACAGCACTAGCCATCAAGATCGCCTGGCGTTTCCGGTGAGGGGTGTGAAGGTCTATACCATAAAAATAGCGCCAGCCAGCATGAACAATGAAAATGCTATTTTGCTTTTTCTCCAGTCTTTATTTCTTGCTTATGGAAGTTAAGCCAAGAGAACGTTCACTTGTCTTCTCCCTACAGTAGTGCTCTTGAGCGGTAAAGACAGAATGATGTAAAAGATATGATTATGAACCTTTGTTTCTGGAGTTTTGTGTAAGTGACATCTTGAAGGCTTCTTGTATACACAACCCAGCCACTTGTGCTACCCTGGGCACCATCACGTGAACCTCCTTGCCTTCATTAATCTATTTATTGTAGCCAATTATAAGCTTACACCCGGCGCCGGCCTTCACTGGAGTGTGTGTAAGTATCTCTTCTTGATATTTAAATACGTTTTCGAGACAAATGTGGAGGAAGTTCACCGTCATCTTCTTTGCCCATCCCAGATGGATATCTGGAGTGTTTGCCAGGCTCAACTGGGACCAGTCGTGGTTTACACATTGTAAACATCCAAACATGTATCCATTGCAATAGTAAACACATAGCTATACAAATATTTAGTCTTCGCCCCGACAGCGAATGGTAATGGGCTCGATTCCTGAAAGGAATGGAGGATTGTGTTCCCTCCTCGTGCACTCATCACCGGAGTACACCACGGCGAGTTGTAGTGATGGTGGCACAACTTTTGGATGGACAAACTAACATCCTGCCTTGATGTGGAGTAACCACCATCTGCTGAATGCTAAGAATCAATTTAGCACCTGCCTGGCCACCCTCCACCATAACATAAAAAGTTGTTCTAAAAATAAATAAATAAATATATATATATATATATATATATATATATATATATATATATATATAGTATATGTTGGTCCAGCAACTAACGTCTCCATGCATGTCCTGGGAGGAATTTTTAATTTATATCACTTCTTGCCAAAGGTTATAAAATTTGGTCTAATTCGCACATAATCTTTGCAATTTAGTCTGGAATCAAGTCTTTTTTTGCTTTGTCTTTTCTGGACAATGTAATTTAGCTTCAGGCTTGGTCCACAAGTTAGTAAAGTCTCACACACACACTTGTATTTAATTTTCATTATCAAACAGGCTGTAATTTACGTTGTTGTTTGAACTCTCCGACTCACCCAAAATTTTGATAAATTCTTATGAGTGTGATTTCAAAGGAAATTAATACATAATTTGTTCTTTGTTTATTTCCATATACATCATACACACTGCATACTACTGCTGCAGTCATTTGTTTACTTACATGTTTGGATCCTGATGCTGGGACTGTTAAGGTCCAGAGACTGGCTGTGCGTCCTTCCATCTGGGTCAGTTTGCTCCTCTCATACTCTTCTTTCTTTCGTTGTCGTGTGCTTTTCTTCTACTTTCTTTTGCTCCTCGTCGTCTCTGTCTTCCTTGAACCTTCTTCAGCTTCTCACTCTCCTTTCGTTTCGTTCATTCCGCTTGCTTGTTTTTGTATTTTCTTGGTCTCATCCTTTTCTGTCGTCTTCTATTCCTCTTCATTTTTTTCTCACTAGGAAAATGGTTCTCTGGTTTATTCGTTTATATTATACGTTACAATTTCCTGGACAATGTTGCTCCGTGAGAGCCGCGTCTCTCACTCCATGACTCCTTCTTGTTAGACTTGCTTTTACATTATTGCTGCCGTGATTTTTCTACCCTTTGGAAGTGCTATTAGTGCAGAATTTTTTTACAAATGTATGATCCTGTCTTCGAGAAAGCACGTCGCCTTCATCTTATTTAAAGTTCACAGATTAGATGATGTCAAAACATACTTACAGCCGTGTGTATGTTATTTTTACAGTGAATATTAGAAGACTAAAAACAAACACATTTGTCTATTGCATGTTACAAGAATAGCATTAATTGTGTACACATTTTGTTATATTATTATGTTAGGGGGTTGAATTTATTCACATCCGGGGTGACTGTGTGCCCCGGGGCAACCACCCTGGTTAATATAAAATTAGATCTGTTATGATGAATACCTCGTCATAAGTGAACATGGCACACATTCATTACACATATAAATAAATAAATATATATATATAATATATATATATATATATATATATATACAGTATATATATATATATATATATATATATATATATATATATATATATATATATATATATATATATATGTATTGTTTTGTTAATAATAGCAGTTTATAATAAATAAATATTCGTTTATTATAATAAACTGGGTTTATTATAATAAAAATAATAATGCGTTAGTACAAAAAATAACAATCGTTTATTAAGATAAAAATTATATTCGTTCGTGACATTGAAAGTAACAGTCGTTTAAGATAAAATTAATATGAAACAGGATTCGTTTTTTCGTGGATAAGTCACGAATAATTATCCGCTAAATACAGGAAAAGAATAATAAAATAAAATAATAAATAAAAAAAATGGGGGGGGCTACTGTTTTAAGTACAATTTTCTAAGTGGCTCTATAGTACTCGGAAGCTCCTGAGATTCATATTTGGACAACACGTGAAGTAAGATACAGGTACAGTATTAAACAAATATATCCCATCACAGAGGATACCGATACTGAAGATTCACCTTTTGTTTTTACAGAAAAAATATTACAATACAGAATATTATCAATACAGTATATTAATATGTATAATAATATTCAATTGCAATAATATATATGTATACTTGTTATAATGTCATTCTTTTTTACAATAATTCTTTGAATACATAAGTTTTTACAAATATGGGAAATGAATCCTTACAGCGAAAAAGAAATGTCTTTTACTTCACTGCAAATTTTTTGTTTGTTTTACACAAAAATTATATCATTTTTCCCATTAAAAATACAACCTTTCTCAATGAGAAAGTATACTACAGTGGAGATTTATTCTTTAGATTACTTTTCAATATCTTTTCGTTTAATTTCTCATTTACAGTACTGTAGTTTTCTCACATTCCAATAATTTACATTACTAATATTGTTTTAAAAATTACATTGTTTTATTACAATATAGAGAATCTTTTCGCTTGATTACATTCTTCAAATTGTGGTTTCTCTCTGTAATTCACATTTTTACACAAATATTAGAATTTCCAATGTTAGTTTTTTTCTTTACAATAAACAGCAAGTTTTTATTGACTACATCATTTCTTAACAAATAGGACTATTGTCATAAATTAAGGAAATCATTTCTATTAAGCAAATTTGGTAATACAGGTAACATCTTTTACATTGAAATATTTTCGTAAATAACACTTTTTCGGAGCATGAAGATTTACTGTATGAATTTTTTTTTTACATTTGTAAATTATTTTTTTTACATTTTATTTTATTGTACATTTTTTTTTCCGGGGGAGGTAAATTACAATATTTTTATTATGGTAAAAGTCCAGAAAATCTCCAAAAACTTATTACTTATTTGACAATAAGATTACACAAACAAATTGTTCTTAAATTATATGAGCAGTGCAAATACACAATCAGACACAAAATCGAATCATAATGAAGGTATACCGTAAAAAATGTTTAGAAACTAGGCAAGGCGGCAAGTGAGTATCGCTGATCACTGAATGTTTGATTTTAGCTGGCACGAACCACTGAGTACTGCCAAAATTACAGACAAAACTGGGTAATTATTAATGCTGTTTGGTTTGTTCCTGCTAAATTCGGACGTAGCTCAGGGATGGTTATTTACATTCACCTACAGGTAAACACTTGCCACTATGACTGATACACAACCATTTTATCAGTGAAAATTCATTTATGTCTTGATTTTCTCTCCGGCAACGAATTTTGACACCAAAAAAGAAAGCTGCAAAACTTTTCTTTGTGTAAGTAAATTGTCAATTTAACAATTAGATGTTGGATCTCTTATGAAAACTTTACCTTGTTTTACATTCAGCTTTTTCGTAATTACAATATTTATTTTACATAAAATTTGTTTTCGTAATTTACATTTCTTTTGTACATTATTTTTATGCAAATTATGTTGTTCTTAACAGTATAATGCTCTAGTAAATAGTTTTCTACATGTTTCTTGTAAAAATAAATATATTTTTTACAGTATAAAGATGCATTACATAATGTTCTTTTCGTAATTTGCAGTACATCAGATGATTTCAGTTCAGTGGATGCTTTCAACAGTACATCTTTTATTACACTAAAATTTGCTTTAGTTGCTTTTTTATAATTATACAGTACAGCAAAATGGCTGATTTTGATTACATTTTATTTGCAGTAAGAAGTTGCTTTCGTTAATTAATTACATTCATATTCACAGAAAAGCTGCATTTGATAATTAGTTACATTTCATTTACAGTAAATTGGCTGTTTTAGTTAATTACATATTAATATATAATAATCTAACGTTAGTTACATTAGTTTCTCACAGTAATTGGCTGTCTTCGTATACAGTATTACATTATTTTTATACAGGATTTTTTTTTTAGTTTCATTAACTTTTTCAAGTAAAAATACAAATTTGTAAATCACATTATAATGATTGTTTTTGTAAATAACATGAGTTAATTACAATGAAGTGGGTACTGTACTTTCATAGAGTGCATTTTTATTTACAGTAAAATTGCTGTTTTTGTAAATCAAACTACAGAAGTTATTTCATCTCAAGACTGCTGTTATTAGTATTCGTCCAGCATGAGCCAAAATTTACATTCGGCTATTTTCAACATACAAACATACAGTATGTTCTATAGAATAATTACCAATCTATTACAGTACATACCACATACTGTCTGATCGATATTATTACTATATCAGATATTGCGTGAAGCATGTCAATCTCTTTATTGATAACAGTAATTTTCAATTCCTTTCTTTGTTACAAACAGTATTTGCATCAATACAATATCATGTAGGATGTAATGTCAGAAGGACTTATATAATCCGACAATTTACAATAAATTTTAACGTTTCAATAATTTTTAATTCGAACTTAACAATTATTAACTCTTGGTTCGACTACTACACTGTTATAGTTATCGCATACAGTAAAGTCCATTATTACAAGTAATTAGATCACTTTAATTACCATCTAATGGAGTACTTGTCAAACTATTGCATTATATATATATATATATATATATATATATATATATATATATATATATATATATATAATATATATATATATATATATATATATATAAATATATATATAAATATATATATATATATAATATATATATATATATATATATATATATATATATATATATATATATATATATATATATATGCTGATAACCATAAGGAAAGAAGAAAACACGAAGTTCCCAAGTGCTTTCATGTAATTCACATCTTCAGGGGTGAGTACAGACTAAAGAGAAGTACAAAACAAGGTGTATATGTACAGAGGAGGGTGAGACCAGGTCTGCAATGGTCAGGTATTAGGTAATGACCCTACTAATCTTTAAATAGCACCGCAACGGTCAGTAGTCAGGTCAGAGGGCTTACCCTCTGACCTGACTACTGACCGTTGCGGTGCTATTTAAAGATTAGTAGGGTCATTACCTAATACCTGACCATTGCGGACCTGGTCTCACCCTCCTCTGTACATATACACCTTGTTTTGTACTTCTCTTTAGTCTGTACTCACCCCTGAAGATGTGAATTACACGAAAGCACTTGGGAACTTCGTGTTTTTTTCTTTCCTTGTGGTTATCAGCCTATACCTAGATCACGCGCACCTACAGTAATTTACTTGCATATATATATATATATATATATATATATATATATATATATATATATATATATAATCTTGACCGCCATTTGGTCTGCAGTCAACATGGCTAGATGATCCAAGACTACTTTTGAGTTCTATCGTGTTGCGTCACACTCAATACCCTTAACCCCACTTAACCAGTCGAGTTGTCAGTTAGTCAATCAGTTAACCAGACAGTGAGACTTAGTCAGCAATCTACCAGGTAGTCACGTAGCCATAAACAGAGTTAGTCAGCAACCAAACGATTAGTCACTCTGCTAACCAGTTAGCGAGGCAAAGATGCAGTTATCTATCAGAAAACTACTTAATATGGCAACCAGTCAGCAAAACAGCCATCGAGACAACCATAATAAATAACAATTGTCAAGCCGCAATGTTTTAGAGCAGGGGTTCTCAACCGGGGGGGGGGGGGGGGAATTTCCCCCCTCAGGTTTTCAGGGGGGGGGGGAAACTGGTACTAATATGGAAAAAATAAAGGATTTTCAGTATTATATGCATATTATTTGGAATGCACTTTTTGAGGCAGACAATCTTGGAAAGGAGGGGGGAATGACATTCTGACATATGGTGAAAGGGGTGCATGGGGCAAACAAGGTTGAGAACCACTGTTTTAGAGATTGTAGTGGATTTCTCCCCTACAAACGCTGTTTGTCGCTGAGTAACCGACCCCACCAATTCCCCAGTGTATGCCTCATGGTCTGGGTCAACCAGCGCCGCCATACATCACGGAGAGGGGGTCAACTACTAAGCCACGCCTACCCCCCGCTATTTAAGACCTGACCTCGTAGTGACTTGTCTCTTTCTACCTACACCAACCAGCCAGCAACACACCTCCTCCGCCGCTGCCTGGCGGCCTTCGCTCCTCCTCCGCCTGCCTGGCGGTCCTCTCTCCCGCCGGCGAGCATGGCGACCCACAAGCTGTCCTTCTCTGAGCATCCTCACCAACCAGCTCTCTCTACATCACGCTTGTAACCATGCTGCCTTCCCAGCACCAAGCTGCATTGTACATCCAATACAACATGTATATAGAGAGCACATTGTGGGTTTCCTTTCTCCATTCCATCCTGAGTGTGAATCAAACATCCCATACCCCACAAGAGCAAGATCCTATCGTCCACCCCTCGCCTTTCATCCGTCCCTAACAACAATTAAGGATCACACACATGAATAGGTTACTACGATAGTAATGTACATTAATAAGTGGACCTCTGAATTATTATGTCATATCGCAGTACAGAAAAAAGGAGGCACTGTATTGAAGTTACTTATGGAGTCTGGGTTAGAGGCTATGTGTTAAAAAGTCTGAAGAGACGACGTCATTCGTTGGTTCGTCTGGGTCAAGCTCTCAAGTAAACAAGAGTGAGCGCCAAAGATAAGTTTTATTGGTCCATTATGTAATAAGCCGGGCAGCCGATAGGTCAAATCTCAACGATTAGTCAAAAGAAACCGGAAGTTCTCTCAACGATCTCCAAATTATCTCACCGACCAACAGGAGAAACAGTTAAATTCTCTCAACGACCAACAGGAGATAGTAAATTATCTCAAAGACCAAGAGGAGAAATGGTAAGTTCTCTCAATGACAAACAGGAGACACTAAATTATCAAGACCAACAGGAAACAGTAAATTTTTCAACGACCAACATGAAAAACAGTAAATCATATAACCCACCAACAGGAGAAACAGTAAATTCTCTCAACAACCAACAGGGGAAACAGTAAATCATATTACCAACCAACAGATGAAACAGTAAATTGCCTCAACGACCAACAGGTGAACAGTAAATTCTCTAGACAATCGACAGATAAAATAATTAATTACCTCAACGACCAATAGGAAACACAGTAAATCAACGACCAACAGGAGCAATAGTAAAATATCTCAACAACCAAAGGGAAAAACAGTAAATTACCTCAACGATCAACAGTAAATTCTCTCAACTATCAACAGGAGAAACAGTAAATTCTCTCAACGACCATCAGGAGAAACAGTAAATTCTCTCAACGACCAACAGGAGAAAAAGTAAATTATCTCAACGACCAACAGGAGAAAAAGTAAATTATCTCAGCGACCAACAGTAAATTCTCTTAACGACCAACAGGAGAAAACAGTAAATTCTCTCAACGACCATCAGGAGAAACAGTAAATTCTCTCAATGACCAACAGGAGAAAAAGTAAATTATCTCAGCGACCAACAGTAAATTCTCTTAACGACCAACAGGAGAAAACAGTAAATTCTCTCAACGACCATCAGGAGAAACAGTAAATTCTCTCAATGACCAACAGGAGAAAAAGTAAATTCTCTCAGCGACCAACAGTAAATTCTCTTAACGACCAACAGGAGAAAACAGTAAATTCTCTCAACGACCAACAGGAGAACCAGTAAATTCTCTCAATGACCATCAGGAGAATCAGTAAATTCTCTCAACGACCAACAGGAGTAACAGTAAATTATCTCAACGACCAACAGGAGAATCAGTAAATTCTCTCAATGACCATCAGGAAAAACAGTAAATTCTCTCAACAACCAACAGGAGAAACAGTAAATTCTCTCAACGACCAACAGGAGAAAACAGTAAATTCTCTCAACGACCAACAGGAGTAACAGTAAATTATCTCAACGACCAACAGGAGAATCAGTAAATTCTCTCAATGACCATCAGGAAAAACAGTAAATTCTCTCAACAACCAACAGGAGAAACAGTAAATTCTCTCAACGACCAACAGGAGAAACAATAAATTCTCTCAACGACCAACAGGAGAAACAGTAAATTATCTCAACGACCATCAGGAAAAACAGTAAATTCTCTCAACGACCAACAGGTGAAACAGTAAATTATCTCAACGACCATCAGGAAAAACAGTAAATTCTCTCAAAGACCAACAAGACCCATGTAACTCCACAAATTCTATTCTGTATCAACTAGCAGATAACCTTTTCTGATGTGTAAGTTAACATACATATCAACATTGACTACATACTAAACTATGTGTGTAAGTGTCTAGCTGGCCGTGGTGTGGGTTGGGGTCACGCTGTTTGGAGTATAATGGAGGGTGTGGATCCCCTTGTCACATACACATTCAACATCCACTTGGCCCCATATACACACCAACACATACTTCACCCCACCTACCTGCACACCAACACCTACTTGGCCCCACCTACCTACACACCAACACCTACTTGACCCCACCTACCTACACACCAACACCCACTTGGCCCCACCTACCTACACACCAACACCTACTTGGCCCCCTCCTTGTTTCCTACGATGCTGATGCTCAACACACAGCTCATGGTGACCCTAATTCGTGTCATCTGCTAACTGCTTTATACACATTTGCCTGTCCTGGTAACTTGAACGTATAATATTTATAGACGGGGACTGCATGGTGGTAGCCAGAATAAAATAAATCAAGTGGGCATCACTGAACCATGTGGTCTGCTGATTCTGACTGCAGCCAACTAAATTATTTTTGTTCACATCATGTTCCTATTACATTAAATATGTAGTGCCCACTTCTTGATTGTCTTGATTGCTAATTACCCCCCTCAGTGTGATGTCTTTCTTCTACTCTATTCTGGCTACCAACACACGATATTTATTCAGCTGGGGAAGTTCCATCTCGTAGTCAAGGAGTTAACTAAACTTCGCTGCTTCTACAAGATATACAGTAGATTCAAACATTCATAATCTTTGCTCATAAATTCCCCCTTTTGCAAAGGAACACCTTACTTGGAACATGAATTCATCCCACTCTTCTTTTATTGTAACTTAAGTATTTTCATCTGGCTAGCACTAGACGCTTACACTCGGCTGAAGAAACCACATCGGCATTGTGAAAGCGTTATCCTGCATCGCAATCTCTAACTGATGTACAATTTCTGTCCTCACACCTATTATCCCCGCCCCCCACAGAACGATGTCTACCCTTAAACACCCTAACACTCCCGCTCACTAGCGAATGCTTCGAATTCACGTTTCAAGAGTTTGGGATTAACAACTCAGGGAAAGAATGGATTACCAACACCAAGTGATAAACGCGGGAGTGGAGCTAACGGTATATATGAAATAGTCTTTCATGAGGCAGTTCACACAACATGTTAGTTTGTGGACACCTTGGTGCTGGTGCTGACCAGAAAAGCAGAATAGTGCGGTCGAGAGGGTGAAGCACTCGCCTACCATCCTAAGGGTCGCAGGTTTGCACCCTAGGCACCCATTATCTTCCATTCAACTGTGATTGGGTACCTAACTTCACAATTAAGAAAAGTGAAGGCGGTCGAGTGCAGTACAGAATTGAACTCAATTGATATACCATCAATATTAATGTTGTCTGGGTCACATTCACCGGCAATGACGAACACTCAAACTTCCTTTGTTTGGTCTAGCACAGCCGCGGTGAACAGCAGACCAGGACCTGCCCTCTGAACACCTCTCGTCTTGTTAAAGCTGACCATGCACGCCCGGAGAGAGTGAAAGAGAGAAAGAGGGGGAAAGGAACAGACATAGAGAGCAGAACAAAGAGAGGGGAGACATAAGAAAGTGAGGAAAATCAAGTGAGACCTTAGAGAGAGAGAGAGAGAGAGAGAGAGAGAGAGAGAGAGAGAGAGAGAGAGAGAGAGAGAGAGAGAGAGAGAGAGACTTGACATTTCCCTGGGCCAGTCATGCATGAGTTAGGTCAGGTTACGACAAGTTACGAACTGACCTTCACGCCTTGGGAACTGAACCATCATATGAGGTTCAAACTGAGTAAGAAGGGTTAGTCAGAATGAGGTAATGATGTGCTAGAATGAGGAGTGTGGAGGTTATACCGAGAATGTTATTGTGAAGTGGATGCTGTGGCTTTTCAATGATATACTTGTGCGAAGTTTTTCTTGCTTTCTTCACATGAAAACAAAGAGCCAGAACAGGTTGGACGTTTTATCTGATGCTACATTGACCGCTAGCCACCATCAACCCTCTGAGTGAAACATAAAATTTGTTTTTGAGCTGTAAATATGCTTCCATCAATCTTATGATCTCAGTTGATGATCCAGGTAGCCAGGTAATAACAGGGTAATGATTATAATTGTTTGGTAACCACTGCCTTAGATGGAAGCCTTATGAACTTCCATATATAAAAATTACGAAGCTCAAACCAAAGGAGTGAAAATTTGGACACCTGGCCCGGATTACCTTAAGCCTTGTGGTATCAAACGTTAAAAGTGGTTTCTCCCCAACTAGGCATGAAATTTTACGGAACTTGTTCACTCAAACTAAAACATAGATGGAGGCCTGACAATCAATCAATTACCGATGAGCAAACGAAATTATGGAGAATGAAATGAAAGAAATGATGGATGGAGAGAAGCACAAGTGTGTGTACAGTATACAGCCATGGTCTGCCCACCCCAGGACTCCGCTTCCGCCACTATCATCTCTGTCAGGATATGTGATATACAGCTAACCGCAAGTTTCACAACCTCGTTAGTGCAACTAGCAATGATACCTAATACGTTGTGACGTGATGCAATGAAAATATTCTTATCATGAAAACCGTACGTGATCAAATGATGCCGCTCGAGTGAGTGAATAGCATGTGTTGGTGTTTTTAGTTAAGTTTTATTGGGTTAATGGTAAATTAATTTTATCTGGTTGGTGTATTTATAGTTATTCAAATCATTACTCATAATAATCTGTGTATGTGTATACTACCTCCACGTTAGCACACTACTGTTTAAGATGCCGTCACCATTTGGAAATCACTGTACAAGTAGTTTATTCTTGTACAGTATTCTGGCCCTGACGTTCCTGAACACTGTACTTAAAACTCATATAATTTTAGTTTATCTTTCTGATAATTTGCTTGAACTGTGTTAAGCTTCCTGTGTTGACAGTTGTGTTCGTGTAAATTGAGCTGCTCTGCCTGTGTCACGATTTTTTAGGGTTTATCTTACGCACGTTAAGGGGAGTAACACTGCTAAGGTTGGTCCTAACATAAGAACAACTTATTTCTCACAAACATGTGGTTTGAGCAATAAATCACTTTCCATAATCAGCGATGAAAGTTAAACTAAATTGTTTTCATCTTTATTGCAAAAGCTGTTATGTTGAGTTTATTTATAACCCATTTCATAAACGGAAGTTTTATAGAACTGCAACGTCATCAAATCTACATCTTACAAAGTTTTCAGTAGAAACCATGTTTTATATTCCTTAGGAACATGCAAGGTATAATGATAACTTTATACCTTGGGGACAGCGAGGCTAGACTGAGTGCAGACAGCGCGGCGGCCACCACACCCCTTGTCCTGGGGCAAGTTAGCAGCAGCTAGTAGGACCTGTCAGCCAGGATTCGCTTCACTTTATGGATCGATCTAGTTAACACCCACCCAGAAGTCAAGTTTATTTGTTTGTTCTCCTTGGGCTGGCGTCTCTGTTGATAAAATATCTAAGCTAGTTTTGTCAGGAGACCAAAGATTTGCAGTCGTTTACACGCATGACGACACCAGGGTTATGCCATGAGCTCCTCTCGTTCCTTGCAAGCGAGCTAAAAACAGAAGAATTGTACCGATTTGGAGGGAACTTGGCGGAAGGATTGGATGTGAACCAAGCAAGCTTTGGGTGAATGCGTTATTTTGCTTCATCTCTTTAAGTAACTGTGTGTGTGTGTGTGTGTGTGAACATTAATCGAAATAAGTTTTAACCCATTGAATGACGGGATTCTCTCAGCTGAATAAAGTACCTAAGTGCGACACCACTAAAGACAATGTAAGCTCGAGGATAATATATCACGAGATGGGTGAAAGTTATGAAGGACGGTAACAATTTACACACCTTAAACAATGCGCTTGAGAGACAGGGAGTACCAAGACGATGTGGTATGTTGTCAACCACAGTACAGTACAGTATACCTGCATGTATATTGAAGATTGATGGCACGATATTACGGGGATTGAGACAAGGAGTACAAAGACTGCACGATATGCTACCTGTACTAACTTAACAACAATTACATGGAATTGCATTGTTCACGGCTACTGAAGATGTAGAGGAGAACTCCAAGATGGCGTAAAGTGTTGTAATCAAAGTGTTGACACACGGGGTAACTGACATTATTGAGTAGTTTGGGGTTAATTTTCTTTTTTTAAAAATTCTGCGAACGAAGAAATTAATTTTACCAGAGTAGTGTAACATACGTCAACAGTGGATCAGATCATGGTCACCCTTATTTAGTCACTATCATCGTAGTTACTTTAAGTGTGATTACACAAATATTTTGTTTAAACCTGCCATTACGCACCTGTATACAAGAGTGCACGAGTATACATAAATACTCGTAATAGGCATATTGGTACTCACGGGGTTCATAAAAATAGTCCCATGAGTAAATAACTAAATATTGCTATGGGTACAATAGTCTTAGTTGAACACAAAAGTAGTCATAGATACATTAGAGTGACTATGGGTAGATAAAAGATTGATATATACGGAATTAAAAATATATTCGTAAATGTACACAAAAGTGATCCTTCGGAAACATTAGGTAAATGTTTGAAAGGTACACATACATTACATAAAAGTGGTCGTGCTGACACATACAGGTCGACATATAAGTGTTCGTACTGACATATAGGTGCTTACTTGGACATACAAAAGTGCTTGTGCTGACACATAAGTGATCCTAAGGAGGCATATTAGTGTTACTGGGGCTTGTACTGGTATTGGATTATTCTAACACGTATATAAATGTGCTCGCATGGACATAAAACTGCACGTCATGGTCCCCAAAGTGATACATCTCCAGCGACAGGCAACAAACAGTACAATTACTTGCTCTACAAGCACACCATTTATTCCACAAATTAGAAAGAGTACAAGTAATAATAAAGTAATATACGGCCCTGTATTTTTTTTTTAATATGCTAGTTCCATACGTCCCTTCAATACTGTACAGTGTGCAAATTAGGCTAATTCCTTCATTACGGCGTCGCTGTATGTTACACCTTTAGTATAGTAACAAATGTGAATATGGTACATAATATTCAGTAGTTGTTCAGTTGTGTGACAAGTGTTAGTCCGATTAAATCTAGCATTATATATATCCAATTCATTTTCATCCTAAACATTTCACGATCCTCTCACAGTATTAACTAAATGATGTTGCTCACAGATGCGAAATTCCCAGAGTAAGGCAACACTATTCCAGTATGAACACGAACACTTTTGGCTCAGGATGATAATGTAGACGAAACATGATGGTTCATGCCTGCAAGGCCCTTCGTGCTTGGAAAGGCAAACACCTTAGTTCATCTAACTCTGAAGAAGTCTGAAAATAATCAAAAACGTTTATACTTTCCAATCTTCGCATTCAGACCATCGATAAGTTGTGATTTGCACAATTTAACAAATTGTATATTGAAAAAAAAAAAATAATTAAGAACAAAGTTTCGTTGCCTAACAAGAATTTGGTCTTACTGATGACTCACCTACTTGTACTGAGCCTGCCATCAGACTCACGACGCCCGTTTTATTTTTGTGTAAAAACTATCCACCCATACTCTGAGTTTTGGCATTTCCTTTACAGTATACGACGGAAAATGCCCACTTTTACGTATTCTAATAATACTCACTTCATTTTTGTGGTCTGGCTTGCATAGATAACCGATAAGAAAGTTGAATGTGTCTGCCGGACAACATGTGCACCGAGTGAAAACATTTTATGAAATCACTAAACTGATTATGTCAGCAAAAGTGAATTGTTCCACACTATTTCAGTTACAATATAATTCATATAAATGAACTCAGTAATTTTGTTTTCAATACATTATTAACGGGAATTCCTCATATTCAACATGATTTACGATTCTAGAAGTCATGTAAAAATATGAAACTGTCGAAACATTCTGAAACGTACTTAAGTCTGGTTTTGTAAGTCATTCTGCAAATAAAAACAGGTTGGGAGGCTTATACTGTTCTCAGGCCAGATTTCAAGGTGACTTCTTTAGGACAAGCAAAAGGACATTATTCTTCCAAGTGAAAAAGACTACTTACATTTTTTATTAGTTAAAAGCTTGCGCAAAATGTTGTGGGCTGTGTTCACTTCTGTAATTATCAGATTTATCTTTACTGGTCTCTACATTATTATATCAGTATAACTTACACTTTGTACAATAAACTTGTTTCCATGATATATTTCTGGGCACTAAGGTGGAAGAGCGCGATTATTGAGTGGATTGTGTTGAGAGCACCAAGTGTTTCTCCTTGTGACCCCAATGTGGTGCATCTCAGTCCGCCTGGCACCTCGCCACATCGAGAAGTTTTACGTCTTCAAGCTGCCACCTTGAGATCATCCCACTCCTTTTTTTCATCTTGTTGCCTATACCCTTTTCCTCTTAATCCCACACGGTCCTCACCCCTCCCCTATCCCGCCACGTGAAATCCCCCACCTCCCTTTTCCTCTAAACCGAAACCGACTCCTTGGCTGCCGACATGGCCCTCACCCCTCCCCCTTATCACCACTCACCCGACAGGATAAACACAGATTTCCACGGCGACCCACTACCACGTAAGCAGAAGGTGCAAGACAAAGAAGAACGTAAACTTGCTTATCTAATGTGGCTAAACCCCATTAGTATCTGCATACGCATCCGAATCACATCAATATTAACCCCAGCTTATTTCACCGACTATTAACCGTGTTAATACTAACCTAACATAGTCTAACTTAAGGCCCCCGCCCCTCAGGAGACGTTACGGTGGCTAATCTTAGGGTGAAATAAATTGGGTTGCCTAATGTTTAGGTGAACCACGTCATTTTTTCAGGGTGCATGCAAACAAGCATGATCAACTTTATAAACACGGGCAAACAAGAGTGATAAGGCAACGAGCAGTTCTCGGAAGAAATGTGTATTCTTAATGAAGTCCTGCTGTGTTAACAGCTTACAAGTTAAACAAACTCTGTCACTACGATCCAATTTAAGCTCCCAGTGCACCATTACGAGCTAAGGTAAACTGACAATGCACCGGTACGGACCAATTTAAGCTCAGTGCGCCCATGCGAACTAATTGAACTCACCGTGCATAGCTACAAATTAAATAAGCTCTAATTGAGCCATTGCAAACCAAATGAACTCTAGTGTGCCTCCTCAAGCCAATTTAGGTCAAAGTGCCTCATTACTCACAAGCTAATTAAGGTCAAAGTGCGCCATTAAAAACTAGTAAGTCCAATGTACGCCATCCCAAAAACTTAAGCTCTAAGTGCACCATTACAAACCAGATAAGTTCAAAATTTCCTACTGAGTCTTGTATGTCCCAAATGCCCAGCTACTACTTCACAAATACTAGTCCACAGCACACTAAACCCAAATGCTGCCGAAAGCACACAGCCAACGTCATGTTCCCTTAATAAAAATACTGAAATAATTATCAATAAGGACGAACACTCCTGAAGGTAAACACTGACAACTATCCTGGAAATTATACGGGCTACCTGGGCCAGATTTCAATTCACCCCATGCAGAATGCTGAGTTCATGCTTGCCTTCGCAAAAGTGAGACTGTCAACCAGAAAGGTATTGAACGAAAGAATCATTATCAAATATTTCAGAGGCGGATCCAGGAAGGGGGGGGGGGGTTTCCTGGGAGTCCAGACCCCCCTTTTCATCAGAAAAATTCAATGCTTTTCCCCTTAATGCAGTAAAGTACTCAGTCGTTTTTGTATAATAAAAAAAATTACTATTGACCTCAGAATATCTCATATGAAGTGCACATGGCATCAAAATGCCCATGATATTGGTCAGATTAAAATAAAAATAAATTCTGGGGCTTACAGCCACCCCCCCAAAAATAAAGCTGTGCACGCCATGTTCTCTCACCCACTACTTCTTGAACCGACCCCCCTTTTTTTATTCCTTGATCCGCCCCTATATAATTTAATTTCTCAGACATAATAGTATATAGATGCAAAAAACACAGGTACAGTAATGATAACAAACAAAATCGACCACTGTATTCAGGAACAAGAGAAGCGGCACAGGTACAACTAAAAATTATCTATCCATTAATTTCCACTCAGAAGTGTGACAATAATGCTGGTAAAAAAATGGTAGTTATAAACTGTAATAATAACAACGGCTTGCTCACACAGTTTATACATTAATTCAATTATTCGTGAAAACTTGACTGAAATATGTGAACCTCATCGTTACTTAAGAACTATTATACTTACCTTCTAAAATAAAATGCCCTGAAACACCATAGACAATTACAAAACAAAATGGAATATAAATCGAGATGAAGTACTGAGATAACATCAGCACTGACAGCTATTACTAAGTAGTTAATTTCAGGCGCAACTGTCTGATTACAGTATTGTATAGACCTTACAGCACGCATAAACTGGAAAGGGAAACTGGTGTCACATGCTCCGACTCAAAATGGGAAATTTTCCCCACATCTTAATACAATGACATATTCGTGAGAGCGAACATTAAGTTCCAAATATATCGTTTTTTTTTTTTTAAACAGTTATGTTGAGGAAAATTGCGAAAGGCGATTGGTGCATTTTCTTCGCTGTATAAAAGCAGAAAATTTTCAATATGATCGTAACTGCCAGGGTAAAACACCTTGCATACCATGTGATCAGAAGCCTATACTAGATCAGAGGAATATAACCTCGCCAAAACCGGTCGATTTTTTCCTGACAGGGGGAAGGCTCTCATAAACCTTGAGCAGATAGATACCCAGACATCAGTTGGCGGCCCTCAAATTGTTCATGGGGAAGGGTACCATTTACGAACACACACACACACGAAACAGAGAATAAACTTTCATGTCTAAGACCACCTCCTACCCCAGCTACTGTCTGGCGTGTGGTTGTATACTTTCATGGTTATATTTTCGATGAGCAACAGGTATGAAGGACATGTAAACATTACATGGAAGACCTAGTATGGAATTAAAAAAATCTTTCAAAAATTTTACAATAAATCGAATAGATAAAAATCGAACAAGTCTGAAATATTGCAAAATGTCCTTTATTATTGTACATGTAATACTTATGCAATACAGTATGTTATGTCAAGCAAAGATTCCGACATTAAGCAAACTATGAATAGTGGAATTCCATGAGTTCACGTTGCTAAAAACACTTAGTATATTACTATTGTATATACTAACTTGAGCATTCCGCTTGATCTATTGTGCTGTATTACAACTAAAACACACTTTGCAGAATAAAAATTTAATATCTACATTAACGGTTCTTATATCCATTAAAATAAAGTGCGCTTGACCATATACTGTAATAAAGTTGAATCCCATTAACTATTTTTGTAACTTGTACTAATTTCATACTGCACGAAGTTCTCAGCAATGACTAAAACTTACATATAATTAGTTAATACTATATTATATTTGAAAATATGCGAATTGAGTTAAAATTAATGTAAGCCACACATACTCTCCTGACTGTATCAACCCAAGAGTGGACGCTGGCGCCCCTCCGACACTGCAGTATTGAGAAGGAATATAAATTTGCTTAATTACAAGTACAGTACCACGGAACAAAAAAACTAACTGACTAGGATTCAAATTCACCATCAGAAACTACTCTCAAGCTCGAGGAAGGTTTGCAAACAATGTATGGAACACAAAACGAATTTCTCGTTGCAAATACAAATTGATCAATTACAAATTAGAGGTTAACAAACGCAAGCTAAGGCAATTTTACTCCCTCAACTCACTCCCCTATAAATTGAAAATTAAAATATTAACATAATTTGTTGTTTGGGCCTGTATCATGCTCTATTTTAGTCTCAGTTTAACCCGTAGAAATACGGCGGTATATGGGCCAAACACTAAAAACGTACATTTGAGTAAACTCTCTCTCTCTCTCTCTCTCTATATATATATATATATATATATATATATATATATATATATATATATATATATATATATATATATATTGGACTTGTTACGTGGAAAGCGTAGTTTTATAATGAAGAGGAGAACCAGGGTAAACACAAACATCTTGAAGTAGGGCTTCTTTTAATTGCTAACGTTTCGGAAATGATCCTTTTCCATCATCAGAGCCTAAAAATTTTGAAAAAGTTAAAAAATACAGGTGATATACAATAAAAACATAATATTATACGAAAATTTACCTACGATAAACTTCAAAACTTTTTAGGCTCTGATGATGGAAAAGGATCATTTCCGAAACGTTAGCAATTAAAAGAAGCCCTACTTCAAGATGTTTGGGATTTACCCTGGCTCTCCTCTTCATCATATATATATATATATATATATATATATATATATATATATATATATATATATATATATATATATATATATATACGGCATCCAAACCCATTTATACCTGTATCCAGATGTCCGTGCTGTGTCTGGTCAGATTAATGAACAAAAAATCCTTAAAATTAGGCATTTTTGTGACCTGTTATTACAGTAAATGACAAAAAATATATATCCTTTTGAAAATCAGCGAGTAGCGTTATTCTGTGCTTTAATCGTAAGCTTGGTCTAAATGTAGTCGTCTATAAGCTTAAAATATAGAAGTATGCTTTAAGGAAGTTTGAACTTGACCTCGTCAAAAAAGGCCAAAATGAAAAACGTACAGTAAATCGGCTTTGGGGGAACTGAACCACGGTAAAACCTGTCAAATTTTAAGTTACGATAATTGGCTCAGAATTCAAATGGTAAAAAAAAAAACTCCCTGTCCAAATGCGACGTACAGCAATTAACAAACTCAGCGAGGAGCCAGTGCAGAATCGTATAATTTTAAAATGGCAGCAACAAGACTGACAATGCCGACGCTTTACTGAGGAGTAAAGACGCTAAAGGTGATACTGACCATAATTGGCAGATTCGTAGAAGAGCAGTGGGATCAGCTCAGCTCTGCAACCTTGGCTGTTCTCTGGAGTTCAAGCACCTGCCATACAACATGCAGGGGATATGGGGACTAGGTTACCGCTCGCCCCAGTCCAGTCTCACCTGCTTAATGATACCAACGAGACCATCAGAAATTCGTAAATATCATAAAATTTACATAAGCACTACCTAAATGGTTAAAGGCAAGAAAAGAGCGAGACAGATTAAAATGTCAAATACATATTTTTCATGAAGTAATGTATATTTTTTTCGTTGTCTGTAGTCACCAGTACGGAGGGTACATTCTGTCGCCATTAAAATGAAGTCACCAAATGGTGGTTGGAGGTTTGATGGACCAGCTCACAGATGGTATGGCAATATCACATACAAGTAGAAACAGCCTGCAACATAAAGCGGAAATATCCAAGTTGAATATACTGTATACCCAAATACGGCGATTATTCCTCTGCATCCAGTTTTTTTTTAAACTAATTACAGGTTTTACTTTATAAACTAGATGGCTTAACTAGCATTTACTCTTTTTTTTATAAGTCCATATCACTCCTCGTGAATTATTTTAACAATTTCAAAGGTACGCATACTATGCTAAGGTGATGCAACTTGCCATAATTTACCTCTTACCAACACAACGTCGCATTAAGTCGTGCCATTATCTTAATGACGCGACTTTACCAAATCCAGGTATGATAATTTTAGAAAATATACATAGTATACAAAAACGACAGTTATATACCTGTTGAGGGAATTCTTGGTCTTCTCATGTGGGACCTAAAATTTTGATCACAGCTTCTTGGAAAATCAGTAATGGAAACTTTGTTCAGGTGATGCTCACAATTTTCTGCTGTAGGTGCTGCCACAACTTGCTCAGCTGAAAGAACACGATCCACGTATTTTTTTCTCAAACGAAAAACCCAAGCAGCAGGTAGGATGATATCACAAACAGGGGAGTGGAGGCAAGAGAGTACGGAGCACACCCTCCTCTGATGGTGGAAAATTCCCCTCTGACAGGCAGCGGAGCCGGAGCGTTTGCCGACTCGGCTGGGGCCCCCGTCTCTCACCTCACTTGCCACCACGCGAGTATTTTTTTCCCTAGAATGAACGTGGATTTGTTCATAAGAGGCACTTTCCTCCTTCACTAAATCTAAACAAACTTGTTCCATCTACCCTGACTAAGCTTTCAGGCAGAATAATAAAATCGTAAATACTAATATTTAATTTTTCTTTAAATAGTAAAATTTTATTTGAAAATTTCCAAGCCAAATTTACCTCGGCTATGTCACAAGTGATAGTGTGCTATTAGTAATTGTGAAGCTCAGCAGTATGATTTTGTTGTTTACCCTGGGAAAAATATTGATGACGTTGGGTTTTGAGAAGCGGTCACAAGTGAAGGCTCCTCCCTCCGCCGGCGCACCCGCCCACACACATACATACATACACACGTACACGCTGGTTCACTGTCCCGTATCTTACCTGACCAGACAGCTAATATATCCTCTATCTAACTTTTGAATACATATTTAAAAATAAATATAAATAGTAAATTAGAGGATTCCGAGTAAATCCTATACTTAAAACAGATCAATATCGACTCGTGTACGCTTAGTCTTTGGTATTGTTGCCAACATTACTAGCTACATGTACGCAACGTGCGCAAACACTGAGTTTTCTGTTTGCCTTACCATCCTCAAGTGTTACGTATTGCGTCAGTTCCCAAATGACTAGTAAGCGTTGCTACGGATTACGAGTGTTTGACAGAGACAGCAGATGTAACACTGAGGAACAGACCAAGGGCACGGAGCGCGTGGCGGCGCGAGTCCACGTGAGTCGCAGATGTCAGCCCTGAATTCTGCTGGTTCACGCTACCTAAATATCATTGTTATGAATCTCCTACACCTTCTTTTTCAATATTTACTCTTTAACATATGTACAATATTGTACTGGATGTGGCGAGTAAATTTATGTCACAGTAAAATGTTAAACTATTTACAAAACCGTACAAATATAGACAAAGAAATGTCCCTTCTGACACATAATATACACGATGTTCAGGTTAAGCTAATTGACTTGAAGTTATAGTCTTGATATCTTTCAGTACGATAGGTTACTTTTATCTGAGTAAAGGTTTGGATTAGCTTAGTTGTGTATGTGTTTCATGTTTAAAGCTTATCGCAAATTATAAAAAATAACAAGGCTTGAAATTTAATCCATATTTCATAAATTAACTCACAGGCACAAGAAAAATAATTGTAACTTCAAAATATTCACAAAACTTGAAACGTTACAATTATTTTTCTTGCGCCTGTGAGTTAATTTATGAATTATGGATTCAATTTTAGGCCTTGTCATTTTTTTTTAATTTACAATAAGCTTAAAATATGAAAAACAAATGTATTTGTAGGAGGGTAAATCGGCAGTGGGCAGCTGATGTCCACTGCTACTGGTGGATAGTGTCACGTGGGTCTGGAATGTTGTCAGCCCTAAAATCCAGTATGAACTGGTACAGCTAGAATATGAAACTGGTGTAATCTGCTTCGTCTCACTCTTCCCCAGTGCCGGATTGACCTGTGGAGGCCCATGGGCAGCCTCTTTGTGGAGCCCCCCCCCCCCCCCTCATTATAACTACCCAAGAGGGTGGGGTGATGAGTGAAGCAGCCTAAACATCTGGGAGTTCGGGGGGGGGGGGGGGGCCGCTGTAAGCCCCCCGGGAAATTTTTTAAATTTGAACACTTCTTTGGGAATTAGAACATTGAGAAATTTTTAATTAACTGTATATTTATTGATAGTGTACAAATTCCCAACACACACACACACACAAAAGTGAGACATAACTGGAGTCATTCATGTGGTTTCAAGTCGACCAGCCCTGATATAGCTACTACCGCAAATGTCAAAAATTTTCAAGACTCACAGAAAAGAATATATTATTAGTTATCACAGAGAGATGATTCTTTGCATTATTAATCAGACAAACCTCTACTCAAATAAAGGTTCTGTCCAAGAATGCATGTATAGGCTTCTTTAAGTCCAAGGTCAGATAGATTCAGAATAAGTATTAACTCAACTATAAATAAAATTGAAGTTTTGCATCCAATAGTAAAACATTTGCAAAGACATGTTCTAGGAAATGACAACTGACAAGATCATTCATCACTGAGCGGCGACGACTTCACTCAATAAGCACACTTGACAATTCTCTCTCTCATTTTACATCTGCAAAACATGTTTATGTTTACTCGTGGGAAGTTCACGAATCATGGGCGATGCAAGTCTCCTCTTTAATCGACAGACACATGACAACCGATGTGCAGATACTACACGACCCAACCCCCTCCGACCGACTGTCAACACACACAGCGCCCTGATGGCATTCATAATGGAAGTGATAATGAAAAAAATTTTTTTTTTTTTTTTTTCTAATCTCAATTTCGTTATTCCATGTAGTTCATTTTTAATCAATATATGTTTGTGGAATTCTAAATATATTATTAGCAACACAAACAATAGCATTCATTAAAAATAGACTGTTCATAGGAAAACCAGGTATCCATGAATTTCAAGGAGTAGCTAGCCTAATTTCTATCACGCTTCTTGATGAACATAGTTTTACGTGATGGAATAGATAAACATGAATTTTAAAGAATGAAAATAAAAATAATTCAAATGAATAAACAAATAAATAAAATATTGTAATATGTGGAGGCCCCTGGGCAGCTGCCCACTTTGCCCACTCCTGAATCCGGCCCTACTCTTCCCTAAACCCACATTTAATATATTTTCAAGCTGAGAGAGAAAACACCAATGAATGTCACTACAAACCTTAAAATACTTACTACACTGTAAGGTCCCCCAAAATATGGCAAATAGGACAGGTCTGCTCAAGACACGATTTCTTACCATCAGTGACATCAGAAATGGGGACTAGGGGGCCCCGAGCTCCCCCCCCCCCCCAGAAAACTTGGGCCCCCCACATAAAAAAAGAAAAATCCGAAAAAGGCGCGTCACATTATTTTGTATTCTTCTTCAATTCACAGATGTTTATAAAGTCACTATAACAGACCTGAATCACTGGCGTGAATTTTGAAAACAACAGAGATTTTAAATGTGGCTTTTGAGTATGAAGTGGACACCTAGTACTTAGAGGTTATGCTCAAACAAGCCAAACGGCTGGTAGATAGTGAAGTTGCAGCTTGTGTGCAAATTAGCAGTATCCAGCACTTTGCTGAGTTCTTGCCACCATACAAAGAAGCATTTACAGACCTCAGTAAATTGCTGAATACTGCATTAGTGCTGCCACCAACATCAGTGTCATCAGAAAGAAGTTTTCCTCCAAGAAGTTTATTAAGGGTTTCTTGAGGAACAGTATGGCTCATTGATCAACTACACTACATCCACCTCAAATGCTTTCAAGGCATTTTTACTTTTACTTTTATCCTCTTCACCACTGATCGGCTCGTCAGCCGCTTGGGTGATCGGTCACATCTCTGATTACTTTTCCTTTTCATTTATCCTCTTCACCAAAAAATCGGCTCGCTAGCCGCCCGGGCGATCGGTCGCTTCTCTGTCACGCACTGTTGGCAAATACTGGGCATGCACCGGCTCCTAACAAAAAGTATCGGTGCATACTGTAGTGTGAACAATTTGAGACCAGTGACGATAGGTATTGGGAAAGACGAGCTGTTCCAGCTGTATGTTGGCAACCCTGTAATCCTGCTGAGCAGCTACTATGGTCTGGTCAAGTGAAACAAACCGTTATAAATAAGGTCGGGAAGTGATAAATAGACAGTATGAAATATGAGGAGCTCCCTGTTAACAAAATTATTTGTGATACTTGTGAATATTGCCACATTAATTTATGCTACCAAATAAACCACTCAACCTGGTCGTCCTGAGGGGTGGTGCAGCGTGGACGGCCGCTCCCAGACCTGTCGTCTGTAGCACCAGTTTCGAGGTATCGCCGAATCCATCGTGCAGCGGTGTTCCTGTGGATACCAACCCGCTGGCTAATATCTGTGACGCCGAACCCATCGTTATGAATGGCAATAATAGCTCCTCGTGTTCCCTCTGAGGTTTCTATGTCGTCTGGCATGTGTAGATCTCTACTGTTTCATATTGCCTCTGTTTTATACCCACGTTCACCGAGACCGAACCCTCGCTCGTCATTCAGTCGACACAAAGCAACAATCCGAAAAGAGGAAACAAACACACTGATTGTCAGCCATATAGTAACACCTAGTGAGGGGGGGGGGGCGGTTATAAGGATACACTTACCAACCTTCCCGACATATCACAGCGTATACGTTTCGTTTTGGAAGTCGTCGATCTCACCCTGCACCGATATTTTCTGGTGCGAGTGTACCTGAACCCGCTCCAGTGTTGGTCAAGTCTTGTCTTGAAAGAGCTTGCACTCGGTGCCGTCACAACACTTTCTGGTAGATTGTTCCAAGAGTTTACAACCCTCACTCCGAAAAAGTTTGCCCTCACAGTTTTCTGGACTTGCGGCATCTTCAATCTTGAGCTGTGACCCCTTGCGGGGCGAGCGTCCGCCAGCTCCAAGTAAGGACACTCGACTGAGTAGTGCCCCCTGAGATGCTTATACACCTCAACTAGGTCCCCCCTTGCCCGTCTGTAGTATAAGCTAGGCAAGTTCAAGCGCCCCAATCTCTCAGGGTAGCTGAGGTGCCGAATTGCAGGCACCAGTCTGGTGGCCCTCCTTTGAACATTTTCAACCAACTGACAGTCCCTAGCATATCTCGGGGACCAGACGGGGTGACAGTACTCCAGATGGGGAAGCACTTCACTCTTGAAGATCGTTCCGAGGGACGGGCCGTCTAGATATCTGAAGACCTTCTTATAAGACCCAATAATTTATTTGCCTGGTTTACCTTCTTCTCACAATGGCCCGAGAACTTCAGCTCATTGTCAACATACACACCTAGGTCCTTCTCACATTGTCTCAAATAGTGCAGTTTCTTCATCCCGTTGGGACATATGATACGCCTCCTTACCGTTGGTACGCCCCAGGTGCATCCTCTTACACTTCGTGACATTGAATCTCAGCAGCCATTTCTTCAACCATTCCTGGATTCCACAGAGGTCCTTCTGCAGCTCTTCCCCTTAGGCCACTGACAAATAAATTTATGTAACATATTATGTTTTGTACTGACCATCACTAAGGTTTATAGAATTCATTTCCCTAATCAGACTTGCTTCAACCAGAAGTCTTTGTTGCGCCTGTCGATTTAAAAACACTTCTATACTGTTTTTCCAATCCATGGTATGTTTAGTGTTCCTAATATAAACGAAAAGTGCACTGTTTCGGATGCTGTTCTAATATTATACTGTACTTGTGTTGCTTTATTCTAAGTTGTAATGCTTCCCAATGTGACCTGGTTGAAGCAAGTCTAATTAAAAAATTAATTCTATAAACCTTAGTGACAGCCAGTACAAAACTGATATGTTACATAAATTTATTTATCAGTGGCCAAAGGTTAAAAATGCTTTGTAAACATTTGAGGTGGATGTAGGGTGATTAATGAGTCATGTTTTTGACCTGCATTGTTACGTCGCTCATTTTTATAAGCTCTGACCTGATGCTATGTACGGTCACCCATTGTTTATAAGCCTTTCAGTCCCTGTAAATTCAGTTATCTCAGAAGATGTGGAATAAAGACAAAAGCTAAGGTGCTTGTTTCCATTTTCCAGTGTCTCATAAACCTTGATATTGGAAAATTTTTGACTCGTTTACCTTGACATCGGAAAACACTTCACAAACGACTCGGAAACTACTTTACCGATCTGTAGTGAAGATGGATGGTGTTATATGTAGTGATGATGATGGATGGTGTTAAATGTAGTGATGATGATGGATGGTGTTATATGTAGTGATGATGGATGATGTTATATGAAGTGATGATGGATGTTGTTATATGTAGTGATGATGGGTGGTGTTATATGTAGTGATGATGGATGGTGTTATATGTAGTGATGATGGATGGTGTTATATGTAGCGATGATGGATGATGTTATATGTAGTGATGATGGGTGGTGTTATATGTAGTGATAATGGATGGTGTTATATGTAGTGATGATGGATGATGTTATATGTAGTGATGATAGGTGGTGTTATATGTAGTGATGAATAGACAATAAAATAATAACTCTTTAATGCTAAAAAAATATACTTTGCTGTGCCGTTGAAGGATATCCAGGGATAAAGTCAGGCAATGGTTTGGCATGTGTCTACACGGTTCACCCCAACAACTTTGAAAGCTGTTGTTTGAGACTACTTTTGCACCACAGCCGTGGCCCAACATCATATGCAGCACTCAAGACAGTGAATGGACAAGTCTGCAGAACCTATCAGGAAGCGTGCAATCTCCTTGGCCTACTGGAAGATGATGGTCACTGGAATGACACATTAGAAGAGGCAGCAGCTACTCAATCGCCAATGAGAATGAGGAACCTGTTTGCCATCATGATTGCTACATGTGGACTTTCCAACCCAAGCCAGCTCTGGAAAAACCAGCAAGAAAGTCTTTCAGATGATCTGCTTCATCAAGCAAGAAGAGAACATCCTGGTCAAGAGATTGAGTTCATGGATAACATGTTCAACAGGGCTCTAATCATGCTGGAAGACAGAGTGATGGAGTTGTGCAGAAAAAATCTGACTGATTTTGAATTGCCTTCCCCAAACCGAGAAGAACCAGTAGTTGCAAACAGGGAGTTTCTCTCTGAGCGTTTGAAGCATTGGACAGGACCTTGCAAGACATACGAGAAAATGACCAGCTCATGGGTGGCATTACAATGGTCATTGCTGGAGACTTTCGCCAGACCCTAACTGTCATTCCTCGAAGCACTGCAGCTGATGAACTGAATGTGTGCCTCAAGGCATTATACCTTTGGAGAAGTGTTCAGACACTCACCCTATCCACAAACATGAGAGTACATCTACAAGGAGATCAGGATGCTGGATGGTTTGCAAACCTTCTACTACAGATTGGGAATGGAACTTTCCCTGTTGATTCAGGACAAATAATCATTCCTCAAGAATGTGGAAATGTTGTAAAGTCCTCAACTGAGCTCACTAACATGGTTTACCCAAACATTATCCACCACTACAAGGATCACAAGTGGCTGCGTGAACACGCAATCCTGGCACCAAAGAATGAAACAGTGGCTGAAATCAAAATGACTCTACTCAGACAGCTTCCAGGCAGTGAGACCACATTCAAATCTGTTGATACAGTAATCGACCAGGACCAAGCAGTCCAGTACCCTGCAGAATTCCTTAATTCTTTGGAGCCCTCTGGAATGCCTCCTCACCACCTCACTCTCAAGATTGGAACTCCTATAATGCTCTTAAGAAATCTTGAACCACCAATCCTCTGCAATGGCACAAGACTGGTGGTGAAGAACATGATGCCACATGTACTGGAAGCTACAATACTGACAGAAAAAGCTAAAGGAGAGGATGTTTTTATACCAAGGATACCTCTCATCGCCACTGACCTGCCATTTGAGTTCAAGCGACTTCAGTTCCTGGTTAAAGTGAGCTTTGCCATGACCATCTACAAAAGCCAGGGACAGTCCCTAAAGATTGTTGGCCTAAACCTGGTGTTTCCTTGCTTCTCTCATGGACAGTTCAATGTTGGATGCTCCAGAGTGGGAACTGGCAAAAATCTGTACATACTTGCTCCTTATGGCAAAACCAAAAATGTGATCTACCTTAATACACTACAGTGAAACAATGTGGAGCCTCCCGGAGGGTGGCGTCCTATCGTGGCCTAGCGAAAGAGCAGATTCCAGGTCCAGGTTGACAACCCTTTATCCGAAATTCCAAAAACCGAAAAGCTCTAAAAACCGAAAGTTTTTTTGGAGGGCATTTTTTTTTTTTTTTTAAACAGGGATTAGCCCACCCGGGCATAGATCACTGACCCACATCGGGGCCTGGGGGCAAAAATGAAATAGTAATAATAATTATTTATAGTAAATAAAAATGTTAATAAAAAATACACCAAAATAAAATAATAATGATAATAGTAGTAATAATAATAATAATAATAATAATAATAATAATAACAATAATACTGTAATAAAATAATAATAATAATAAAGAAATACAAGAATGAAAAAAAAGATCAAAAGTGAGAAACACGACCTAGACCTATGAATTGTTATTGTTATTATAATTTGTATTATATTTTCGCTACCCAGGCCCCAATGTGGGTCAGTAACTTGTGCCCGGATAGGCTAATACAAAAAAAAAATTAACCATTTTGAAAACCAAAAAATTCCGAAACCCGAAATGCCTCTGGCCCCAAGGATTTCGGATAAGGGATTGTCAACCTGTATATGCTGATAACCACAAGGAATGAAGAAAACACTAAGTTCCCAAGTGCTTTTGTGTAATTCACATCTTCAGGGGTGAGTACAGACTAAGGAGAAGTACAAAACAAGGTGGTTGGAAGGTGATGGGAAGACCAAGGAGATGGAAGGATGGGGTGTAGGACACATTAGATGTGAGGGTCTTGGACATCTAAGGAGAAACTGAGTTTATGATTGATACAAATACATGGAAAAGAAAAGTTATGGAACTGTTTATAACAGTAAGAATAAACGGATGTAAGCAAGTGAAGTCTTGAATTATTCTAGGTTTTGGCCATGACCAGACAGCCTGCAAGACTGGAGGGGAAATCACTTTCAGTGATGGTTTCAATATGATAATAATCAAATAAGAATTACTGAATGTACAGTATTAAAAAAAGCACTTACATTACTTGACATTTTTATAAAACCTCGGTAAAAAAAAATTGCATTGGAAAACATAAACTTTACACTGTACAATACAGTGAAAAAGTGAAAGTGAGTCCCATAGGCATGACAGCCCATTAGAGACAGTGTGAAAACAGTACAATGTATACAGTACTAAACCTTGGATATGTAAGAAAGCAGCTTGGCTGGTACTGCATTTGACTTCATTCACTTCCCCATGTTGTAAATTTAGGTACCCAGTTACAGTTGGCAATCAAACTACCACCCCACAGAACAAGAGATGGACACTGTATCCACTCAATCACTGCACTCAATTTATACAGTACAGTATTACTGTACGTACTCCTAAATAAATTAAAATGAAAAATCACATAGTATATATTTTTAAATGAAAAACAATACATATATATAAATATATTGTACCATTTATTCCTCACAAAAAATAAACTGTTACACACAAAACCTCCAGATACATATGTAAAATAAATCACATTACAATAGATACATTTCAATTTATTTTTAGAAATTCATTTGTTTACAATATATTGTAATAATAAAGTTGTTCTACAACTTTGTATTGAAATTTGATATGTATGAGATCAGTTATTATACCTATCAAAAGGACACTATTAAACCTTTACATTGCTATAATTTCATATGGAGCATTGTTTATATGAAGTGCTCGGTGAAATGTGATTCTTGTCCTAACGTGTTGCCCAAGTTAATCTTTGTAGTGTTATTTAAACTGGGGAGAGAAATATGACTATGCAGTATGGAAAAAAACTGAGTTATAAAAGAGCAATTTGGGCCTCTTGCACAGTCTCCCTGTGGCACTTGTATGTTGTGGGGACAGTAAAACATTAATGCATGCACCACAGAGCATGACCAATCAGAGGCATGCAAAGCTATGAGATCAATCACTCAGACAATGAGAGGCCTGGGATGTGAGGGTGTGTGCAGCCTTGGGAGGGGGTAACTACTGTATAGCTTCTGTTAGACCTATGCTATTATCGGACGCCACGTGAGTGATTCTTCATTATTTTCTTCCTAATTAGTGCTCATCATCCATGCATAACTGTACACCTGTTCTGGGCTGGTGATTATTACATCAACCTTTGTATGAATGATTATTGATCATACACTGTATGTTCTAAAGTGACGCTCTAAAAATGATTATTCGGACTTCAGTTACTTAAGATTGTTTCATATTGTAAAATTACATTAAATTCTCTATCTTTTGACACCAATATCATTAAAATTATATGGTTGATTATGAAGTAATGATAAAAAACAATGTACAGTGGTCCCTCGGTTAACGAACGCCTCGGTTAACGAACTGCCTTCCATAAGAATCTTCAATTCGGTTAACGAACAAAAATTCAGTTAAAGAGTTTCTTACGAACCGACCTCAACATGTTTTCGCTTGCACTGGCCGGGCAACCAGCTTTAGTATCAGTCCGCCAATACATTAATCGGTTCTAGGGCTTAAATTCCTTACTATTTTAGTAAATATCAAGAAGTTTATACTATTCAATAATTTTAAAAGTTTAATATTAACTTTTTTAGTCATTTTAACAATTATTGAACATAATTGAAGGTAAAGAAACTAGTTTCTGGCGTGCCATCCAGCCTGTTAATACACCAGACAGGCGTTAGTCTCTCTCTGTTTTCAGTGGAGCTAACATCTTGCTTGAGACTCTCTTCAACTAAACGCTTTTTTTCTGTGTTTCCAAGCAAATTATTGGTCATTTTGAAATATATTTTACATATTGACAACATGTAATGCAGTGCAGTGTTGATTTAAAGAAAATGATCTTGAAATACACCAAGAGAACTAAAATTTTATGGGTGAAATGGTGCCATGGGGTGACTTCTCTTCCACCCCAATGCCTTCTCTTCTTCCTTCTCCTCCACCCCAATTCTAATTCCCATCATCATCATCATCATCCAGGAGCCTTCTACATACACACCTCAAAGTAAGTGAACTTTTCTACCATTTTTGTTGAATTTAGGAAATTTTCGGTGAGCTGGAACCAATTACCCAAAAACCCATTGAAACAATGGTTTCGGTTAACAAACAACCTGCTGAAATGGATTGAGTTCGTTAACCAAGGGACCACTGTACACTAACTTCAAACCTTGATTATCATAAAACATGACAACAGTGTTTCACCGAGTGCCTCATATATATTGTACCATTATTTTGTCGATGGTTAAGAAAATCAAACAAAGGCACACACAAGAGATTTAGGAGAGCCAATCAGCAACCACTATGTGTGGTACATCAAAGACAGTGAGCCCAACCATATACGGTAACTACTGTAACTGTAATGGGTTAGGTTATGTGTTGGTGAAAGTGAGATCTTCCAAATATTCTTTAAATTATTTTTATAATGTAGAAAGATAGAATGCCATATAAGATCTATGCAGGCAACCAATTAATTTTACTAAATACAAAAAATTCTATGAAAGAGCATCTAAATTTCTATTATAATTCAGTGGAATTTCATAATATTTTGTGAGAATTGCTGATTATTAGTAGGTGCCAGCAACTCCTGCTCCCATGACAATACTCACCATGCTCTTACATGTATATGATTGTCCTACACTTCTACATGCCAAACAAGGCTTCGATAATTCATATAAGATACTGGTAAGAAAAAAAATAGGAAGCCTCACACCTCAGCTGCATAAGATGCAACCCCCACCCCCCACTGCTGAGCCACATGGAGCAGCACAGCCCCACTCAAGATGTTTCGATATAAATTTCATGTTGCCTCTCTATGGCAGTTTTTTTACACTTCTATGAACCACACAAGCAGTCTATACTCCCTGTCTCAAATCAATGAATGTACTTATGTTTGTTCTTTGAGGCTCTGGGAACATTCATACAACCTGACACAAGACAAAACATACATTCACCATACACTCCAAAAACTCTCTCTCTCACACAAATAAATATATATTTATAGCTTTAGGACACACTTACACTTCAATTAATGGCCTACCCAACACCCTCAATGAGTGTGGACAACACTACTGGACCTCATCTCACCTCACGTGGCACATCACTTCACACCTCTCCTGTTCCACTTAGCCACAGGCTCACCCAAACCTCAGCCCATGTGGTGACATTTGTAATGGTCCTTTAAAGCTGAGGGACATACTACTTTGGCTATGTCTGCCCTGTAATTATTTCAAAGGTGGAGGGATTTAATTTATGTATGGTGTGCACAGTAGTTATCTAAGAAAAAACTGAATTTGATTCTGGTAATACTTTATCTACTCCTTGAGATGTTAAAAGCTATAAATGAAAATTTTATTTCCACTTATTAAAAAGAGAATGGTTTAAAGATTTTAACTGTGGTGTATAGATACGTCATATAAAAATACAGATTGTGTAGTTTTAATTGAATTCTGTTGTTTAATTCAAGTTATGCTGTTTAGATATGTCATATAAAAATACAGATTTGATTTGATTTTGATTTGTCATTTGTTAATTGCCTTAGGAACTCTGCCCCCTCCCCCCTCTATTTTGTTTTCATTTTGCAAACAGGGACATACAGTATATGCTTTACAAACAAGTCTTGTTTACTATATCTTTCACTGAATAATTTTTGAGTAAATGGTGCTACATTTGTAAAAAAATGAACCATACTTCTCATTCACCTAGCCCACCACCACACACCACATCCCCTGCCACCCAGTAACAACTGCACACACATCACCACCACTAGGACTCACTGACTTGTACCATATGTGCACTCAAGTAAAGATTCAAACTTCCTACTAGTACTGTAAGTCAAAGATTTATTTTAATTTGGATTCCAGCACAAATACCATCTTGATTTTCTTACAACAGTCATCTAGCTTTGTGTGGTGGCCACATGGTGGGTAGATGTGTGAGAAAGCTATGTTGTAGCTAGCTGTGTGAGGTGATAAGTTAAGGGCACTCCCCAAAGGTGGGTAGGTGCTCATGGTGATATGAAGAAATTACCTCATACTGAATTATTGTTTTCATGTCCTTTACGTGTAAACTCATACGTCTCAAGTTTTGTTTTGTATCCCGAATGAATCTCGAGCTGATTCACTGTTTCAGGTCATAGTCAAGGTGCAGCTGGCTGGCTGGGCATGTTCCATGACTTAGTCAGAACCTGCCTTGCCAAAAGCTCTTCTCCTACCATACTCTGTAAGACTGTTTTGTGTTTATTTAGATTTAAGTGTAATTTTTTTTAACTTATTTCTATGTTCCAATTATAAGAATAAGTTTAAATAGGATAATTTGGACATTTCAATTTTGTTTTCTTGATTGTCCAGACAATATTCTAGGCAGTTAATACACTGAAATTTGGACACAATATTGACCAAATGCTGTAACATTATTATTATTATTATTATTATTATTACTGTATTATTATTATCAAAGAGGGCAGTTGCACAGCACATTTTTCCAGAGAGAGGCGGAACTAGTTGCGGCACAACTTTTACAAGCATTTTCAAGCGCAACGAGCAAATTTTTTGGCAAGAATTGAAAATTGGAATATGACCGCATAAACAAACGAGCATCCCTAGAGCCGCTCATTATGAAAATTTCTGTTTCTGACAGAATGATTCAGCATACACATGATACACGTCGGGCAGCATATTTCTGAACTGTAAACCATATGAGACTCTGTCGCTCCCCCACTCCCCTTCCCTTGCTGTAGTTGCCAGATTTCATCTTTCACATAAACTCTAGAAACTAGAGTTAATGTGAAAGAAGAAATCTGGCAACTACAGCAAGGGAAGGAGAGGGAGGAATGCGGCGAAACTTTTTGAAAATGGTTGCGGTTGCGACAACTATTTCTGCAGGGTTGCGGTTGCGGCGCAAAAAAAAAGTTGCGAGTGCCCACCTTTGATTATTATTATTATTTTTAATGACTCATACTGTACACCACCATCCTCCCCATTCTGTCTCCAGGTGTTGTGTTAAGTGCTGGGCAATGAACATAACACTTCAGTGCTTGTATTCTAGTTTGGTGAAAATAGTGTACTGTACTGCAGGTTTATTCTTATAATGTAGTACGTATACCTGACATATTTGAGAATAAGTTGTAACTAACTGAAGGGAGAGGTTGACCACCACTTACCAAAGCCATGTTGCTTAATTGTGTATAAACATACAACTGCCATCTCATGATCTTAGATTATTTTTAGGGTTGGTTGCAAATAATGGACAGTATATGACTGTACTGTATTGTATTGGACATTTTATCCAGTATGTACAGTCTCGTTCAAGATTCTTCAAAGACTGCTGGAGACAGCTGGCAACTCGAGACCGTTTGTTTACTATAGTATGTCGTAAAAATTATGAGTAAATGTAAAAGTGATCAGTGATTGGTTACTTAGTTCCCCGTTGCTTAATTTACTGGTTGGGCTTTGTTGTTTCGTATCATATTATACTATGTACTGTAGTAAACAAACGGCCTTAAATTGCCAGCTGTCTCCAGCAGTGTTCGAAGAATCTTGAACGAGACTGTACATCTCATCTCATTGTCTTGGCATGGGCCAAAACATGGACTTCAGTCAATAAAACATCCAAGGAAAGACCAAGCAAACTAAGGAATATATATTCCTTCGTTTACTTGGTCTTTCCTTGGATGTTTATACAGGGTGTTCCATAAATACCTGTCATAATTCAGGATATATATATATGCTGATAACCACAAGGAAAAAGAAAACACGAATTTCCCAAGCACTTTCGTGTAATTCACATCTTCAGGGGTGAGTACACGAAAGCGCTTGCGAACTTCGTGCTTCCTTTTTCCTTGTGGTTATCAGCATATACCTAAATCACGCTTGGGAACTTCGTGTTTTCTTCTTTCCTGGTGGTTATCAGCATATATATATATATATATATATATATATATATATATATGTATATATATATATATATACAGTGGGGTATGCTATAACGAACGGATCCTACTACGAATATTCCTATAACGAACGGTTTTACCTATAAAATTGAGAATGCTATAACGAACGCAACTCCTACAACGAACGCGGATGAATACGGGACTACTTCACCTGGCGCATGAATATTGTTGTGCCGCGACCCACAACAAGAGCGTCAGGCGCCATCTTTGTCTCATTGTGCACCACTGTTATTGTTGAAATTTCGTCTTTTGATGTGGAAATTCGCGTTATTTGTATAACTATTTTGTTATACAAGTATACAATTGTAACAATGAGTCGTCCAAAGCGAGTGAGAAAGCTAATAACCCTTGAAACTAAGAAAGAAATTATAAAGAAACGTGAGAATGGAAGAAGCATTGCGAAACTTAGTGATGAATATGGGATGGCTAAATCGACTATATGTACGATTTTGAAGAATAAAGGGGAGTTAAAAACTGTGCAAGTGGCTAAGGGAATCTTTAGACTTAGCAAAGCAAAGTGTAATGTGATTGAAGAGATGGAAAATTTACTCTTAGTGTGGATAAAGGAGAAAGAAATGGCAGGTGGTAACATTAGTGAAGCTATAATTTGTGAGAAGGCCGGACAATTGTTTGAGGACCTTAAAGCCAAGACTCCCAGTGGAAGTGATAGTGATGTGCCAGTGTTTAGGGGTACCGGCATGCTGAATAACACTAAGGTAAGATAAAGTACCGTATTTTTTACATTTTCCACAAAATTTTTTCAGTGTTAAGTGGTTGTATTTGGGGGCCTGGAACGGATTAATCCTATAACGAACGAGGTTCTGGAACCAATTACGTTCGTTATAGCATACCCCACTGTATATATATATATATACACATACATACATACACAGTATTACCCTGCTTTACACAGTTTCACTTTCCGCGATTTCTCATTTACTACTACTCATTTACGCGGTACCTTGCCAGAACCGGACTTTCACTTTCCGCGGTGCATCTACTCATATATGCGGTGAAGTAAAATTTTTTATTTTTTTTATTTAGCTCATAAAATTCATACAAATTACCCGACCAGAATATAATTTACATTGCTGGAATTTTTACAATATGATGATCATTTTGAATATACACATCATGGATTTTGCATTAGACATACAAATTTTAGATCTAATGTAATAATTTGGTTTACACTAAGCAAATATTTTATCTTTTGTGCAAAATATATGAAGTTTACATTCAAAATATTCCCTGACCTGCAAGGAATCCAGAAATGTCAATTATATTATCCTAACTTTAGTCTGAGGTATTATTTATTACTAAATGTTAAAATCTAATGTTTTCACCCAAACATTTCTCAGAGAGGTAGGAGCTAGTGAGCTGGGAAGAGGGGGGGGTGGGGATTTGAGTCCATTATTTGAATGGACATTAACCTGGCGACTGTATTTCTCTTAAATATTAATTGTGTGAGCATACCATCATAAAATTAAGATGTTGTTTTTACTACAACATAGGTATTGTGTCGGAAAAAGTGGAGTTTGAGTTTGGGGGTCGGGCCAGTCTCTACTGGAATTAATCCCATATGTTCTGTTGTTCACTTTACTCGGTTTTCACGTTCTGCGGTATCCCATGGGTTCAATTGACCGCGTAAATCAGGGTACTACTGTTTTATATATATATATATATATATATATATATATATATATATATATATATATATATGTATATATATATATATATATATATGCAAGTAAATCACTGTAGGTGCGCATGATCTAGGTATATGCTGATAACCACCAGGAAAGAAGAAAACACGAAGTTCCCAAGCGCTTTCGTGTAATTCACATCTTCAGGGGTGAGTACAGACTAGATAGAGTAATGCAGAACAAGATGAATATATACAGAGGAGGGTGAGACCAGGTCCACAATGGTCAGGTAATGACCCTACTAATCTTTAAATGGCACACAACGGTTGGTGGTTAGGTCAGATGGGACAGTGACCCGCCCTCTCACCTGATCACAAATCTTCTTAATTACAAAGTTGTCCAGCTTGTACAAGCCGTTACTCAAATTCATGTTGAATGCTTCGGTATGTTTAATAAGACTAGATTCTATGATGTTCCTACTATCAATTGAATTACATGGTAATATTGAGGAGGCATTATCCCAGTCAATGCAATGCTTGTTATCCCTCAAATGAACAAACAGAGCATTGGATTCCTGGCCTGTCCTGACACTGTATTTGTGTTGTTTAATTCTAGTTACAAGATCTTTACCTGTCTGGCCTAAGTAAAACATATTACATTCCTTGCAAGGAACTTTATAAATGCAACCAATTGTGTTGTTGGGGGAGTTCTTGATTAACATTTGTTTAACAGTGCATGAGTTTTTAAATGCCACATTGACGTTCCAAGATTTTAGCTGTGCCGGAATGTGTGAGAAATTTTTGTGAAATGGTAATATTAAGATATTCTTATGGTCATGGGTGGGCTTGGGATCAGTTCTATAAAAAGTTTTCTTAGTAATGTTTAAGCATTTGTCTATGAAAGATCTAGGGTATTTAAGGTTTGAGCCAATATTATATATATATTTGTATTCCTCATCCATGAATTCCGGACTGCAAATTCTCAAGGCACGTAAAAACATTGTTGTAAATACTGATTGTTTGACTTTATTATGGTGGGCAGAATAATAATGAATCCACTCTCACCTGTATTAAGCAACCTATATATGGAATTCTTTGAAAAGAAACTATTAAGTAATATTTTACCACCCTCAGCAGTCTGGTTTAGATATGTTGATGATGTATTATGTCTCTGGCCATGTAATGAGGACCTAAAAGTTTTCCTACCACAACTTAACAACTTAGCCCCCTCGATCAAATTCACTGTGGAATTAGAGCAAGACTGTAAATTGCCATTCCGAGACTGTCTGATACACAGAATGGGTAACACTTTCAAGTTCAGTATTTATAGAAAACCAACCAATGTGTGTTCATACATTCATTATTATTCTGCCCACCATAATAAAGTCAAACCTTTTTACTTTTGTTCTTAGTAGCCCTTTCTCAATCCCATTAAAAAAAGTCAGCCTAAAATCAACATTAAATTCTGAATTTGAATTGTTTTTTCTCATAATTTTTTTTTTTTAAATCTGAGATACAGTCAGGTTAACAGGGGCAAATCCAAGGAAGGGAGGGAGGGGAGGGGGTCCTGGAATTCCAGACCACCCCACCCCACTTTTCATCAAAAAATTTCAATACTTTTCTTTAATGAAGTATTGTGCTGAGGTGGTTTTGTATCGTAAGAAGTATTAACTGTTGACTTCAAAATATCTACTAATATCAAGTACGTATGGCTACAAAATGGCCTCAAAATGCCCAGATATTGGTCAGATTTTCATTTGGGGGGAAGGGGGGGGGGGAGGCTTACATCGCCCCTCAAAACCCTCCAGCTGGGTGGGTTAGCTAAGCTTGCCATGTTCCCCCACCCACAACTTCTTGGACCATCCCCTTTTGATATTCCTGGATCTGCCCCTGGTTAGGCAATCTGCATTTAACTTGGCCAGACTGGCAGCATGATGTGATGATTAATGCTTAATCATAAAATTGTAAACAAAATACATGCTTAGGTACAGTATATGTGCTTCATTAATGAAAAGACTTTATAGTGAACTTAAATTTGCCCATGTTGTGAGGTCAACCCATGAATCAAGTACAGTACACATAGTCTTATATCAAGAATTTAAATGTACGTACTTTTATAATTGTGTATGATAAATACAGTACTGCAGTTAATCTATTACCTAACTATGTGGGAATCAGAAGACTCTTTCAAAAAGTAAATTATTCAAGTTCTCAGAAAACTCTTTAGACTGCAGATTTAAGCCAAACATCCTGTAGACCCCAAAAATACTGCATAATAGAACCTGTTAAATTAGAAACTTAAAAAGGATTTCAACACCCTAACAACTCCATAATATGTATTATTCCTTACATTAGGTCTTCACCTATCACAGCTACAATACCTAGGTTACAAACTCCTGTGGTGCAGAAGTTCTTTGGAGTACCCCAGTAACCACCAGGGAGTAATACGAATTCAATCGTCATTAGAATCTGTCCCACCGTAATGAGCTGTCTGCTTCATTTGACCCGGTAGTTTTACTGTTCTGAGCTAGGGTGTCGTGAGAATTCTCTGATACTGAGAATATCTGGAAATGATAAGAAAGTGTATAGAATCATAATAATATTTACAGTAAAAGTCAAATGAGAATAAGAAAGTACGTACAGGTGTACTGCAAAAAAGCTATCATCATCGTATATTAGCCATGCTAAAGCTGTATAACATGAAAACTATATAGTATACGTACTGTACTGTACTACTGTAATATTCAGAATATAATTATTTTATTTTTTACCTGTGGGATGTTGAAGATAATAATGGGAACAAAGAGTTTAGTTTTACATAGTTTAACATATCACATTTACTGGGTCAACTTAGTAGGAAGTAAATTCTAATAAACAAAAAGTAGTTTGAATCAACACTATTTGATGTGAATTTAGGTTGTAGGATCCAAAGTATAATAAAGCTCATAATACATTTCATAATGCTTTCTTTTCTATTTTTTCAAATATATTTTTTCTTTTTTAGTTGTATTTACACTAAATCCAAGTTGAGTACTGTATGTACAGTACTTGTGAAATAAGATATCTGTAATCACATTATGTTTCTAAAGTCAAGCAACTCTGAACAGTTCAACAATTTCTTAGTGCCTGTACAGTACAGTGTGGGGCAAATGAAACTGAGTAGTGATATCTCCATTAGCCAAAACAGTTGGTGCAGAGCACTTCCGGGAATTAGAGATTTCCGGGCAGCGAAACAACTCTCAAATCTTGAAAAAATCACCCATCTCCTTTATTTTCTGGGTACCAGAGAAATTTTCTTGGAATTTCCGTAAAAATGTGCATTACAGCCCCTCTCAAACCCGGAAAAAATCCCCCATCCCCGGAACTTTTCCGGGTACCGGAATTCTCTCAGATTTTTCCAAAATGATGCACTAATTCATGTCTCAAACCTGGAAAAAGCCATCCCCGGAATTTTTCCGGGTACTACACTGGAAAATCTTTTTCGAAATTTCCAGAAAATGCACCTGATTTTCATCTCTCAAAATTGGAGAAAAAAAAGTCTCCCATCCCCAGTATTTTCTGGCTGCCTGGAAACATTTCTCGGAATTTTCCAGAAAATGTACCCCTCAGAAAATCGTTTCCGATCCAGGACTTTTCTGGAAAATTCCGAGCAAATTTCCATTCTGGCTAATGGAGATACAGTATTACGAATAAAAACAGTACTGTACTATACTAGGAAGTACTGTATACTAGAAATACAATCACACAAAAAAGACTGAAAAACACCGAAAAGAAACAGCACATGCCACTGCTGGCATTCACTGTGACCCAACATCAAATGTCAGAAACATGTAAGCATGTCAGTGTGATACTAGGAACAAAATGACTACCTACTTCTAGCACTTACTGTAGACTAAACACTTTTGTTAAGAGGTCATGTATGTTCTGTCAATATAAAACTCAGTTTTAATTAATAAGCCTGTTATGTTCCTTCAATAATGAATCCAATTTTAATTAAACACTTGAGTAATGTACCTGTGTTACACTGTACTGAAAAAAGGCTTTGTACATAAAGTTGCATGACTTTAGAGACTCCTGGTACAAATTCTCCAAAATAATTGTAATACAATCCTCTGCAGTGTTGCATTAATAAAACATCATGTTCATGCCACAACTCTGTAAAAAAAAAAAAAAAAAAAAAAAAAAAAAAAAAAAAAAAAAAAAGGTCCAAAGTGCAGGTGTTCAGCAACTTTGGAAAAATCTTTAAATTTCCTATAAAAAATTAAATAATATGAGCCAAATATATACTACTGTATTATTGTGATTTCCAGAGGTAAATGTTACAGCACACATACAGCTCTTAAAAATGTAGATTCATGCTTCCTCTCAAATTTTTCAAAAAGAAGTTAAAAAGTAATTTGGTAGAACTTGCAAAAAGTAAACACAATTGTGTAATGGTATAAAAAAAATTATATATACAGTATATACGGCACATATATACTGTATAGGTATACAGTACTGAATACAGTATACTTTTCATAGATTCAAAAGCAAGCAATACTATATACTGTACTTAAAACATCGTAAAGAGTATACAGACAAACTGTGGTTGGCCATGTTTATAGAATTACATATTTACCTACTAATCCATGCCTCAGATATCACCCCAAGAATTACCAGTACTGTATTTCCTCTCACTTTTATGAACAAATTCATGGGTGTCTCAGGTATGAATCGGTGGAGATCATGAAGTGAAAATATGGTATGAGCACTCCAGTTTCATTCCCACCTCAAGGTGATCACAAAATCTAATCCTTTTTTCTTATTATCACAAGGCAGCACAGAACAGTACTGTATAACATAACGCTGACTTTCCAGTGTCCAAAAGTGAGTTATTTGTCAGAAATCCTACAATACTGTTGAATTCAATTGTTACTGCATGTATGTTATTAATGGACAGTTCTTCAAGTGACACAATACAATTTGATAAAACTTCATAGTAGAACTACAATACTGTATACGTACAGTATTGTACTGTATATAGAGAACTGAACCACAAATTTTGTTTTCTAGCAGCTGCTCTTGATACTGCATGAGCTAACTGAGGGGCTTCATAATCAAGCTGCACCTTCTTTGGCAGCTGAGGTTGATATTACTATCCCGATCCTTCCTGGTCAAAATCATCTCCTAAAAAAAGAGGGAAATGAGAAGCAATGGCGCTTCTCTAAAAGGAGCAGGTCGAAGTAGAGCCGAGCTATTTCGTCAAGGCCAAGCCAGTATTTTGCTTTAGTTTGCAGCTCACTAACCATGAATCCATTGAAGAAGGGTATCCAAATATCAAGATGAAAAAGAATATTCGACATAACTCTGTAATTTACTGTGCCATATGACTGTTTCCCTTGATGGTTCTAAACTTGGTAAACTGACAAGACATAATAAGGCACAGATGATCCCTTTCTGACTAGTAAACCCTTGATAACTCGGAATTTGATAGAACTCAGAAAGGGAGTCAAATATTCAACTACAGTACAAATTATTTTGATTACTTTTTACAATATTATTTTTCACATAACTCACAATATTCTGAGATATGACGATGCAATCTCAGAATGGTGTAACACATGCGTCCCACACGGGATGCGTGGGAGGCTCTGTCCGCCCTCGGTAAGTGCCTGGCTGAACTGTGTCCCTTCATGTAGAGGACGCCATTTAAATCATATTACTATACACGAGACATGAGTCAGAGAATAACTGAGAACCCCTACTCTGCTCCCCCTCTCTGTGTAATAACTTGCATGCATGTAAGAAATGTTTATTCCCTTTACATTTTTTACCTTATAATAATTTGTATGTATTTATTGTTTTCTGCATATTTTGTATGAAAGATTGTGTGTACAGTTAACAAGTAAAAATTATGTATGTCTACCTGAAATTACAAGTTGAAAAATAATGGGCCTGAGTACTAACTCTGGTGTCCTCTGTTTCACACTGGTTCAGTGACCACCTCCCAAGCAGTCCTTGGTAAAGTTGGTGCTGTTAGTGCTAACAATATAGAATTGTACTGTATATACTATACTGTACTGTACTGTACTGTACTGCACTGTACTGTATACTGTATTACTATACTGTACTGTACTGTACTGCAGTGAGCCCCCCCCCCCCCCTCGCCCACCATCACCTCTGACACCTACCACATGGCACCACAAGCTTGAATTATTCTCAACCTTCACCTGCAGTGCTGATAAGTGATAATTTATGTGCAAGTTTTCTGATTATGGTAGGTTGTTTTGGCCCAAAACTTGGGTATTGGGCGGGACAAAAGACCGGGAGGAAAGTGCCATGATAACTCGGACTGGTTAGAGCCCCATATATTCCAAGTTATCAAGGGTTTATTTTAATTCCAAAATTACTCGTTACAGTTTCCGGAGGACCTTTGGAACTCCTTTAAAACTGTAAGAATTTCTTCTTCACCTTAAAAGATTACAAAAATCTTTCAAATCTCCCAAGAATAGGAACAAGACAAAAAGTCTTCTTTAAATTGATGGATGTGGACCACACTCCTATTTGAAGGTTCAGCCTTACTTGATAGATGAAAGTCATTTGAATCTTCTTGTCAGGGATGCTACTTTTATTATTTCATCTGGATAATGCCAAACAATTTTATAGCATAGAGGGAGCCCTGATGCCATAAAAACGTGGGCCTCCAATTGCTAAAGCAAAACAGAATTAAATCCTGTGTATGTAAACCATTACAATCCATTATATATGGTGAGATGTATCACATACAGTATTCCAATTTAGTTGCACTCAGACTGAACAATACCTTCTTTTTTTATGGGAATAGCCCACCAAGGCACAAGTCAATGACCCACATCAGGGCCTGAGGGCAAAATTCTAATAATAATAATAATAATAATAATAATAATAATAATAATAATAATAGCGGTAATAATTATAATAATAATAGCGGTAATAATAATAATAATAATAATAATAATAATAATAATAATAATAAAATTTAATAAAAAAATATTAAATAAAACTACCTGTATATAATAATACAATAAAATAATAAAGGGCCATAAATAAATACAAAAATTAAAACAAAAAGATTAATACCGTATAGTGAGAAACAATATACAGCATGTACTGTATGTTGTGTTGTGTTGTCAAAGTACGAAAAACAATAGAAACCCTGCAATTGTGTGTAAATGAGGCAGAAAGTCAGATCAGCAGCCTGGTAAATGGTCAAAAATTTTGTGATGCCATATGTCACCAGGGTCTACCATTTGACAATACATTATGCTTCCAATACCTTCCCAGGCATTAGTACCTCCCTGTTTGATAGCTGCCTACTACCTAATACCTGATCTAATACCTGATCTGACTCTCTGAATTTGTAGTATGGTATGTAATCAACTTTGTACAATATTTAATTCTGAAAAAAAAAAAGATTACATTATATATCACTAAGAAATAATAAATGTAGTAAGAATGATGTACGGTAGTTGCAAGTTTAAGTCAGCAAACATGGCAGTGACTCAGTGGAAACAATAATTAGTAGTGGAGTGAGCCCCACATCTCCTCCTGAAATGGTGTAGTGTATCACCCGAGTACTGTAATTGGGACTTGATGAAAGCCCCAGTAGGAAAAACCACGCTGGTAGAGAATGGTAGATATGAATTATGACTAAACTAATGCAAGGAAGCCAAATATCTAACACAAACTACAGATGCATAAAAAGAAGCCATAATACTACTTTTTGTGAAATTTCTTATAAAACAGATTGAAAGGAAAATTGTTCCCAAATACAATATAAAATATCAAGACAAAGCATTTCATTTCTCAATTGCTCAAATGATTGTTTTTAAAATACTGTACATTTACTTTCTTTAAGTCTTACAAAGTTTTACCAAACTGTATCTGATCCTGTACAGTAGTTCTGAAGTGCCATTTTTGTAATGTTTTCTTACAATATGCAGGTACTTTACCTTCAGGAGTACAGTATACAGTAAATATTTCCTTAACTCAAGATTGATTGTCAGTAATAATTCATTCAATACATTGCGTCAAAATTTACATCAGCCAAAAATGAGTTTGTCTGTACACATTATATGAATAATGAAATGACTGGGTGAAGAGTGCACACTAACCTCATCAATCCTGATGTGCTGGTGATGAAAACTTATCAACTACAGTACAGTACTCACAGTGAATCCATTCATAACAAAATTTATGCCATTGGTGTTGAATTCAAAGGTGATAGCTCTTACCAATATCATCACCTTCAACTTTCAATATCACCCAAAATTTATGAATTGAAAATTCTACATCATTAATTTCGTTAAGAAAATCTTCAACTGCCATATCATTCAGTGCATCATGAGTACTGTGCTTGAATAAACCACTTTTCTTTTTTATGGATTCTTTTAATAGTGTTTCCTTTTGTGTATGTTTGAAGCATAATATAACTCAAAAGCCATAAATTACCCGGTATATGGGCATAATTTCTAATAAGTAGTGTGCTGCATCTTACTAAAGTATAATTGATCACTAATTCCATGTTTCTAAATTGAAATACAAAGATCATAGTATGAATACTATATCCTGAAATAAATTTGTGTTGAAAGTGCAAAGGAGCACAAGTGAGCAAAATAAACAAGCCAATTTTTATTAAATACAGTGCAACATCTTGCAATATTATTACTTATACAAAACATGAATGAACATGTAGCAAAGAAAAAAATATATAAAGTTCCTATACATGAGAAAAATTGCTGAACAATACAGTATAAAACTGTACAGTGTCCTTTATATGCACCTTAGATAATACATCCAAGATGCAAGGTTTGTGTTGTCTTAAAAATATAATACTGTATTATACCTAAACAATAAAAGTTGATCTCACGTATCAAAGAAAAGTCAACCAAAAATAACTAGTATTTTTTTTACTGCCAATTATTTTATTCAGCCACAGACATGCAGCAGGTACAGCCACAGTCACATAGCAGGTACAGCCAGTCACACAGCAGGTACAGCCATAGTCACACAGCAGGTACAGCCAGTCACACAGCAGGTACACCCACAGTCACACAGCAGGTACAGCCAGTCACACAGCAGGTACAGCCACAGTCACACAGCAGGTACAGCCACAGACACACTGCAGGTACAGCCACAGACACACAGCACATCACAAAAATTGTGACCAAGTCCCAGGTTGCTCATCTGACTTTCTGCCTCATTTACACACAATTGCAGGATCTCAATTGTTTCTCTTACCACTGACAACACAACATACATATAGGTATTGTTTCTCACTCTTTTATCTTTTTTTTTCATTTTTGTATTTCTTTATGTTTTTTTTTATTATTACTGTATTATTATTATTATTATTATTATTATTATTATTATTATTATTATTACATTTTCGCCCCCCAGGCCCCGATGTGGGTCAGTGACCTGTGCCTGGGTGTGCTAGTCCCCGTAAAAAAAAAAAAAAAAAAAAAAAGTACAGCCACAGTCACACAGCAGGTACAGCCACAATCACACAGCAGGTACTGCCAGTCACACAGCAGGTACAACCACAGACATACTGCAGGTATAGCCACAGACATGCAGCAGGTGTAGCCATTCGGTGATCTACCTACCACATACAGGTAGATAGTATTCTCAAACTTAAAGTATCTTCTGTCTTCACCTTTATATTAGCATTCCTAATTCCTCTTTCTGATTTTCCCATATGTAAACCAGCTAAGATAGCCATAATTCTTGATAGAACTTTTTCAACAAGTAAAACTTTTCTTCTAGTACAACAAGGGAGACAACTCCTTTCCTTATCTAACTATAACACCTACACAATTTATTTTTTGTTATAGCTATGTTATAAGCACTGCATCTTGGACTTAAAGTACTGTACTGTACTACATTTTAATCAGGTGGAGATGAGATCATATTTAGAATACACAGTACATAAGAGTTATCCCCTTTAACCAGAATAATTGGTGCAGAGCACTTCTGGGGGTGAGAGATTTCTGGGTAACCAGACGGCTTTCCATTATCCCTGGAATTTTTTCTGGTTACTGGGAAAAGTTTCCAAAGTTTCCAAGAGTCTAAACTACACATCTTGAACAGACAGACACTAACCCACATCCACAGAATGTTTCTGGGTGCTGGGGAAAGTTTTCAGGGAGTCTAAACAATCAATCTGTGAAAGCAGTTCTAATTAAGTAAAAAAAACTCCATTTCTTTACTAAAATAATCCTGAATAGTTTATCTAAAAGATTGATTGAATAAATATATTTAAAAAAACTAAAAATCTCTATGATACGGGTGGGAATGAAGTTGTATGTTACAGCAAGACTGGTATTTTCCACTCTCACTGACCTTTTGGGGATTATTGGGTCTTACCATGTAACTGACCTGATCTGATGCAATATCAGGTGGTGGATTTGTAGTTTCATATTACAGACCTTCTGATGCAATGTCAGGCCACCCATTGTTGGCTGGGGGATTAGTGGGGTAGCTTCTTGAGCAACACAGTCATGTAGCAGAGTTAGCAAATGAAGCAGCGGTGACAATTCTGGTTCATTGTGACCGTGACCTCTCTTGTGTCAAGTCTTAATCTTACTTTAATTACGAAAGGTGGGTCAACTTACTAGGGTGTACATACCTGTGCTTCCGGTCACTGCTATATGCGCTGTTCTTTCTGGGGTGCAAGCTATGGTATGATAACCAATCATTACACCTCCCGCCAAAACCAAAGCTTCCATACCAGAGAACTGATGACACATATAGACAGTGATATCATGTGCAGTATCGAATATAGCCCCTGAGGCGATAATGCATCCTCCCATTTTACAAACAATAACCTCATAGATACTGATATTTATGTTTTTCTACTGGCTTGGTTTGATCTGACAATGAATGAATGATACGGGTATGAATTTGAGCTGTGGAATTTTCCAATCTTCACAGGAAAATTTTCCCGAGTCTAGATGCATCTCACAGGGAGCAATTTTATTTATGCAAGCACCACTGTACATGTACAATATACTTACTGTACTTTTAATACTGTAAACATAATAATGTATTTTACTACAGGTTGTACCTCTCTAGTCCGGCATTCTGTGGTCCGGAAACTCCCGTGGTCCGGAACGATTTTAGTTTGTGCAATAGGTAGATAGGCAGTTTTTTTTTTTTTTTTTACTTATCTGAATTATTATTATTATTACAGGAGTATTAAATTTTTGCCCCTCAGGCCCCAATGTGGGTCAGTGACCTATGCCCGGGTGGGCTAATCCCCTTAAAAAAAAAAAAAAAAAGCCGCGGGAAATTAAGGTTTGTTTACATCCGGCAGTTCGGCTGCTCTCTCTCTCTCTCTGCTTGTCTATACAGAGTACAACATTTAACCCTTCAATATATATGAGCAGTAAATAATTGTTGCTTTCATATTCTTATGTAGAGTAATGACGATATATTTTCACATGTGCGCACTTACATACGAGCAGTCTCACTTTTTTTTTACCATTAATGGTTAGCTACTTACCGTATATTGTTCCATTTATTAACATTAAATAACATTACAGGTTCTTCAAGCAACCATATTCATTTTTTACATTAATTTTACTACAGCTAAGCTCAGGGTCTTATTTTCTTCAGTTTTATATGTAGAACCAATGAGTCACTGGTTTTGTAAGCTTTAACATAAACAATGCCGGCAGCCGTCTCGTCTACTCTAATATTCCACGTATTATTAATAAATTGTATTGTTAATTTTGCACACGTACATTAATTCAATAAAAACAAATTCAGAAACATTAATTAAAATATATATGAACAGTAATAAGTGTTGCTTTCATATTCTTATGTAAAGTAATGACGATATGTTTTCACGTGTGCGCATGCTCACTTACATTTGCGATCTCTCTTTTTTCTTTACCATTATCGTTAGCTACTTCTATTGTTCCATTTATTAACATTAAATAATATTACTTAAAACAACCATACTAATTTTACTACAGCTACAACCAAGGTCTTATTTTCTTCAGTTTTATATGTAGAACCAATCAGTCACTGGTTTTGTAATCAACGAAAACAATGCTGTGTTAGTTCCTCGTGTGTTTTAATATTCTACGTATTATTAATGAATTGTATTGCTCATTTTTATTTATTTATTTTTTTGTGTGTTCCAATAAAATACGTTAAGAATTAAAAACTCGCGAAATTTGAGAAGCTAATATACGACATTTAACCCTTCAATATGTCTTCAAAGAGACCATGACGCAGAGAAAGTGGTGCTAGTGCTTCCAGGCATAAGCACAAGTCACTATCTATCCAGGAAAAGGGTGAATTTCCATGGTCCGGCACCGGTCAGGTCCCGAGGTTGCCGGACTAGAGAGGTACAACCTGTACTATATTGTACATAATGTACTTACCAGATGTTGTCCTCTTAAACCTAGAGTAGGCAGACACTGTCCACTCAGCTGAATGTAATATACAGTAAATCCTCATATAACGTCACCCCGCTTAACGCTGTTTGGGTACAACATCGCTACTCTCTAGATGCCAATAATTCGTTTAAGTCCAAATGACTCAATATAACGTCGTTTTTGTCTTCACTGTTTTCCCATAAGAATGCATGTAAATGGTACAGGTTAGAGATATTGACTTGGCAGAATGTAACTTACATTACTGGAATTCTTGTAAGTTAGTGATTAACTTGAATATAAACATGCTATAGTTTGCACTAGACAAAAATTTTAGTAATTATTTAGTACATTTGAATACAGTAAAGGTTTGCCCTTAGGACAATATGTATTTAGGATGGTGTGTGCATGTACAGTACAGTACTTAAATGTACTTCAGGGACTAAAATTTTTATATCTTGTGCAAATTATATAATGTCTATACATTATTCACATTATTCGCTGTCTTGCAAGGATTACAGCAATGCAATTTATATTCTGCTAACTTTAGTCTATGACATTTTATAAGATAAAAACTTTACGCCTAAAACCACCTTCAGTGTTGCTGGAAGTCGGAGGGGGAGGTGATTTGTTATGGCAGCAGTAGGGAAGGATTGAGAAGGTTACCTAGTGTGTATTTATCAGTCATACAAATGGAGCTTTAAGCTTATAAAATGTCAATTAATGTGACTTTATAGTAATGCATGCAAACACCTCACCTGGCATCACACAAGGAGCTTTAAATTTATGTATATGTAATGTATTTCATGGGGCAAAGGGAGGCTCAGGAATATAACTCCCGTATTTTATCTATTTCTTAGGGGGAAAATTGATCCGCTTAACGTTGTTTCGTATAAGGTCGCGTTTTCAGGAATGTAGCCCCGATGTTAAGCAAGGACTTACTGTATCTGTAATCACATCTTAACACTTGTGATGGAGGTGGGGTGAGGAATTAGTGAGCTATGCTACTGACCTGACCTGATGCAATGTCAAGTCACCCATTGTCAGGGTGGATGAATAGTGGGTCTCATGACCTGAAGATGTCTTGAATAAAGACAAAAGCTATGGTGCTCCCATGTTTTCCACTTATTGAATGTACAGTATAGTGTACATAACCGTAATCAACAGCAGCTACCAAGAGAACAACTTTCTACAAGGGGAACAGAATACGAACTGGTAACATTCTGAAGATGTGGGCTAGCATTTGCCTGTGCCATAAAGCCCAAGAACATAGTACTTTGTTCAGGTAGGAAACTGAGGAGCGTGCTAAATTTCACACATTTGAATACCAGGAATCCGAAAAGATTAAGACAAAGAGGCTTTTGGAGAGTCGATAATTTAGAAATTTGATATACCAGCTCCAGGAACCCATTCTAATACACACTGCCAGTACATCATAAAACTTATTTAATTTGTCAAGTTTCTTCTATTAATAAATTATGGTTCCTACACCATACTGTTTGCAGAAGTTACTCTCTGACTGAAACATATCAAGTTTTGGAGAATTTCCACTTATTCTTTGATACTAAGCACTTTGTGTTTTCTTTTTGCAATACGGCAGTCAATACCATCACATCTGTATTTGTTTTGAGACAATTTAATGGCAGCACACCTGGTGAAAATCCACACCATTTCTGAATATGAAAGAGTAATGTGGGCAGCATGAGTGCACAGGTGAGACTGGCCAGCACCCAGAAAACTTGTAACATGTGAACATGTGGTGTCTTCTCACAGCTGACCAACCCAGGTTAGGTCAGCTGATGAGATTTGGAGGGAATTTCTAATTTTAAAATACTTCAAAGAATTCATTTTTTGAATCCTGATGCAGTACTCAAGTATAGCTCTGAGAAGTGATAACACTACTCCTCATACAGGATGTGGTTAATGTGAGATTTCAATTTACAATGTGGCTTTTTACTTGTAAACACTTATTTTACTTAGTCTTATACATTATCATATTTACAGAACTGTACAGAACAGACAGCGATACATGAAAAATTGTAGGAAGCAATATGGAGTCAGGTTGTGGAGCACCATACTGTATACAGATTGTGTTAAACTCATTATAGAGATGGTATATATGTATGACAACTCAGAGTTGCGTTGTAGAGACAAGATTTTAGGATCTGTACACAGATTGGGCATGTAGTAATGAAGGGACAATCATGGTAAATCAAAATAAATATACTAACAGGTTAAATACATTTCTAAAATTTGTGTACTATATAAGGAAAGAGTTAATTTGCAAGACACATATGAAGTTACTTAACAGTAATACATCTTGTATATAAATTGTTATTCGCCTATAGTACATCCTATTTACAATACTGTTAATAAACAATCACAGAATACATAGTGACTTTGTGCTATTTTACAGTACGGGGGGGCCCAAAATTCTCGGACTTTTATTTCGCAGTCCTCTATTATTTGCGGATGACACTCCGGATGTATCCAAGAATGTCTGTGGGTAGTTTTAAAGTTGCCGGCATTTTTGCGGCTGGGACAGGGAGCCATTCATTCCAGAGACAGTAATTTCCTTTACCTGTATTGTAGATATGTGTGTAGACACACACACACACACACACACATACAGTCAGTCCTCGACTTGCGACGGGATTAGGAACCGACGACCAGGTCGTAAGTCGAATTGGTTGTAAGTCGAAAATGCAAATATAATACATAGAAAATTTAAAATGGGTGCTCTTTTTCTTCTCAGCACCACGAGAACTCTCACTTTTATGCTTGCCTGCCGTTTTAAAGAGAATTACAAACGAAAATTTTGTCAGTACACAGCGCGATCACTAATGTCGGGACTCGAAAATATGTAATTTTAAAAATATTTTATACGACTGCGGCGGTCGTATGTCCGGGTGGTCATAAATCAAGGAGTACCTGTTATATATATGCTATATATACAAAACAGGCAAAATAAAAAATTGTCCTAAGGGGCAAACACATAAAGGGAATATACATTTCTTTGAACACAAGTAAAAATTTACTCGTTAGCACAATAATGGCGTCTCACAGCCGCTGCACTATCACCCCTAGCAAGGCGATCAAGTAACTCCACTTTTTGACTTGAAGTCATCACTTTTTTCTGCTTTTTTGCACTTAATCCACTCATCCCCACTCATTATACGCTTAGGAGGCAATAATAGCCGAGCGAATAGCTGAGCTGCAGGTCTTACCATGATGGAGGCTGGAGATGGAAAGAGCATGCTGTGATGCACAGCTTCCTGCATGGTACAGGAAGACGTGACTACAAACTGTGAATAACCAATCCTCATGCTCGTGAATAATAAGCAGGTATACAATGATTGTACCTATGAATAATAAATCCGTGAAAGCTAAACCAGTGAATGTTGAGGGATTACTGTATTAGAATGGAACTGTGCATGGAAAAAACATTCACTCGACAATTTTCCCATATTCTTTTATTTAGCATGTTTGTCTGTAATTTCTTAAGAAAATTGTATATACTGTGCATATCTGACTAACTCCCTGCTTAGTTGTAGGTCCAACAATTAAAGGAAAAGAAAATTAAGTCAGCTTTTAACACCTCCTTTGGTGCCACCCTCCCAAGATATAAAGATTAGTCTTGTCTGTGAGCCTTAATAAGTGTGAATTTAAATTTTAAATGAAATAACAACCTTGCTTAATCTCAATATTTGTCCAATTCTTATGCATTGCAGAGAAAAATGGTTAACTATCATCTATCTTTAAGCCATACTCTGTGAACCTTTTCTTAGTCAACCCCCACATTCCGCGTTTCCACGTTTACGCGGTGCCTTGCCAGAACCCAGGATGCTCACATTCCGCGGTGGGTGTACCCCCTTTACACGGTGAAGTATAATTTTTTTATTTAGCTCATAAAATTCATACAAATTATCCGGCCAGAATATAATTTACATTGCTGGAATTCTTACAATTTGATGATCATTTTGAATATAAACATCATAGATTTTGCATTAGACATACAAATTTTAGATATAATGTTTACTCTTGAGTAAATATGTTATCTTTTGTGCAAAATATATGATATTTATATTCAAAATATTCCTGGTCTTACAAGGAATCCAGCAATGTCAATTATATTATCCTAACTTTAGTCTGATTTATTATTTATTACTAAAAAGGTAAACAGTCTGGTATTCCCACACATTTACCTAGTAGGGACGGTTGGTGGGGGGAGGGGGGGAGGGACCGGCGACCGACCATCTGTTACCGTGTGAAGAATATTTTTTTTTTTATTAACTGAAGATTTTTATTTTAGCTCATAAAATTCATACAAATTACCCGGCCAGAATATAATTTACATTGCTGGAATTCCTACAATTTGATGATCATTTTGAATATAAACATCATATATTTTGCATTAGACATAAAATTTTTAGATAAAATGTTCACTCTGAGTAAGTATGTTATCTTTTGTGCAAAATATAAGATGTTTATATTCAAAATATTCCTGGTCTTACAAGGAATCCAGCAATGTCAATTATATTATCCTAACTTTAATCTGAGGTATTATTTAATACAAAATGTTAAAATTTATTTTTTTCACCCAACCTTTCTCTTGAAGGGAGGATTGGTGGGGGGGAGGGTTGGGACTGACTGCGAGGTTGGAAGAGGGGGGAGGCAAGGTGGGGTACTTTGATTGACAGATAGTGTCGTGAAGAATATTTTTTTTTTTATTAACTGAAGATATTTGTTTTAGCTCATAAAATTCATACAAATTACCCGGCCAGAATATAATTTACATTGCTGGAATTCTTACAATTTGGTGATCATTTTGAATATAAACATCATATATTTTGCATTAGACATACAAATTTTAGATAAAATGTTTAATCTGAGTAAATATGTTATCTTTTGTGAAAAATATATGACATTTATATTCAAAATATTCCTGGACTTACAAGGAATCCAGCAATGTCAATTATATTATCCTAACTTTAGTTTGAGGTATTATTTATTACTATACCTGGTTTTCCCCCCAAAATTTCTCAGAGGGAAGAGCCAGCAGTGTTGTGTGAGAAGAGGGGGAGGGAGTCGTGTCCATTATTTGAATGGACATTAACTTGGCGACTGTATTTCTATATTTCTCTTACGTATTAATTGTGTGCATGTACCATCATAAAATTAAGATGTTATTTTTACTAGAACATAGGTATTGTGTTGGAAAAAGTGGAGTTTGGGGGTCAGCTGGTCTCTATTTCATTTAATCCCATATGTTATGTTATTCACTTTCCGCGGTACCCTGTGGGTTACATTAACCGCGTAAAGTGAGGGCTGACTGTATATGATTTATTACAATACGGTAAAACCTCGCTAAGGTGGACTAATTGGGGAGAATGGGTGTCCGGGATAAGAGGTTGTCCAACTTCAAGCACCGTTTTCCAAAAAGATCGCCATTTAAAACAAAAAACGAGTACAACACCAATGTATCCAAGTTTTATGAAAGAAATACAGTGTATGTTTTTAAATCAAAATTAATTTTAAAAAGTAATGTACATAAAGTACCATACACTTACTTTTAGTTCACTGATAAGGTTTTAGGTTTAACCTTCTCATCACCCTTATGAATACCAAACACTTTCTTGGTTATTGTTTAATTTTTCAATAATAATGCAAAAAATATGAATGCTACTTCAGCCTACGGTGAATGTACTAAATGTACATAAAAAACACCAAAAATACAGTACAGGGTACCGTATCTTATGGAAGAGTGTATTTTGGAAAATCTTTTGTGTGTATTTTCCTACCTGCAGCCATAGTTTTCTAAAAATAATATACTGTACTGTATACAGTACCAGGAAATGTGAGGAATAAATAAAAATAATACCAACAAAAACTAATGTATTGTCAAATCAATAAATAAAAGCCAAATGAAAGTTCAACACAGCCGCCATTTGCATATTACCCCATTTCACCATAGTAACGAACATCAGCTGGCACGCCAATTCCCTAGCAACCCCCTCCTCCCCCCACCCCACACACACTCTGCGACTGTCTTCCCCTCTCTCACTGAGCCAGCTAACTCGTGTGCAAAGAAATGTATATTCCCTTTATGTGTATGCCCTCAGGACAATCATTTCTTTAAATTTTTTCAAAATATGTATGTAAGATTGTGTGTGCATGTAACTGAGTAAAAATAAATGAAGAAAGTTACGAATATCCACCCAAAAATACGAGTTGAAAAACAACCATAACACCACAGTTTGGCCTAGTAGCCTGGTGGTTAGTGACGAGTTTAACCTAGGTACATTGCCATGATTTATCACTATTATATCCTATTATATCAGTAAGCACTAATAACAATAATAACAACAGTAAATCCAGTGAAATATGACAGAGAGGAAGGAGAGATACAACTGCAGATAACGCTTTAACTTGTGGTCACTCACTCACTCCCAGGCTCCCATTGCCAGGCGTACGATCGAAATACATATCTCGTAGTCTAATTTGAAAACGGTGATGGGTACAGTGATAAACAAATTATATAAACCATGCATTTACCTTTGATAACATACTAAGAAACGTTGTATCATTACTAGAGTGAATGAAATAATATTCTCTAAACAACAATTGATAACTCTCAGGCTCCTGTGTCCCACATGCTGACGCCTTGGCCTCTTGAAATTTTGCAAACATGCCACTGGAGGACAAATTTTGTCCTTTTTTTTTTTTAATTATTTTTTGGAAAACAATTTTGTCCGGCTTAAGCGATATCCGCCTTAGCGGGGTCCGCCTTAACGAGGTTTTACTGTAATAAATAATACCTCTCTGCCCAAAAGAATGCACAAGGGATCTCAAGCTAATACTAATATTTATGTTACATATCTCCAATGACGAAAAAAAAAATGCACTTTTGTGTCCATTGTATAAATTCAGCATTAAAAAAAAAAATCCAAAGAGATTAGTACTATATCATTCCATTGGTTAAACCTGAAGTAATAACTTCACAAGACATATGATTAGCAACAGTGTGAGTGACACAATATGCAATAACACACACCCAACAGTTATTATCATCATATGTCACGTCACAACAGTATTTAGTGCTGATTTAATAGTACATATAACATTTGGATTTAGTAGGAATATACAAAGCTGCTGTACTGTATTTAGAAATTAGTTTGGACAAGAAGCCAGACAGAGATGGCGGAAGTACTCTTTTAGACATACCGTAAATTAAATCTAAACCCATGTTGACATTTCAGTGACCTGGTTCATGTGTACCTTAGACATCCAAATCTTTACTTTAGTTGTGGGTTGTGGATGGGAGGAGGAAGGGGGAGGATTAGAAGAAGAGGGTGCATAACAGGGTACCTCAGTCAGTTCACTACCCCCTGTAATATGTAGCTCATTATCAGGCTGAAATTGAAGGAATTTTTATCTTAGTCACAGATACGAGAATAAAAGATTAAGAATTATTTACTGCACTAATACTACGTAAAACATGCAGGGTTCTTCTTTACTGTACTTATGACTGTGTAGGCAGAATGTAATTCTGAAACAAATATCATCATCCAAAATATCAAAGGCAATTCCTTAAATTTGGCACACAACAGTTTTTTAAGAAATACAGTATTTAAAAAATTTTTGAAGCCTTTCACAGAGTCTAGCAATAACAAACAAACACCCTCCAAATATCACACAGGATGGCTCATAAAGTGTGTTTCATGCATCTTGGTATAGCTCCATACAAGCCCACACACTACAGCTAAACTCATTTACATTCTGTACTGTACAGTCAAATCTCAATATCTCAGATTAATTTGTGGAAAAAGGTCCTCCAAATAGAGTAGATGATTTTCTAAAGAAATCCAAGTATTTTCCCATGAAACTGGAAGTTAAGAACTTATTGGAAAAATATCCAACTTAATATGAGGTGTTGCAAGCAGCATGGGTGAGCTGACCAAATGTGGGAATATATGTTTTCTATGCTTTCTGGTAGCTCAAACCATGCTCTTTCATTTGTGATCCAAGAACACAGGATTCAAGCCCCTTTTTAAAGCTTATATTATGGTGCACTTTTCAGCAGGTCATGACTGATTATGGTGAGTGTGACTGTTTTCATTATTACTTATTCTGACTGTGTTTTTTGTTATCTTCATTAAAGTTCAGAAAATTTTAAATCCATCTCATGAAATATTTCATTATTTTGTATTACTACTATACAGATACGTTTCACTATACCAATGAGGCATATTATGGAATGTTACACCTTTTTCATACATATTCATGATGTACTACCCCAAACCTACAAAATAAGAATTTTTTTGGGGGGGGAGGAAATTTAATACAAATTTGCTTGAGATATCGACCAAAAAAAAAAAAAAAATACAGTAAGTCCTCATTTAATGTTGCCCCCGACAACGTTGTTTCGTTATAACATCGCTACTCTTTAGATACCCATGATTTGGACAATGTACCGCCGATCTGTATAATGTCGTCACGGACTACTTTCTACGGCGCATCACCCTCTTTCACCCAGTCAGAGCAGGAGGAGGAGCCACCCTCCGGGTCTCAATGACTCGCCACCCTCCTCCTCTCCACTACCCACCACACACTCGCTCCACCTCCGTCCATCAGTGAGTACAATACAAAATGATTTACCAGTAGTTTATTTATCTTTTTGGATGTATAATATATACTATTTTCTATATAAATTCTATTTATGTATATGTAATGCATTTTATGGGGAAAAGGGAGGCTGGGGAATGTAACGCTCGTATTTTGTCTATTTCCTAAGAGGAAAATTGATTCCATCAACGTTGTTTCCGATAACGTCACGGTTTTCAGGAACGGAACCACGATGATAAGCAAAGACTTACTGCATGTTTTTCTTAAAACATTGTTTTCGTCAGCTCGCCTTTGCTACTCGCAATACCCCATGTAATATAACAACAGAAACCTCTAATTACTTTATATGAAGGAGACTGATTGTTCAGATTATGTACCTGGTATGTGTACAAAATTAGAGGAGTGAAAGATTAACCAAAAAACTACTATCTTGTGATGAGCCAAAAGAATATGTAGTGGCGGTAGTCCAGAAAATACAGCAGAAACAAGGGGATGGGCATAGCCTCGGTGACCCAGTTACCATCAGGCATGGTGAAGCAAAGTTTTACGCCTGGATGCCTTTCCTAACACCAACAGCTGACAAAGCAGGCTTATACAGTATTTTCCTGCATTCGTGCTATTATATCACAATAACAGAAGTGGAAAATTAATAGCAAAGGCTCTATAACAGGTTGAAAGTGAAGGGGGCCATACACTCATCCATCCACCTACTACACACACACACACACACACACACACACACACACACACACGCACACACACACACACACACACGCGCACACACACACACACACACACACACACACACAGCCACACACCCAACCATCCATATTTTTCTTTGGTCAAGCATGACACAGGAGGACCATTGCCTCAAGCTGGTTCAGGCTTCCTTCAGTCACTACAGTCAGTTCTGCTATAAAGCGATAGTTGTGTTCTTGTAAAACATCGTGTTATAGAAATTCGCGTAATAGAAATAACAGGGCTTATGGAGAAAATAGGGTTAGGTGCAGATTACTACTCGAAATCGAAAAAAATTTAGTAGTTAGCCTAACACAAAGGATAGCACAGTCTAAATAAATGTTACATTCATATCTAATAATGAAATCATACAGTAAATGTAACACTTTACCTTGAAAAAATATGAATATAACTTGATGGGGGAGAAGGTTGATTTTGAGGTAGATAACATCGAGCTTCTCTTCAAGGGTTATAGCCTTTCTTTTATGATCATCATTGGGAATGCGATCACCAGAACGCTTCTTGGAGATATTCTTCTTTACCATATTCACAGTTAATACCACAAAATTGGAGAAATAGTAAGCAAAAATCGCGTTACAGCAAACAAGCGTTCGCGTTATACAAATATCGTTCCTCTATTCATAAATCGCGTTAGAGCCAATTTGCGTTGTCAAAACACGCGTTATAGCAGAACTCACTGTACTATAAAAAAATAAAATAAATAAAATAAAATTCTTTTTTTTTTACCTTCTCCCCAGTTGGTAAAAAATAAAAATAAAATGAGAGACAAAAGAGACACTGATACTAAAGATCAATGCATTTACAAGCAATGAGAGCTTAGGTATTGGTTCTAGAATTTGTTGTGTACTAATTTTTATTCCAGGGAATATTCTTTCATAATCTATGAAATACAATTTCTTATCCCTGAAATTCTGATATATAGAACACTCAATTTGCTCTAACAAAATGACACATGGAGCCTTTCACAAAATTTAAAACTAGCCAGAATTCATGTTCTGGAAAAACAGTACTGTACTGTATGGGGCATTCTCAGAAACACTAAATTCTGGTCAGTTTTAACTTTTGTTAAAGGCTCCAGTGGCCATTCTGACATCAGTGTTTCTGTCTTCTGCTTAATTTTGTTTATACCAAAGGCAAGACCAATAAAAAAAAAAAAAATAATATTCACCACAAATCATTCTGTAAAATCTCTGAAAAAGTTCTTATAAAAGTGAATTACAGTAGGTAGTGTCTGTCTCCCGAAGGTGGGAAGTACTGTCACTCCTCTGATGATGCTTACACTTAGCGACATGGAAAATTTCTGAAACTTATATCAATTCTCCTGTTTAATAATTTTTATACAGATATTTTTAGAAATCTGATGCTTTTCTGGTTATTCTGAAGGCGAGTGACATTTCAATTTGCTTTAGTAAAAGTGTTATAAGAGGCACAAGTTCCCTGGTCAACTTCCATGTTTAGGATATCAATAAAATGTAAGTGACACTGCATTGGATACTGCCTTACATTTAAAACTTTCTATCAGCAATTCATATGTAAATTGATGCTGAGAATGATCCATAAATCCTATTTTATATCAAATATGGGTCAGGCAAATCATGTACTGCATCAAAACCCTTGCAAGCAAAGCCCTAGGAGTCCAAGGACCCCTTCACTTCACCTGTGTAACATGACCACTTTGCACCAGAAATACAGTAAAGAACTAAAGAACTAGAAAACTAAAGATAAGATCTCTCCTGACTCACCGATACTGTAGTCCCTAAAAAAGGGTAGTACAAGTGAGTCAGTTGCCAGAAAGTGAGAGCTATGAGACTGTGGCCACCACACTTCAACAAATAGGCTCTGAGATCCAAACAGGACATAAAACATGACACAATCTCAACCATTTTTCAGTTCTCATCTCAGCACCTCTAGGATCGGAATTGATTAATCCATGCTAGTTATAAAGTAAAATTGCAGGATTCATCCCTCATTTTCAACTAATGCAAAGTACGTATTGGGTACCTCCTGTACACTGAACCCAGTTAGCACAGATGAAAGGACATAATACACACCCTTTTTTTTACCTGAAACCAAGGTAAATAACTAACACCATGCAGGCTAACTGCAGATTAGATTCATACAGATACCATAGATACCTCAAGATGAATACCATCTAATGTCTATACTCCTCCCTGGAGTACTAACTCCAAAGACACTCCCCTAAAAGGCTAAGAAAGATGCAATCCCCCAAGTCAAGCACACAAGGGATGCAATTTGACTTAGTAAATCTAATGGCCTCCTCCATAATCCCATAACACCGAAGATGAGCAATACAGAATTTACACTAAAATTAAAGGTTATGGTAATTATCAAAGAATGTTAAGTAACCCAGTCTGCCAACAAATGCACAGTAAACTTTTTCAAACGAAGGAAACCCTATCCAGTTTTCATGTGCGAAAAAGAATCTTCTCTGGCCCAGCACTATGAGATTGGTTTGTTGACAACACTATGACTTGGTCAGGGACTGATCCAAGATAATGTAGCGCCAAATAAAACTTAAAGCCTCTTCTGGATCCTTGCTGAGGCCACATTAAAATTACATTCTGAATTGCTCTATATTTTTAGTAATTGAATGCAATAATACTGTACAGGGTTATTAACCCCAGCCTAGGAGTAAGGGTGTATCATGCTCTAGTCAGGTAACCAGGTTCCATGACCATATTATTAGTACTGTACTGTATTAGTGTTGTTATCAGTATTCCTAATTGAATTTTTATTTTTAAAGTATTATTATTATAAGCTAACTTTTATTAGCATATTCTCAATATTATTTTTAATACCAACATCATCTTTGTCTGTGCTAAAGCTACATAATTATTAACATAACTTTTTTTTTACATATGGTAATCATAACACAGTATCAATTATCACATTACTGAAATGCCTTACTATTAGTTTTCCTAGTCATTATCATTTCAATATGTAGATATGTGTCGAAACACAATCACTGGTTTACAGCCCGGTGTACAACATCTGCAACCATATGAACTCATTTTCAAATCCCTGATCACTGATGGGTGTGATACACAGCATTATAGCATCATAAACTCACAGTGCTGTATACAGTATAACATACTGTATATGTAAACACACACATTTTCTCTCAACAACAATTCTATTGCAGGAAAGACAACCAAATTCATAAAAATTAAAATATCTGAACATTACCTCTTTTTGAGAAAGGGAAGGTGATGGTGGTTGCTGGATAGCCGAGGATACTATAACTTTTTGTTGAACACCATCAGCTGTTGGCGTAGCATCTGTGGTTGTCCAGCCAGTATTCTCCTGTTCTATTTCCTCTCTCTCAGCCTTTGCCTGACAAGATAGGATTAAGTAATCATTACATTAATAAGTAAAGTACAATTTTTTTATGAAGCACAGTTGGCCCCCCTACAGAATAAGATTACCTAAGTAACATTGGGGCCTTATTTTCTTGTGGATTCTTTTCTATCAAGTTTACTTCTAATGGGTAAAATAGGGAAGCAATCCTCCACCCCCAAAAAAACTCATTAGAGAGTGGGTGTCACTGCCTTCATGGCCTTTAAGGAGCAATGCAGATACAGCATATACAGCAGTCCCTCAGTTAACGAACACAATTCGTTCCACAGAGTCGATCGTTAACCGAAAATTTTGTTAACCTGAATCCATTGTTTCAATGGAATAATGGATAATTGGTTCCAGCTCACAGAAAAGTACATACAAATTAAAAAAAAATGCAGTAAAGTACACTTACTTTGAGGTGTATATGTAGAAGGTTCCTGGTTGATGATGATGATGGGAATTAGAAGTGGGGATGGAGGAGAAGGGAGAAAAGAAGGAAGTGGGGATGGAGGAGAAATCACCTTTCAGGGGACCCATGCTTGATGCAGTAATTTCACCAATAGAATTTTAAGTTCACTAGGTGTAATTCAAGATTATTTTATTTAAATCAAAACCGCACTGTGCTATATATAATCAATATGTTAACTAAATTTCAGAATGACCAATAATTTTAATGTAAAAATGCAAAAATATTCAAGATACCAACAAACTCGATGTTCACTCCACTGTAAACAAAGCCAAACTGACGCCTGGTGGGTGAGTCAAGCAGCTGATGGGCGCACAAAAAACTAGTTCCCTGCACTGCATATATTATCAATATGTTAACTAAATTTTAAAATGAATAATAATTTTAATATAAAAAATGCCAAAATGTTAAAGAGCACAACTTTCTTGATATTCACTCCACTGGAAACAAATGTAAACATAGAACAGATTACTGATTGGCAGATTTGCCCATCAGCTGATCAGCTGATGCTCACAACAAAACGTGTTTATCGTAAGGATTTCGTTAATCGAAGTTTTGTTCGTTAACCGAATTGAAGATCCTTATGGGAGGTAATTCGTTAACCGAAATTTCGTTAATCGAATCGTTCGTTAACCAAGGGACCACTGCACTTCAAGAGTCTAGACTAAGCCTATTTTAAAGTTGGGATCTTGGGCGAGAACTACCATATACAGTATATTCAAGTATAGACAGAACTCCTATACTGTATACAGCAATTCGACCCCGATTTTAAAAAGAAAAAAAAAATCTGAGTTTTTCATATATCTCTTGAATAATTTGACCCTAGCTTTTGAAAAATATTAGATATAATCCTAGACATAATTTGTTGCAGGACAACAGAATCACACCAACTTGGCTGTGACCACCATCACAACAGCTGATACTTTGAACATTACCACCAACTTTGAAACTGAATTCCTGCCAGTTACCAACTCCTATGAGGAATAAGATAAAATAATAAATAGTGAAGAAATTTGTCAATTGTTTCACTACACACAGGAGACAGTTCAGAATAGCTAAGATCCCTCACCCCCATCTCCCCCACTTAGCCTGAACACATGAAGAAAGTTTATTCCCTTTACCGTATGTGTTTGACCTTATGATAATTTTTTTTTTTACTCATTCTGTATGCAATATTATATGTGCATGTAACACAGTTAAAAAATAAAAATATGAAGAAAATTACATACACAGGATCTACCCAAAATTACAAGCTGAAAAATAACCTTAATACTGGACAGTACTGTATACCTCACAACTTGGCCTGGAGTGGTAGAGAGAGGACTAGGGGGATGTGACAACAGTGACAAGTCTTGCGTTATTATTACAAATACAAAACTAATATAAAATACTGTACTGAAAAACGAACAAAAATATAAAAGAGGAAGGAATATTATCACAGATGTACAGTAATGTAACAGCCTACACGGTAAGTAAAATGGTTGAAGCACTCACAACTCCCAGTACCTATTTTCCAGCATTCATAAACCATGTCACCTAGCTTTCTTAGGTTATTTAACAATTGTACTACTTCAAACAAAATTTGTATACAATCTAGATGAAAAAAATGCAGCTGAAACCAATCAGGAAAAAAGCAAAATGAAAGTTTAACACAACCTCCATTTCCATAGACACTGGTTTCTTGGCCACAGCAATGCAGCCCAGCTGGAACGTTTTCTCTGCTGACTCCCTCCCCCCCCCCCCCCCACACTTTCTTCCCTCCTTCCGCTCCCCCAGCTCAGCCTGCTAACTCATGCACAAAGAAATGTTTATGCCCTTTATGTGTTTTCTTTACGATAATTATTTCTTTTACTTTTTTCATAATATTTATGTAGGATTGTGTGCATGTAAATGACTTCTAAAATAACCAAAACACCTCACGGCTTAGTAAGATTAGCCTAAGCGAGTATGTCCCGGATAGCTATTGTTCCATATAAATGACCCACAGAATGCATGAATTTTAACCACTCAAAAATACTATGCAAATACTGTATAGTTCAATCCCTACTTTTTGACACCAAAACCAGCCTTCTAGACCTTAAGGGAGACATATTAGGGCTGTTTTTATCATCTGACTGTGATACCTGATTGACCTTGACCTTGAAACATTTGACCTTTAGGGCCAAAATCTTTCTATAACCACAAGGTACATCTATACCAATTTTCAAGTTTTTGTCCACAGTTGTGGCAAATATGCAGATTTTTCTCTGACTAAAATGCCTCACTGGACAAATGAGAAGTCCACCAATTCAGTAGCTTAAAATCCAAATGTAACAAACAGAGTGAGGAGCTGCCTGCAGAAACAATTTTGTCCATGTGGATAATACGTCTTTCTGTTGACCACTTGTGTACAGGTCGGGGTCCCGTCCCTGCTCAATAAAATCATCTAGCATTCACCAAATAAAATATTGAAAGTGGTGTCCCTGTAGTGAAGGGGTTAAAAAACAAATGATCCCTGGCAAGGGCAGCATTAACAAGGGACACTTTGTAATGGTGAATCAATGAAGAAACAGGGGCCATAAAATATTTCTTAAAGCTAAAAAAACAAAAAAGAAATATACATTATACTGGGAAAAACAAAAACTTTGTTGATATTAAAGCAATTACTGTATGCTGTATAATCAGTCATCAACAAAAAGTAATTAGAGGCATGAAAATATCAACAAAAACAAAGAGAACCTTACTTCTTCTTCACAGCGTTTATACTCCTCAATCTCATACCAATACTTTGGTGTTGTAATGCCAAATAAGTTTGATAAGCCTTCACCAAGATAGTCACAAGCAGCTAGTGCTGAACTCCCCGTGTAAAGCATCCAGTAATACATCCATGGTCCCCAGTTTAAGGTCTTCTGAAATTATAAAAAATGCATTTACACTATAGTTGTTTAATTTTTACCTGAAGGAGATAGACAAAGAAGCCTCACCCCCCTTACAGCTCATTGGTCCATACAAAGGTTAGATTAATATTGATATATCATATAAGCGGCTCTTTCACCAAATGCACTACCTCCCTGTAACGTTCATCTTAAATGACACCTTTACGTGAATACTTGTATGTGGTGTTATTACTAGATTCTACTCTTTATAAAATGGCCATTATTATCCGTGGCTTTATATGTTTGATGTCATTTGTCTTTATACAGTATTCATAATAATTAGTGAAAAGAGAAGTACATAGTGGATTTTTTTCAAAAAGTGTTCCCTGAAAGCTTTAATTTGTTTGTGACTTCGACAGTAAATATTCTATTAAATGCCAGGTAGCAACGTGTCCTCCTAATATTACGTTTCAAGTAATTATTAGATGTTTTAATTGCCTGTATGTTGGCCCGGCGAGTTATTGCTAGGCATATACATATGTAGGTATAAAGCTAGACGTCGCATTCTGGACTTTATCACAAAAACTGCTTTCTAGAAAAAATATTGCTCTTTTTCAAATTTTTTTTCCACTCATACTTTGAAAGTTGATGTTTTCAAACAGTCCTATATTTGCAGACATTAAATTAGGAATTAAGGCGAGGCATAACTGGGTATTCTTAACAATTATATATGGATTTACATTGCAATACTGTATATTAATCGATCATTCGTGCAAGCCAATGAGCTGCAAGGGGGGTGGTGCTTCTTTGTCTCTCATTGTCAGTAAAAAAATTGATAAAAATTGACTAGAGCATTCATAAGACACTTACCGGAATCCATCACATAAAATTATTTAATGTTCATGCTACAGGCTTATCAAAAAGAACAACTGACTTCATGATATACTTTCATAAATAGCTTCATGTGTAATATCTGCATTTGTTCTTAAATTACATAAATCCTCAAAATTACTCTGATGCTGATAAACTATATATACTGTACAGTAAAAGGACATAAGAGTACAGCTAATAAAGACAAATGTAAAATACAATGGTTATTTACTGAATACGTACTATGGTACAGTATTGTAAATTTAAGGACTTAACCTAACCTGACTAAGAAAACACACAAAAAACACCATGTTATATTAATTATATGATGCATTCTTCTTTGCCACCCAAGGCTTGTAATGGCAGAATTATTTCACTCCAGACTGTCTATACTTTATAGTACAGTAAAGCCTCGGATAACTACGGTATTGTGTCCTCCAATATTGCAGTGTAAGGTGAATCATCATATTGTTAATCATTAATTACCATTAAAATAAAGCAATAATAATGAGATGTGTTCCAAAGTCTGACCTTTTCATATATTTTGTGTGGCTTTTTACCCTCTTTTCTCCCCATAACAATAAAATTAATGAAAATACAAACTATATTCTTTAAATAATGTTTATGAATGCTCCTTATACAATATAAATCAATAATAATATGGTCACACAAGACGAGATGGGACGCCTTTGTTGTTGTCAATGTTTACACCCATAATGTCAGTTATCCATCTGAAACTGAAGAAAATAAGACCCTGGTTGTTCCTGTAGTAAAATTTAAAAAAAAAATGCATATTTTAATTAATGTTATTTAATGTACAGTAGAAGTAACCATTGATGTAAAAGAAAAAAGTGAGAGACTGGAAGTGGAACTCCAACGTATACATGCACACTCAAGGAAACAGCGTCATTTATCTTATTAAGAATATGTACAAAAGATTCATTATTGTTTATTTCTGATTATGTATTTGATTGAATTAATGTTTGTAGGGGTATATGCAAAATGAACAATACAACTCATTAATAATGCGTAGAATATTAAAACACACATGAGGAAACGAGACGGCATTGTTTTCGTTAATGTTTACACCCGTGACAATGGTTCTACATAAGAAACTGAAGAAAATAAGACCCTGGTTGTAGCTGTAGTAAAATTAATGTACAAAAATGAATATGTATATTTAAGTGATGTTATTTAATGTTAATAAATGAACAATAGAAGTAGCTAACCACTAATGGTAAAGAAAAAAGCGCGACGGATTGGGACGCCAATGTATACGTGCGCACTCAAGGAAAGATAGCGTCATTTATCTTATTAAAAATATGTACAAAAGATTCAATATTGTTTATTACTGAATACGTATTTGATTGAATTAATGTTTATATGTGCAAAATAAACAATACAATTCATTAATAATACAGTACATAGAATATGTAACAGCACCTTTGCTTTATATAAATATTCACCCAAATGAATAACACCAACTTATTCACCAAGTTATTCAACAGTGACTCAACCTGTTGATGATATACAGACAGCTGAGCTTGTAACTATCTCAGAGGTCGAGAGCAGGTCAGCTGATTAATCAAACAACCGGCTGAGACTCTGATGCCTTTCTCACACCTAGAGGGGGGAGCAGAACTTCACTTGATCAGGGACGAACACATCACTCAAGTGTTCTCTCAAAGTGTATTCACAACAATTCCCTGGAGAGAATTCATAATTTATTCTCTCAGACTATTACTTTGTATATAGCTGCTTTGACAATAAAAGTGCAAACAGCAAGAAGTGTTTACATCAAGCCTTGCCACTTGAAGAGTTCCAGAACTTATTAAAACAATTAATGTGATACCAAAACAGCTATCACAAATATTAAAACACACAAGAGATGAGACGGCATTGTTGTTGTCAGTGTTTATACCCATAATATCAGTTATCCATCTGAAACTGTAGAAAATAAGACCCTGGTTGTAGCTGTAGTAAAATTAATGTAAAAAAATGAATACTGTATGTATGTTTTAAGTAATGTTATTTAATGTTAATAAATGGAACAATACAAGTAGCTAACCACTAATAGTAAAGAAAAAAGAGAGACGGATTGGGAACGCCAACGTTTGAAAGTGCGTAAATATGAAAACATATCATCATTTCTCTACATAAGAATATAAAACAACACTTATTACTGTTCAAGTATGTTTTAAATAATAATTATGAATGTAAAACTAAAATTCTACTCACTAATGGTGGTAAAGTCTAAAACATAAGGACACCCAATGAATGTTGTGTGAGTTTTTACTTAGAGGACGAAGTCATCAGGTTGAACTCAACTCTGGCTGAAGCTGTAGCTTTCCATAAAGATGTCATCGCTATTGCTGAAACTGTTACTGAACCTGTAGTTGTTGCTGAAGCTGCTTATGATGCTGAATTTGGTGTAGCAGAAGTTGATGGTTTAGGCCTTTGAATAATAAAGTTATTGAAAGAACCTTGCACAGCTGCTTTCTTTTCTCATTATACATCTTTATGTAGAGGTCGTATGCATTTTTCACATCCCTGTTAATTTTAAAGTTTTGTTCTGTTAATGGATCCACTTCAGAAAATATGTTCATTGCTTGCTCCATATAATATCCACAGACCTCTCACCCTTTTCATATTATTTTAACACATCTAGTTTTTCGGCTAAGCTTATACTATACACTTTCTTTTAGCTTTTGAACCAGCACTACCATCACTTGCTCTCTTGCTCATATTGAATAGTTGAATAGGGGCGCAAAAATGCCGTAAGAAATCTGAGAAAGTTTTTTCCTTTTCTTGTTCAGATGTGAAAAAACAAAAGGCCCTCCAAGTTGCAACTGTTTAAAAAAAAAGTGATGGTAGCATCACCACTCACAAGCCTGGCAGCCTCTGTGCGCAAGACGTGTTTTTTTTTATTCGTATAATGCATATCAAGATTTACTTATTATTTACTGTATATGAAAATTTAATTTAATTTTATTTTTTATTCTATTTTTGCCATAAATACAAATAAAATAATGGTGTAAACTCAATTGGGTCCTGAATTAACCAATGTCTTAAATATGAATCGTTGTTAGTAGAACCGTTATTATCAGAGGCTTTCCTGTACACTGAAATAAGATTTTTAACCATTAAAGTATATGAAGGAAGGATCCATAGTTCCACTAACAGAGCTCTGGCACTATGCCATCTTGGCATAAGCATCTGGTCTCAGACTTCTTTAGTGCACTGCATATTTTCAATGTACTGTACTGTAGTTTAAATTTTGTTTTGGTAATGAGCCTGAAAATCAATAAGATTAGTTATAAGTGATGAAACTGGGGTGCTAGGTGAAATATCAGAATGTCAGGCAAAGCAATGAAGGAGAAATAAACGCATAGATAGCCAAGTGACTTGCCTGTCAATGGACAAGTACAGTACTGTACAGGGCTCCACTGAGAGCTGTAACCACTACCTTAGATAACAAGAAAACGTTAACTTACAGGATCCAGAAGTGCATTATTTTCTGATGGTTCATCTTTCTCATTCTCATCATCTGTGCTGTCTTCCGCCAGAACTCCATCAGAAAAGTGAAGAATTTTCCGAGGCGTCTTCGAATTTTGGCATTTACCCTCTTCAGCTTGGGACGGATCTTTCTGTGTAAAATTCACAGCCTAAGAATAAGAAAAAAATAATCCATGTTATTTCCTAATCATCCAATCTACAAAGCCTCAGTCCCCTAGATAGACTCTTCTATTATGGTCATCCCCTCTGCAGGGATGGCCGCAACAGAAGAGGCTCCAGGCCATCCTAACACTACAATACTGTACTATACCCTGTACATATTTTCTTAACCCTGTAACCAAAGAGGTGTTAGACATACTTACTGAACAAGTATTCTGGCTTTGCCATGATTTTCTTCCCAGGAAATTCTGTGCACCAGTATGTCAGTACAGTGGCAAGATGTTTGTTGTACAGTACTGTATAGCCCCATCACAGACACCATAGAAAACATTACTTTCCTCTTCTAGTCCACCAGAAAGTATTAAAATAGAGGTCTACTGTACATCTTTCAAAACTGGCAAAACTTATTCAACCTAACCTTATCTACCTTCGCTAAAAAAAATTCTGAGACTATTAGACTAGGTGTGGTAAGTTGGGTTTGGTTTGAATGGCTCAAGTCATCTTTAATAAATTATTAATATTATTTTTAATTTGTATTGCACAATTGGAAACTATACTGTATTAGAAAAGTTATATAAAACTATGCTAGACATTGATAGAATGAAAGTTATTAAAATTGACAATGGCTACAAATGTAAATACTTGCGACCTTGCTTTGCCAGCTAAGTGAGTCCTATTTATAATGTCCAATTCCCACTCTGTAAAAGTAAGTTGGATATACAAAAGGCATCCATTCCTAAACAACTTGCTTCAAATCTGCCTGGTAGCAAGTGGGATACCATGCAATCAGGTAATCACTACTAACCCATGAAAGCAAAGTAAATAATAATAATAATAATAATAATAATAATAATAATAATAATAATAATAATAATAAATAATAATTAATGGTTTATTGAGTTAACATGGCACCCAAAAGGATGAAAATACACAACAAACAGCGATGACAATAGTTACATATGGTGAAATTGGGGAGTGGGTTGCTTGATTGACAAAAGCTTTCAGTACTAAAAGATAACATAAAATGAACATCTATAGATTAATTACATATTTAGTTCTAAGGGAGCTGGTCTTGTAAACAGTCTTATGACTTGATATTGAGGCCAAACAAAATTGTTCCCACGGTTCGGATGGCCTTCGTACCTAGGTGCTCAGGACAGCTCCCTCCCTGCAACTGTTCACGTCCACCACATGGTCCTGGCAGGTACTTCAGCTCACACAGGGTGTTGGAGATGGTTTTTGCTCATGTGATGTGGTTAGGAATCCATAATTTCTCACCTGGGTGGAGTAGGGAGTCCTCATTTCTCTCAAGATTTAGCTTGGAGTCTTTCATGGCTTCTCATTCAGTGTTGGTGGTGAGTGTACAGAGGGCCCTGGGCGTGTGAGGTCCATATCAGGTGATCATTGACTGCGGAGTGGAGCACCGATTGTCTCTCTAACAACTGTTTCTTTCTTTAAGGTTAATATTGTCACTTTTATATATCAGTTGTGGGTTGTTCATCAATCTTTGCACTGCATTATTGGTGGGAGGATATTAATAAATCCTGCTGGGGAGGAGGAGATAGGGGAAGGGGCCAACAGTTTGGCCCTGGCAGCCTGGAGGCGCCAAGTATACGTCTTCACTCCATGGGAGCTGATGATGAAGTGTAAGACACTGATGATGATGATAATGATAAAGGAAGATGGTGATCACCTGCATTTCATCTTAAACAACAACAGTTCAGTTATGATGATTAGGTTAGGCTTGATTTGGTTGGCTTTAGGATGGTTAATCATCAGGTAACCCATAAAATTTTATCAAAAATTATACGCTATCATCACGTGAATTTTTTTCGACCAATCACATTTGATTTTTTCAAAGGAATCAGCCTGGGTACCATTTTAATTTCATTGACCAATTTTACAATGGCCATGCTGGAGGTTGGTTGTCATTTGTGCTCCTACGATTATTTTAAGTTTATTGCCGAGTTTTACGAGAAAGACAATCATTCTATCCAATTCTTACGTATCCCTGGTCCTTCCACTTCTAACTAAGGTACTGTACATTCGGACATGGCACGATCCAAAGTTTTTAACTACTGAAACATTTAGGTTAGTTTAAGCTAAGCCTACCGGGGATCCGGGAGCAGAGCCCCCTGCTAGGAGTTAGGTTAGGCTTTGTTAGGTCAGATGACTCATTTTCGTTTTCTCCCCCACCCAAAAACCCAACTTCCCAGGCTCTCCCCCATTATTGTTTGGTGGAAAGGGGGGGGGGGGGAGGGCAAAACTAGGAATTTCTAAAATAAATGAAGGTCAGATTCATTTAAAACACACCAAAATACACTGGAAAAACATATTGGTCAACCCCTAGGGACTCATGCCCTAAAGTAAAAACTTACCATTTTTAGGGGTGTATTTTGTATTCACTTGGCCATGATTTTTGTCGGAAAACGTCCCACCCAAAACACCCGATAACTAAAAAACAGGCAATTACCGACGAAAATCAAGGTCAGAACCAATCAAAACACACAAAAATAAACTAAAAAAACATAATTTTGATTTTTTAACAGAGTTGTGTGCACTAATACAAATTTACCACAAAAATCACCAAAACTAACTTAACCTAACAAACCTAACAACTCTGGTATAGGTGTAGAAGAGGGTGACCACCAGAAGGAATTGTCCAAATTGGTTGAAATCTTTTCTACACACTATCATGATATTAAACACAAAAATGGAAATGACAATGCAAAGAACCTAATAGCACCTGACCTAACATACCCAACCTATGGGTTTGTTAGGTCAGGTTCTATGCATTATTGTGTTAATTTATGTGTTAAACAACTTACCTTAATAATGGGGTTGATATACATCAGCAATGGCGAGCAGGAATTCGTGGAAGCATTCACCATCATTTAATAAACGTCTCTTGAAAAGGGTTTCAGCGAGGTAAACAAAAATGGTGCTAGGAGAATTGTGAAGCGGGATAGAATAAATAAAAAAATTGTCAGGTTCTATTAGATTCAATGCATTGTCATTTCCATTTCTGTGCTTAATATAATGTTATTAGCATTATGTAAAAAAATAAATACAAATTAATGCATAGAACCTAATAACCAGACTTAACATACCCAACCTATGGGTATGTTAGGTCAGGTTCTATTAGGTTCTATTCATTGTCGTTTCCATTTTTTGAGTTTATTATCATATTAGTGTCGACAAAAATTTTCAACAAATTCTTTCTGGTGGTCATCCTCTTCTACACCTTTACCACAAATCTAACCTAACCTGTTGTGTTACATTAGTTGGTTGTCTACTTGTAAAAAAAAAAATACAATTTCTTATTATACTACGGCATTTTTTTTTTTTACAGAACACATAGGATAATATAGGTGCAACCCTTTCGTATACCATTTCCAACAAACCATAATTAAAGGCGCAATAGCAAACCTCAAAATTAGCAAATATAATACTCACCTGGCCCTGCGACTCATAAGATACACAAAGCTCTGTCAGCGGGAGGTCCACGGTACTCATGATTATCTCTGGACTTGTTGTACTTTCTTTTCCTACTTATTTGTACAGTTTAAGAGTGGACATCTATTTCTGATTACTACAGGTTATCAGATTTCCAAAAAAAATGGGTCCTGTTCTCGGGCGTTCACCAAATTTGTTTGTTATGGGTCACTAGGTGTATCAAGTGTTGCCAGGGTCTACGAGGGTAAATTTCCCTAGTCGAGGTAGCACCACGACTTATTATACAGTAGTTTTTTTGTCTAGAATGATGCCCCAAGGTCATGTTTTATCCCATGTTGAACAGAAAAAAATAATACTAAACTTCACTAAATATAGCATAATTAATTCCAAATATGTGACCAAGCAAACCCAAACTATATCAATATAATTTAATATGTTATTCTGGTTTTAGATTTATATTGACGTTATATTGGGTAAATAAAGATTTTTTGTATGTATTACTTCCATCTTGAGAAATAAATTATACCCTGCGTCCAGCTATGACGCCAGTGGGAGGGGTCCGACTAATTACCCAAATGTAGCCGCAATGAAGTCAAATAATGGTCCTACATGAATAAATCGGACTGCCAATTACTTCTCGACTAGTATTTGGTGTCACGAAGTATAAAAAAATGGAAAATGTAATTAATCTGAGTTAATAGATCGAGTGCATGTACCGAGGGAGCGACTAATTACCCAAATGTAGCCGCAATGAAGTCAAATAATGGTCCTACATGAATAAATCGGACTGCCAATCACTTCTCGACTAGTATTTGGTGTCACGAAGTATAAAAAAAATGGAAAACTTACTTTAATCTGAGTTAATAGATCGAGTGCATGTACCTAACCTAACCTAACCTCGACTAGTATTTGGTGTCACGAAGTCACAAAAAATTGTACCTAACCTAACCTAACACAACACAACTCGGATTAAATTAAGTCTACCAATTTTTTGTGACTATGACACCAAATATTAATCGAGAAGTGATTCACAGCCCGATTTACGCTTGTAGGACCATCATTTGACTTCATTGCGCTACATTTGGGTACGTTTGGGTAATTACTCGCTCCCTCAGTACATGCACGCTGTTGGGTATGAGATTGTTTGGTGTTCACACACAGGATGGGATGGAGAAAGGAAACTCACAATGTGCTCTCTATATACATGTTGTATTGGATGTACAATGCAGCTTGGTGCTGGGAAGGCAGCATGGTTACAAGCGTGATGTAGAGAGAGCTGGTTGGTGAGGATGCTCACAGGAGGACAGCTTGTGGGTCGCCATGCTCGCCAGCGGGAGAGAGGACCGCCAGGCAGGCGGAGGAGCGAGGGAAGGCCGCCAGGCAGCGGCGGAGGTGTGTGGACCGCCGGGCAGGCGGAGGAGGAGGTGTTGCTGGCTGTGGGTGTAGGTAGAGAGCGAGAGGCAGATCACCACGAGGTCAGGTCTTAAATAGCGGGGGTAGGCGTGGCTTAGCAGTTGACCCCCGCTCCGTGGTGTATGGCGGCGCTGGTTGACCTAGACCACGAGGCATACACTGGGGAATTGGTGGGGTCGGCTAGGCGGCGACAAACAGCGTTTGTAGGGGAGAATTCCACTACAACGCCATCTATTAACTCAGATTAAAGTAAGTTTTCCATTTTTTTTAGAATTTGTGACACCAAATACTAGTCGAGAAGTGATTTGCAGTCCGATTTATTCATGTAGGACCATTATTTGACTTCATTGCGGCTACATTTGGGTAATTAGTCGGACCGCAGTGGGGGAGGTGGGTGAAGAGATTTCTTTAATTGTGATTGACTAATGCGGTTGTTTATATGCTAGATTTCACCTGGGATTGGTTGTCAGGAATGACCAAAACTGAAAATATTTTGTGGTGTTAAAAAAAATCAAATAACGCTTAGGAGTATTATTATTTCAGTAATTACATTGTAGTGGATTTCTCCCCTACAAACGCTGTTTGTCACTGAGTAGGCGACCCCACCAATTCCCCAGTGTATGCCTCGTGGTCTAGGTCAACCAGCGCCGCCATACATCACGGAGCGGGGGTCAACTACTAAGCCACGCCTACCCCCCGCTATTTAAGACCTGACCTCGTGGTGACCTGTCTCTTTCTACCCACACCAACCAGCCAGCAACACCTCCGCCTGCCTGGCGGTCCTCTCTCCCGCCGGCGAGCATGGCGACCCACAAGCTGTCCTTCTCTGAGCGTCCTCACCAATCAGCTCTCTCTACATCACGCTTGTAACCATGCTGCCTTCCCAGCACCAAGCTGCATTGTACATCCAATACAACATGTATATAGAGAGCACATTGTGAGTTTCCTTTCTCCATCCCATCCTGAGTGTGAACCAAACAACTTGAACCCCACAACATTATTAATTGTTATTCAAATAATTACTTTTTACATCATACTGTACATTGATCAGTGACACAGCATACTTCCTCCACACAGCATCCCTCCCACACACAGTATACATCCTCCTCCACACAGCATCCTTCCCACACACAGCACATTTCCTTGACACAGCATATTTCCTTCATACAGCATCCAGCCACACACACAACATACACACAACATACTTCCTTCTCACAGCATGTTTCCTTCACACTGTACTGCGCACATCATTGTCATTCCTAAAAAAAAACCCTTTTAATTCTTATTACGCTACATAACATTCAAATCCACCGCCCTTGTAGAATCTCAGAGAACGGGGGTCATTGATAAAGACTGACTCGCCTAATGAATGTTACTGAATCATGTGTTGTATTGTACCCAGGTACGGTTATATAATATTAATTGTATGTATTCATAGCATTAAGGAGAGAAGTGTTTTTCCCATTCGTTTTACACTCCGGATCCCTCCCAGTAAGTTCCGCCTTCGAACACAGTTGTCAATATGCGTTTATTCCACTTCCTCCTAGCAAACTCAATCTTGAATTAGTTATGTATATCAACTTAAGCAATTCGCAAGCCTTTGTCAACTGAGGGTCATCCTTGAATGAATAACAGTTGGTTTGTGTGTAATTTCTGTCATTGCGTGAGTAGCGATCGCTGGCAACTCAGAGGTGCATAAACAAGTGCGAGACGGAAGGTGGGGTGCTGGTGGTAGAAGCGGTACCGCTCTTGCCTCGCAAGCAAGATGTCACGGGTTCGATTCCCGGGCAAGCGGAAGTTGTTTGGGCACTCTTCCTAGCCCCCTTGGTCCCTGTTCAACTAGAAGTAAAGTAGGTACCTGTTGTAACTCGAAAGGTTGCGAATTCGTATTCAGGGTAAGTTGTTGGAGCTTCTAAACTTGAACTGACACAATCCGGAGGAGTGATGACCCGAGGATCACACACCCAACACAGACAAAAAACCAAATACGTGCGCTATGTGCTAACCAAATAAACGCAGTCGTGTAAAGCCACGGCACTATCTCTCCCACTACAATTCCCTTCCTAACCTCCTGCTCCTTCCTCTGTCATCTTCCCCGCTCTGCCTTTCGCTACCAACAACTTTTGGAGCTTCTAAACTTGAACTGGTCTGTAGTGGCTTTACCGACCATCACAGAGATCGTCAGTGTTACAGGCGCCAGTGTGATACCCTGGGACATGCCTTGGAGTAATGTCCACAGTGTTGTTGTATGTGTTTGGGATAATTCTGGAATAAGTATCCCATGTTGGGTAGTGGACCCATGCATGAGTTGGTTTCAGTAATAACATGTAGTGTGTTGTGAGTGCATCTCATATGCACTCCCAGCAGTTAGTGAAGTGTCATGTGGAAGTTGTAATGTATGTAATGAAATGTAATTTGCAGTTGAGTACACCCTTGGAGTTGCCTTGGCGTTATATGTTAATGATATATTTTTCCCCACCTTGAGTCCATTTTAAATAAACATTTTCTAGAGTATACCAGGGGTGTTCACTTCCCACAGTATAACACTTTTATTTCCGTCCAAGGGACCTGATATCAGAATTGCAATACCCATGTGCCTAGACCCCTCGACATGCTACCAAAAAGAACTGAGGTTAGGTAGTACCAAAAATTAACTGAAGTAAGTAGAAAGCACAATTGAAAGAACTAAGACAAGTTATGGTTTCGCCCTTCTTTCCCCTTATCGATCTGGTCAATGAAAAACCTAACCCGATGCATAGTCCACTCTGCACGCTACCTAACGAGTTACATACTGCCCAGAGGGGGTCTGGTGGCAGCGACCCTTAGAAATTAAGAATAGAGTTAAGTTATTCCCCTTAGAATTAGTGATCCCAGGCGGGCAGTATAACACAGCATCCTTCCCACACATAGCATACACACCTCGGCTGTCACTCGTGTGGAGGCCGGCATGGTGTCCTCCTCTGAGGTGGCTGGAGCTGTGGCGACTTGCCCGAGGATGCTCCCCATGAGTATTTGGAGCTGTGTGAGCTGGATCTTGTGGCCCAGTAACTCCGCGAAGGTTGTCAGTACCTTGGCTAGGTCTAATACGTGTATCATTCCTTCTGGTGCCTTGGTGTGTGCTTTTTTGTCTTTTCCGTAGTTATCTGCTGCTTGGAGGGCTGAGGTGTGGCCGTAGGGAGGCCAGGAAACTGGGCTGCACTTTGGGTGTTGACCGATTGAGGGGGTTGGCTTTGTTGTTTTTGCCTTTGGGTTCCCCACACGAAGGTACTTGGTGGGGCTGGTGTGCAAGCGGTGGGGGTCGGTCTTGCTGCTGGTCGGTTTGCCTGGACCCTCTTTGCCCTCTCGGAGCATCCAGGGTTCCAGGCGTGGTGTTTGCCCCTGCAGTTGGCACACTTGGGGGCAAATTTTTCCCCATTCTTCAACTTGGTGAGGCAGGAGTGTGTGCCGTGCTTCTGCGGCGCAGATTTCCTTGTACGTCACCTCGCCTGATGGTGCCCGTATTTCTGGCACCTGAAGCACCGCAGGGGCTCCGGAACGAAGGGCCTCACTTCGTAGATCCCCCAGGTTTGGAGGTCTATGGTGCTGGGGAGTGGACTGTAGTGCATTATGAGCACTTGTTTTGTGGTGGCCGTCTTGTCGGTCGGGGGAGAGCATCTCTCGTCTTTTAGGATCTTCGGATGGTTCTCCAGGGGTTTGAGGGGTAGCTCCTTTGGGTATCAAAGGACTACCGACTTCATCAGTTTCTGGGCGGGATTCAGCTTGGTTGATGCAACGGTGGTGGTGTTTTTCAGGTAAGTGTCGAGGGTGGTGGCGGAGTCCTTGTCTTTGGGGTGAATAATCATCTCCCTCTTTAGGTTGGGCCGCACTGAGAACTTGGCCAGTGGATTTTGTTTCTCCATCTCAGTGTTGGCGGCATATGTCGTTTTCGTGTCAGTTTTCGAGATCCGGAATTATGGCAGTGTCGTTGGGGGCGAGCTGGTGGTGGTGATGGGTGCCTTTTGGGCTGCTTGACTGATTTCGTTTCCCGAAAAAGCACGTCGTTCGTTTTTGGTTTTCAACCTTCGTCCAGTTGTCGTCCTCAGTGGTGGTGGAGTTGTTGGGGGCGGTGGCAGTGGTGTGGATGACGTTGTTCTTGGTTTTCAGGGCTTCGTGGAAGGCCCGCAGCTGGTCCGCTTTCTCTGTGTGGAGCCTGTCGTGGTTCAGGTCGTCGGGTTGGCGGTTCAGGCGGGGGTCGCGGTTAGGAAGGCGTACGCACTCCATAACCGGTGGTTAAGTGGTGTTTTCTTCTTCTTTGGAGGTTTTTCTGTTGTTCAGACCCTACATATTCCGGTTGAGTAGGTAGCAGAGGAATTTCAACACTCCCCACAGGCACTTGATGGCCAGGTGGTCGTACTGTCGAGTGGTTCCTGAGCTTCTCTCCCGGAGCCCCGTTTGGGGAAACCTTCTTCATAGTGTATGTGACTGCTCACTTATAGACGTGAGCTAAGTGTGCCTATTGGGTAAGAATGAGGATTGCTACCCTCTTTCCAGGTGAGCCCGCACGATCACGGCTTTCCTGGTGAAAGACTGGGCAGAGGGGTGGGTTCTTGCTCCAATCCCCTTTCATGTTGACAATCTCCTGGGAGGGAGGTGAACAGTTACAGGGGGGACCGCAGGACGAATACACTTTTGAGGGTGCAGGTCCCTAGGCCAGAGCGAAAAAAAGGAAAAATAGTAGAAGGAAAAGAGCTCAAACCACGTTGGGAATATCACGCTATAGCTGCTCTCCAGCTGGAGTGTGGGTCACTCACACCACCAGTGGGGAGGGCAAACTAATGCTCGAAAAACCGAAAACGCTCGTGAGATGTTGTCGATGATGTCAGTGGCGGACTGTCCGGTCAGGAAAGTTGGCCAACAATAGCAGCAGAGAGAGGGCGATCTTCACAGGTCCGGGTCCGGCAGTCAAGTGTCGGCCGATTTGCCACTTGCCATCCGCTTACCAGCCAACCAGAGGCGAGTTCCACAGGCATCGCTTTCGGACTGCGCGGTGATTGGCCAGTTACCACCTTCACCTCAGCCAATCAGCAGCGCCGCTCACTTCCGATCTGTCTATCTGATCCGGCAGGAAAACACATATAACCTCAGACAACATGGATTCCGAAAGAACCGAGGCACAAACACGGCTATTGCATTAATTTATGAATCAATAGCTAACGCCGTCAACAAAAATCAATGCAATATTGTTCTCAGAGACGTATCAAAAGCTTTTGATAATGTGTGGCACGAAGGCCTCAAATATAAAATAATTCAGCTTGACATGCCAAAAAACATGACAACCTTTCTCTGCAACTTCTTAGACAACAGACAAGCCAAACTTATTATAGACAACTACACTGGACAAACCTTCAACATACACAGTGAAGTCCCACAGGGCAGCAACATTTCACCCACACTGTACACAATATACACAGCAGACATACCAGACCCAAGACAGTCGGACTACATAGCATACGCAGACGATATCACACAAATAATACAATATCCAGGGAAATCTAAGCAAATGATGGCTATAAGAACAGGAAGAGAAATTGAAGCAATTAACAACTATGAGAGAAAATGGAAAATCCAAACCAACATCCAAAAACTAAAGATCATATACATTGCTAAAATAAATCCATATCCAATCATAATCAACAATCAACATCTACCATATGGAGAAAGTGGGAAAACACTGGGACTCAAAATCACCAGAAACGGTATACACCAACACATTAGAGAAAGATTGACGAAAGCAAAAATGCAACTAACCAATCTCCGTCGCTTTAGAAAACTGAACACCAAAACACAGCTACATCTATACAAATCACTCATCAGACCACACCTTGAATACCCACCAATTCCACTTAACACAATAACCAAAACAAACAAACTCAAGCTGCAAGCAGTCCAAAATACAGCACTAAGAAGAGCAGCAAAACATAGGCCGCCATTCAGTCAAAAATACGAGACATACACATTGAACATAACATAGAGGCAATTAACATAAGAACACACAAACAAGCAAAAGTGGTATGGGACAAACTACACCGAACACAAGACCCTATTTTACAGGAACTAGTACAGGCAAACAACAATATATCACACACCTGGTGGCCAAGAAGCATCAACATTAGCACAATCAGCCCAGAACCACTATGCGCAAGAGAGTAACACCACTTAAATAACCGAAAAGATGGGGACTATCCTGCCAGTTCACACAAGGAACTGGTGGGACCCCAAACACAAAAGATGAGGACCATCCCTTCAGTTACACAAGGACCTGAAGGAACCCTCAAAAAAAAGAAAAAAAGAAAGTGCATCACCATATGCGTAACCTTAAAGATGGGGAATATCCTGCCAGTTACACAAGGACCTGGCGAGACCCCCCCAGCACAATCACAAAAGATGAGGAACATCCCTTCAGTAACACAAGGACCTGAAGGGACCCTCCAACAAACCCCAAAACATCACCAATCTTATGATGGCACTTTAAACTAACTTAGCCTAGCTTATCTGAACTCCCTTACCCCTGGAGGACTGAGGGACGTCTGTCACTGGTTTAACCACAAAACAGCCTCCGCAAGGTGGAAAGCCCACCTGCTTTCATTCTCCTTCTATACTTCCCACTTCTTAACTATACCTTGCCCTAAATATCTTTGTTCACCTCAGAGCCACGGCTCTCTTATCTCGGTGTCCTGACTGACTGACGACCCAGGGGAGCAAAACAAAGATAAAAAAACAATAGAAAAGATGAAGCGATCTGTTTGAGCCCAGATTCTTTCTACTCCTACTGTATTTCAGTTTCACCACTCTTCTTCAATCCTTAATAATCTTCTTTCGACTCATAACTCCAAAGCCAAGAAGGTGATTCTACTCAACGCTCTCAAACGGACAAGACCTCCTCTCAAGAAGATCCTCACCACACAGCAACTCCCTAGCACTGCATTGTACACACATATATATATATATATATATATATATATATATATATATATATATATATATATATATATATATATATATATAAAACGCCATTTTGAGTTTACTTTCTCGCCTCCATCCTTAGTGCGAGATCTACTTGTACGTATGTATGTGAGTCTAACAAAGAGGAAATAGACAAACACAAAGATAAATTTGACAGCTGGCCATATACACTATGCTACACTATAAGCCCCCCTGCTGGATTTTTTTTTTAAATCTGACCAATTTGAGGCCATATACAATGGATTTTAGAACATATTCTAAGGTTCAGGATGCAGTATTTCCAATATCATGGACCAGTGACGGAGATGCACCATGTCAGGACTGGGACTCTTATGGACCTTTAGCCTGGACAGTTTATTTCTAACACCCTCTTCTGTGAACACAATGTGGGTCAGTGCTGCGTCGAACCGTCTGTACTCAAACGCAGGAAGGTTAATTGCATCCTCTCTAGTGAGCACCGAGGAAAAGAAGCTGTTCAATGCCTTAGCTTTATCTTGGTCAGAATCTGCGTAACTACCATCTTCAAGCCTCAGGTCTGATACTCCTACTCGCTTTTTTAATTTCGACTTTGCATAGCGGTAAAACTCCTTTGGGTTTGACTTGACCTCGCTTGCAACCAACCTCTGGAACTCCTTTTCAGCTCTTCTACACTCTATCTTTGCTTGGTTTCTGGCTCTTGCCCTGCCCATCGTTTGACCCAACCCACGTCTTGAATTTCTGGGTTTCTTCTTAACTCTATCGACCGTACAGTAGGCTACATACTTAGGGTGTGAAGGGAGTTTGTTTATGTATAATTATAATCACCTGACTCAGCCATAGTTGACCAGCCAAGGGGCCAGGCTATAGGGTGGGCATTTCAGTATAGCTACCCATATCTTAGAGTCAACACCTACCCTGGCTTCTCTCTAGAGTTTCAACACGTAAGTTTAACTAGTACTTATTGTGTACACAGGTAGACTGTGTCATTGTTTTTTGTGTTAAGATTAGACTAATTACATAGCCATGATTGTTATGTAAATATATATTGGATTAAACATTAATGTAAGAGTGCCGATGTATGACTTATTTGAAATACTAAATGAATTGTATTCAACAGGTTTGACCGAATTATAATGTTCGTGTACGACGTGAGAAGTAGTATTCACCCTCTAACCGTCTGATTGGCGGTTACACACACACACACACACACATATATATATATATATATATATATATATATATATATATATATATATATATATATATCAGTGTATGTATATATATATATATATATATATATATATATATATATATATATATATATATACATACACTGATGACCACAAGGAAAGAAGAAAACACGAAGTTCCCAAGCGCTTTCGTGTAATATATTGTAATATATTGTATATACTGTACATGCCAACCAATTGTAAACTTGTACGGTATTACGATACTAATGAAGAAAAGTAATAGTTATTATTATTAGTAGTATCCTATTTCAGGGGAAGAAAAACAGCAAAGTACTGTACAGGAAAGTTTGATCCTAGATTAACATTTTCATTTAAACTAACATGACAACATACAATATGTTATTTTTTACTTAAGGAAAATATAGCACAGTTTTACATTTTACACACAGTAACAAAAATGAGATTAAGACATGAGACGAGTTTAAAAATTACTATATACGCAATCCAGATCATACAGTAGTTGACAGACTTGTTTCTGAGTTCATATGAAGATAAGCTACCCAAATATGGAGCAAACCATGAGTCTTCGTAAAAATAAACCAAATTTCCAATATAAAAAATAATTCACAGCAACTTATTTGTTTCTTGCCGCCTAAGCGGCTAACGAGTCGATCAGTGGCAAAGAGGATAAAAATAAAAGTTAGCGGCCACTGCAACTGCAACGGTCACTTCTGGGGAGGCGGTCGATAGCTTGTTGAGGGTTCCCCAGTATTTGATAATTTTATCCAGAGCGGCTTCAAAGAAAATTACTCATTAAAGAATAAGCATATAGCGTAGGATATTAGAACGCCAATGTTTTAAACAATATATAGTATAGCATACCGCATACACACTGTTATCTCCGCTGGCTTCAGCTAGTGCTGGCGTATGATGCCATTAAATCTTTCGACCTGTGACCTCGCCAGATGTAGAAGTGTTTACAGACAAGTCCTGGTTCTGCTGAGTGGACTGTCTTAGACTGGTGGCGGTAGTTGCCCGCCCCTCCATGAGACAGATCACCCTCTCTAGTGATGCTGTGAAGACCAGCCTTCTCCTGTCCGATAATTTGTGCTGGGACGATTTACGCAATACTGTTTTCTCTTGGAACACCATACTGATCTGCATTGACCCGCACTTGTAAGTACAGGCAAAGTGATGACATACCCCTCGGTACTGAAATATTGTTGATTAATTACGCCTACTCGTTTCTGCCTAACTTGGAGTAATAAGACAGTGCAGAATGAAGCGAAGCTAAGAATAATAGAGTTATGAACTTTGTGTTATGTCAGTATGTTTAATAAATTGTAATTAAGATAAAATTGTGAGACTAACTAATTATGTATCAGATGGATCACCTTGTAACATTGTGAACGCCTTCTCTGCAGGTTTTGACCACATCAATAAATATTGGATGCGTCAAAAGACGGGTTTCAATCATTCCCTTCGACTTGCCCGTAACCTGAACGTCCTTAACTAAGGCGTTTACACACACTAAACAAATACAGTACAGTACAGTGCAGTACTGTATAGTAGTCTTTCAAAGATACACTTAAAGATACTGTGGGGTATGAGATTGTTTGGTTCACACTCAGGATGGGATGGAGAAAGGAAACTCACGATGTGCTCTCTATATACATGTTGTATTGAATGTACAATGCAGCTTGGTGCTGGGAAGGCAGCGTGGTTACAAGCGTGATGTAGAGAGAGCTGGTTGGTGAGGATGCTCACAGGAGGACAGCTTGTGGGTCGCCATGCTCGCCAGCGGGAGAGAGGACCGCCAGGCAGGCAGAGGAGCGAGGCCCGCCGGGCAGCGGCAGAGGAGGTGGTGTTGCTGGCTGTGGCTGTATGTAGAGAGTCAGCGAGAGAGCGAGAGCGAGAGGCAGATCACCGCGAGGTCAGGTCTTAAATAGCGGGGGTAGGCGTGGCTTACTAGTTGACCCCCGCTCCGTGGTGTATGGCGGCGCTGGTTGACCTAGGTCACGAGGCATACACTGGGGAATAGGTGGGGTCGGCTAGGCAGCGACAAACAGCGTTTGTAGGGGAGAATTCCACTACAATACCTTAACATGGATTTCACTATTGTACAGTGCAGGTATTTCTAAATTTATCAATAAAAATACAAAGTAATTTCAACAAAATGATGTAGAGGTATTATTAATATAAATAGATATATAGTTATAAAAACTGTAAGCATCAGTTTGAGTTTTGACCAATAATGATTATGTAAACACAGTACGGTAATACAGTGACCCCTCGGTTAACGAACTCAATCTGTTCCAGAAGGTCGTTCGTTAACCGAAAAGTTCGTTAACCGAAACCATTGTTTCAATGGGTTTTTGGGTAATTGGTTCCAGCTCACTGAAAATTTCCGAAATTCAACAAAAATGGTAGAAAAGTTCACTTACTTTGAGGTGTGTATGTAGAAGGCTCCTGGATGATGATGATGTGCATTTGAAGTGGGAGGTGGAGGAGGAGAAGGGAGAAGAGAAGGCATTGGGGTGGAAGAGAAGTCACCCCATGCCGCCATTTCACGCATAAAATTTTAGTTCTCTTGGTGTAATTCAAGATTATTTTCTTTAAATCAACACTGCACTGCATTATATATTGTCAATATGCAAAATAAATTTCAAAATGGCCAATAATTTGCTTGGAAACACAGAAAAAAGCATTTAGTTGAAGAGTCTCAAGCAATATGTTGCCTCCACTGAAAAGACACAAAGACTGACGCCTGTATGGTGTGTTAACAGGCTGGATGGCATGCCAGAAACTAGTTTCTTTACCTTCAATTATGTTCAATAATTGTTAAAATGACTAAAAAATTGAATATTAAACTTTTAAAATTATTGAATTGTATAAACTTCTTGATATTTACTAAAATAGTAAGGAATTTAAGCCCTAGAACCGATTAATGTATTGGCGGACTGATACTAAAGCTGGTTGCCCGGTCAGTGCAAGGGAAAACATGTTGAGGTCGGTTCGTAAGAAATTCATTAACCGAATTTTTGTTCGTTAACCGAATTGAAGATCCTTATGGAAGGCAGTTCGTTAACCGAAATTTCGTTAACCGAGGCGTTCGTTAAACGAGGGGTCACTGTATTTAAACTCAAACCTCCGTTAAAAAACACCCTACAGTAATAAAAATACTGTATGACCATATTCTAGTTTTGAGTAAAACAATGGATGTTAAGTATGTTATATTATCATAAATAATTCTTTAGCAATAATTATGTTGCATCTTACCATAAACAATCTATTTAGTTCATAATTGTGGTAAATAGAGTGGCAACAAACAGAACACACAAAACCGGAGCCGGAATAGTATTTGTGTTAGCTCTTGTGCATACATCAGTGTCGTCGGCAAATATTTCATTCACCCGGTCCCAAGTGCCATTGTGAGGCTGTGGTGTCAACTGCAAAACGTGGGTGAGCACTTGATAAATGTCCACAACGTGGATGGGTTCAATTGTCCATCCACACTTGAAGGCTGCAAGACGAAACAAAATGGTGAAGTTGGCTGTCAGATTATTATTTATGATATCTTGTCATATTAGAATAGCTCATTTTAAAATGTAAAAATTCTCGTTGGGTCCACAATACTAATCCTACATTCTAGTACGTACTGCATATGTCGACACCTCAAATTTGTATGTCAGTCTTTTTTATTTCATTCCTTTACTTTCTACGGTGTCATCCCAATTGGACGATTCCCACTTTTTGCCATCCTATTTTGATGATTAGGTTAAATTACGTTGGGTTAGGTTACATTAAATAGCATAGAATAGACGATCGTCCAGATTGAAATCGTCGAAGAGGGATGTAATTCATTCTTTATGCGTTTTCCCACTTGCACAACAAAGCAATTCGCACTCAATGCCTGAGGTAGATATGTGTTTATTAAACATGATGACTGAAGACAAAAACGATACACAAACTTCAAACTACTCCAAAAACCGTGTAGGATATGTGATAAGAATAATGCATTGACAGAAAAGTTAATGGGTAACATCTTAGACCAAAGTAGAAGACATTTCAAGTGTTACAGAAATGAGATGTCAAGGGGCAGGTATTTTTTTTTTTTTTTTTTTTTTTTTTTAACAAGGAGATCCTTTACGAAACCAAATGAGATACGAAAAGACAAATTTACTTCATAAGTATGTTGGGAAGTTTGGAGGTGCTTACGGAGTAAAAGTAGAAGAATGTGGGGAACCTTCTTCCAGTAGATTTAAAAGAACGGTGCACTGAAATTGTGATTTAAAGGTTATGGAATGAGAAGTGTGGAGTAAAGTGAGAGCAAGAACAGTGTATCAAGGACAGCTTACATTATGAAGAATGGAGAGCTTGGCTGTTAATAGAGGAATGAAGGAGGGAGTCGGTAGACGACACAGGAAATTGGACGAGTGTTACAAAGTTGACCAATAACAGCAGTGTTTGGAGTTGACTGTACCCGACAACCTGTTAGATGGTGAGAAATGTATTTTTTGGGCCCACAAAGATATAACAACACGAAGCTAATTAATTCTCACCTGGACCTCTAGCAAAAAATATGCCCTTCATGTCTTTAATGTCCGGGTTATAACCATGGGCACCGACGTACACAAAGGAATTGCGTGGTGGAAGTTGTTTTTCATACTTGGAGGCCATTATGAAGTGTCCTGTAGGGGAGGAAAATCGTATTATTCTTTATTTGGAGGTGCTCACAGTCCTACCACATCTTTGTGACGATGATGTAACAACCCTTGAGTGGACTAACATCCTGCCATTTATCTGGCAAATGCTAAGACTCAGGAGATTAGCACCTACACGGCCAACCCTCCCGGCATTAATACAATAATACAATACACGAAAAGATTTGTATGCTTGAGAAAAAATTAATAGCTACAAGCCTTATCTCGCTATCTTGCAGGGTGACCAGAACCAAGAACAAACACACTATTTCTCTCTCCTTCGTTCACAATTTCTGCTTCGAAAGTGAACTGAGTCCCAATGGAACAATTAGGGTTCAATACACACTAGGGGTTCCCACATTACATCCGCCCTAACTCATTACCCTACCAGATTAGTAGTTTTACCTCTTCTCCACAGCTGATTTACTATTGTCATGGTACACTAATAAACACATTTTTGCTCACCACCTCGATATTACCGGATGCACATCAAGTGCCTACAGTCATTACCATGTCATCAGTGTTTGTCACCGTTAATGTGGTATTATTGCTGTCTGGCCACAGACATATCCGGTTGATTAAGCGACACCAGCCAGCTCTAGCCAAACATTAGGCATCACCAGCCAACTCTAGCCAATCAACAGGTGACACCAATCAGTTCTAATCAAACATCAGGCTACACCAGTCAGTTCTAATTTCGTTACACCAGCCAGCTCTAACCAAACTCTAAGCTCCCCCAGCCAGTTCTAGTCAAACATTAAGCTGAACCAGTCAGTTCTAATCAAACGCTAGGTTACACTAGCCAGTTCTGGTCAAACATTTGGTTATACCATTCACCTCTAGTCAAATACTCAGCTACAGCAGCCAGCTCTAGTCAAACATTAGGCTGCACGAGTCAACTTTAATCAAACAACGCTCAGCACCTTTAACATGTTTTAAATCATTGCACTCCCGAATCCCAATTGTCTGCTGTTAACCATTGTGCACGTACTCCAATCAATGACTTTTCCACTACAGTGCTGCTATTGCACTTCTTGAGATGAAACTAAAAGAAACCTGAGAATTCATCAAATTTTATTATTTTTTTCTGACTGATATATAAACATATTTTAAGTTCCTTTGCATTTGTAAACACAACCAAACTCAGTCCTTCAATACTGTACAGTAATATGCAGAGGAATAACTTGATAAAAATATGTCAGATATTTCCAGATAGAAAATAAGATAATGTAGTGGATTCCTCCCCTACAAAAGCTTGTCGTTGAGTAGCCGACCCCGCGAATTCCCCAGTGTATGCCTCGTGGTCTAGGTCAACCAGCTCCGCCTTACATGACGGAGGTCAACTATTAAGCCACGCCTACCTCCGCTATATAAGACCTGACCTCGTGGTGACCTACCCCTTCTTCTAGCTACAGCCGCAGTAAGCAACACCACCTCCTCCGCCGCTGCCTGGCGGCCCTCGCTCCCGCCGGCGAGCATGGCAACCCACAAGCTGTCCTCCTCTGAGCACCCTCACCAACCAGCTCTCTCGACTCAACGCTTGTAACCATGCTGCCTTCCCAGCACCAAGCTGCATTGTACATCCAATACAACATGTATGCAGAGAGCACATTGTGAGTTTCCTTTCTCCATCCCATCCTGAGTGTGAACCCAAACATCTCGTACCCCACAATAAAACTGGCTTGACTTCATTTAAAATAGTGAGTGTATGTGTGGGTGTGTATGCAAGAAAGATGCTCATATTATTGTATACACTTGTATTGAGATTAATTTGCTGATCCAAAGTGGGTATAATCATAATCAATACCTATATATTGATATAAATATATATGTACTGTAAATTAATATTCATTGTTTATATGCCAAAGCTTTATAAGACGGGATTAGCAAATATCTTAATTCGTGAAAATCAGTCATTTAGAATCAATTAAAAGCAGCTAAAGTTAGACAGAATGTTTAGCATAAAAAGAAAAAAAGATCTTTAGATATAACAGAAATGCAATAGAAAACAGTATGATACCTTCTGAAAAAAATATTACAAAATACTAATAAGTTTTTTAAATAATAACTACAAACTAAGTACGCATTCCAAAAATATTTTAAATATTAATAAAGACAGGTATTCCAAGTATACCCAACAACTATTCTTTCTATAATGAAAGCATGAATGCGAAAGTTTACTTTTATAGTTTGTCCTATACGGTAACTGTGGATGTTCGGGTATTCAGTTCTAACTACAGGAGCGAACACAAACACCTGCATAGTTCTGTAGGTTCTATTTGACGGAAGTATACAAGGGTGCGCTTACAAGCGCCGGTAGTCCCTATACTCTTTTTGGGTCAACTGACCTCTCCCTGATCTCTCAGGCGACATGTGGTACATTAGCAGCTTCCAGATGTCGCCAGGCACATTATCTAAGCGTGTGGTGACATGAAACAGGGGCATTGCCACCCGCTACTGACTAGATAGGTAATGTATATAAATGGGGTACATACTGCACATAGTGTACATGCAACATACATAATATACATACACCTCCCCCCCCCCCTATACGCTCATAGCAAAGTCTTGAGCAGACCTTTTATTGTGGATCCATTCTGAGCGTCGAGGGGCTTGATCACTGGGGGGGATATGGGACTCAGCACTGGTGGCGGGGTCAGCGGAAGGTGCTACGGGGCGGAGAAAACGGCGGTTCCTTCACCACACACGACCACTGTGTAACCGCACCTGGCAGTCCCGTGACCTGCTGAGACCCATGACTACGCCCACTTTGCCCCAACGTAGGGAGGTCGGGTCCTGAACACGGACTTGGGAGCAGACACTCAACCTGGGGAGAGAACGGGCATGGTCGTTGTAGCGGGCGATGACGTCTTGAACACGTTCGGCAGCTCGGCGATCACAATCCTCTGTCTTGGCCTGCCAATCCTTGGAGAAGGACTGAGGGTGAGCAGGGACACAAGAACGGAGGAGCCTTCCATACAAGACCTGGGCAGGGGAGCGTCTGGTGTAATTGGGTGTGTTGCAGAGTTCAAGGAGACCCCGGTCGAAGGCCTCGCAGTCAATATTTGCAGAAGGGGCCACTTTGAGGATGAGGTGCTTCAGGGATTTGACAGCAGCCTCAGCGTGGCCGTTGGAACTGCGGGTAATGGGGCGATGACAACACATGCCGGACTCCCCATCGGTCAAGGAACACAGCAAAGTCCCGGCTTGTGAACTGGGGCCCTCCGTCGGTTCGCAGGCGCACAGGGAAGCCCACGTAACGGAAGTAGTGACGGAACTTGCTGATGGTGGCGGCAGACGTCGTATCATTACCGCACTTGATGACAACCGGCCAACCAGAGAGACGGGCGACGATAACAAGGAAGGACTTTCCTGACACACAGAAAAAGTCGGCCGACACAGACTCAAAGGGGCGGGCGGGGTTGTCGTCACTCATGAAGGGTTCCTACTGCTGGCTGGGTTGTAGTACTTGGCAGGGCTTACACGCATGGACAGCATTGGAGATGTCAGAGTCGATGCCAGGCCAGAACACAGTCTGTCTAGCACGCCGTTTGGTGGCCTCGGCTCCACGGTGACTGTCGTGGAGGCGAGCCAAGACGTGGGGACGTGAAGCAGCGGGGGCAACTACCGAAGGAGAGGTGTCACTGGCCAGAGGTAGGGGTGGGGCAACAGCAGGGTAGTTGCTGCTCCCTTCGTGCACCCTGTTGGCGTATTTTACCTCGGGAATCTGTTTTGGGAAGTCCTGGGAGATGATGGCCAACTCTTGGCAATGTCTGTAGGACAGCAAAGGAGTCGGGACACCATTATGCACATCAATCCAGGCTTGACACGACCTGTTGCCAAAGGTGACTTGTGCTTGGAGTGAACCTAGGGCAGGGGCCGTCTGTGAACCATCTGCCGTGAAGCGGAGGTCCTTGGGAGGCGGTCCTAGATCACTTGGAGAGAGCCCCAAACATTGCAAATGCTGGAGGCCGATGACTGTAGCATCAGCGCCGGTGTCGGGCAGCATCTTGATACAGGATGACACACTGCCGTAGGTCACAATGACACTGATGTGCTGGGGAACTTTGGTCCTGGGACGCGAGGGGGAGTACACCTTCCAAATATGGCTTGAGCGTTGTCCAGGGTCATCATGCCTCTGATTTGACGACTGTGGGCGGTGCTCACTGGTGGAAGGGCGCTGCTGCTTCCACCGACGCTGTCCCTTGGGCTTGTTGGCCGGGCAACACATGTCGTAGTGGCCTAGACGACCATACACATTGCACTGGATGCGCTTGGCTGGGCACCGTACTGTAAGTGACCAGAGGCTCTTGCGATCACAACTGTTGCAGGTAGACTCAGCAGCTGGACACACCTGTGTTCCGTGCTTCCTACCACAGCTGTTGCAAAGGGAGCCGGGCGTGGGCGTGGTGGGCGTAGGAGTTTGGGTAGACTTCTTGTACTTGGACATAGCCCGTACATCTGTAGGGGGAGCTCGGATGGCAGAGGTGGCACACCTGGCAGCCTCATAGGAGTGACATATTGTCAACACATCCTTAAGAGAAGAGGAAGAGTCGAGGGAGGTGAGGCGTTGGACAAGCTCCTCGTCCTTAACACCCATCAGGATCACCTGCTTCAACTGGGTCTCCTCGCACTGCTGGTGATTCCCGGGACATATGTCGACCTCTTCCGAGGCTCTCTTGAGTCGTACACAGAAGGCATCGAAAGTCTCGCCCTCCATCTGTCTACAGCTAAACAATTCCCTCCTGCGTAAGCTTCATTCCGCTGACCTTTGATGTGCCGTTCTAGAACATCCAGTACCTCCTCTGCAGACAACAAAGAAGTCGGGGGCACCTGCAACGTATGTTCCAACACACGCTGCGTTTCCAAAAACAGGCACATACGTAGCTAAATGAGTTGTTTAGACTGTGGCAAGCTCTGGAGACCCACCATTGTAGCATAATCACTCCACTGTCGCCGCCACTCACGAAAAGTCTGGAAAGTCACATCAGGCTCCAAGATGGGTGGGGTTTGGGCAGCCGCTTTGGGGGGGGGGGGGGTACAGAAGGCGTTGACTAGGTATCTGAACCAGTCGATACCGAAGCAGTGGAAGAGCCAAGGGCTTGATTAGCAGTGAGGCTAGATATCAAAGCTGCATACCGTTCGCTATCTTCCAATCTCCTTTGGTGGTCTCTGTTTGCCTCCACTTGTCTCCTTTCTTCGTCCTCAGCGCGTCTTCTCGCTTCGCCCTCACGCCTTTCCTCCCTCAAAACTTCATCAGAGCAATTATCTCTGAAGACAAGGCTGAAAATTGAGGTGAAGGACTGCGAGGTGTGGTGGGAGAGGGTGGGGCGTCGCGCTCTGACTGGTCATCCATCTCTGTGGAGCTGTCATCTGTCTGAGTCATCCGGGCGCTAGGAACACCACTGCGTAAAGCCCGGGACATAATTACTCAATCTGTATATTGTATCTCAAATCAGTGTTGACCGGTCAGCCCGTCGTATCAACAAGATCTGAGACAAAAAAATTAATTGAATACACAGATAAGTAAATTATATATATAAAATACATATAAAGAAATGACTGCAGTCAGTGTGCTCGTGCGTGTGTGTGTGTGTGTACCCGTGGGTTGGTGTGTGTGTAGGCGGGGGTGAGCGAGCAGGGGGGGGGGGGGGCGCAGGGCGCGCTGATCAGTTACATTCGAGACACAGCTGGAGAAGGTCCTCGCTAACGCACTGCTCCTCACAAATGCCCTATATCAGCCTTCCACCTGGGGAATCCCTTAAAACAAAGGCACACACTTATGCACTACACACACGAGGGCGCTTATGACAATTCACAATAACTTGCTGTCACTGAAACACTGCTCAAAACTCGTTGGTAATTCAAACAAATTTTTGTGGGAGACAATGCGATTAGGAGAGCGACGGTTGACGGAGATGACGGAGCGGGGAGTCTACCGGTCTTGATTTTAAACAAACGCACTTATATTTCCAATTAATCAAATCACTGCACCATGTGGAGGCTCACTGCGCCATGTGGATGTTCGGGTATTCAGTTCTAACTGCAGGAGCGAACACAAACACCTGTAGAATTCTGTAGGTTCTATTTGACGGAAGTATACAAGGGTGCGCTTACAAGCGCTGGTAGTCCCTACACTCTTTTTGGGTCAACTGACCTCTCCCTGACCACTCAGGCGACATGTGGCAAGTGGTACATTAGCAGCTTCCAGATGTCGCCAGGCACATTATCTAAGCGTGTGGTGACATGAAACAGGGGCATTGCCACACGCTACTGACTAGATAGGTAATGTATATAAATGGGGTACATACATAGTATACATACAACATACATAATATACATACAGTAACCTACATTGTAAGTCACTGTTAAAGAATTATGAAATTATTATTCTACTAATCTTATTCAATACACGCAAATACATATTCCAAAGCTAATAGTCCTTATAATTCCCTATCCCCTTTCTTCAAAATCCCGAGAAAATTCCCCAGGCTAAAATTCCTGAGAATTGGGAAAATTCCTAAGAAGTGGAAACGTGTCCTTCCTGCTAGTATTGACCGACAGTATATCACCTAAGAACATAAGAATGAAGGAAACTGCAGCGACCCTATTGACCCATACTAAGGAGCCCCATTTACGCCCAATCCCTATCGCTCATATATCCGTCCAACCTGTATTTGAAGCTTCCCAGCGTGTGCGAATTAGTGATGAAGTTGTGTAACTTGTTCCACTCATCCACTACTCTATTTCTAAACCAGTGTTTACCTATCTCGCGCCTAAATCTAAGTTTGTCTAATTTAAAACCATTGCTACGAGTTAGCTCCTGGTTGAATAGTTTGAGTATCTTTGTTATATCACATTTGTTTAACCCTGACTTCCATTTATATTGTACACCTCGATCAAATCACCCCTCAATCTACGTCTATTGAGGGAGTGCTGATTAAGATACTTTAATCTGTTTGTACCCAAGGTTCCTAATGCCCGGGATTAGTCGTGTCATCCTCCTCGCTTTCTAGAGATTCTACAGTATATCCATTCTGTAGTACGGTGATCAGAACTGAACCGCGCAATCCAAGTGAGGTCTCACAAGCTCTAGATATAGTTTTAGGATAACCTCGCTAGTCTTGTAACTATCACTCCTTTGTATGAACCCAAGTACTGAACTGTACTTTGTTAGCCTTGTTTCGATAAAATACGCTTTATTGTCTTGGATTAAGATTCCTTCTTATCATTACTCCTAAATCTTTCTCACAGTCGAATTTCTCTATAACAACGTTGTTCATCTGATATCTAATTTCCCTGCTTACATCTCCTAGACTAAGTACTTTACATTAATTTTGTCCACATTAAATTTCAACTGCCATTTTCAGACCATGTGAATTTTTTTTTAGATCTCCATGTAGTTTTGTGTCAGATATAATTACACGCCCAATTTTAGTGTCGTCATCAAATGTACTTATGTTGCTGTCTATGCCTACAGTATATCTATGCTGTTTACGTACATAATAAATAGTAATGGTCCAAGTATTGGGGGTACTCCACTAGTGACATTACCCCAATAGGATTTAGTGCCGTTAATGCTTTCTCGCTATTTCCTGTCCTGTAAACACGCCCTAATCCATTTTAGAATATCTCCTCCAATTCCACGAGCCTCCACTTTTCGTATTAGTCTTTCGTGGGGGACTCTGTCAAATGCTTTGCTAAAGTCGAGGTATACGTGACCTTCCTACTAGTACTGACCTACAGTATATCACGTGACCTTCCTGCTAGTACTGACCTACAGTATATCACGAGACCTTCCTGGTAGTACTGACCTACAGTATATCACGTGACCTTCCTGCTAGTACTGACTTACAGTATATCACGTGACCTTCCTGCTGGTACTGACCTACAGTATATCATGTGACCTTCCTGGTGGTACTGACCTTGTTGAGCCATGAGGATGATATCATGGATGTATTTGTTGTCTCTGAAGTGGTAACGGTCTGGGATATCGTCATGCTTGTAGGCATTCACTCCAGGTATCTTTGAAACGTGTTCAAACACCTGTTAAGATATAAATAAGAATTAACTCCACCATATCACCACAAAACACAAACCAACAGTGAAATAAAACGCAACATGCCGTATGGATAATCCTGATCGCCTAAGATTAAATCTAACTTATTTCACCTGATGACAGAACACCCCAATACTACCTGAAGTGTTAGGTTTGGTTAGGCTTCCATTAAGGTGGTTAAACTTAAGTTGAAATAGGTTGGGAGCTAATCTTCAGTAATGCAAAATTTTATAATATTGTTTATCTTATGTAAATTATTATGACTACCTAAGGATAATTTATTTATACTGTGCCTAGATAATATATTGATAAAATTCTAGAATGAACATATTTTGAAATATTCACTGGCAATTGGTTTTAAAAGCTGTATTTATTACTAACATTTTCAATGTATTCAGGATAAACTTTGATGTTCATGAAGGCGCCCAAATCAGCGATGTTCTCAACCAGGCTGCTGTTCAGGTAATCATCAATCTCATGGCGCTGAATTGCCCCAGTACCGGTGAAAGTCATCCCGTGGTCACTCACTATCACAATGTTCACTGTAGGAGGGGAGGAGGGGGCTAGGATCATTACAACAAAAATGAAGTTTTAATTATGGTGGTATTCGTAACACACATGACTATCAAATACAGTCAGAGTAAGCGACGCAGGAAGGGTGAGTACTGTATCATAGCAAACAGATTATAGTCCAAAACACGGCACTTTCAGGTCAAAACGTCATAAAGTCATATTCAAGAACACAATATATTTTGTTCTGCAGGGATGCACCCAGAAATTGGGTAGGGAGGAGTTTCCAAATATTTTAGCTGGGTGAGGAGTCGACATGGTAAACTACAGATCACTAACACTAGAGAAACTCTCCCGGGTACTCAGGGGGTTTCTGGGCAACCCCCGAGTGTGTTACTGTTCTATAAATTAAGTGGTGGTCACATTCAAGAAGCTGGAAGATGCGATTCGGCAAACTAAGACATCGAAATCATAAACATAAACGATGAAGAATAAGAAAGTTCCAAGATTTGTGTTCAAAACCAGAAAAAATCACATTTAGTAACCTTTAAAGTGTGATAAATATTTGGTCTGAGAAGGTTAAAAGCATAAAGTACAAACACAAACCTCCAAGGTATTATGAGGCAAAACACAGTAAATATTCATCCTGTATGATTCTATTATCAGTCACTATTGTACCTTGACACCTTAACCACTCCTATATATCCGCACCATTACTACTCCTTACACCTCTTCCACACGTTTACATCAACACCACTCCAACACTCATATGCCCAACACCTTTACACTACTCCAACACTCACATGCCCAATACCTTTACACTACTCCAACACTCACATGCCCAATACCTTTACTCTACTCCAACACTCACATGCCCAACACCTTTACTCTACTCCAACACTCACATGCCCAACACCTTTACACTACTCCAACACTCACATGCCCAATACCTTTACTCTACTCCAACACTCACATGCCCAACACCTTTACTCTACTCCAACACTCACATGCCCAACACCTTCCCTACACCTTTACACTACTCCAACACTCATATGCCCAACACCTTTACACTACTCCAACACTCATATGCCCAACACCTTTACTCTACTCCAACACTCATATGCCCAACACCTTTACTCTACTCCAACACTCACATGCCCAACACCTTCCCTACACTACTCCAACACTTATATCCCCCACCAACCTTCATCGGTAAGGTCTCTCTTCTCCAGCTCGTCCATCAGCATCATCAACACATCATCGAGGTCCCTTACCGCCTGCATTATCTCAGGTGAGTCGGGGCCTTTGTTGTGTCCAGTATTGTCTGTGTGCTCTGTGTACACCTGTATTAGAAGATACTGTACTGCACAACTGACCAACTGGATGAATATAAACGAGGGAGGTAATAAATCAGGGCCGGATCCAGATCTCAAATTTGACTGATGCAATCTAAGGTTTTGTCGTTGCGACTAAAATAGATTTAAAATAGTCTATGGAATTTTTACACATCATTCCACAATGCCATGTTTTTAATCAATAATTATAATTAACTTAGATTTAGTTGGATAAATGTATCTTTAACCTGATATTTTAGCCTATATTTTGTCATAAAACGATGTAAGACTGTATATACCTGTATATACTTGATGTCACTCGGAATCGAGTATGACGATCATCCAATGACATGAATTATTAGGGATGTCACCTTCATTGATGAGTTTTAAGGTGACTAAAGAGGCCAATACGGGACCGACAGTCATGATGCCTCAAGGGGGAATCCTGGCTGGAGTTCAGGTGATGGCTAAGGAGGTGATGCGAGTGTAACCTTACCCCAGGCCCCGCTCCGATTATCCCATCTCTGGGGACGGTTTGTCAAACCTGCCACTCAGGTATGGAAAGTGATAGCTACGTTCAGAAGCTGGTGGGCCATGCAGGTCAACACTGACAATGAGATCGCGTCACCGATAGGTCAATTATTTGACCGATGCAGATGATACCTTTGCATCGGTCACAATTTTTTTAACTATGCAAGTGCATCGGTTGCATTGGCCTGGATCCGACCCTACTTGACTATAATGAGTGAAAATTGTATAGTACAGTTTACTATAAAATAGAAGGCCTCACCTGCACAAAGTCGAAGCCTTCATCAAATTTACCCAGTGCATTTTTAATATTCTTCAAAAAGATTGCCTTGCCTGGGATCTTCAAGAAAGGTTCGCAATAGGCAGTGGTTACGCCATCAATCGGTACGTCACAGCGGGCCCATAGATACTGGGCCGTGCGAAGACCTGCCTTCTCTGCCGTCGTCCAGATAGGCTCTGATGTCCACCACTATACAGGAGATACGAAATGTTAAAGACAGTTAAAATCATTAGATTAAATAATATGTATCTGGGGCTAAGAGTTCTTTTTGATAAGATAGATAAGAGAAATAGCTTCATTTTAATGTGCAGAATATAAGTAATTTTTGTTTTCACTTTTAATGACTCATCAGCCTACCTTCTGTTTCCCTGTGCTCTTGGCATCAAAAAGTGAGAACATCTCCTTTGTTTCAGCGTCATAAAAATAGTTGCCAACAAGCCCGTGGGTCTCGGCGTACTGGCCTGTGGCAAGAGTAGTCCATGTTGGGTAGGAGAGCGATGGAAAGAGTGGGTTGGTCCACCGAGACCTCCCTCCCTCTCGTAGGAACTTAGTGAAGCCAGGAAGGTCTTTGGGGTCCTGCTGATCCACATAGTCCCACCTGAACCTAAAGAAAATTTGAAGTTGCGAAATCCTTAAGGTAACTATTTAGGAAGTTTTATTAAATCTGCCTCTCCTCTCACCTTGCAATTCTTTTTTTCTTCCTGATGGAACAAGATTACGATCTGAAAATAGTTGTACTCGTATATTCGATGGGTGAACGCAAATTCTTCAACGTCAATCCTTCAGGTGCTCTTAGAATCTTAACTAATGGTTAATAATATTAGGTTTTCATTTAAATTGTTCAAGAAAATATAAAGGAGTGAGAGCAGACATACCCGTCCATGAGGATGTAGAGGAGCTTGCCATGGTGGTGTTGCTGCGGTTGCGGCTCAGACACGGCATCCCCCAGGAACGCCACACTGCTCATGCACCACAACGCCATCCACACCGCGCCTCCTTGACCAGACATACTGTACCTCACAACCTGCGTCCCTGCGGGAAAAAACATCTCATATCTGAAGGCTAGTTCGGGCTGTTTTTTTCCACTCTTCTAAGTTTTGTATCTCTCTAAGGACCCAGTTTTTGTATTTCATTCATCCACTATAGTCTCCGCTTTCCCCTGGCCCTCCTGCCATCAACTTTACCTATTAATATTTCTGTTATTATCCCCTCTTTCTTAATTATATGACCAAAGTGTTTAATTTGTCTTTCTGTATATTTAAAGTATTTCTCTTGAAATTTTTGCTAACCTAAGCACTTATTCATTTGTTTTCCTGTCAGTGTTACTTATTCGTAACATACGCTATAACACTACATTTAAAAGGCCCCCACCCTCTTTTTGGTGCCTGCTGAAAGTGTCCACGCAACTGACTCAAACAACAGTACTGACCATATACTGTACAGTATAGTCGCTCAGACTAATATGATTCCGGAACTGGGGCTTTGGGACTAACAACCTTTCACACAAGGCACAATAGGGCAGATCTATCTCACTGAAACATTCAAAATCCTGAAACGGATGGAAAACGTGAACCCCGAACATTTCTTTGTGATGTCACGCACCGCCAACACCAAAGGATATAACTACAAGCTCACCAAGTTATCATATAAAACGAATATAAGAAAATACTTTTTCACACAGAAGATGGTAGACCAATGGAATGGTCTACAAGTCCAAGCTGTGGAATCAGGACAGTACTGGGCTTCAAAACGGCCCTTGACAAAATTATCAAGAACAATGGAGGTATCCTACACAGGCCACTGGTCTTCCCTCGGCATGGCCACCTCTATAGTGGGTGGCCATTCGGAAAATAGGGTAAAGCAATCTGCCACTGTATACAGTAGGTCTTGGTTTGTGATACTAAATTTCTGACTCTTTTATGAATTGAAAGTAATCTATTTAATTCCTGATAATGTTATTTACATTGTCCTGGGTGAGATCTATGCGGGAAAAATTACGAATATTTAATACGGTCTCCAGCTCACGCCTATCCTATAAAGGCTATTACACGTGCCCACCACGCCTGTGACCTGGCATACCTAGCCACTTGCGGGAACAATAGCCCATGATGACTCCACGATTAATTTGATCAGGCAGCCTGACCAGCAAATAGTGTGTAAAGCAGTTGTTACCATGCCCTTTAATCTGATGAGCACTCAGCTTATTTTAGATGGTCGAGGGAGCACCATTGCATATTTTCAAAAACAAGGAATAATGAAGCCAGTCCAAATTCTTTCAGACTTGTGTTAATGCCATAAAAAATAAAAGTTCAATTCCATTTACAAAAGATTAACAAACAAACCGATACAAGTCGTATATACATTTGTTACCAACATTATTTCAAACGATTTTTAACGCAATAAATATTAAAACCGAAAATTTTAATTCTTCTCACAAAGCATTCTTAAAATTTGTTTACAGATCCCATACAATACTGTTACAACCCTCCTCCTGCCACCGCTTACCCAGCTTCCACAACACGCTACCAGCGGCTAGGGTCGTATGTATAGTACAGAAACAGTAGATATCTCACAAGAGTCGTCGAATGATCACTGGCTGACCCGCCAGTCTCCGGTAATATCCCGATGATCGATATCAGTGTACAGACAAACAATAGGCAGGTAGATTTCCACCAGGTCACAGAAACACACTTGTGTACTGTAGTGTACCTTAATATGCACAAATTCTTCACAACACTGTTAACCGGGTTAATGGCTTCACAGCTTGACTCCACACTTCAAGTGTATAGTCAGCACACTACCAGTGTACAATTCTTTTAGTCTTCTCACTTTATATTAATCACAACTCCACAATACTTGCACAACAATGTCTTCAGTTGTTCTGCTAGGCTTAGTCTTTACTCTAGGAACAGAGGCGGTCAACTAACTATGATGATGATGATGATAATGAAGTAAAGTGGCAAATGACTTTGCCATGGGTGAGGAGAGGAGAGAGAGAAAAGGAAAGCATAGAAACGGGAAGTAAAATAGTATGGAGTGATAGGTGGACTGTCCACCTAGCAGACGCCCGCCCAAGGGAGGCGTGGGGGGGGGGGGGGGGGGGGCGGCCCCAGCTAAGCTAGCGAGGCATTCATGAGTACGATGGGTGTCAATTTATGTTTGTTAAATGTGTAAAGTGGGTCTTGTTCTTCTATGTTAGCATGGAGGCTCTTGGACCACCAGCTGTGTGTTCTTGTGGTTTCTTCTTTTATCTGGGAGAATATTGGATCCTCCAACTCTTCAAGTTTGCTCCAAATTCTCTGAGCTTGACTGTGTGTACGTGTGTTCAGTGGTTCGATATTGTATAGTTCGTGAAGTTCTTGTATTTTGGTGGTGTATGGCGGGAGTTGCTTTGATGCTCTACTGATAGCTTTGTTTTGTACTGCTTGAAGTTTATATTTGGCTGGTTTTGCTGATCGTGCTGAGTGGTATTGGTGGATACTCCAGATGGGGGCGGACAAGTGCTTTGAATAGATGTACAGAGTAGCTGAATGTTGGTGTCCATTTTGCTAAATCTTCGTAGTTTTGTGAGTTATTGTGAGTCCCAGAATTTTGCCTTCGTTGGAGTATTGTATAGTTTCGTTGTTGACAAGGCAGCCCGCGCCTAGAGCATTCAGTAAAGTCGACCAGGAACTATACCAATACAACACTGAAGGCAGAATGCTTGGACTAAAACTAACAAAAAGAGGATATATAACATACATACAAGATAAAGAACGACAGGCAAGAATAAGTCTATAAAAAATATAGCCCTTGTTAAATCAATTATGGACTACCCACCCATCCCATTGAACACCCTTAGTAAAACGAGCATTAAAAGGTTACAAGCAGTACAAAATATAGCCCTCAGATTTATTTATAACATAAAATATACAGAACACATCAATAATGAACAGCTACACAAGAGAGCAAACCTCCTAGCAATCACTGTAGAAATACACAAGAAAGCCGCAAATATTTGGAACAAAGTGACCGAACTCAATACAGAAACCTACCAAAACTGGATACATAATATAGCTGTAGATAGTAACGAATTCCAAGAACACAGTTGGTTTAAATCAGCCAGAAAGAAAGTAATTGAACCATCTCCTGCCCCAATATACACATAAAACATTAAGAGAGCGCCACTATATATATATATATATATATATATATATATATATATATATATATATGGCATCACGAAAATTGTGACCAAGTTCCAGGTTGCTCATCTGACTTTCTGCCTCATTTACACACAATTGCAGGCTCTCGATTGTTTCTCTTACTGTCGACAACACAACATACATCTATTGTTTCTCACCTTTGATTTTGTTTTAATTTTTGTATTTCTTTATTATTATTAGTGTTGTTGTTATTATTATTAATTTATTATTATTTTTTATTATAAATTGCATTTACTATGAATTATTATTATTATTATTACCCCCCAGGTACCGATGTGGGTTTGTGACCTGTGCCCGGGTGGACTAATCCCCGCAAAAATTCATATTTACAGCAGGATAAAAAACACCTAGAACATAAGAACATAAGAAAATAAGGAGTCTGCAATAGATCGGTTGGCCTGTGCATGGCAGCTCCTGTCGAGAGTTACTACCACTCTCTATCATCCATGAATCTATCCAGCCTATTTTTGAAACTTTCCAGCGTTCCAGCACTTACTACAAAGTTGCTAAGCTTGTTCCACTCGTCCACCACCCTATTTGTGAACCAGTTCCTTCCTATCTCCCTCCTAAACCTAAACTTATCCAACTTAAATCCGTTGCTCCGAGTCTTATCCTGCTAGGATATTAAAAGAACTTTATCTATATCCCCTTTATTGATTCCTTTCACCCACTTAAATACTTCTATCATATCTCCCCGCACTCTTCGTCTTTCCAGTGAATGCAAGTTTAGTTTCTTTAACCTATCCTGATATGGAAGGTTTCTAAGTCCCGGAATCATTTTCGTCATTCTTCGCTGCACCGACTCTAGTGAATTGATATCCATTCTATTATAAGGGCACCAGAACTGAACCGCATAATCGAGGTGCGGCCTGACTAGCGCAAGATATAGTTGCAATAAGACCTCTGCACTCTTATGACTTACACTTCTAGATATAAAACACAATACTCTGTTTGCCTTATTTCGAACATTAACGCACAGTTTTCTAGGCCGTAGGTCCGGGCTTACACGTACCCCTAGGTCTCTTTCACAAGTCGACTTCTCTAGGTTGATGTTGTTAAGGCTGTAAACATTGACAGTATTTGTTCTTCCAATATTAAGTACCTGTGTCAGCCAGTGAGACTTGGGGTGCAATAAATCTAATTAATATTAGTTATACATTTTACAGTATTTTCCGTTTACTCATATTTTCGGGAACACTGATTATTTTCATCACAAGGTCGAATTCAACCACAGAGCTATCCTTTGTGTCGTCATTGGACATGGCAACTGAGGAAACAGTTTAACTTAGTCTATACTCGGCTCATATCGTACGCATTGTCTTCAAGAGTTTATCCCATTGTACTCAGGATCATTTTTTTTTCATATCCAACACTCGCTTGCTTGCATGTCGGACGGTCGGTATGTTCTGCTATCTCTGTACCACCAACAATCGTACCGAAAGACTAAAGCTTTGTAATTGGCTAAACCAAAAGTTGATAGAATTTCACCCGAGGGACCTTCACAAGGTTAGCGCATGACATCCATTCTCGCTGCTTATTCTCTCATTCTAGGTAATTAGGATATACTTTATCCTTCTCGCCAGTGATCGAGGGCTCGTTTTCCACTTGGGCGGTCAGTCACGTTTCTGTTGACTAGCACTGGGCATGTACTGGTTCCAAAATGTATCAGCGCCAGTATTGGTCAAGTCTAGTTTTAGAACTTACATTCGGTGCCATCACAACGCTCTCTGGCAGAATGTTCGAAGAGTTCACAGCTTTTCAGTGACCTACACAGAGAGTTCTATCTCTCATAATTATTTTTATCGTTGTTGAACTATAACATTGCTACGCGCTTAAAGACCTTTGTTGTTGAAGCGCAGTAATAACATTATAACAAGAGTGGCCTAGTTATAATGGTGACTGGTAACTCACTGTCCTTCAGTTTGTAAATAGCCTACAAACAATTTACAGGTGTGTGTAATATCATTCCGAGATTATAAACTAAGAAAAGAGAAAAACTTAGATTTAGCGCCCCATCATTCCCTCACTTGAACCAGCTGCAGGAACATTTGATTGAGGCCCATAAACGTTTGGATTGACGCTCCCAATACGATTTTTTTTTGCTTCGCTCACTCTTATCAAATCGACGCTTAAAAAATATTTAAATACAAGGTTCTGCTCATATATATAGTACAAACATATTTATTATTCATAACCTAGATTTCATAATGATTCTCTTTGTCCTTGGATAGATATCACCGCACCACCGAATCTTAGTGTCCATCATAGGGATGAACACGTATGAAATACGCTGAGGATAAGTGAGCAATGAAGCCCCCATCAGGGGATCCCAGATGTTACATCATCGGGGCGCCAGCCGTGACATTCATGTAATATATTTTTTTTTTACCTAATGGCCACCCAACCTTGAGTTGGCCATGCCGGGGAGGAAGCCAGTGGTTTTTGCGTGTAATGTCATTTGACTTGACAGGAATTCTTATTAAGACAACCATATACTGTACTTGCCATGTGAGAACATGAGAATGGAGGAAACTGCAGCAGGCCTATTGGCCCAAACTACAGGCAGCCCGTTTACACCCAACTCCTATTGCTCATACATCTGCCCAAACTAAAATTGAAGCTTCCCAGGAGTGCTCGAGTTAATTATAATGTTCGGTAAATTGTTCCACCCATCTACTATATTTCCAAACCAATGTTTACCTATTTCGCGCCTAAATCTAAGTTTGTCTAATTTAAAACCATTGTTACGAGTTTTCTCTCCTGGTTGGATAGTTTAAGTACCTTTGTTATATCACATTTGTTTAACCCTGACTTTCATTTATTCACCTCGATCATATCGCCCTTCATTCTACATCTCTCGAGGGAGTGCAAATTCAGATGCTTTAATCTGTCTCGATACTCAAGGTTCCTAATGTCTTGTCATCCTCCTCTGAATGCTTTCTAGGGAATCAATATCCATTCTGAGGGTCGGAATTTAGCGTGAAAACGTTAGCCTTTTGTCAAAAATGAATTTATCTACAATTCATTTTCTGTTGTTAATTAAGTACAGTATCAATAAAAAAATAAAAAGATTTGCATCACTAATCTTCATATACAGTATATTTGTAAGTTTCTGCCTGTGTGTGTGCGTTTGCCCGCGCACCACTCCCCTCCCAAACAAGCGATCTCTACATTTTTGGTATCATTGGAATCGTTTTGACCCAGAGAGAGAGAGAGAGGTCCCCGGAAACACCGTGTAACTCTGCGAGTCATATACTGTGTTTAATTCACCAAACTTTTATACAGTATACGAGAGCGCAGCATACTGGTACAAGCTAACATACTTTTGCTGTAATAATACATGTACTGTATAACCTAATCACGGTGTCGTCGCGCAGCGCGCACATGCAGCCGAGTATGATAATTTATATGGAGAATGTTTGACGAATTTCCACCAATTGTGTTAATGAAGCTACTATTGCTACAGCTCCAATGTCAAAACCCTGTAACATTGGGGCGTTCCTGGGTAGAGCTTCATCAGTGACTCGATGCTTGATATTTCCCCCCTGACCCGGACTCATTATAACTAATTTTAATTTAGGATCACCTTAAGATTAGCCCCCAGCTTATTCCACCTGATTAGCTCTCAACTTATTCCACCTGATTCGCCCCCAGCTTATTTAACCTGATGATTAGTCCCTAGTTAATTTCCTCTGATGATTGCTGACGCTACCTGGGAGATGACGTTATGTAATATTAGCTTAGGTTACGAGAGTTCGGTTAGGTTTGATTAACAATAAGTTGGTTCATACTAAGGTGACGTAAGCTAGGGCTAATCTTCATGAGATCTTTAATTTATAACGTAACCTTATAATAAACAAACCTTAACATATTTCTAGGTTTATCTACAGAAAAAAAAAATCAATGATACACCGAAGATTAATGGTGAAATCGTGCGAGATCTGGAGCCGAGGGGAGGGGTGGCTTAATATGGGGATGCGACCCTAAATCAAGGACAACCAGTATTTGAACTCTAGCGACGGAGCTGTAATCACTTGTGAAAAAAAATCCTACAGTTAGAAATGAAAAGTACATTTAAATAACTGGAGCAGTGATAGTTTCATTTTAAGAGATGGAATAATCTTTGGTCACCGGAGAAACAGGCGATAAATTTTATCTTGGCCTCCAATCGTGGGACAACCTTGAATAAGCAGGTTGCATTTTCTAACGTCAAGGAAACCGGTTGTGTTTAACACCTTAATTGAACAATAAACCGTATAGTCTTGTCTTCATGGTGTCGGCGTATGATAAAGCCCCTGACAACCGACGTTTAAAAAAAATCCTGAAATTAAAAGCAAACGAATATATGATTAAAAATATTCTAATAATCACGCGTTTTGTCTGGATCAAAAAGAACCATGATCACCTAGTTCCCCAACCATCTATAATTATTTTTCCACAATCTTCAAAAGCACAATAAAAGTGTGAGTAAAGTATGGACCTTACAACATCAAAATCGAAAGCTATGATACTTTATCCTCAACCTACCCATGAGTTTAAATATACCGAGGTTAAAATATAGCAAATTAAACATTTACAGCTGCAGGGGTGCCCAAAACGTCGATCGCGATTTACCAGAAGAACGAGGGGTGGTCAGTCGGGGCGTAGCCCAGGGATCCTACAGGCACCCATCCGTTATTACAAAAAAATAATATTTGGATTTTGTCTGTTGCTAGTTCAACGAACAATTTTGGAGATAATCATATTTTGTGGAAACGCTAAAAAAAATTCAACTTTCGGGTTGAGAAGTTTTTGTCAGCGGGGAAAGTTAATGACTGAAGATGGTATCGTCCCAGCCCCTCTGAACTCTCACCATTCTCCCCACCAGTCACTCTGTGACTTGAATGCGTGACAACACGTGAATAAGGTTAGGTTATGATTGGCAAGTTTATGATTTGTTGCGTCTCAATGGAAAACGGTCGTAGTAACGTAAAAAAAAAATTAGTGATTCTCAACAAGAAGTTGTAAAAAACAAATTTTTTACCATTTCCACACACAAAAAAAACACTATCTCTGCTGCATTAAGCATCAAATATTGGGTATTATTTCAATTTCGGTCATCGGGGAATCTTAGTAATTTTGTTAGGTTAGGTTAGATGTCGAAATTATGTTTTTCCGGTGGTTTTTGGTGTTTTGAACGATCCGGACTTTTACATGTCGGAATCACAAAATTTAAATATCTAAATACTGGGATGACCGAAACTAAAATTACGCGAAATATTGAGCAAAATGAGACCAAAATTGTCAGCCAAACTAGCAACGGTTTTAAAATATACGACTAACCCGCAGACGAGTTATTTGTATTGATGTTTATTTTCTTACCTTATTTTCATGGGTGAGTTCTGATATGGTAATCATTTCTTGTGCAAATGTTTCGTTTTGTATATAATTAGGCGCCTAGGCGAGCACTAATTTGTCTTCCCTGCGGTAATGACTCAGAGCTCCGCTGTGCTTTCCCCACGCTCACGGCCAGGGATGCCATATGGCCGTTTCCACGGCCAAATTTATCTAATTAGGCCGTAAAAAATTCGTCTGGCCGTGGAAAATGGATGGTCACGGTCAAAGTATTTGGCCGTATTTTGTAAACACGTATTAATTCCTCATCTAGTGGATTTTGAAGAAAAGTCTAGCAGATTTTCAAATTTCACAATGAAAATGCTGGCTCAGTGACCTCACATGTTTACGTGACCTACTGAGCTGACTGATCTTTCTAGTTACTACCTTAGTTGTTAGTTCTCATATTTGAGTTGTTCAGGCTGAACGTGTCCAGCATATGGGTTAAGCTTCAGAGCTTACAAAGCCATCTGAGTTACTTTCTGAAATTCCGAGTGCTAGTTTTCAAAATTTCCACTAGTAAATGGAAAGGGTCCTACGACAGTGGTAGAAAATATAACAAACCAGGGGACGATATCGAACTAGACGTTTTTGCTTACGCCAACTAGTGTTATCAAGTGCTCCACCACCATTTCAGATTAAAGTAAATCTTCACTGTAGATTATAGATATTATGTTTATGTAATTATTGGGCTCTCAATTCTAAGTGAAATTTTGGTTTTATTACGACATTTTAAGTGAATATTGTAGGGGATACGTTTATTTTGTGTGGATTGCAAAAATAGCCTTGTGCTTCCCATCCAAAAAGTTTTGGCCGATTTGGCCGTGAGATGGCGTGAAGTTGGCCGTGAAGCTTGTCGTACATCTGGCAACCCTGCTCACGGCAGTTTCATTTTCAGTATGACGTGTGAGTGTTGTCGCCGGTCTTATTTGTACGTAATTTGCGAATTTAGGCATAAAGACAAGGAAACCCTTTAAGTTTTCAAAGACCATTTTTTTTAGGGGATTAGCTCACCCAGGCACAGGTCACTGACCTTCATTGGGGCCTAGGGGGCGAAAATGTATAATAATAATAATAATAATAATAATAATAAAGAATTACAAAAATGAAAAAAAGATAAAAAGTGAGAAACAATATATGTATGTTGAGTTGTCAATGGTAAGAGAAACAATTGAGACCCTGCAATTGTGTGTAAATGAGGCAGAAAGTCAGATCAGCAACCTGGGACTTGGTCACAATTTTCGTGATGTCATATGGCAGCAGGGTCTACCATCAGCCAATACATTGTTTCCAATATCTTCCCGGCATTGTTCCTTTAAATAGAGAATGTCCACACTGCGGGAATCCCTGCCATCACAATAAATCACTCCGCCGCCAGAGCGTCATAAACCGCCTTCCAGAAAAAGCCTCAAATTACACCATATCATACAGTAGTAAGTTCTTTCTGTTTAATATACCGTGGGGTCAGGGATAAGGTTAGGTAGGTTTGTTTGGCTCGGTTGGTTAGGTCTGTTTTTCATACCCACAAAGGTTAAGTTACGTTTATTTTAGAAATAACCATTTTTTAACACAATTGCACAAACTACAAGTGTCCACTATTAAAAAAAAATTAAATCTGAAGTTTTTAAAGCCTTTTCTATTAATTTCGGCCATGGGTTAGTCATGAATAATTACCCTCAAAAATTGCGATTTTTTTTATCTCCATTATTGGTGGCATTTCATGACATGTTTTATCTTTGCATCTAGCAGTCATTTGGCAAGGAAGGACACAAATAATTTGGGGAATATCTGTCATGCAGTACAAATCATTACATCCGTAAAGTAGGTTCCCCAAACTGTTCTTAGATGTATGATTATGCATTTGAAATTATATTTACACACACTCTCCAATAAGACTTAAAATCTATCCATTATCTGCTGGAAGTAAGGAAAAGATGTGCTAGATCACGTTTGAATAACCAAGGAAAAAGTCGATCCAGTCACACGAAAGCCTGGCCATCCCTAGAGTAACGAATTATGAAAGTAGTGTGTACTTATTCTTGACCTACTGTATCATAATTTATATATACAGTATTCATCACCACTCGAGCATGCGCTCACAAAACACAGTAAAATTTGACAAAATTGACCCGTAAAAAAGCGTACCTTGGACACAATAATAACAGAGAAATTTCCAATTGCTTTCCCTTTTCTTCCGTGCTCCCTGACACCTGTGTGCTGAGCCACTTTATTCAACACTGCTGCTGTTGCTGGCGTGGGGTGAGGGCCCGTTGCCTGCCCTATAGGAACACCTGTGATCCGCGCAAATCTCGTACTGCTTCCAGTAGTATCAGAGTTAAATTATATTATATGTAAGATGAAATTAATCGAGATTTATAATAAATTATATATTGGTATTTGTTTCAGCTCCATACAACTACAGTATATTTATTCTGCATGCAGTACAATAAAATATCCCGATGTCAATGTGATCTTAGAAGTTGTGTTTATTATGAAGATATTACAATCATTTCCATATTATGGAAAATTAACTGAGCCTATAGAAACTTACCACATTAATAGCGAATGAGATAAATATACAATACACGTAACATTTACGGCTTCTTACGTCTGGTAGCTATGCTGCAACAACTCGTACATTTCGAAAAGTGTGAACGGCTGGATATAAAATTTTCACGGTGTTTTTATGATGGTATAGTCCTTCTTCAACTGTAAAACCAATGTTGGACATCTGAAAGCTCTTGCAAAACATTGTGAGCAAGGTTTTTGTAATCACATCCACATATGCAAAGGGTACCGGAATCGAGACTAATGTCCCATCCAGTAGCATTGTCTTAAATGATAAAATATGCTAAGATGATAATAATGAAATAATTAATTGATAACCATAAAACAAACAATATTTTTTAATAGTTACAAAAAATAAATTCAGTCTTTTTTCAATAAATGTTTTCCTTTTTTAAATTCGACTCTGCTTGACTTTCTATTTACAAAGGTGTATATTTTTACTTGAATGGCTCACGTTATTATTTTCACAAAAAATATACAAATGATACTAAAGTAATTACCATAGTTCACACTTTTCTGCTATTGCTGATATGAATTGTTTAACCTTTTCATAGCTAAAGCTGTGCCCAAACCAGTTCAATATCTCGTGTATGAGGATGCACCTGGGGCGTACCAACGGTAAGGAGGCGTATCATATGTCCCAACGGGATGAAGAAACTGCACTTTTTGAGACTGAGAGATTGGAGCGCCTGAACTTGCCTAGCTTATACTACAGACGGGCAAGGGGGGACCTAATTGAGGTGTGTAAACATCTCAAGGGCCACTACTCAGTCGAGTGTCCTTACTTGGAGCTGGCGGACGCTCGCCCCACAAGGGGTCACAGATCAAGATTGAAGAAGCCGCAAGTCCAGAAAACTGTAAGGGCAAACTTTTTCGGAGTGAGAGTTGTGAACCCTTGGAACAATCTACCAGAAAGTGTTGTGACGGCACCGAGTGTGAGCTCTTTCAAGACCAGACTTGACCAACACTGGAGCAGGTTCAGGTACATTCAGGAACCGGTGCATGCCCAGTACTTGCCAACAGTGCGTAGCAGAGACGTGACCAATAAAAAAGGAAAAGCATTCTATTTTTATTCTCAACAGGTCTATAAAAAAAATATGCATATTAATTTAATGTACTGTACATTCATATCTAATACATTAGAATTGTTAATTTCACGGAAATATACAGTATTTGTTATACCTATTTTTATTTTCAACAGAATGAGTTACTGATTATATATATATATATATATATATATATATATATATATATATATATATATATATATATATATATAATTACAGGGGCGGATCCAAGAGTATCAAAGGTGGATCTAAGGGCCCCACCCCCAGAATTTTTTTTTTTTAATCTGTCCTATTTCATGTGCAATTTGATGCCAATTTCAAGTCAAATGCACTTGATATTAGGAGACATTCACAGGTCAATAGTAATTACTACTTACTATTCAAAAGTGTCTGAGCATTATACTGTTTTAAAGAAAATGTATTGGAATTTTCTGATGATAAGGGGGGTCCGAACCCCCAGGATCCTCCCCCTGATATACATATATATATATATATATATATATATATATATATATATATATATATATATATATATATGTATATAAATTTACTCGTATATGCTGATAGCCTCAGGGGAAGAAGGAAAACACGAGGTTCCCAAGCGCTTTCGTCTACACTCTACAGGAATTCACATCTTCAGGGGTGAGTACAGTCTGAAAATGTTGAATAACACGAAAGCGCTTGGGAACTCTCTCTCTCTCTCTCTCTCTCTCTCTCTATATATATATATATATATATATATATATATATATATATATATATATATATATATATATATATATATATATGCAAAAGTAGTGTAGGCATTTGACTGAAGTATAAAACAGAAACTTATTTTATAAAGGTTATTTTTGCTTTAATACAAATTTGACACATTAAGAATAAAGTAACTTTTGTAAGAAAAACTTCACACGCCGAAAGTAGTGTAGGAATTTCAATTTAGCGTGAGGGCAATGCACCCATAGCAATATTTTAGATTATTTTAGATTGTCCACGAGGGGGCTAGTTTATTGGACACACCCTTACATCCTGTGCACGGTGAAGAGCAGTCTGTAAACGCTTCTGCGCTGCACAGAAGCGTTTACAGCGCCCATCTGGGAAGCATGCTGAGTTCATGCTTGCCTTTATGACTCATCCATTAAGGGCGTAAAAGCCTGAAGGGTCATGGGTTTTGTCAGCAATTTACATAAAGTGACAGAATGATGAGTGTGTGGGGGGAAATTTCCCGGTACAATAGCGAGTACTTTATGGTGCGCCATAATGCATGATTGGATGACCTTGATTGACTTTTTTTTTAATGACGAAGGTGTAACGGTTACTGTTAATCGATACATTTCTTAGAACAGCAGTAAATGCAACTGCTAATCACCATGAGTCGTGGTTTCAACAGGACAGTGCCACTTACCATACTAGACAAGCCATGGACATGGACATGTTAGGAGAAACTTTTGGAACCCGAATCATCTCACGTCGTGATGACATCAACTGGCCAGCAAGGTCACCCGGCTTAATTGCACCAGAATTTTTCCTCTGGGTTATTTAACCACGGACACTTGATGATTTAAAGCAGAACATCAGAAATGAAATTCGCGGAATCAGTCAGGAACTTTACTTGTTGTTATGAACAACGTTCTTTTGAGAGCACATTCAATGTATTGCTGCTCAACAAGGGAGGATCCTGGGGGTCCGGACCCCGTTTCATCAGAAAATTCCAATAGTGCTTTTCTTTAATGCAGTATTGTAGGCCTACTCAGGCATTTTTGTATAGTAAAAAGCAATTAATATTGACCGCAGAATATCTCCTAATATCGAGTGCATGTGGCTTCAAAATGCCCATGATATTGGTCAAATTAAAAACAAAAAAATCCAGAGGAGGGCTTACAGCAGCCCCCCCCCCCCCCCCACCCTCTCCAGCTGGGTGGGCTCGATTTGCTCGTAATGTTTCCTCACCCAAAACGTCTTGGACCCCCATTTTCATATTCCTGGATCCGCACCTACTCCATCAACATTTGAATGATGTTTTTCATACAGGAGTTACTTTAATCTTAATGTGTCAGATTTTAATTAAAATAAAAATAATTTTGCCTCATAATTTTTCTTTTTTTTATACTTCATTCAAATGCCCACACTACTTTTGGCGGACCCTGTATAATGTGTGGGTGTGTAGTGGATTCCTCCTCTACAAGCATCGAACCTTCTCGAAGTCCCCAGCCTACGCCTCCAGCGCCGCCCACGGAGCGGGGGTCAACTATCTACCCACGCCTACACCCGCCTTATAAGGCCTGACACCGCTGTGACCAGTCTCTTTCTACTCAGTGCCACCAGCAAGCAACACCTCCTCCTCCGCGCGAGCCTGGCGGCTCCCGTTCCCGCCGGCGACCTAGGCATCCCTCAAGCCGCGTGCCCTCACTCTGGGCATCCTCACCATCCAGCTCTCTCTACTCAACGCTTATTACCATGCTACCTACCCAGCAACAAGCTGCATTGTACATCCAATGCAATATGTATATAGTGAGCACATTGTGAGTTTCCTTTCTCCATCCCATCCTGAGTGTGAACCAATATCTCATACCCCACAAATGGTGAGCCCCGGAGATTCGCACTCACACAGGATGGAGGAGAAACTGATCACTCTCCCAGTCTTCAAGCAACATGGAAGACTGGCTTACCCACGCAGAGGCAGCTCTCATCGGCTCTACAACTACTGTCTCTACACCGCAGCTTAGACACCCTAGAGCAGCTCTGCTACTCTAAGCAGGCAGCCGCTCCTCTTCCTGCCCCAAGCACCACGTCCTACCGACCCCAACACACCCGTCCTGCCTCAGACGCCACCCCCGGCCCAGCAGTACTCCTTGCCGCTCCTCCTGTATTGGATGTACAATGCAGCTTGTTGCTGGGTAGGTAGCATGGTAATAAGCGTTGAGTAGAGAGAGCTGGGTGGTGAGGGTGCCCAGAGGAGGGACACGGGGCTTGAGGGACGCCTAGGTCGCTGGCGGGAGCGGCAGCCGCCAGGCTGGCGCGGAGGAGGAAGTGTTGCTTGCTGGTGGCACTGTGTAGAAAGCAGGGCCGGATTCAGGAGTGGGCAAAGTGGGCAGCTGCCCAGGGGCCTCCACAATCTGGGGGCCTCCACATATCAGGGCTGGTCGACTTGAAACCACATGAATGACTCCAGTCATGTCTCACTCTTGTGTGTGTGTGTGTGCTGGGAATTTGTACACTATCAATAAATATAGTTAAATAAAAAATTCTCAATGTTCTAATTTCCTCAATATAACTGCATATGGCTTCAAAATTCTCCAAAGAAGTGTTCAAATTTCAAAATTTTCCCCCGGAACTCTCAGACGTTAAGGCTCGCTTCGCTCGCCACCCCACCCTCTTTGGTAGTTATAATGAGGGGGGGCTCCACAAAGAGACTGCCCATGGGCCTCCACAGGTCTAAATCTGGCACTGGTAGAAAGAGGATGGTCACAGTGGTGTCAGGCCTTATAAGGCCAGGGTAGGTGTGGGTTGATAGTTGACCCCCGCTCCGTAGGCGGCGCTGTAGGCGTAGGCTGGGGAATTCGAGAAGGTTCGGTGCTTGTAGGGGAGGAATCCACTACAGGTGCTCCTTTTCCCTAATGCTTTATCCAATTCCAATCCCAAGTGTGAATTGCACAACTAAAAACCCATTTCCATTTCTGTTCAAAATAGCCCTTGACAAACTTTTTAAGAACAATGGAGGGATCCTAAACAGGCCAGCGGTGAAGAGGATAAAGGTAAAAAAGTAAAAGGTAAATATGGTAAGCAACTTTTCTGGAGGGAAAGTTGTGAACACTGGGGATAATCTGCCATGGTGTGTGACGGAACCAAGGTACCGATACCGAGCAAGACCAACCACCCGAGACTTGGCACTCAAGCAGTTAAAATGTAGACCAGTGTCGAAGAGAATACAGTAAAATATAGAATCCACAACATACATAATTATAAAGTACAGTAAATATTCGCGTTAAAAACAAAAACAAAATGACAAACATTTAAACAAATCTTGTTTCCAGATTATATTGTGTATAAAAAGATGATGAAAAGAGGTGCTCAACGAACACCTAATATTTTGTTGAAACGTTGTAATTATATAAATTTATTTTCTTAAATTATCGCAAGATAAATAATTTGTATCCTTATTTATCATTATTTGGGAGAATAACAGTATGTAACCTGTAATTACTTCAGGTTTGGTCGACAGCCGCTGTGTACTGCAGTGTTCAAACAGCGGAGTGACTCTGTTCAGGGAATAATGTAAGATTTTCGATTTTATCACTCCTTTAAGTATTTAGTCACCATCATATATGGTACAACCACATAACTATTATTTTTTGTCGGTAAAAGATGATTGAATGTGCTTACTTATATAGTTATTATATTTTTATTATGAAGGTGTGGCTTGTGGGCTCCCGCTTCTTTTTAGAGGTAGTTATTTGATTTGATTGTACAGTATTGTGTAAAAAAACTTATCAGTCAGAGTACTGTCCTCATATCTGAGGGCTGACGACCATAGTCCTCGACTCTAAACGTTCTTGGGCTGTTTTTACCAATTTTAAGGTTTTGTATCTCTGGGGGACTCCGTTTTTAATTTCATTTATTCATCCACCTTATTCTCTGCCTTCACCTGGCCCTCACCTAACTTTTCCTCACCTATAAAAATCTTAAAACGATTTAAAGCTAACCTTATTTGTGTTTTCGGTGTTCAGATAAGGAGGGTTCCATGAACTCAAAAGCGATTCTTACCCTTTTTATAGGTTAGGAAAGGTTGGTTAAGGTTTTCAAAGATTTGTTTGGTTTTCCTTTTTAGTATTTTATACCCACGTTTACCCTATTCTTCAATACCCTGCCCACTTTGAACAACCAATATTGTTGGTATTTTGGGAGAGGAGGGAGTCATATCGGTTATAATACTGTACTTGAAAAATATAAATTTGCAACCGAAGCATAATAGAATATATATATATATATATATATATATATATATATATATATATATATATATATATATGATATACACACACAAAGGTGGGCACGCGCAACTTTTTTTGCGCCACAACCTCAACTCTGCTGAAATAGTTGAGCTGCAACCATTTTCAAAAAGTTTCGCCACAAGCGCAACTTTAAAAAAAATAAACAAATACTAAAATAATTTTGTTTTGCCTATTTACAAGTAAAACTAAATGTAATTGATACAAAAAAGTTAGTATTATCAATATTTTATTACAAAATTAAAAAAAAAAATGCCTCACTACCACTGGCCTCAGTCACAGTGGACTGGCTGTCAACAGTCCCAGTCACTTCAACTTCTGTGTCCATGTCCTGGTCAGCAGAGGCAGGATCACTGCTGCCGGCCACAGACTCCTTCCTCCTCATCACAAAACGATCCATAATACTAGTAATAACAAGAAACAAAACAACAAGAAACTGACGCCTTAGCTGCAGTGCTACTGACTGCCTGACTGGTTATGATATGAATCATTCCTACCTCTTCTACCCTTGCTGTAGTTACCAGATTTCATCTATCACATTAACTCTAGTTTCTAGAATTCAGAAATATGCTGCTCGACCTGTATCATGTGTATGCTGAATCATTCTGTCAGAAACAGAAATTTTCATACTGCGCGGCTCTAGGGATGCCCGTTTGTTTATGCGGTCGTATTCCAATTTTAAATTATTGCCGAACAGTTTTGCGGTTGCGCTTGAAAATGCTTGTAAAAGTTGAGCCACAACCAGTTCCGCAACTCTCTGGAATTCCACAACTCTCTGGAAAAATGGGCAGCGTAACTGCCCATCTTTGTGTGTGTATATATATACAGTATATATATATACAGCTCCTCCCCGACTTACGACCTACTCGACTTACGACCACCCACACTTACGACCTGCCTAAGTCGTACCAAACTTGTCAAATTACGTATTTTCGAGTCCCAACGTCAGTACACAGACAAAATTTTCGTTTGTAAGTCACTTTAAAATGGCTGGCATGCTTAAAAGTGAGAGTTTTGTGGTGCTGAGAAGAAAAAGAGACACCCATTTTAGATTTTTTTTGTACTGTATTATTTAAGCATTTTCAACTTATGACCATTTCAACTTACGACCTGGATTTGGGTCCCTAACCCTGTCATAAGTTGGGGAGGAGCTGTACTGTACTGTAATGAGTTTAAGACTGGAGAGATTCATTTTTTTCTGTAGTATCATTAAGTAAATATGTTTACACTATAGTTTTATGAGGCACCTGGTAATTTACTGACAAGGGTTCTCCAGGTTAAATACGGGTAACATTCCTGAGGACATTTGTAAGTCGGATTTGTATGTAATTTGGAACACATGCTATATGAATACTGTACTATCAAAACAATGTTTAAATTCCCACTCTATCATAGCCTAAATCCTTATATACATCTAAAATCACTTAATTTAAGACAAAGAAGAAATAGAATGATAAAATACAGTAAATGGAAGTAAAATATAAGTCCTTGACAAATGTACAGTATACCTGTATATCAGGTGCCTACAATAGAGCTCAGGCTCTCAACTGGCTCAGCCATGTTGATTTTATGATTTTTAATCAACTCTGTATCTGTGTTCTACTGGCAAAATAAACAGTTTCAGTATCAATATCAAGAAAATACTGTCAATTTCAAGTTTAACCCCGTTTGTATCGGCGGGCATTATTGTTATTATTAAACACTGTACTGTATTGGTTTGTGGCTCTATCCAAGGAATTTTAGCTGTTGTACTGTACAGTAGCTAAAACAACCATCTGTGCATACTTTGTGGGAAACAATATGAGACCATGGACAATAAATTTTGGTATATGAGGGCTGTCAATAGTCACACATAAAATTTCAGAGCATATCGACCCCCACCTGCACAGATAGTTGTTTTAGTGACTTTACAACTTATGCATGTCAAGGTACTATATTACTTATACTGTTTGTAGAAGGTAAATTTATTTTGAAGAGAATATAGTCCTGTAATGTGCCTGATGATAAGTCACACTATTGTAATGTGTTTGTAAAATTCATTGTATTATTTTCAGTTAGTGTACGGTACTGTACTGTATTTGTGGAATGGGTGTTGACACTGAGCTAAATGTTGCCCATTTCCGGGTCGTGTTGGAGGGTGAGACACACTCATTGAGAAATTACTGCTTCAAGTGGAAGAAAAACTTGAAAGCAAATTCAGATGTTCCTGAGGATATTGAAGGCGATATTATGGTTGCCATTGGTATGTAATATTATGATTACATATACAGTATACTTTAAGTTTTTGTCTGTAGATGCTTACATTACCGTTTATACCAAAGATCTTGTAGAATTATTTCAGAATTTTCATGAAAGCTTATGGTCTTATAAGATATACTCTTACTCTGGTTAGAAATATTTACCATAACTTTCAAGAGAGTTTAAGTATGACCTACTGATCATTTAACAAATGACCTATACAGTCGGGTTACTTGCTAGAATACTGTACCTTGTTATAGAGCCTGCTTTATCCAGGGGGGTGTCTGCATGCTTTAGATAAGTACATTACACTGTCCATCTGGATTAGTATCAAAGCTACTAAAGCAACTGCTTGCCCAGGTTAATCTGTGTTTGTAAAGAAAGTTCCAGTCCTGATCTGGCTGCATGTTGAAAATCCAGTGAGTCAAGTAGCACACTTATGATCCCAGAACAAAAACGCTTGAATTTGAACCCTTCTTTCATAGATTTAGGCCTCTGACATCCAACCTTGCATTTTTGCTTTCTTTGCTTGCAATTAACACAATGCCTTTTTACTAGATAAGTAGCATTTTTGGTCCTGAACAAACATGTCATGTTGTTTATTCACTTTGCAATTGTTATTTTTATTTATGTATAATGCTAGTGCATGCCCAATGGTGTTGTGTTAAAGTATCAGTTTTAGGACTGATATTTTCCAACTCTGCAGTATATGCTTAATCCTTGCATGCTAATGTCATGTTGACAATGGGCTTTGGGTCGTATTCAAGATCAATTTACATGGGCTTTCCTCATGAGGAATCCTCACGTTTTGCATTCAAGAAGCTTGAGGAATGCTCACGGATATTTCTGGAGTTTTCGTGAGAAGGGGGTGGGTTCCCTCAACAAGCCCTAAGGATAAATTAGTGTTGATTTTTAACATAATTGCAATTACAAATATGTTGCAATGCTTCTAGTATAGTTGAAAAAAATAATCATCACACATATATGATAAATTTCACTGATGGACAAGGATGGATATGGCATTTAGACATTCAAACTCTACCCTCCAAAATTTAATATAGTACTGTATCACGTTTGTTTACCAAAGATCACACCGCCAAATTTTAAACCCATTCATGAATTTAGTGTGAATATAGAGGAAGGTCTTACTAAAGAAATATCCCTTCAATTTTGTTGATGTCTTAGGCCTACTCTAATCCAACACAAGCATGTGTGAACTAACTTGCCACTAAATAATATAGAAGATACATTTGATAATTCTATTGATTTAGTATATCAATACTTTTATTACCCATAACTAACATTACAGTATGGGTTGTTTGACACACTCCAGAAAGATTTCTCTTTAGTTGTCAATATTTTTACTGGTGAAATATTAATCAAATAGTATATTTGATATTAATTAAATATTTCAATACTTGTAGCATATTAGTTAAGGTCAGGGTTGAGTCAATACTGATCTGAAGTCTTCACTGTACAGTACCTCACACACACACATGAACTCATTCATCACCAGTATACTGTACAAGATTGGTAAATTTGTACAAGTTGTCCATAATGTGCCACAATACTTTTGGGTCCAGTTCTAGGTATATCTCATCATTCTGAATATCTCATTCTATACATTTCTGTCACAAATGAATAATAGTGAACATAATAGAACCTAACCTAACCAACCAATGAAACCGACCTACCTAACTCTCTAGCCCCTCCAGTGCCATATTAAACAGAAAATACTTATTTTGATATCTGGTACCAATGAAAGCAACTTTATTGAAGCATCATGGTATAGTTTTACATTTTATGTGGACGTGAGAGTACACTCAGACTGAGCAGGTTGGTTAAACCAACAGATGATATGCAGTGACTCAGCAGATTATGGACAACTTGTAAAAAAAGATACCACAATATTTATACTTTGTACAATACAGTAGACCCTTGCCATTTGCGAGGGATAGGTTCCAAGAAATGGCGCGAATTGCAAAACCGCGGTTAGCAACTTACACTACCTTAGTGCACTACCATGAAAGCCATGGCAGCATTCATTCCCCCTTTTAACTTATCTAATACTGAACAGTAATAAAACTTTCTTTGTCAAGGTCATCACTGACTTCTGCTTTTTACATTTCATTCCTATAGCACTGACACTAGGCAGTCTTTTAGGGGTCATTTCACACAGAAACACTAAAATTTTGAGAGTGCTGCAGGAAAAGGCTTGCATGCTAGCCAACCATCTGCTTACTGCAAATTGTCGAAATCGCGAATCACAAACTCGTGAATGGCAAGGGTCTGCTGTGCTGTATATGATAATTCTATTGATTCAGTATATCTTTATTTGATTTTTATCACCCACATCTAACAGTAATTCTGGTCAACTGTTCTCATATGGCATGCCAACATTCCGATTTTTCCTATGTTGGCAGACCTGGGGTAAGTCCCTTGCAATCCCCACAATTTGTATCACCTAGAATACAACCAACGCCCATGGCTTGGGCAAAGCTCACTTTGAGGTTTCCTCACGAGGAAACCCCACATAAAACGATTTTGAATCTGGCCCCTAGTCATCCCCCTCTATTATCTATAAGTCAAGCACATCAGTTTTCTTTGTCTTTTGAACAGATTTAATACTACAATACAGTATATACATAAACCTATCCTGAGAGGTAACTTATTTATTCCTGCACATCGCATAATGTTGACAATGGACTTTTGCTACATTATAAAATAATGTTCCCTTCAATTTGATAAAAACTGCAAAGGGAATCATTAAGAAAGACTTACCACTGGTGTCACTAATTTCCAGTTTGTACTCCTCCCCTATCCAAATGTCAAACTTGTATTTCTTATTATAGTATTGCACTAATGCTAAAGTGTGGGAGTTACTGAACCTGTAATGAAGCTCATGAACTTGCCAAGTAAACATAATCTTATTGCTTAATGAGATGCTGTATAGTTTTCTTTACTGTTTGTGGTTTTCAGGTTTACCTTCATTTTGATCAAGACTGGTGCATTCCCAACACAATGAATGATTTTTATCATTAGATATGAAAGTAAATTAAGAATACTGCTCTGTTTTTAATAGAAGTGTGACAGTCGATATCTTTCACAGGTCAGGCTGAACTCCTCATAAAAGAACGGTTCAATCAGTTTAATGGTCTGATTGATGACTGTGAATTTAAACGAGGGGAAAAGGAAACAACATGCTCGGATCTTCAGGGATTTTGGGATATTGTATATCTTCAGGTAAATTTTTTAAAATTAAGGCAACACTTCCCCCCCCTCCCCCCTTCCCTGTCGACCACTAATTGAAAGCACACCAAAGGCAGCATTGGTCCTAGAGACAGGGGTTGGTATGGTTTGCCAGGAGACATAGGCCCGAGGGGTTACATATGATAATTTATGCCCCCTGTACTTATACTTTAAAAACTACCATAATGCAAAATTTAAAGAAATACTGTACATATTATACTTAGAATACAAGTGGAGTATAAAGAAAATTAATGTTTCTAAGTCATATTGCAATACTTTAAAAGTTATTAATTTTGCAGGTAGAAAAAGTCATCAAGAAGTTCAATAGCCTGGAAATACTTAAGAACAACGGATGGAAAGAAGTGCAACATTCCCCACCACCTGTGATACATAAAGTGAGGATATATTGACATGCATTTCTTCCAAGTATTTATTGTAGTGAACTCGTAACCTTTTGTCAGATAAAAATTTGTACCAATGTTTGTGATGACATGTTAGTGATATAAGATTCTTTGGTATCCCGGCCACCTTAAGTGGGGAATACGGAAATAGTTGCCATCCAAGCATGTTGTAAATGTGGTGACATGAAATATAAATGGGGGTAAATAACTAAACCTGCAAGTTTCAGTGAAATTGACCAAATACTTTTTCAGAAAAAAAAATAGAGTTTACAGTCCATTCAGTTAAAACAGCTTAGGGAAAGTTTTTCTTTACGTGTAATTTTGATCCCAAAGTTCGGAAAAAAAAATCCTGCTTCATGCCCAATCACAAAATCCAAATTTTAGTTCGTAAATATTGTTTTATAAATTTGTGTCAATACATATCTTTTATATTCAAAATAAGTTAAAACTGGTGATATGATATTGCTGTGAATGACTCCAACTTACATTTGAGAAATAATCAGTAAAAAAAAAAAGAAAAGAAAGAAAAGATAATTACAGTATGTGTGTACCTTGCAGATACACCTATATTATAGGCAGTAAAGGTATGTTAGGATAAAGAAATGTCTGTATACATTATATGATGTTTATTTTTACATACAATATATACTGTAGATCATGGCACCTGGTCCCCTCCTTAAAAAAAGGATATTAATCACTTGGCAGTGAGGGAGTGGGAGTGGAGTTGAAGGGGGGGTCAAGTTGATGGGTTGGGTTACTCTGGTGTTGAATTGACATGGCACTGATATACTGTACAGTATACCGTATGTATGGGCAGATCTCAAATTAATGTCCTTATTAAATTTATTTAAAAAAATTCTCCATAATTGTCAAGCATTCCATATTTGTGAGTTAAGTTTCTGGAAATGAAATTCAGTTCATGTGCATATGGATATTGTAGGTCGCTCATTTCTTCCACTCAGTTTTAAAATGGAATTTCATTCAGTGGCTTTAAATTTTTATTCATTTATTTATTTTATTGGAAAGAAGAACAATCTTTATTCATGGGGTACATGCTTTGCCTTTGAATAAAAATGGGAACAAATATATTTTAAATGCAAGAAATATGAAGAAATGTAAATTAATTTTTCAGTTACTCTTTGTCTCCACCACCTGTGGCAGCTATGTGCATTTTCACTTTTTTCTCCCCTCAGTTTGACACTAGTATTTAGAAAACGTGTTTCCTGTGAAATTGTTAAAATTAAATGAAAGCAAGTAGTATACCTAGACTATTTGTAGGAAAAATACACACAAGTTAAGATATATTTACGGATTAAAGCATTTAAAACTGTTTACATTAGTTAAAAGGTTTTAAAATAAACTTAAAAACCTAAAGAGGTTATAAATTTAAAAGTGAATTAGGAAGTTCTTATCTTCTGACTCATCTGTAATTAACAAGATTCCTTTGACTGGGGCTGTATTTAGTAGAAAACCATTCATATGTGCAGCACATCTACATTATTTTTTCCATAAAAACTTTAGCTACAATGTAAGAGACAACTGATGATTCACTTGTAAATAAGCTGTCAGTGCTAGATGAGTTTTGTAACCTGTTCTACCCGATAAACATCATCAAATGTTGTTCCAGTGTGCAATTGTGGGGCTAACAGTCCATAACAGACATAACCAGTTGTCACATGTAATTTGTGATGTTAGTGTGACCCCTTTATATGAAGTGTCAGTAATGGCATATTTTGGAACTATACTTCACTTATAAGGTGTGCTTTGATTAGCACTTTTAATATATCTTTTCTGTGGTTTGATTTACAATAGGCTTGGTTTAAGGACAACTTGTCAGTCTGAAAATAGGTTCAAAGCTACTGACATCCTTTGTCAAATTTAGCTTCAGATTTATCTCGGACACAGACCTAAGCTTTCTGGATATTGTATGCAGTTTACTTTGTTTAAAGTGTTAAACAAATCTGACCATTGGAACATCTTCAGTACAATGCTTGTAAGAATTGATTCTCCCTCCAGAATTGGATTTTTCATTGAAAACTAGGATGAAAAACTGTGCAACTAAAATTCTATGATGATCAGCTGTCATTACTTTGTGAGGCAAATATATTTTCCAGTTTAGCAAATGATATGGCCTCTAATTTTTTTGGTGAGATAAGTTGTTCTAAAGGTAACAGCTTTCTCAATTGCATCATTATTATGTTCAGTGTCATAAACAGTGTACTGTACTGTGTATTTGTACGTATTCATTATTTGTACATATTTTAATGTGTCTTCTTTGTTTTCTTCAAGAAAAAACTTCTCAGCACACCAAATAAACCTTGTGTAACGAAGCCCAGGAAGGGCAACAGTGACTTGAGAGCTCACATACTGGCAGCACGCAAGAAAATGCAAGCCAAGAGTGAGAATGCAGAAAAGGATTCCAAGACTCTCTTCAAGGTAAGCTAGATATGATACAGTACAGTGGAGACTCAGTAATTCACAGATTACAAATTTGCTTTCCTAAATTCACGAGTACCTCTGACTGCTTCTTTTTTAAATTTTGCAGTCATATGTTCATACTGTAATTTGAGGCTGGGCACCATCTGCCGCAGTGTTTGTCTGCTTAAGAAACCATAAAAGTTGTGGAAATATAATTTCATTGCTCTAATTAGCCTTAGAAATAAAGAAAATATAATTTGAATACTGGCCCTAGGGAACGCTTACCGGCTAGCCCACAAGGACACTAAAAGCAGTTCTAGACTCTGTTATATTTCACACACAGCCTGTTCATCGAGCTGATGGCGCCGTGAACCCAGTAGGTCGAGGGTTCGATTCCTTGCTGGTGAGGTCGTTGATAATATGTTCAAAGTCCGCGTGTTAAATGGACTAAAAATGAAGTATATATATATGTACCTCGCGTTTCATACCAGCTGGATTCGGTAAAATGCTACTGACACCACATACGAGGCACGGGCAGTTTCCCAATGAGGTTCACGGCGCCATCAGCTCGATGAACAGGCTTTGTGTGAAATATAACAGAGTCTAGAACTGCTTTTAGTGTCCTTGTGGGCTAGCCGGTAAGCGTTCCCTAGGGCCACCCAGTAGGTCGAGGGTTCGATTCCTTGCTGGTGAGGTCGTTGATAATATATATATATATATATATACACACGCACATATATATACATATATATATATATATATATATATATATATATATATATATATATATATATATATATATATATATATATATATATATATACATATATATATACATATATATACATATATATATACATATAATATATGCTGATAACCACCAGGAAAGAAGAAAACAAGAAGTTCCTAAGCACTTTCGTGTAATTCATACCTTCAGGGGTGAGTACAGTCTGTACTCACCCCTGTAGATGTGAACTACACGAAATCGCTTGGGAACTTCGTGTTTTCTTCTTTCCTGGTGGTTATCAGCATATACCTAGATCACGCGCACCTACAGTGATTTACTTGCATATATATATATATATATATATATATATATATATATATATATATATATATATATATATATATATATATATATATATATATATATATATAAATTACAGTGGAATTGAAAAACATAAATATAATGGGGGAGCAGTACAACATGGGCTGTACAGTAATAAGGTTGAACAAGAGGACAGAGCTGTTAGGATTATGTCTAGTTGGCAATTATGTTTATTGCAATGGTAATTACTTATCTATTTATATGATAATTTCCGATAAAACGGTTTTGATGGTACAATAAAAGCAGGTACTGTAAATATAGTAGGTGTTACAAGAAATATTGATACTTCGACAAGAAATACAGTATTTTTTAAGAGATGATTTAAAGGAGGGGAGCATAGTCTTTGCTCTGATGGGTGGGGTAAGTTGTTCCACACCTTCACACCATGATAGTTTATGGAGGTCTGGGACTGAGAGGAGTGCATGGGGGGTGGCCTTAGTAGCTGTGGGTGCCTAAGTTGTATCTCTGATTATTCCAGAACTGGAAATAATTATTGTCATGCAGGTAATTGATAGATTTGTAAACAAAGAGGGCACAGTAGTAGGTGTTAATATCTTTGAATTTTAGCATTTTCAATATAGCAAATTTTTCATTTGTGTGATCTGTTTTTTCAAGTAGGTCATTGTCCGTACAACTCTCTTTTGTGCAGTAACCAGAGATTGTGTTTTTGAAGAGCCAGAGGCCCCTCATAGTGTGTGACAGTGTATCAGGTCTTGGTAAACACTATCATGATAGATTTCTTTCATTGCTGTGAGAGTGAGTGACTGTCGAGAGCGATACATGATACTGCACTGTTTATTGACATTACAGTAAAAGTCCAAAAATCCGGATGCCAGGAATTCGGACCACCCGAGAATCCGGACTTTTTGAAAACTCAAACTTTTTAAATTTAGCGGGCTTTTTTGGGTTATGTGAATGAATGGAGTTGCTTTAAAAAATTAATTTACATAATTCTAATAATAAAAGTAATTGTAAATTATAGGTAGCTAATTTTGTTAGTTTTGTAATTAGCTTGAACTGAAATGTAAAATTTGAGGCACTATAAATCTTTTGTGTGTATGTGTGCATGCGTGAATGCCACAGCTGCACAGCGACAACAAACGACCACACGACCGCCACTTTAAAACAAGCAATCAAACTGTGACAACGTATGTAATTTTGAGTCCTACTGTTTCCATGTACAGAGTACAAGCCCATAATAATGGCCCCTAAAGTAGATAAACTTCGTTGTGTGAAGAGAAAGAAGAACACATTGAAATCGAGTGACAAACTTGAAATAATTAAGAAACTAGAATGTAATGTAAGCAATGCTGTTCTAATGGAAACATACAACATTGGAAAGTCTACAATTTATGATATAAAAAAGGCAAAGAATAAAATTCTAGAATTCACAGCTCCTTCTGAGCCTTACATTAAAATTGCTGAAAGAAAAAGTTTACATTGGCCCAAATTAGAAAATCTTGATAAAGTGTTGCACGAATGGTTTTTGTTAAAACGATCAGAAGGTATGGCAATTTCTGGGCCGATGCTTATTGCTAAAGCAAAGTCTTTCAAGGAGCAAATGAACATTGAATCAGAGTGCGCATTTAGTGATGGATGGCTTAGGAATTTCAAGACTCGTCATGGTATTAGACAGTTTGTTTACATTTTTGTCTAGTGCTGACTTTATTTTTCTTTAAAACTGCTCGTTTTGATAAATGAAGCATGCTTTATTTGCTAATGAATAAACTATCAAAATGTACCTGTTCATCTCTTCTTTATTCCTCCTTAAATTTTAATTTTAAAAGTACTGCCTGAGAATCCGGAAAATCCGAAAATCCGGACCAACCCAATCCCCAAGCAGTCCGGATTTTTGGACTTCTACTGTACTGTTAATGGCTTGTATGTGGTTTCTCCAGTTAAGTTTCTCATCAACAATAACTCCGAGGAATTAGTATTTTGTTCGCTTTTGAGGACTGTATTACTAAGGTACAGGGAGTCCAAGTCTGGGAGTAAGTTTTTCCTTCTGTGAAAGATTGTGCAGTGGGTTTTCTCAAGATTTAAGGTCAGTTTATTACATATTACCCAGGTCCTGACTTTAGTCAATTCAGTGTTCATAGTTCTCATCAAGGAATGGAGGTCTGAGTTGCTAGCATAGAGATTACTATCGTCTGCAAATCAGTTGCATTTTATGAGTGTGCTGGCGTGGACTATGTCGTTTATGTACAACAAAAACAGTACTGGACCAAGAATGGAACCTTGGGGGACGCCATACAAGATTGGCGAGGAGTCAGATTGGTGATTATTACAGCAGACATACTGCATCCTGTTGGACAGGTATGAGGTAAACCAATAGTGGGACAGGCCCCTAATGCCGTAATTTTCAAGCTTTGAAATGAGGATGGTATAGTCGACAGTATCGAAGCTGTAGCTTTCCATAAAGATGTCATGGCTGTTGCTGAAACTGCTACTGAACCTGAAGTTGATGTTGAAACTGCTTATGATGCTGCATTTGATGGTGTAGCTGAAGGCCTTCGAATAATAAAGCTGTCGAAAGAACCTTGCATAGCCGCTTTCTTTACTCATTATACGTACATCTTTATGTAGAGGTCATTTGCATTTATTTAAATTTTAATGCTTTGTTCTGTTAATGGATCCACTTCAGAAAATATGTTCATTGCTTGCTTCATATAATATCCACAGACCTCTCACCTTTTTCATATCGTTTTAACACATCTAGTTTCTCTGCTAAGCTTATACACTTTCTATTAGCTTTTGAAAAAAAAAAACACTACCATCACTTGCTCTCTTGCTCATGTTGAATAGGGATGCAAAAATGCTGTAAGAAACCTGAGAAAGTTTTTCTCCTGTTCCTGTTCAGATGCGTGAAAACAAAGGGCCCGCCAAGCTCCAACTGTTGTTCACTGGTGATGTGCATTACCACTCATTAGCCAGGCAGCTTCTTTGCACAAGGCGCTCTTCATTTTTTTACAGAATGTTGTTTGTTTGTTTGTTTTTTGTTTTTTTGTTTGTTTTTTTTTCTCCTCTCCATAATACATACAGTGGGGTATGCTATAACGAATCTAATTGGTTCTAGAACCTTGTTCGTTATAGCATTTGTTCGTTATAGGATTAATCCGTTCTAGGCCCCCAAATACAACCACTTAACACTGAAAAATATAATATAAAATTGTAAAAATTGTAACTAAGTGCATAAATATGCATCTAAACCCCTGAAATAAAGAATATCATTAATACTTGTAATAAAAATACAATAAATTAGTAAAAAAAAAAAAAAAAAAAAAAAAAAAAAAAAAAAAAAATTAAATGTTCGTTGTAGGAGTTTCGTTCGTTATAGCATTCTCAATTTTATAGGTAAAACCGTTCGTTATAGGAATATTCGTAGTAGGATCCGTTCGTTATAGCATACCCCACTGTATTGGGATTTAGTTATTATTTATATGAAAATGTAATTTTATTTTATTTTTATTATATTTTGGTTGTAAATACGATTTAAATAAGGACATAAATTGAATTGGGTCCTAAATTAACTGGGGTCTTAGATATGAAAAGTTGTTGGTCGAACCGTTGTTATCGGAGACTTTACTATATAGTACCAGAAAATGTGAGGAATAAATAAAAATAATACCAATAAATAGGTTACAACAAAAAAGAGTGTACTTTATTGCTAAACCAGTAAATAAAGGTCAATTGAAAGTTTAACACAGTCGCCATTTGCATACACTCCCTGCTTCCTCATAGCAAAGAGACCAGCAGGGACATCGATTTCCTAGCAATGCTCCCCACCCCCTATGCTCTGCACCGTCCTCCTGCTCCCCCACTGACCCAGTTAACTCGTGTGCAAATAAATGTATATTCCTTTTATGTGTTTGTCCTCAAGGACAATTATATCTTTAATTTTTTTCATAATATGTATGTAGGATGGTGTGTGCATGTAACTTGAATAAAAATAAATGAAGAAAGTTACATATATCTACCTGAAAATACGAGTTAAAAAAACGAACGTAACACCTCACAGCTTGCCCCAGTGGCCTGGTGGTTACAGTGACGAGTCTAACCTGGCTACAACGCCATGATTAATCACTATTAAGCGCTATTATATCAGCAAACACTAATAATAACAGTAAATATAGTGAAATATTGCAAGGCGCGAGGAGTTTTTTTAACCATTTTAGTTACCGGGATGCCAGATAAACAGTCCCATACCTGTATAGACAAGTACAGTAATATGAAATGCTTTGCATAATGTATGTGCAATATAAAGATAATACTGTAGTTTATTTTAATGTTTCTGTATTATGTTCAATTATTATTGCTTATGGTAATATACTGTAGATACTGTATTGGAGTAACTTTACAACCAAATCTATGTTTTGTGGGCATACAGTACATTTTATCTATTCCATGTTTTATGTATTCCCCAACTATTTTTAAGCTTATTTAGACAACCAGTAGAAAGTTTCAATAATAATGCTAAGGTAAAAATTTAATTCTGAAATTTAATTCTGAATTTCTTCATAGGAATCAGATCAAAATAAGTATTCCATTGCAATTGAAAACTGCCAGTTGAGGGGAGCTACTGATATTAAACCACGCAAAACTGCTGTGACTCTGAAGAAGACATCACTAAGTGGTAAGTTAATAGTAGGGATATTGTTTCCTTAACCCTGCAATTACACTGATCTTTTCCATGATTATAATGAATTAAACCCTTTAGTATATCTTACTCCTTTGAATACAATGACCTATGACCCAAGTACAATGACTTTGTTCTTGGGGGTTAAGTCATTGTAGTTAAAAGTTTTGTCTTGTAATTTTGTGATTTGAATGTAAATGTATAGAGAAAATTATGATTCACAAGAATCCATTAGCTTAGTTTTTCCTTTATTAGCAGAATTTTGTGTTTATTTCATATAACACCGGTGTGTTGATGTTGAAATTGACTATGTCTACCTTTTATGTGAATTATCTTTCCTGCCCTCCCAAGTGTGTATTAAGTAGATCAAGGGAAACAAATACCCCGCCCACCCCCCACCCCAAAGAAAAAAATGAAAATATGTTAGGAGATTTGTGCAAGAGGAAAATGATGCTAAAATGCCTTTTAGACCTAGCTACTTCTAAGTCTCATGTAAACAAGATGAACTATAAACTCACACAATAATTATACTAATGCTGAATATCAATTTACTATGCATACAAACTTGAGTTTTTATGCTTGTGTATGTTATGTTTAGGGACAGAATTTATCTGAGTAAGCACTTTTGATGTTTTTCATATTACAGTAAAAGTCCAAAAAACCGGACTGCTTGGGGATTGGGTCGGTCCGGATTTCCGGATTTTCCGGATTCTCAGGCAGTACTTTTAAAATTAAAATTTAAGGAGGAATAAAGAAGAGATGAACAGGTACATTTTGATAGTTTATTCATTAGCAAATATAGCATGCTTCATTTATCAAAACGAGCAGTTTTAATGAAAAAGCTGTAAATTCTAGAATTTTATTCTTTGTCTTTTTGATATCATAAATTGTAGACTTTCCAATGTTGTATTTTCCATTAGAACAGTAATGCTCACACCACGTACTAGTGTCTTAATTATTTCAAGTTTGTCACTCAATTTCAACGTGTTCTTCTTTCTCTTCACACAACGAAGTTTATCTACTTTAGGAGCCATTATTATGGGCTTGTACAGTAATCTGTAAATGGAAAGAGTAAGACTCAAAATATTGTTCTATTCATACTGTGCTTGATATAATACATTCACAGAAATGTAATATTTTTGTTGAAATGACTTCCGTATTAAAGTGGAAAGTGGGATAAAATCGTGACAAAAACAATGACTCACTTTCTTTCGTTCAAAAGATGTTACCGTAATCACTTTTCGAATGGTTTAGTTAAAAAACTGTTGTATTACAATAATATTCCCTCCTAATTGACTTGAATAAATACTTGAATGGAAATATACAATATTTTTGTTGAAACTACCCGCGTTTCAGTGTAAAGTGTCGTAATAATAAATGGTAAACAATTTGCCTTGGGCACTCGTGTTTCAGTTTATAGGACGTAGAGCGTTTTTACTGAAGGTTTTGTTGTTCGCTTACCCTCAAAAACGTGGGTCGAACTATAAACGAGGAATATCATAAATTAACGATTTCTTGGTCAAAAAATCAGGATCGACAGATAAACGAGGGGGGTTTATAGATGAGTATATACGGTATGTTGTCACAGTTTGATTGCTCGTTTTAAAGTGGAGATCACGTGATCGCTTGTTGTCGCTGTGCAGCTGTGGCGCTCACGCATGCGCAAATACACACAAAAGCCCGCTAAAAAAAAAAAAAAAAAAATTAGTTTTCCAAAAGTCCGGATTCTCGGGTGGTCCGGATTTTTGGCATCCGGATTTTGGGACTTTTACTGTACAAGTTTTTTCAACTTGCCAAACCTGAATTTTTTTGTACCTGTACACTAATCTTTATTGTGATAAATTTGTACAAAGTGAAACATTCTGTACATACTTGATATATTATGGTGTATTTAAAGATCAGAAATCATGGGCGTAATAGCAAAATGTGAGGTACCTGGTAAAAAAGATTTAGATAATATGAAATAACAGATACAGTACTGTATTAGGAGGTAGTGTAGAAATGAAAAGTGTCAGACAGAGCTGACCTGAGTGGGTGTGCTAAAATGGGAAGTAAAAGAGAGGAGACTAAAGCAGGGAGATAGAAAGGATGAGGGATGCACTACTGTACAGTGGGGGCACACATCTAGGAAGCAGCAGAGCACAGTAAGTCCTCTTCTTTACATTGGTGATATATGCCTGGAAAACATGATAAAATAGGCAAAACAATGTTAATCAAATAATATTGTATCAGTGGCAAGAAAATTTTAAGATAACATTCCTGGAGGCATCTTTTAATAAAATTTTGTGGGAACAAAATTAAATGAGTACAGTACTGTTCCAGAAAATATACAGTATTTCTTCTTTTTATGAGATTGATCCATTCCTGAAAAGTTTTATGCTTTACAAAATTAAGTACAGTATAAAGAGACCTTTATAATCATTTCTTTATTTGTATCAGCTTCTTACCAATGTACACGAATCATTTTTCATCTTTATACTACTGTAGCACATGTATTTTTACCTCGTAATTAATTACAGTATTTTACTTGCCTTATATGCAGGCAGTCATAAATATTGTGCTTCAAATTATGAGATTTAAAATGGTGCCCTGTGGAGGGTTAACTTCATAGTACAGTACTACATTATTTATATTTTCTTACAGGTCAAGACAAGAAGAGGACAGAGAAAGCAGAAACTTCTGTATTTGATGCTGGTTTTTTTAAAATTGAGACTCCAACCAAGAAGAATGTTTCAGAGAAACATTTCACCCCAGGTAATAAGAGATTTAAAAAAAATGAATACGGTGATATCCCTGTTAGCTGGAATAATTGATGTAGAGTGGCTCCAGGATTGAGAGACTTCCGGGTATGGAGACGAGTTTTATCATTCCCGGAATATTTCCAAGTGTTGGGGAAAGTCCTTGAGAGTCTAATCCTTGTAACTTGCAATGACAGACACGGAACTGTATTTATTTATTTATTTTAACCCACTGTACACATACAATATATTGTAATTAAACAAAATGTTTACTGTACTCACTAACAGATACTGTCGTATTGAACTTGTGATGCGGGCAGGCCAAATGGTGATACAGGTTGGCTTGCCTTTGTCCTGTACCATCTCCTGTAGCAAGTGTTGCAGTCACTCATCACCCTCCATAAAGGAGGGATTGTACATGCACTGTTTACTGTACATACACTCTCTATTCACTCACATACACTGTCCACTCTGCTATGTACAGTATTGTATATTCATTAAAAAAACTATCTTTACAATAATGTGTTGAAAAAATATGACACGGACGAAGGATTTGGGCTACCCTGCCGAGACAACAGGAGTCGCAGTGTTCCTTTTGAAATTCATCGACCCTCAGATAGAGATAGTTTTTTTAGTGACTGTACGGTACATATAGTATTTTCACACTTACTAAATGTGCAGTACAGTATACGTAACTGCTTTAATGGTATTCTTGGCTGATTATATGCTGGTACAGTAGTGCAAAGCACAGATTGCCTGCGAAAAAAGTAGTGAGTGAGCGAGCAAGCCTGTACAATTGCAGCAGACAATGAACTAAGAGCGTTATGATGCAACAGTTTGAGGAGATAATAAGCTAATCATAAGCATCCCATGCAGTCACATGACTAGTGGCCAATTGTAGCTAACGAGCACTCTGAGCCTACCCATCTATGCGTCCCCGTGTCAGAAACATGATGCAATTTCATGGAAGTTTGTTCTAATGCCCAGAATAGAGAAGTAATCTCAGAATTTTCTGGAAATTTGTTACCATGCCGGAATGGAGAGGTTTTTCGCGGAATGCTAAAAAAAAAATCCGGCTATTGGAGATTTCCTGGGATCAAAGATTCCAGCTAATGGAGGGATTACTGTATTACAGTACATGTATATACAGCTCCTCCCTGACTTACGATGGGTTTAGGGACCCAAATCCAGGTCATAAGTCGAATTGGTCATAAGTCGAAAATGCAAAAATAATACAGTGGTTCCTTGATTAACAAACAAGATTGGTTCCAACTCACAGAAAAAGTACATACAGAGTAAAGCCAAAAAATGCATAAAGTCAGAAACACACTTAAAAATCCCAGAAATCGGCCTTAAATCACAATACAGTATATTTATATGTACGTATATATACACTAGAACTCTTAAATCACTACAGGTGTTTAATTTTTATCTCTTGTGCAAAATATATGACGTTTATATTCAAATTGTTCACTGTCTTGCAAGGATTCCAGCAATGCAAATTATATTCTCCTAACTTTAGTCTGTGATATTATATAAGATAAAAACTTAGAGCCTATAACCCTGGCTGGGCAGATGGGGGAGGGGGAGGTGAGGTGATACGTTTGACAGTTGGCTCCAAAGGTCAAGTGAAGTATTTATTTGTTTATTTGTCCTTTAGATTGAGTTTTTGTTTTGTGCTTATAAAATGTCTTAGAAGTGACCGGGGAGAATATAATTAACATTGCTGGAATTCTTATAAGATAGTGTTCAATTTGAATATAAATGTCATATATTTTGCACAAGAGATACAAATTTTAGTACATAGTGCATTTTAATAATGTAAAAAAATTTCAGCTGTATCTTTGGGTAGATTTACATAAATTTCTGGTTGTCTTTTTCTTCTAAGCACTGAGAATTCTCACTTTTACACTTGCCAGCCATTTTAAAGGGAATAACAAACGAAAATTTTGTTTGTGTACTGACGTTGGGATTCGAAAACACGTAATTTGTCAAAATTTTGGTACGACTGAGGCAGGTGGTCGTAGGTAGTAAGTCTGGGAGGAGCTGTACTTTATAACAGGGTGACTCCCAACACGGAAAACCTTAAAAACCTGCAAATGTTTGTGATTTACTTTTGGGCCTGGAAAAAACTTGGGAAAGTCCGAGGATATCAGTTTGTTGAACCAGTAGACAGCCTGTTTAATTATATGATTTAATTTTCTTGTAGTTTCTTCATTTTGTGGCAAAAAGAAAATATTACCTACATAGCTTAGTAGTTAGCTGTTACCATTCTCTCAGTTGGTACAGTAAAAGTCTTTTAGTAATGGTGGAAGCGTAAGGAATGTTCGGTTTACAGGGGTCCCCAGGTTATGAACGAATTCTGTTCCTGAGCAGGTTATGAACGAATTCTGTTCCTGAGGACGTTCTTAAGTTGGAACACATACCCTATATACACTATATCATAGCCCAAGTCCTTTTTTACATCTCGAATCACTTTATTTAAGAGAAAAGCAAAAAGTGAATGACAAAATACAGTAAAGGAAACTAAAAATTAAAGTTTAACACTTGTATTGAAACCTGGGACTGGCTCGCTTGTAGAGATGGGCAGTAGTAGGCAGCTACCGAACAGGGAGGTACTACCACCTGGGAAGATATTGGAAGCATAATGTGTTGTCTAATGGTAGACCCTGCTGCCATATGGCATCACAAAAATTGAGACCAAGTCCCAGGTTTGCTGATCTGACTGACTTTCTGCCTTATTTACACCCAATTGCAGTCTCTCAATTGTTTCTCTTTCTTTGACAACACAACATGTATATAATTTCTTGCTTGATTTTTATTTTTAATTTTTTTTCGTTTCAGTAATTTTTTATTTTATTTTTCCCAGGGCCCATTTAGGTTGGTGACCTGTGCTTGGGTGAGCTAATCCCCGTAAAAAAAAAATAATATTGTGACGAGCTTTATTGGGATGGTTGAACTGAAACTCTTTTCGTCATAAATCTGTAGTATTGTAGACATTCAGTAATACCTCTTTGAATCTTGGTGAATCTTTCTGTGTTGGTATCTTGCTGTTCAAATTTAAACAATCCTTCAATAAGCCTGAAACAATCTGCCATTTCTTTTGTAATGAATCGCTTTGGTTCTGGAGTTTCAGTTTCCTTTACATCCTCTGACAAAGTTTTTTCAATACTCATCTTTGCTGATGTGATATACTCATTTTGGAGTGGATGGTGACTATTATGGTGCAATTTTATTTTTTGGGAGGATTCTGGTTAATACAAACTTGAATAAAAAAATGGAATTTAAATAAAAAAAACAAAACAATTTAATTCAAATAAATTAGACTTATTTTATTTATTATTTAATAATAATAAAAAATATCCCTTACCTTGAACCGATTAAACCAGCACCTATTAAGAACAAAATCTTCCCTATTACTTTCACCACCACATTTAGCCTTTAAGTCGGCGTGCAAGCTTCTTGCTTTTTCCTGGTGATTTTGATCTTCCACCCATATCATTAACAGTCTTTCCATTTCAATTAACAATCCACTTCTTTGTTTTGTTAGCATTAGTGTAGATCTTTATACATATTCAAGAATTTTCTGTTGTCTTTCAAAATTGTTCTGACCGTTGATCGGCGGAAGCCCAACGCTTCACCACTGACTGACGGTGTTTCATCTTTTTCAAAACGTTTAATTACATCAAATTTCACTTCCATTGTAATTATTTTCTTTTCTTGGATACACTACTATCACTTGCATCAGGTTTGCATTTGAGAGCCATGATGAGGGCAAGAAAAGAGAATTATAGGCAAAAAACAACAGTTTGCACTTGATCTTGCACGTTAATGCTGTGAGGGTAAAGTGTATTGATACTCCCTCAAGGTGTGTGTCTGCACGACGCATCACTTCCCACCCACTGCTCCACCTCACCTCTACGCCACACAAACTAGTTCTCATACGTAAATACTACGAACCAGTTGTGTACTTATGTTGGATTCTTAAAATAATTAACCTTATGGGACCTCGTTCGTATCGGTTGATGTTCATAACTTGGGGACCTCCTGTAAAAAGAACCGCCTGTACTGAAGTGAAAATAGAAGGCTAGAAGTAGCCAAAGCCAAGGTGCACCTAGGTAGGAGGAGTGATTATTGTCTTTAATGATGTTTCTCATCTTTTATACTTAAGCACAAAAAACTTGTCTGTCTTGTTATCAGTCTACAAATTGCACTATACAGTATAGCCATAATAATCAGGATCACGGTACTTAAGGCACGTGTCCACTTTTGTGAGGTGTCTTTATTAAACCTTTGGGGATGGTCATAAAATGTTGAACCTTACCATAAACCCTGACTTACACCATCAACCCCAATACACCAACATTTCTTATCATCATCACTCAAATTCTCCTAAGCTTGACTTGTCAAATTTAGCATGGGAGGGTCATCCTTGTCTTTAGAATAAAGTACAGTACTGTATAGTGCCGTCAATTGCTTCCTCTGTGGGATGGTGCATAGGAGCAGACCCACATGATACATCTTGACTCAGCCATGATTCATCTAGTACAGTACAATGGGTGAGAACCTACACTGCCAGGGGTTGAAGTATACATACAGGTATATAAAATAATAGAGTTTTGAAAACTTGTATAAAAAATCTAATTTATATACACTTATGTACACTTTCAACTGATGTTGTGAAGCATGATAGATTTTTATGCACTGGTTGGACCGCACAAATCCGGGAGGCTTGGGACCAGATCGATTCCGTATTAGCGAAAATTCCGAACCATGGAAGGCGATGTTAAAAATGGTCTTACTGGACCTCTTTATGATGAAGTGTTAGTACTATGGCACAAGTTTACTGTACACTGGACCCTCGCTTTATGAGCATTCACTATGGGAATTCAGATATTTGTACAGAACTAAATAAAGAATTTATTTGAAACATTCTGTAATGTTCATTGCCATAATATCCTGACCACTGGGGTTAGCTATACTGACTTTTCCCTGTGAAAAAGCCATAATTTTGAGCAACATAATACTGTACTCACTTTGTACTCAAATGTACTCAGCTAAAGGACTAAAATTTTTATCTCTTGTGCAAATTATGAGATGCTTATAGTACAATACTCAAATTAATCGCTATCTTAAAAGGATTTCAGCAGTGCTACTAAGTCAAGTCAGTGATATTTTATAAGAGAAAAACTTTAAGCCTAAAACCACCTTCATCCTCTAAAATCCTTATCGCCTTGTGGCTGGGAGGACAGGGGAGGTGAGGTGGTGACAGCCAGGAAGGGGAGATAACTGGGTGTGTAGCTATCAGTGGAGGCGGAAGGGGTCAGGAACTCAAGATTATACAATAAAGGGAGTTTAATTTTTTTGCATAAAAAGTGTCACTGACTAGTCTTAGCAGAATAGAACTTGCATTGCTGGAATTCTTGCAAGATAGCAATTAATTTGAGTATTAACATTCCATAGTTTGCACTAGAGATAAATATTTTAGTCCTTTACCTTAGTACATTTGAGTACAAAATGGGTACAGTAATACTGTACAGGTAGTTCTGCTATAACGCGATAATTGTGTTCTTGTAAAATATCGTGTTATAGAAAATCGCGTAATAGAAATAACAGGGCTTATGGAGAAAATAGGGTTAGGTGCAGATTACTCGAAATCGAAAAAATTTAGTAGTTAGCCTAACATAAAGGATAGCACAGTCTAAATAAATGTTACATTCATATCTAATAATGAAATCATACAGTAAATGTAACGCTTTACTTGATGGGGGAGAAGGGTGATTTTGAGGTTGATAAAAGCGAGCTTCTCTTCAAGTGTTTTATCCTTTCTTTTACGATCATCACCGTGAATTCTATCACCAAAACGCTTCTTGTTGATATTCTTCTTTACTATATTCACAGTTAATACAGTGGGGTATGCTATAACGAGCGGATCCAACTACAAATATTCCTATAACGAACGGTTTTACCTATAAAATTGAGAATGCTATAACGAACGAAACTCCTACAACGAACATTATTTAATTTTTTTTTCTAATTTATTGTTTTTTATGACAAATATTAATGATATTCTTTATTTCAGGGGTTTAGATGCATATTTATGCACTTTTTTACAATTTTTACAATTTTATATTATATTTTTCATTGTTAAGTGGTTGTATTTGGGAACCTGGAACGGATTAATCCTATAACGAATGAATGCTATAACGAACAAGGTTCTAGAATCAATTAGATTCGTTATAGCATACCCCACTGTACCACAAAATTGGAGAAATAGTAAGCAAAAATCGCGTTATAGCAAACAAGCGTTCGCGTTATACAAATATCGTTCCTAATTCATAAATCGCGTTAGAGCAAATTTCTCGTTATCAAAACACGCGTTATAGCAGAACTCACTGTATGTTGCTCAAAATTATGGCTTTTTAGTAATTAACATGGTACATTTGAGTACAGCTTGTGATAATCGTAATGATTTTTCCACAACTTCTGCAGCATTTCTGTTGACTTTTAGTAGTTGTGGAACATCCTAATTTTCCCCATAAGATTAAGTACAGTATTCACTACATGCTTCCTAACCATTGATGCTGCTGGACAATCTGGTCCAACCTGTACTTTGTTTTTTTTCAGATGTTTTGCTTGCAGAAAAAGTTGTAGTTAGCAGCTTCTTTAATGCAAATAGCAAATCAAATGCAGCTTTCTTTAAAAAACAAAAATTAACAAACAGTAAACTAGGTGCAGGCACAAGTATAGGAATACCGTACAGTAAATGTATATTATTCTTTTCAACAGGAAAAGTCGATCAGAAAGTGTTGGCATCAACCGTTCTGAAAGAGCGAGTACATGGCTCTTCTGTCATCCATAAAGACTATTCTCCCTGCATGAGAGTCACCAGGTCAATGAAGGCGAAGAATATACGCTCCAAAAAATTGAATCTCTAAGTGTTCACCACCATTCAATTTTAGTGTGAATGACAATTTTTTGCAGTTAGACTTTTTGTATAAAGGATATTTTTATCAAATGGTACTGTGTGTGGCATCTCCAAAAAAAGGATTAGTCAGTCTCTAGTCTTGCTATGAGTGACTGGCTAAACCTGTACAGTAGTTAGAAAATATTAAGTTGATATCTATTATGTACAGTGAAAATTCCTGTTCTCAACTATACTTAAAGCTTAGGTCAGATTGAAAACTATTACAGGAATGGAGGAGATAGTGTAATGAATATTTTTTTCCCATCATTAGTTAAACTAAGTGCATATTGACAGAAGTGTGTTTACTTTCTCATCAACTTGATTCATCATATATCTCATTGTTATAATTTTTATTACATATTGGAGTCACTCCTGTCTTTGATGTCCATTAGTAGTATTTACTTCAGATATCAGATATATTTTAAACTTTTTATTCTTCACATTCTGTATGTCTCACTGAAAAAAATCCTAGAAACAGCTTTTATCATAAATGTAATTGGCTATGGGCTTTACAACATAAGAAAAACACACACATATCATTGGGCTTATGCCTGTGGGGCCCCTGAGCCTCACACTATTTAATTTTAATAACACACCCCCACACAAATTTTTATTTTGGGGACTGATGCTTCACTTACCAACCTAAAACATAAGTAAAACACCCTAAAAATCACATATTTATTGCCCTATAATGTGGGATTTTTTTTTTTACCCTAAACTTCTTGAGTAAACAGAAGCATGGCCAAGCTTTTATACATGACCCTCCCCTCTTTCTAAGGTTAATAGCTAGATAGAATGACAGAAAGATTAATTAGCCAGTGACACAATATACATTTTTTTTTTTTTTTTTTTTTTTTTTTTTTTTTTTTTTTTTTTTTTTTTAATTGGTGCCCTGAAAACGTAGGGTCCATATTCTGCCGCATACACTAAACTTCATTTGCAGATGCAAATTTTATCATATACACTACAGTTTTCATGTAAAGTACTGTTAAATACTGTCATAACCATGTTTGCTGTAAAGCCCATGAAAATTGAATTAAACTATATTTAAAAATGTACAAAGTTTATATATTACCAAAGTAATACAGTTTTGTTCTACTCTTCTCAGATATTTAGAAACTGGTATACCCTATAAATGGGTGGTTTGTTTGGAAGCCCACCTGGTTTTTTTTATTTTTTATTATGTATGTATGTTTTTCCTTATGTGTAGTGCTGTAATTTTTTTTTTTTTTTTTTACGTACCCATAGGTCTTTTTTACACATCTTCAAGGTACAGTTGTGGACTTTTCCGACTGGTGCACTCCAACCTCTCCATGAGTTGTGAACCCTGAGAGTATCAACTCATGAATCTGAAGCATATCAAAGAAGTTGGCAAACTACTTTTATTATAAATAACATTAGAATGTGAATGACAATGATTACACTGGTCAACAAAGTTTTTGTTGCATTGCTATAAACACTTGATTCTACCTAATTTGGGTGTGCTGATCTCATATCTGAAGTTAGTTTCTTTCTGTAAGCTCTAGTTTTTTTGCAATCAAGGTATTTTGAAATTTCAAAATTTCGTCTTCGTCTTATTGACCTCGTCGTCTATCTTGAAAAATATGTCATTAAACTGTCATTAAATTAGCTGGGTAATAAACAATAAAATATTACATATTCTAAATTTATTCAACAACACAATTTGAAACATGTTCCATCTAAAACAAAGGTTGAAATTTGTATAAAACTCATTGTTAGGTAAGAAATTTGTTACTATGAGGAGACAAAGCCCAATCACATTTTAGCCAGGTAGGAATTTGCGCTTGAAGCTCTTGCGTTTGTGAAATGTCTCAGGGCACTCTCGTTTAATGCTCCAGCAGTAGTCTGCCATCATATGTTTGTCCCATCTCCCTTGGTAGCGGTCTTCCATGGTCTTGAGATCCTGATGAAACCGCTCGCCTTGCTCGTCACTTACTGCCCCTAGGTTCTCAGGGAATCTATCAAGATGACTATATAGGAAATGGAGATTGACACTCATATTGCATCCAAGGTCATGAAAGGCTGACAACATGGTTGCTACAAGGGTTTCATAGTTGTCAGCCTTTTTATTGCCAAGAAAGTTTTCCATTACCGCCACAAATGAAAGCCATGCACCCCTTTCCTTGTCGTCCATCTTTCTGACAAAGTCTTGATCACGTACAAGTGCACGAATTTGTGGTCCATCAAACACACCTGCCTTTATCTTCTCAAATGACAAAGCAGGGTGAGCAGAGACTATGTGTTGGAAGCATTCACCATCAGTATTTAATGCTCTGACAAACTGTTTCATCAGGCCCAGCTTGATATGGAGAGGAGGAAATATGATCTTTTCTCGACTGACGATTGGATCATTGACAATGTTTGGCATACCAGCTTCCAGAGTCTCACGTAAGGGCCACTCCTTCAGGTTCCAATGCCTGTCTCTAGCTCGGCTGTCCCACATGCAAAGAAAGCAGGGATACTTTGTAAATCCTCTTTGTTGGCCAAGAAGGAAGTTCACCATTTTGAGGTCAACACAAATTGTCCAGTTGTGCTCATGGTATTTTAGCAGGTGAATCACAGTTTTAATGTCATTATACTCCTCTCGTAAGCACACAGAATGACCCACTGGAACAGCTGCATAGACATTACCATTATGTAGTAGCACACACTTCAGGCTACGCTTACAACTATCTAGAAATAATCGCCAGTCATTTGGACTATATAATGGAATCCCTAATTCCTGGAGAAGACCCGGGATATTATGACAGTAAACAAACTTATTCTCCTCTGTAAAGAATGGCACAAAATCCTGTTCCCGCTTTCTGAAGTCTGAAACTTTTGTGGTCTGGTTCAGTAGAGCCTTTTCTTGCAACCTAGAAGCTAGAACTTCTGCTGCATTTTTGGAGAGACCCAAATCACGCACAAGGTCATTCAGCTCTGGCTGACTAAACTTCTGAGGGGTTGATGACTCTGGTGTACCATCAGAAGAATCGTCGGAATCTGCAAGTATTTCTTGAGTTTCATGTTCACTCTCTTGGTCTTTGTCGCTTCCCTCCTCTTCAGCTGGAGACAACCCATTAAAAACTGGAACTGGTAGCTCATCAGAGTGCAAAGTAGGTCGAATTGCTGAAGGGATACTAGGATACGATATTTTATGTCTGTTTTTCTTGCCAACACCCTTCGTATTGATCAGACAAAAATAGCAGTCAGTTGTGTGGTCCTTCGGTTCTCGCCAGGTCATGGGAATTCCGAACGGTAAGCCCTTACGTTTTCCTTTTGTCCAGTCACGCAGCATTTCTTCGCAGTTATGACACACAGCATGTGGAGCCCATTTTTTGTCTTGGTTGCCAAGAGTAAGTCCGAAGTACGTTTTATAGCCGCGCCTCACAAACGATGTTATATTGCGCCTCTGACGAATAAGCGTGAAGTATCCACAAATATAACAGAAGGCATCAGGTTTGTTCACACATTGATTTCTCTTTGTAGCCATGACCAAATCTGAAAGAAAAAACAGACAAAATTATATCTCCCTATTGATACCATAATCGTGTAATTAATTAATTTGACCGCAAACGGCTAGAATGTAAAACCTCAAAATGCATGAAAACTGGAGCATGCAGAACAAAACTGGTTTCAAATATGAAATCAGCAGATCAAAAATGGTAAGAAACAGTAAAGAAATCTCATGCAACTGGGAATTATAAAAAATTTGTTGTCCTGTGAATTATTCAGTCGGCAGCAGTTCCACATGCTCCAAGCAATTTTTGTTTGCTTATTGTTTTAATACAGTCAAGCTAGCAGACTAACTGATGTATTATGGTTTTTATTTGCTTTGTCATTTTACACATCAGTTACAAATAACAGCCCCAGTAATGGGTCCCTACTTAAGCATGGAATGCAACTGAATTATTGTCAGTTTTTTGGTAAAATATTGTCGTTTGCCATTTATTCATTGAGTGGTTTACTCTTGCTTTCATTCATAGGTTGATAGTACTGTAGTCGTAGCCTTATTATAGTAGTGTGCAGGTTAAGGCTTAGGAAGGCACCATACAGATGTGATTTATTATTATTCAACATAACACCCATGAATTTGACTACACACACACACACGTACGTATATACATATATACTGTACACACACACACATACCTGTATGTTTATTAATATTCCTTGTAATTTCTAATGAAAAAAAATCATTTGTTTCAGTGCATATTCAGTACAGTACAGTAGTATGTATAAGTATGGTGTGAAATGCAATTTCAATCCATATGACTTATTTACAAAAATATATAAACTGTACCCGTGATAAGTTGTGTACAGATATTCCATTATTTCCTCCACTTATTGTACTTCATTATTGGTCATTGACATTCTCATAGTAATTTTCTATTTCCAGTATGAAGGACAAATATATTCTCAAAAACAAGGCAATAATTTATTCATAGGTTTATAGTCACTCGTGGAATCCCTAGTCCTAAAATAAATAACGTGTCCAACCACCTTCTCTCTCAACAGCAGCCTTAAGCCTGCCAGACATTGAGGTTACATGATTCATGATGAGTTGAGGCTTGTTCTGAAACACCTCCCATTCTGCTGTCATGTGGACAAATAATTCTTCTGATCTTTTCTCCCTGGTTCCCTAGCTGTCTTCTTATGTGTTCATGATGTTGACCCACAAATTTTCAGTGGCCCTTTTTTAGACCAATCCAGCAGCTGCAAGTTGTTTTGGCCAGTAAACCATTGCTAGACCACTCTGGCTGTGTGGATCACTGATCATGAACAAACAGTGGGGCCAGGGGAGAAAAGACAGTTTTTTCCCCAAAGGGAGGGAAAAAAACTGTTGTGCAAAATATCTAAATACTTTTTTGCAGTGAATCTGCCATCAATTTGGGTCATGTCCCTTTCACCAGGGATAGAGACATCCATCCCCAAACATTGCAGGTGATGTGCCTGCTCTGTGACTCCTCATATATGTTTACATATATACTGTATGCATCTGATTTACACGTCGATACTCTTGGGGCTCACACCTCACAGAGAAGGTGAATTGACAATGCTGAGTGTATCAGTTGAAAAAGTTCCTAACTGCACAATAATTTAACTTTACCTGTTAGTGACAGGTGAACTAATCCACTTTAACCTAACTCAGCCTAACCTAATATAAACTTATCCACCTTAACATTTCATCATCATCGTTTTACAGCTATTTTCCACACTTACGTGCGTTAGCCGCTATTACCTGATGGCAGTTCTCCATGCTGCATGATCTCTTGCAGTCTCTCTTGTCAAGTTCCCAACTCCAATGTTATATTCTAATCTTATGTGTGAAAAGACTCACAATTTGTGGATGAAACCAGATTTTTTTCATTTCTACTTTAATAACTAGTATACTGTACTGTATTGTATTAATGTTAGTTTTGTATTGACATTATTGTTAATCTCATGTTCAGATTAAGTCAATCGAAATTGAAATGTACTATTTAGTGCTGTGTCTAATGAATCAATTATCAGGTGGAGAAAATTGCAATAATGTAAAAGGATATTCTCTCATGAATTCTGCACAAAGAGTTTACTGTACAGTTAATGTGCTTGTACCATAGGGTTTCTTGTTCCATGTATAATATTGTATGCTTTATTTTAAGTACAGTACTTTACTTCTTATGATAAATATTTTATATCAAATCTCTCTCTTTCACCTTAAGGATTTATCTCAGAAACTTTAATAATGAATTGTTTGTGAGATTCATGGGCAACTTTCATTAATTATATATATCAGTGCTGCTGTAATGAAAAAATTTGATGAGTTTATATACAGGTATTCCATTTAAAGCTCTTCATCTGTATTCTGTACATACTAAATATGGAACAAATAAAAATTTTAGCAATACATATTTAAGCATCAATTTTCAAGAAGACTAATTTTAGTATTAAATATCAGTATTTTATAATTATAAAAATTCTTTGGGCTTGCAAATGAAGCCAATGTCTATTCCAGTGATCCCCTGCTAAACTTCACAGTGACTTCCTGTTAAACTTCAATGACCCCCTCCCCTGCTAAACTTCAATGAACCCCTCCCTTGCTAAACTTCACAGTGACCCCCGTGCTATATTTCACGTTGCCCCTCTGCTAAACCTTATACAGTAGTATGAAAATAACTCAAAATTTTATTAAACTTGAAAAAAAAAAAACTTTTGGAAAATAGGGGGTTAGGTTTATACAACCCATCCCCTGCCCCTACACTCCTGCACACACACACATACTGTAGGAATATACTGTATTATCATTTGTACAAGAATAACTGCTTTTTAAATTGGAAAAAATCACATTTAATAGAAAATCAACTAAGTTACATAAAATCATGTATGTTACAACTTTATGATATCACTGTAGTCAGACATTGGTGTCCCAGGTTTTGGCAAGGGGGGGGGGTCAATGTTTCCACTTTGGCCTGCTGAGGTAATCAGCTAAAGGGAAATGTCATCCTGCAAAACAAAGGAGATGTTGGGTGATTTTGCAATACCTATACACTTGCAACACAGTATGGTAATGATGGAAGGAGAGATGCAAACAATTGATGCTCACCGTGGTCTTTTCAGGCATGCAGGTGTATGCAAATTTACTTTTTTGACATGGGGCCTAATAATGTATTTGAAAGGCACTTGTCATCTATTGATATAAGGGTATGAAATTATCATCACAAAGATCTGCAAAATGTAAATGTGAAATTGCATAATTGAAGGTACCACTAGAAACTGATAGCTAATAATAGGGGTATGAATTTTTATTTAGTCCTACATATCAGTCCTAGTCCTAATCTACACAAATATCATATACTGTACAGTATCTTTGAAGATCTTTACAAATAAAGGTGTTTTTTTTTTTTAATTGATCTTTTCCCTCCCTTAGGAACACCTTAAATTATCTAAAGATAACTGGGAAGAGCACCATAAGTTAAAAAATTGGTTTCTATTAAGGAATGACAAGACTTCATAATGGGCCACACTAAGTTTTTAGCAATGATTACTGTGGTGTGTGCATTTTGTAGAGTATTGTATTGTGATTCCTGTACCATATGTGGTGAAAATTCTGCTCCATTTATTTTGAAATTATCATTTTTTTTTGCGGGTTTTACACAATCTCTGGTTTGCCAGCCACACTGGCAACATATGGAAAGCCAGCCTGAGGCTATCACCTGGTTACACATTGCATGGTGCTGTGTTTTTAAATGCCAGGCAATTTGTGAGGTCACGCTTGCTGAGGGTACTAACTACTATGGCTAAGAATTTCTTCTGTCAAATGTACAAATAAGGTACATTATTGTCTATTTTATAAACATTATTTTGTTTTATACTGTCACCCATGTTATTATGTTTTAATTTATTTTTTATCTTCATCTCTGTTTTACAGAAATTATCACATTTGCAGGGTGTATTAGCCTCTGTCACATTAATATTATATAAATATGGGCTAAGGACATATATTCATTATATACATTCTATCACCCAGACTATTGAGCATACAGTTTTATAAGCATTTGTTCTGTCACACCTAGGGTGGACAGCCCATAAACATTTGTTCTTTCACACCTTCTCGGGTGTACAGCCCATAAATCTACAGACTCAACCTTCAGTGTGTTGGTCGGCTGTTTAGATTATGTCTGTTGAAAGGTGGGTTATTCTCCAGGCACCAGACTCGAGAGTACAGCCCAGTTCCCGCAGTTCACAGCCCGGCATGGTAACTTAAAGTCGTGTCAAGAGACCAGCTCTCCAGGCTGTGCCTCTCTCTAATTATATCAGTTAATTACAAGCTAATAGCTAATGCTCATTAGTCTGTCAATACCAAATAATTGTGCAGACATGACTACCCAATATAACTAGAAAATCACCAGGTGCACGTGTTTACATTAAGCCAAGGGACAACGAGTGAAGAGAACAGTACCTGTGTGTCTTGTTTAACTTACAAGCTGAGATTATTACAAGTACAACCTGGGACAGCTGTGACGATTTCACTCGTTCCTTGGTTTAATGTAAACACACGTGGTGTTACAAGGCAGCAGGGAGAATCACAAATTTTCTCCTTGTGCTCACTATTCATGGAAAGCATTATGTGAGGCAGTCACAATGTCCATGGATACTTGTCTCCTGTTAATCCTTCTTATCTGATGACTGCAATTTTGAATTTCACAACATCATTAGAATTTTAAGCCATGTTCTTTAACTGGGAATCTTGAGAATGTCCATTAAAAAAAGGTGATATCACCATAGCACAAATTAATTGGTTTGCAAATTCTCTTCCATGGTTTGAGTAAAATATTTTTGGGGAACCAAAGTAGGCCAGCACATGTTCCTCCAGTAGATGAGATACTTCTTCAGCTGAGTTGTGCAGGAGTGGAACAGGACATGGAATCTTGAAAAATTATCCATAAAATGGCCAATACAATGGATGTCTCCATCTCATGAATGGGACATGTCAGTCAGATCAATCTGGACCCTCTCCATAAAGCATTCGTTTACCAACGACTGTACAATAGTTCTACTTATCTGGGACTGGGTTACTTGGCACAAGGGGCGATGCTTAGAGAACTCCTGCATGAAACTGCGTGTCACACCAAAATACTGATGCTGGACCTGAAAAATTGAAAGTAAAATTGTATAATGCAGTATGGTATTGTATATGTAGCATTACAATGGTGATACTGCCGTGATGGTTATGTTTCATCCATATTTAATATTACTCATTTGATGTACAGTGCTTGTACTTATCACAAAAAATTTCTCAACATTATACTTGTAGTGATGGATCTGAAAAGTTCAACTTGCTTAATAATTTTGCAGTTTAAATTTTGTACTGAAATATGGTTTGCAAATTGTATCATGATTCACCTCTGATGCTTGTTAAGTGGTTTACCCATGAAGTGTCATAGGAAATATTGTCTCCGGTTGATGTGCCATTTTGGAGTGTTGTGTAACATTGTATTGTGCCATTGTTCAATTCAGGCTTGAGTAATACAGGGGTGTGGTTGTGTTAAGTGGTTCTTATTTTTCTTTGGTTGAATGATATTTAGTTTTGGGACAAAATGGTTGAGTCACTGGAAAGGGAAGGTACCCTAGATAGTGAATCATTGGAAGTTCGGTTTGAGAGGGCTCTTGCAATTATAAGCAAGCAACAGGCACAACAAGAAAAATTGCAGAAGTATAAGGGTAAAGTAGATCAAGTATCCATCACCGACAATAAGGTTATTCCACATCTGTAATTAACACGTATTAACGTGGGTTAATACACAAAAAAAACATTTATACAGTAATATCTGCCCATTAAAATTCACCTGACAATCAATGTTATTCACCACATGTAAGTATCACCCTTAAGTCAGGTAGTCCACACTTAAAATTATTTGTGTATTCAATGTACTACTCACAAGCTTCACTTCCACGAAATTTGATTAACAATTGAAAAACAATCCCACTGCTGCCACCAATTTATACTACCCTTTATTGCAGTCACTTAATACTTGGATTTCTTAACTTACTTCTTAGGTTCACTGCCACAAGACTGCAGGACAGTATACGTAGTGTTCTTTAGGTAGCTAGCAAAGCAGTCCAGGCACTGTGAGTGTGTGTTTTTCATTAATCAAGTTGAGAGTGGAAGAAAGGGTGAAACACCAACCAGTATCCTTAACTAATTTATTTTAGGCATGAACAAATTTGCATTCAGTCACAATACAAAAATAGTTGACCTTCCCCAAGCAATTATTAAGGTCACTGCAATGCACAAAAATACCCACCTTTCTCCAAGCAATTAATTAAGGTCTTCTCTCCAAACAAAATAATTTACCTCCTTACCTAGGTCAGTCCTTCTCCAATATCACCAAAATACTCGGTATCACCTGAATAAGGAACACTCAATAATACACACAATACATACTGGTACTGTAGCTCATTCTTATCGTCAATGTAGACAACAGGTACCCGTCTCACACTACTCTTGTTAGGTAGATGAGATCCTTCCCAGGCATTCATACGAGTACTTCAGAGCATTTAAGAGATGCCATGATGGAACATCTACTGCAAAACAGCCTTGTAAATGATTGCAGACACGGTTTTATGTCGGGACGCTCCTGCTTAACACAATTACTCAAGGTACTGGATGGTTGAACCCAAAATCTGGAACAGGGTGGCAATATCAACAATATACATACAGTATACCTAGATTTTGCCAAGGCTTTCGACAGCTCACCCCATGAAAGGCTGAAAATTAAACTGAAGGATACAGGATTCGGGGAGTGTCCAAGCGTGGATTGGAGACTTTCTCTACGATTGCAAGCAGTGTGTGGTGATCAATGGCATGAAATCATCATGTGTACCCATGACAAGCAGTGTACCACAGGGCAGTGCATTGGGCCCACTGTTGTTTGCTTCATTAATGACATGCCAGAAGCTGTACACTCCTCCATACAAATGTTTGTGGATGATGTCAAGTTATTTAGGGAAATTAAGAACCAAGCAGACTGTGAAGAGCTGCAGAAGGATCTCTGTGAGCTTCAAGAATGGTTGAAGAAATGGCTGCTAAGTTTCAATGTCACGAAGTATAAGGGGATGCACCTGGACCGTACCAATTTTAAGGAGGCGTATCATATCCAAAAGGGACGAAGAAACCGCATTAATTGACACTGAATGCGAAAAGGACCTGGGTCTGTATGTTGACAATGAACTTAAGTTCTCGGGCCATTGTGAGAAGAAGGTGAACCAAGCAACTAAAATATAAGGTCTTATAACCGTCCCTTGTAACGATCTTCAAGAGTGAGATGCTTCCCTGCCTGGATTATTGTCATCCCGGCTGGTCCCCGAGATATGCTAGGGACTGTCAGTTGATTGAAAATGTTCAAAGGAAGCCCATCAGACTGGTGCTGGCACTTCAGTACCTCAGCTACCCAGAGAGAATAGAGCAACTGCAATTGCCTAGCTTATAGTACCGATGGGCAAGGGGGGGGGGTGCTAATTGAGGTGTATAAACATCTCAAAGGGCACTACTCAGTCGAGTGTTCTTACCTGGAGCTGGTGGACACTCGCCCCACGAGTCACAGTTCAAGGTTGAAGAAGCCGCAAGTCCAGAAAACTGTGAGGGCAAAATTTTCGGAGTGAGAGTTGTGAACTCTTGGAACAACCTGCCAGAGTGTGTTGTAGCAGCACAGAGTGTGAGCTGTTTCAAGACCAGACTTGACCAACACTGGAGCAGGTTCAGATACATTCAGGAGCCAGTGCATGCCCAGTACTTGCCAACAGTTCAACTTTGCATAACGGTAAAACTTCTTTGGGTTTGACTTGACCTTGCTTGCAATCAGCCTCTGGAACTCCTTTTCAGCCCTTCTACTCTCTGACTTCGGTTGGTTCCTGGCTCTAGCATACATCTTTCTGTCCTCTTTACTTTAATCTTCTTCACCACTGATCGGCTCGTTAGCCGCTTGGGCGATCGGTCACGTCTCTGATTGCTTTTCCTCTTCTTTTATTCTTTTCACCAAAAGGTCGGATCGTTAGTCGCTTGGGCGATCGGTCACGTGTCTGTTAGGCACTGTTGGCAAGTACTGGGCATGCACCGTCTCCTGAATGTACCGGAACTCACTTCAGTGTTGGTCAAGTCTTGTCTTGAAAGAGCTCATACTCGGTGCTGTCACAACACTTTCTGGTAGATTGTTCTAAGACTTTACAACTCTCACTACGAAAAAGTTTGCCCTCACATTTTTCTGGACTTGCAGCTTCTTCAATCTTGAGCTGTGACCCCTTGTGGTGCGAGCGTCCACCAGCTCCAAGTAAGGACACTCGACTGATTAGTGCCCCTTGAGTTGCTTATACACCTCAATTAGGTCACCCCTTGCCCGTCTGTAGTATAAGCAAGGCAAGTTCAGGCGCTCCAATCTTTCAGGGTAGCTAAGGTGCCGAAGGGCAGGCACCAGTCTGGTGGCCCTCCTTTGAACATTTTCAACCAACTGACAGTTCCTAGCATATCTCGGGGGTTATAGTACTCCAGATGGAGAAGCAATTCACTCTTGAAGATCGTTATGAGGGACGGACCGTCTAGATCAGTGGTGTCAAACTCAAAACCTTTCGAGGGCCAATTCTTATTTTAGTTACCCTCTTCAGGGCCAACACAAGTGCTATATCACATATTTGCAGGATTGAAGTTTACACCCTTCACACATTGCCTTACCTGGCTTACCAGGAGTACCTCATTTGGGTTTGTCTGATCTCAAGTACAGTATGTAAAATTAATTTTCATAATTTCATGGGATGGTAAATTTTACAGTCATCCCGTGGGCCACACCTGACCATCCCAAGGGCCACATTTGGCCCGCCGGCCATGAGTTTGACACCCCTGGTCTAGATATCTGAACGACCTTCTTATAAGACCCAATAATTTATTTGCCTGATTTACCTTCTTCTCACAATGGCCCGAGAACTTCAGTTCATTGACAACATACACACCTAGGTCCTTCTCACATTCAGTCTCAAATAGTGCAGTTTCTTCATCCCGTTGGGACATATGATACGCCTCCTTACCGTTGGTATGCCCCAGGTGCATCCTCTTACACTTCATGACATTGAATCTCAGCAGCCATTTCTTCGGCCATTCTTGGAGGCCACAGAGGTCCTTCTGTAGCTCTTCACAGTCCTCTTGGTTCTTAATTTCCTGAAATAACTTGGCGTCATCGGCAAACATTCGTATGGAGGAGTGTACAACATCAGGCATGTCATTTATGGAACAAACAACAGCGGGCCCAATACACTGCCCTATGGTACCCCATTTGTGACAGGTACGGATGATAATTTCGTGCCAGTAATCACCACACACTGCTTGCGGTCATGTAGAAAGTCTTCTATCCACGTTAGGACATTTCCCCGAATTCCGTACCCTTCCAGTTTGATTTTCAGCCTTTCGTGGGGTACACTGTCGAAAGCCTTGGCAAAATATTGGTAAATATTGTCGATATTACCACCCCGTTCCAGAATGTGGGTCCAAATATCCAATTGTGTTAAGCAGGAGCGCCCCGGTATGAAACAGTGTTGGCAATCCTTTACAAGGTTGTTTCATAGTAGATGTTCCATCGCAGGATCTCTGATAATACTCTCAAGTACTTTACATATTATGCTGGTCAGGCTCACCGGTCGATAGTTGTTCGTGGAGTGACGATCGCCCTTCTTGAAGATAGGACTCACATAAGCCACTTTCCATTCGCTGGGGACCTTTCGTTCATTCAGGCATTTGCAAAGCAGGTTCTTAGGGGCTCGGCAAGCTCGCTGCTCAACTCTCTTAGCACTCTAGGATGCACCATGCCAGGGTCGAGATTCTTATGGACATTTAGCTTTGACAGTTTATTTCTAATACTGTACCCTCTTCTGTGAACACAATGTGGGTCAGTGCTGTGTCGAACCGTCTGTCCTCAAACGCAGGAAGGTTAATCGCATCCTCTCTTGTGAACACCAAGGAAAAGAAGCTTTTCAGTGCCTCAACTTTATCCTGGTCAGAATCTGCGTAACTACCATCTTCAAGCCTCAGGTCTGATACTCCTACTCGCGTTTTTAATTTCGACTTTTCATAGCGGTAAAACGCCTTTGGGTTTGACTTGACCTCGCTTGCAACCAGCCTCTGGAACTCCTTTTCAGTCCTTCTACATTCTATCTTTGCTTGGTTTCTGGCTCTTGCATACATCCTCCTGTCCTGCTCATCATTTGACCCAACCCACGTCTTGAATTTCTGAGTTTTCTTCTTAACTTTGTCGACAACCGCATGGTTCATGTGTAGGGATCCTCTCGTATTCCTAGAGGCACTGGGTTTGGTCTTGGGTATGTGTTTATCGATCAAATGGGTCACTTTACTAGTTATGATATTCAGCGTAGTGTCTGCGTTCTTGTGCCTTAATGAGTCAGGCCAGTGGATACCCCTCATCTCTTTCCTCATCCCGTTGCAATTTCCCCTGTAGTATTTGCACCTTGGCCTGGCCTTATCTTGAACTAGGTAACAGTTAGATCTGAATGACAACACCATATGGTGACTGGTGCCAACTGGGGCAAGGTGTTCCATTGTTTGCTCCTCTCTGTATTGTGTCGGGTCTCTAACATGTTGGAACAGAAAATTATCCCTCAGAGTTTCTACAAAAAGAGAAGCAGGGCTATTCAGGTCATTTGGGGTGAATTCGTTTCTCCAGTCGATGTCGCCATAGTTAATGTCCCCCATGATAAGGAGGCGGCTCGGGTTGAGCATTGCCGCGTTGTATATTAAGGCTCTTAAGTTCCTTTGATTTAGTGGGCCACAGTTTGGGGATCTGTTCATACACTCGACAATAAGTAAGTCCCCTCCCTTTAATTTAATTTTACACCACTTGGGCTCTTCAAAAACATCCTCTCCCTGTACCCTCGCCTGGCTGGCTCTAAGATCTTGCCTAGCACAGATAACCACACCCCTCTTGCAAGTTTCTTGAGAAAGGTTCATAAATGAGTCATATCCAGCAATACTGAACTCACATTCCTCTGGGTCGATTGTCCTGTTCTTGTGCAACAGTTCGACAACTCCCACAATATCCGGTTGGTGTACCCTCGGTAGTGTTACAAACTTCTCTCTTTTATCATGGAACGTGTCAGTATTAGTGTACATGACTTTCAAGCCCGAATTTGTTCTCGGCTGGGGGGGGGGGGGGGGGGGGGTAAAGCGGGTGGAGGGTGCGCTGCTGTCCCCTGGCCCTGTGTCGGCACATTTGCTTCCATCACTCTCTCCCTGAATACAACTCATGTACACCCGTCCCCGCTCCTCCTCGACTCCTCCCTTTTCTGCTTTAAGCCCTGCAGGAGCTTCTTGTGCTGTTCCCTCTGCATTAACGTGCGATCTGGGTGAATGAATACACTCCGAAATGCTTCGCTGCTTGCTAAGTTTTTTGCCTGCCGAATAACCTCCCATTTCTCCTCCTCACTCACTAGTGTGATCCTGAGGGGGCGAGGTTTGTCCCCCTGCTTTTGTCCCAGCCTCCTCACATCCTGAGGGGTTGATGGCATCTTCAGAACCTCTGTACAAATGTACTTAAGCTGCATCTTATTATGTGTTATCTTAGTCTTGGTTCCCTCCGCCTGGCTCTCAGGGACTCCACACCTTGAATTTCTGGGTTTTCTTCTTAACTTTGTCGACCGCCGCATGGTTCATGTGTAGGGGTCTCCTTGTATTCCTAGAGGCACTGGGTTTGGTCTTGGGTATATGTTTATCGATCAAATGATTCACTTTACTAGCTATGATATTCAGCAGTGTCTGCGTTCTTATGCCTGAGTCAATAAGGCATAGTGAGTCAGGCCAGTGGATACTGTAGTGGATTTCTCCCCTACAAACGCTGTTTGTCGCTGCGTAGCCGACCCCACGAATTCCACAGTGTGTGCCTCGTGGTCTAGGTCAACCAGCGCCACCATACATCATGGAGCGGGGGTCAACTACAAAGCCACGCCTACCCCCTGCTATTTAAGACATTGACCTCGTGGTGACCTGTCTCTTTCTACCTACACCAACCAGCCAGCAACACCTCCTCCTGCTCCGCCTGCCTGGTGGTCCTCGCTCCCGCCGGCTAGCATGGCGACCCACAAGCTGGTCCTCCTCTGAGCACCCTCACCAACCAGCTCTCTTTACATCACGCTTGTAACCAAGCTGCCTTCTCAGCACCAAGCTGCATTGTACATCCAACACAACATGTATACAGAGAGCACATTGTGAGTTTCCTTTCTCCAACCCATTCTGAGTGAACACAAACATCCCATACCCCACAAATGGTGACCCCCGGAGATTCGCACTCACACAGGATGGAGGAGAAACTGATCACGCTCCCAGTCTTCAAGCAACATGGATGACTGGCTTATCCACACAGAAGCAGCTCTCATCGGCTCTACAACTACTGTCTCTACACCGCAGGTTAGACTCCCTAGAGCAGCACTGCTTCTCTAAGCAGACACCAGCTCCTCTTCCTGCCCCAAGCACCACGTCCTACCGACCCCAGCCCACCCGTCCTGCCTCAGACGCCGCCCCCGGCCCAGCAGTAACCCCTGCCGCCCCTGATGCGGCCCCTGCTCCTGACGCGGACCAACACACCCGTCCTGCCTCAGACGCCGACCCCGGCCCAGCAGTACCCCCTGCCGCTTCTCCTGACGCGGCCCCTGTTCCTGAGTGCGGACCCACACACCCCTCTTTTCTCCCTGCTAATGTTCTGCACCCTGCTGCTGTCGTGGACCCAGCTGCTGTCACGAGCCCTCATCCGCTTCTGCTGACGCAGCCCCTGCTCCTGACCCAGGCCCACACACCCCAGCAGGCGCATCTGACGACTCTGTACCTGCCGTGAGGGAAGCACAACATTCATCGCCTCCACACACCCTTTTTCTCCCTCTCTTCTCCCACAGATTGTGTGTATCTAGACAGTTGTATCCAGCCACCGGCTCATCCACGCCATCGCCGTTGTCTCACATGAAGCATGCACCGCCCGTTCTGCCTCACATGTGCTATGCAACCCTGCAGACAACAAGTCTCCTACACCGCCTGGAGGAAAGGGGGAGTATTGTAGTGGATTTCTTCCCTACAAACGCTGTTTGTTGCTGCGTAGCCGACCCCACGAATTCCACAGTGTGTGCCTCGTGGTCTAGGTTAACCAGCGCCGCCTTACATCACGGAGCGGGAGTCAACTACGAAGCCATGCCTACCCCCTGCTATTTAAGACCTGACCTCGTAGTGACCTGTCTCTTTCCACCTCCACCAACCAGCCAGCAACACCTCCTCCTGCTCCGCCTGCCTGGTGGTCCTCGCTCCCTCCGGCGAGCATGGCGACCCACAAGCTGGGCCTCCTCTGAGCACCCTCACCAACCAGCTCTCTCTACATCACGCTTGTAACCATGCTGTCTTCCCAGCACCAAGCTGCATTGTACATCCAATACAACATGTATACACAGAGCACATTGTGAGTTTCCTTTCTCCAACCCATTCTGAGTGAACACAAACATCCTGTAGTGGAATTCTCCCCTACAGACGCTGTTTGTCGCTGCCTAGCCGACCCCACCTATTCCCCAGTGTATGCCTCGTGGTCTAGGTCAACCAGCGCCGCCATACACCACGGAGCGGGGGTCAACTGCTAAGCCACGCCTACCCCCGCTATTTAAGACCTGACCTCGTGGTGATCTGCCTCTCTCGCTCTCTCTCTACCAACAGCCACAGCCAGCAACACCTCCTCTACCGCCGCTGCCCGGCGGGCCTCGCTCCTCCGCCTGCCTGGCGGTCCTCTCTTCCGCTGGCGAGCATGGCGACCCACAAGCTGTCCTCCTGTGAGCATCCTCACCAACCAGCTCTCTCTACATCACGCTTGTAACCACGCTGCCTTCCCAGCACCAAGCTGCATTGTACATTCAATACAACATGTATATAGAGAGCACATTGTGAGTTTCCTTTCTCCATTCCATCCTGAGTGTGAACCAAACAATCTCATACCCCACAAATGGTGACCCCCGGAGATTCGCACTCACACAGGATGGAGGAGAAACTGATCACGCTCCCAGTCTTCAAGCAACATGGAAGACTGGCTTATCCACACAGAAGCAGCTCTCATCGGCTCTACAACTACTGTCTCTACACCGCAGGTTGGACACCCTAGAGCAGCTCTGCTACTCTAAGCAGACACCAGCTCCTCTTCCTGCCCCAAGCACCACGTCCTACCGACCCCAGCACACCCGTCCTGCCTCAGACGCCGACCCCGGCCCAGCAGTAACCCCTGCCGCCCCTGATGCAGCCTCTGTTCCTGAGTGCGGACCCACACACCCCTCTTTTCTTCCTCAGGTACTCCCTGCTAATGTCCTGCACCCTGCTGCTGTCGTGGACCCAGCTGCTGTCACGAGCCCTCATCCGCTGCTGCTGACACAGCCCCTGCTCCTGACCCAGGCCCACACACCCCAGCAGGCGCATCTGGCGACTCTGTACCTGCCGTGAGGGAAGCACAACATTCATCGCCTCCACACACACTTATTCTCCCTCTCTACTCCCACAGATATTGTGTATCTAGACAGTTGTCGCCAGCGACCGGCTCATCCACGCCATCGCCGTTGTCTCACATGAGGCACGCACCGCCCGTTCTGCCTCACATGTGCTATGCAACTCTGCAGACAACAAGTCTCCTACACAGCCTGGAGGGAAGGGGGAGTACTGTAGTGGAATTCTCCCCTACAAACGCTGTTTGTCGCTGCCTAGCCGACCCCACCTATTCCCCAGTGTATGCCTCGTGGTCTAGGTCAACCAGCGCCGCCATACACCACGGAGCGGGGGTCAACTGCTAAGCCACGCCTACCCCCGCTATTTAAGACCTGACCTCGTGGTGATCTGTCTCTCTCGCTCTCTCTCTACCAACAGCCACAGCCAGCAACACCTCCTCTACCGCCGCTGCCCGGCGGGCCTCGCTCCTCCGCCTGCCTGGCGGTCCTCTCTCCCGCTGGCGAGCATGGCGACCCACAAGCTGTCCTCCTGTGAGCATCCTCACCAACCAGCTCTCTCTACATCACGCTTGTAACCACGCTGCCTTCCCAGCACCAAGCTGCATTGTACATTCAATACAACATGTATATAGAGAGCACATTGTGAGTTTCCTTTCTCCATTCCATCCTGAGTGTGAACCAAACAATCTCAAACCCCACAATCCCATTCCCCACAATACCTCTCATCTCCTCCCTCATCCCTCGCAATTTTCCTTGTAATATTTTAACCTTGGCATGGTTTAGTCGTGAACTTAGTAACAGTTAAATCTGAATGACATCATTACCTGGTGGCTGGTGCCAACTGGGGCTTGATGTTTCAGTTTGGCCTCCATACCCTCCTCGTTTGTTATGATGAGGTCCAGTGGCTTGGGTATTTGCTCCCCTCTGAAATGTGTCGGGTCTTTAACATGTTGGAACAGAAAATTATCTCTTAGAGTTTCTACAAAAAGAGTAGCGAGGTTATTTAAGTCATTTGGCGTGAACTCGTTTCTCCTGTCGATGTCGCCATAGTTTAAAGTCCCCCATGATAAAGACGTGGCTTGGGTTGAGCATCGCTGCGTTTTCTATTAAGGCTCGTAAGTTCCTTTGGTTTAGTAAGCTACAATTTGGGGATCTGTAGATACACCCGACAATAAGTAAGTCTCCTCCCTTTAATTTAATTTTACACTAATTGGATTCTTCAAAAACATCCTCTCCCTGTACCCTCGCCCGGCTGGCACTAAGGTCTTGTCTAGCATAAATAACCACACCCCTCTTGCAAGTTTCTTGAGAAAGATTCGTAAATAAGTCATATCCATCCGTCAATACAGAACTCACATTCCTCTGGGTCGATTTTTCTTGTTCTTGTACAACAACCAGTTTTACAACTACTTTATCGGGTTGATGTACCTTCAGTCGTGTTTCAAACTCCTCTCTCTTATCAAGAGTAATTATATTCTAAGGATACGTTTCTTGTGTATGTAATTTGAAGTTTAATTTCTAAGATTTTGTATAATGGTTGAGAAAATGGAAACATTAAAGCAATTTCAAATCATATGAACTACAGTTTTCATAAAAAGAATATTGGTAACTTCTTTAAATTTCACATGATATACGAAAAAAATAGCTTAAAACTTCAAATTATTCACAAGAGTAGGTCATTCCCCAAAACAAGAAAATTAGTGCCCGTTAAAGATTTGCAATGTACAGTACTTATTTTAGCTAATTTTCGTATTTCAGGTAAACCAGTAACCAGTTAGTTTCACCTGACCATTATGGCGACACCTGGCACGTACCTGGAGGAGGGGAGGGGCGCACGTTTCACTCAATATTGCGCCGTAAGTAATTCATTTTCTCTCTCTCCTTGAAAATCTACTCATTGCAATAGGTTAAATAGTATATCTTTGAATAGTCGGTGTAGTTGTCCCACCGTGAAATACTATATTAACTTTGGTTGGTAGTCCGTAGAGAAAACCTGTGTAGGTATGTAAGGAGGTCGAATAACTTAGCTAGTGACTCATTTCCTTGTATGACATTCCTGCAGTTTTATTGTGGTTGTTTCGATAACGGGAGAAGGTGTTTGGTCTTTACGGATATCCAAACTAATCCCCAATTACTGTAAGTTTGAAATCAGTTGTTACTTATGCTTTGTAAGTTAAAATTATAGGTTACTAATGTATGACTTGTGTTAGGTTACGGTACAGGTAACACAATATAACTTCTTTTGTTAATAGTGCTTGTATAGGGTCATCTGTGGCAAGTGAAGTTACTATAGTGTTTTATTCATTGACTGGCTATGTACTGTGATTGTTAACTGTTGAATCTTGGGTAGTTAAGTAGATCATGAATATTATTTCAGATAATGTCTACATGTTTTAGCTTGGTTCATATATTATTTTCGTCTGTGTTGGATCTGTGTAACATGTATTTAATATAATTTTGGGGGATTTGTAATATTACACCTGTACATTGAGCTTCAGCGTGGGATCATACTCATACTAATCTTATGAACAGCATTTGATGGAGGAACAAGGAAAACACATATGTGATTTAATGAAAATAACAGTCCCACAACCACTAAAAAGTCATGTGAAACTTTCTTTTGGTCTAATGCTTGGCTTTCTGGTGTTCTTCCTTGTCACAACCTATTACAAAAATGTTTTCTCCTATATCACTTTAATTGCTCCACCAATATGTACTTGTTTGGGCCATTCTTCCAGCCATACTTTGTAGAACAGCCTTTAATTATGGGGGGACATGAATCAACCAATGCACTCACATATACAGTAGGTGTACAATGAAAGACAAAAGTCATGTCGTGAAATTTGGTGAAAACATATGCCGAAGGGCTAAGCTTAGGGTCCGACTAATTACCCAAATGTACCCAAATATAGCCGGAATGAAGTCAAATAATGGTCCTAGATGAATAAATAGGACTGCTAATCACTTCTCGAATAGTATTTGGTGTCAGAAAGTCACCAAAAATTGGTAAACTTAATTTAATCTGAGTTAATAGATCGAGTGCATGTACCTAACCTAACCTAACCTAACCTCGACTAGTATTTGGTGTCACGAAGTCACAAAAATTGGTAAACTTAATTTAATCTGAGTTAATAGATCAAGTGCATGTACCTAACCTAACCTAACCTAATCTAATCTAACCGAACCGAACCTAACCTAACCTAACCTAACCTAACCTAACACAACACAACTCAGATTAAATTAAGTTTACCAATTTTTTTTTACTTTATGACACCAAATAATAATCGAGAAGTGATTCCCAGCCCGAATTACGCTTGTACGACCATCATTTGACTTCATTGCGGTTACACTTGGGTAATTCCTCGCTCTGTCGGTACATGCACGCGATCTATTAACTCAGATGAAAGTAAGTTTTCCAATTTTTTGTGACATTCTGACACCAAATACTAGTCGAGAAGTGATTAGCAGTCCGATTTATTCATCTGGGACCATTATTTGACTTCATTCCGGCTATATTTGGGTACATTTGGGTAATTAGTCGGACCGGCTAAGCTTATGGTGTGCTCTGCCCTGTGGTAGGGGCTCTTGTAATGCTTCACGAGTTATATTTAATCTCCAGACAAAACCGCAACACATCTGTCTTTGATTGTACAGTGATACTTTTCTGGTTCTCTATTTTTTTTTTTTTTTTTGTATTAAGCGTGTTTGGCAATGCAGCATTTTACAACAGCATTTGTTAGAATGAGCGGTAATTATTTACGACGTCAAAGCTGCTGATTTTTCATAGAAAAGGGAAAAGTGCCGCAATTTCACAGTATTTTATAGTGGACACTGTCGTAGTTATGGCAAATGTGTGTGTGCATTTAAAAGTTCAAGTTAATTTAACCTAACCTAACCTAACCTAGCATAAATTAACACCTGCTGTGGGTGAACTTACAGTTACTGAGACGGGGGGGGGGGGGGGGGGAGAAGCGGCTGTGAAGTTCTCCATGTTAGCCGAATGAGCAACTTCAGAAATTAGAAAAAAATAAAGAAGAAAACTTGGTAATATTTACGAAATTACTATTTCCACTTTTATTTTTACAGGAGTACAGTATAGATGGTGCCTACACATGTTCATTATTCTCACATTTCACATTTCCTCTACTAAGGTTTATTGTGTGATGATTTAGGTTAGGTTTCCGTTTTTCTCTGATTTTATCCTGCTTTTTGTAAATAGGGCAAATATTCGTTTAATGGCTGTGGCTCCGTTTTGTTATGAGCATAAACTTATTCTCATAAAAATCTAAACTTCAAAATCACTGTTGAAACCTAACCAAACCCAGAATAGCCTAGAATAACCAAATACAAAAATCTTGCCTCAGCCATTAAATGAATATTAACCGTAAATTATTAATGTGTTTGGTAAATATTCCAAGTGAGCATTCACAGAAATTAATTAAATTTTTTATACAGTATTCTTTTTCACTGTTTCCCATGAATATAACCATTTTTCTGGCAGAAATGAATACTTCTGGAGAATACCTGTACTGTACATATCTAATTTAGCTTATGATCTGGTAAAGGCCCACCATGGAACTCTATATTGATTTGTATATAGGAGCCCCTCTTGATAAGAATGTTAGGTCAGGTCCTTCTGGGTTCTCTGGTTAGGATAGGTTACACATGTACAGTATACAAGTACTGATATTTGAGGCATATTAGGTTTGGCAAATATTTATTTTCATCACCATTTTTGGCATGGACTTGTTGAACCAAAGAACTTTTCTTCTATCGAAAAGTTTCCTAACTCTGCTCCTTAACCCAGGTACCTGTTCCTAAATATTACACTGTAAGATTTTCTGTAATAGTAGATTTTCTTTGGTATTGTCATTTTTTTTCGTCTGTTTTTATCCCGCAATTTCCCTCAACTTGTAAGCCAAAATTTTTATTATGTAAGTGAAATTAAAAAAATAAATAATGATATAAATTTTGATGGAAATGCTGTATTATTCTTTTGCTCTATCTCTCTCTATATAAATCAATATAGAGTTCCCTGGTTAACCTTTCCAAACCTCTACCCTAACTTACGGTAACTTAACCAGAGAAACCAGAAGGACCTGACTTCACCTCCTACCCAAGGGGGGCAGAGCCACCTGGACCCCCTGGTGTGTTAACCTAACTTTATCTAACCAAAACTTAATTTAATTATCAGGTGGAGGAGGATAAAGTTATATCACTTGAAGGAGGAAGTGTGCAGCACTATGGTGTTATGAATCTTTATGATGAGCTTGGAATATGTACTGAGCAAAATATTGGCAGTACAGTAGCGTTCTATCTTATTGTTCAGCCTTTCACAGACAGAAGCTGTCTTTCCACTAATTCAAATTCACGCAACATCAACACTTCAGCTGATTGGCTGAGTTAGAAGTAAACAAAAAATACCTGCTAACTTGTAATTTCTTAAGTGAAAATAACACAAAATCAGTATAAGAACCAAAATAAAGTTTCATGAAAAGTCACTATGGAATATTAATCATGTGTTTATAAATGTAAATAGGAAAAATAAAATAGACATCTATATACAGTACTGTACATATACAGCTGCTTCTCGACTTACCACGGGGTTAGGGACCCAAATCCAGTTCGTAAGTCGAATTGGTTGTACGTAAGTTGAAAATGCTTAAATAATACATAGAAAATCTAAAATGGGTGTCTCTTTTTCTTCTCAGCACCACAAAACTCACTTTTAAGCTTGCCAGCCATTTTAAAGTGAATTACAAACGAAAATTTTGTCAGGACACAGTGCAATCATTAACGTTGGGACTCGAAAATACGTAATTTGAAATTTTTTTGGTACGACTGAGGCGGTCATATGTCTGGGTGGTCGTAGGTCGCGTAGTAAGTCGAGGAGTGGCTTTATTTACTATACTGTATTATGAGGCACTACAGACTTGATTGCATTATGCTTGGTGAATCATTCCATGTGCCATGAATCACTGAAGTACTGTCCACCCTGATTTAAGATGTGCGATGGTGTTTCTTGTGTTTTTATTGTATTTTTTGTTGTTATATGTGTTAATGAATACAGTACAGTATATGTATGAAAGAAATTAGCCATGCTATGTACCATACGTGTACAGCATACAGTATACCTGTACAGGTTCATACATTCTGTATATTTATTATGCACCTCTGTAGACATCTGTTTATGGTATTTTAGGTGTGTAATACTGTAGCATTTTCTGGGTTTTACTGTTTTTATTTTGTTCTTATTCTAAGTGTTTCTTAATGTAAATAGAAAAATGCATGCTATATACAGCTCCTCCCCGACTTACGACCTACTCGACTTACGACCACACGCACTTACGACCTGCCTCAGTCGTACCTAAATTTGGTCAATTTACGTATTTTCGAGTCCCAAAGTCAGTACACAGACAAAATTTTCATCTGTAATTCTCTTTAAAATGGCTGGCAAGCTTAAAAGTTAGAGTTTTGTGGTGCTGAGAAGAAAAAGAGACCCCCATTTTCGATTTTCTATGTGTTATATAAGCATTCCAACTTACGACGTGGATGTCGGTCCCTAACCCCGTCGTAAGTTGGGGAGGAGCTGTACAGTACACATACAGTACCATATACGTACAGGTGTATACGCATTATGCTACACTTCACACACATCTGTTTATGGGTCTTTATGTGTGTTCTCTTACATTACTTTTACTGTACTGTACAGTACCAGTAATTTAAATCGTAATACAACAATAAATAACGAAGTAGGACCCCATACACACTACATACAAGTAATTCTTTCACACTACTGAACATCTATTAATAGGATTGCTGAAGCTATGCCTGATGAGGCACAGAATGTCATTCAATTTGGTTTTGCAATATAAAAACTATTATGAAATGAAGCATCTGAATATTACCAGTACTGAAATTATATGATGACAGCAGTCAACATACTGTAGGCACACAAGTAGGATTTCATGAAGATGAGGCACCCCAAAGTGTTAGTCTTTTAAAATGATAGATAATACCGTTAAGCCTTTGGTTGCCATAAATAAAATTTATAAACTACTGGTACTTTCAGGAACCTCAAATATCATCATGTCTCGACGAAGCAGAAACGACAAATATGAGCCAATTAATTGGCATGAAATCTTCCAGAGGGTATGTATTTCCTAGTACAGTACAGTACATGTACACTTGTACAGTAATGTACTGTAGTACTGTATCACAACTAGGGCCTCCAACACTAGTTGAGCATAACTTCAAGTCTTTTTTTTAATGGAATACTGTACAGTACGAAGACATTATCATGTGATTACATATTACATTGTATTTAGAATTAATTGAATTCTTTATAAGATTTATTTTTTAAGTGAATTATTTTTAATTACAGATATTTGATAACAAAATTCTCGTACAGTACTACACAGTACTGTAATTGGGTGCATTGAAATAACTTTGAATCAGCTCTCTAAATGTTTTTCAATCTCACAAACAAAATTTGTAAAGCAAAAAGCCATCGAAATAAGAGGTGACTGCTATTCATAGAGTATACATACAATATTATGGAAGAATCTAAGGGCATCCACACATGATCCACTTTCAAGCAACTTTGTTGTGCCTTAAAAAAGTGGTGGATGATATTTTCATAGCCCTCATACAAGCCACTTTTTGGGATGGCCACATGTGGGCTTCTGTCAAGTCTGTCAACATGGACTTTGAAGAGGTAGCATTTTTTTTTTAATACAGATATTTAGGAGCAGGCATGTGTCTACACTTTGAGTACCTTCTTGGAGAATCATTGGTTCAACAAATATTATTCAAGACTTGTGATACACTCTGGAAGCATTTAAGTGCCACCCACATATATGCCTGAGAAAAATCAAGACGGCTGGATCAAGGTTGCAAGGGATTTTTATGCAGCTACATTTGATTTCCCAATTGCACTGGTGCTATTGATAGAAAGCATATTAAAGTAAGAAATCCACACAATACTGTAGTAGTTCTGATTTCTTTAATTATAAACACTTCTCAATGGTACTCATGGCTTTAGTATATAGCCACAGTTGTTTCACTGACTGTGGATGTTGGGGCTGCCAGGAAATTAAGCAATTCAAATGTGCTTAAAAGTTCTAATTTAGGTAAGAAATTAGACTGGTTGGCTCAGAATTCACATATAGGGATTGTACTTCAATCCAAATTTTTTTTATAATTGTCACTATACAGTCCTTCTTTAATTTTGAATTGTAGAGAGCTGGACGTTTGTCAACTGTGAAAAGTTAATACTTTTCACAGTCAAATACAGTAGTTCTTTACTAGACATATTTATTGTAACATGGGAAGACAGCACCAGTGAAGTGTTCTGCCCCTTTTCATTCTGCACCGATGTATTTTTAGCTGGCCACAAAATACCTGTAGTAGTTTGTGTGTGCGTTCTCACTTAAAATACCTGTACATAGTTCTATCACTAGCTACTGGTGGCCAGTCTCTGTTGTGTGGCAGAGAAAATTGATCTGGTTGTGTGTTTTTTTGTTGTGGTTGCCACAAAATAATGGCCCGTCTGTAGTCTTCGTATAAATACGGGTAAGTCATTTATTTCCAAAAAAAATCATAGCCACAAAGTTACTTGAAAGCGGTTTGTGTGTAGGGGCCCTAATGAATTGTGTTTAGTCAATAAGTAGGTCCAGTGGTCAAAGGCCCATGGTATTCAGTAGAATTGTTGGTTTGGGGGCCATCTAGGACACCATAAACCAGGGGTTGTAAGAAACTCAGGATCACAATTTACTTTGGCCATTTCAAGGCAAATTTACTGTATTTGTTGATATACATACATGCTAGTACAGTACAGTAATATTTTAGATTGCGATATTATAATGTAACAAAAAAAATTTTGCAATTACTGTAGCTGGTATGTATTAAATGTTTATTTTGTTTAATTAAAGTTGAAGTGAATTTGACAAACTAATTTTCATAAAGTAAACTTCTAAGTATATTACATGTATTTAGTTCAAAAGTGGATGGCAGGAGAGAGAGGGAAAGATCATGAATGAGTTAGAAGAGTGAGGGAAGTAGTGGATAGGAGGTGGATGGACAGCTGGAGTTTAGTATTGAGTGGTTTTAAGGGATGGTTATAATTCTATGTTGTATAAAGCGACACTAGTAAGCTAAATGGAAATCTTAGGACTGTGCTGGGGAAGATGAACACCATAGCAGAGTATGTCTGTGACAGCAATTTAGGGAAACTCAATGACCATCTACTTTGTTCTTGGTTTTGGCCGCCCAATAAGAAAAATTTGCAACAGTGAGAAAAGGGTAAAAAAAATATGCTAAAGTGAAATTAGTAGGTAATTTTTAATGACACAGAATTTTAGCCTGTTATTTTCATTTTGTATAAAATTGTCTGTGATATAGATCGACAGTGATGGGGATGGTTACATTCTTCGGTCCGAGCTGAAGAAGTACCTGCTAAACACACCTGTAAGTGAAGTTCCTCTCTCAAATGACATGGTGGATAGTATGCTTTATCATGTGGACTACAACAATGATGGATTTATCAACTTGCAGGAGTTTTATGGATTGGTAAGTATTTCATATCACTTTCCAACATTATTAAAATTTTGTAAGCTGTAGTACTTGTTTTATTGTCTCATATTTTTTCAGAGTACAGGTATATTAAAATGAATTGAAGTTTTAGACTATGGAATTGTATTTTGTTATACAGTACTGTACAGGTATTACGTTTTTCAGGTCAATGTCCCAGTTGATGCAGGAACCCGGTCTATTGTACAGAAAACTCTTGTAGCTACAGCTTTCTCAATTGCTCCACGTTCTCAAGTGTCTCATGGGGATCGTCTCTACATAGCAGAGTACTCCTGTTGCCCCCCACCTCTTCTGATCCCTTTACTTTGTGCATCTGAGGTGAGGATTACATTGTTCTTACAGTATATGTTTAGGAAGTACAGTATATTACTGTATTATTGTATCCATCCCTCTGTTCCTTTAATTCCTGAGTTTTTGTTTACAGAAATGAGACGTTTATGGTGTATGCTTATTTGAATATTCCCAAAAAATAATTTAAAAACTTATCATATTTAGAAACATTATACCTGATGTCACAGGAGCAGAGGAAGAGTTGGATGTAGCCACCTTGATAACCAAAGTTACTTTTGTTATCATTCTTCAGGTAACTGAGACATATTGTATTGTTCATATACACCCTTCTTTCCTCTGCAAGGACACAGGTTGAAAAAAATCTAATAATTTAATGTTAAATCTGGGACATGAGTTCCGAAAGATCACACTATCAAAATCTGGGAAGTGGTTCAGAATGCTTCCTGAATTAGGTCGAGTAATTGTATTGCTGTACCGGTATGTTATATTTAGGGTTTGAATTTGGGAGTAAATGCTGCGTTCATTAAGTGTGTAGGAGAATATTGAAGGAAACGTACTGTAGGGTTTAATATTAATTGTGTAGAAACATAAAGAAAAAATGTTTTAACTTGAGGGGAAATATGAAGGACAGCACATTAGTGAAGAGTGAAGTAAACAAGTACAGTACAGGTCTGTGCTCTGGGATCATTCATATCGATACTGTGGATCTGTGATTTTTTATCGGATTCAGGGTATCGTCCTTGGGCTAGCCAGGAAGTTGTGGAAGTGTAGGTTCCTTAGAGAAATACAGTACTGTGTGAAAATTAAACATTGTACAGTTTCCTCTTTTCCTTTTCTTATTTGATTACATTTAAGGTTTGTCATTTAAGAAACATATTGATTCTGGACTTTGCTATGGTCCTGGGTGCCTTCTGTCACCTTAACCCTAGTCTAGTTATAGGAATTTTTTGGGAGGAGAGCTCAGTTAACTCGTGTAAAAGAAGCTATGTTGATGTGTACCGTATATAAGAAATTTTGTGTAAAGATTTGGTCATTTTTTTTAAGTGATGGAGATCTCTGCTTGTGTGGTGGAAGGACATATGGAAAAGAATGATTAAAGTGTTTCAGCAATACTGGATGTATAGGGATTTATTGGTGTTTTCTTGTTTCATTGATTTGTTGAAAATGTGTTTTTGTTGTTGAAGATGAAGAATATAATTTTACTGAGTTCAGACGAGCGTCCCTGTCAGGTGTAGACTTTTATTTGTTTGTTTTTTCAAGTTGTATGATTATCTTACTCACTTAACATGACATCTCACTGTATCTTCAAAGTAGACCAGTGCATGTAGAATACTGGACCAAACAATTTCATCACCCTCAGAGATGCACACATACACACACAGATTATAGAATGTTAACTGTGGAGACATTTATTCAAGAATTCTTCATTTTGTTTTATTCACCACCAGATACTAATAATGTAAGGTAATGCAGTAGAGTAACCATTTATTGTGTTAAAAGACATAGTATGCAAATATAGTGATGAGTGGAGGATTCTTAAATGTCTTATCAATTTGAACCTTCATGTGTACTGTATATCCAGGTTCAGTATGTAAGATCCAAGAACCTCGGGACCAGGACCAAGCTGGCTTTAAAAATTTTCCGTTTTTTCTCCAATAAAATAATTATTTTAGGCAGATACTCATAGTGATGAGTGATTGTAAAGTGTATAGGAAAAATGTATTTGGGCTCCTAAACACTGCACAAAATGTGTTAATTTTACATTAACTTCTTTTTTATGAAGCATGATAGATAGAATACTGTACTTTCATGTAGCCTATCTTGATATTATGAAATTCATAGCTTTCCCAAAAAGTGAAAAGAATGAATATTTTTACTGTATACTATATCTGATTAGTTTACCGTGTAGTAGGCATGTGAATGGTGTCAGTTGAGGAATGACAGTTTTCTTACATTCCTGGTTATCTCGTACTTGGATTTTACATGTTGAATATTTATTAACTTATAGCATGAATTCCTCCATCAAATCCAACCATCTCTTTTTTATATTTTCTCTTTATTTAATGTGCTGTATATAAATGGCAGGCCATAAATGAGGTGCAAATATGATTTTGATTGTTGTAGAGAGTGGTTTATAATGGAAGCTGTTGTGGGTGTTATTTGTGGATGCTGTTGCTGATATGACTGGCTGATAATGAGACACTTAGTGCTAATTAACTTTTATGGAAGGTGCATGAGAAGGTTAAAAGTAAAAGTGAGTAATAGCAACATTGGTGTTGGCAGTTGATGTAATATTGGGTAGAGTGGAGAGGAATTGGAAATGGTAGATAGATTAAGATACTGTATACTGTATTTGGGGTATAGGTCTCTGCTTAATGAGACTGCCAATGGAAGGTAGAAAGCTTCAAAATCAGAGTTTTGATAATAAGATCGAAATGTATGTCTTATAAACCTGGGTATACAGGTAGTCGTCGACTTACGACCTATGCGATTTACGTCCGTTCGACTTTACGACCGGCGGTACGACAGTTTTGGCCCCAGCCTCCTCACGCTGCCGGGAGCTGGAGCCGCGCGCATCCCCGCGCTCAATTACAAACACGCTCGCTGGTACAGCACACTTCCCTCCGTGTCTGTTTGCCTCGTGCCTTTCTTTTGTCTCGGAAATCTTTCTTGAACCACCACCCCCCCCCAAGATGTCTACCAAGAGGAAACTGTCTTCATCTACTCCTCAACCTGCCAAGAAGCAAAGAAAGGCCATTGATTTAAACACTAAAATGATGGTGATTAAACAGCACGAAGGGGGTAAGAAAGTGAATGAGATTGCACGTGATCTGAAGCTATCACACTCTACTGTGTCGACGATTTTGAAGGATAAAGAAAGGATTCGTGAAGCTGTGAAAGGTTCTGCACCCATGCAAGCGACAGTTATAACGAAGCAACGGACTGGGCCTCTCCACGAAATGGAGAAATTACTTTACATGTGGATGGAAGATCAGATCCAGAAACGGACACCGTTAAGCCTTTTTACTGTGCAGACGAAGGCTAGAAGTCTATTTCAGACTTTGAAGGAGCGCGCCGGAGAAGACTACAGTCAAGAATTTGCAGCAAGTACTGGCTGGTTCAAGAGATTCAAGAAAAGATTTCAATTTCATAATGTTCGAGTGACTGGGGAAGCAGCGAGTGCAGACGAGGAAGGAGCACGCAAGTTTGTTGACAATCTGGATGAATTGATTACGGATGAGGGATATCTAGCAGAGCAGATATTTAATGTGGATGAAACGGGATTGTATTGGAAACGGATGCCAGAACGCACTTACATCCAAAAAGAAGCCAAAAGCATGTCTGGATTTAAAGCATTTAAGGATAGGCTTACTCTGCTGCTTGGCGGGAACATCGCGGGGTTTAAGCTGAAACCTTTCCTAATCTTCCATTCAGAAAACCCGCGGGCGTTGAAAAATGTAAACAAGCACATGCTGCCCGTTTACTTTCGGTCTAACCGTAAAGCATGGATGACACAGGCACTGTTTGAAGACTGGTTTGTAAATTGTTTTATTCCTCAAGCTCGTGAATATTGTGTGACGAAAGAAATTCCTTTCAAGATTTTATTGCTACTGGACAATGCGCCTGGACATCCACCTCATCTATCAGATATTCATCCGGACGTGAAAGTGATTTTTATGCCGCCAAACACGACTTCAATATTGCAGCCTATGGACCAAGGTTCAATTGCTACTTTCAAGGCTATCTATCTCCGAACCACCTTTGCCCAAGCCATAGCCGCTATAGATGCCGACCCAGAACTATCGTTGCGTGACTTTTGGAAACAGTACAACATTCTTATGGGTATCAAGAATCTGGCAAACGCCTGGGAGGCTGTGACGGAGAAGTGCATGAATGGCATCTGGAAACAGTGTGTTAAGCGCTATGTTCATACTTTTGCAGGATTTGACAGTGAAAATGAGCTTGAAGTTATTCGGGAAAAAAATAGTAAAACTGGCAAAAGATCTTTCTTTGGAATGTGAAGTGGAAGATGTTGAGGAGTTGCTAGACCAAGAATCAGAGGAACTTACAAATGAAGAGCTAATCGAATTGGCGGAAGAAAATGTAGCAGAAGAGGAAAGGAGAGAAGCAGCGGATAACGAAGAGGAGGAGGAGCCACAAAGGACGTTCACCACTAAGGGATTATCAGAAGGTTTATCTCTACTAAATAAACTTCTTGCCCATTTTGAAGGAATGGACCCAAACATTGAACGATTTGCAAGGATTGAGCGGATGGCACGCAATTCGTTTCGTCCATATCAAGAAATTTACGAGGAGAAGAAGAAACGAACAATTCAGACAAAGCTCACCATGTTCATGAAAAAAACAACTCCTCCGGCTACCCCAAAGGCTGCCCCAGCTGACGACCCCGACGATCCACAGCCAAGCACCAGCGGCCAATAAGATGTTTTTTGTATGTTTGTACAGTATGTTTAAAATGTTTTATATGTTTTGCACCTGTATTTTTTCTTTTTTGTATGTTGTGTAAATAATAAACCAATTGTACTGTAATATGCAGTGATTTACTTAAACCTGACGACCGTAACAATAATGAACAGAGAAAATGTTGATAAAATATGACTTAAAGATGATTATATTATCATTACACATTATAATATACGTAAGGTAATTAAATTGTACACTGTACTGTAGTATGCAGTGATTTACTTAAACCTGACGACCGTAACAATAATGAACAGAGAAAATGTTGATAAAATATGACTTAAAGATGATTATATTATCATTACACATTATAATATACGTAAGGTAATTAAATTGTACTGTAGTATGCAGTGATTTACTTAAACCTGACGACCGTAACAATAATGAACAAAGAAAATGTTGATAAAATATGACTTAAAGATGATTACACATTATAATATACGTAAGGTAATTATAACATAGGCCGACTTACGACCAGATCAACTTACGACCGGTTGGCCGTAACCTATCTCGGTCGTAAGTCGACGACTACCTGTATCAGTGTGATTGGAATAAAATCTTTAACTGTGGTAGTACCGTAGTACGTTGAAGTCGTAAGAATTGAAAGGTGGAAAGTGAAGTTATGATTATATGAGGTGAAGAAGTAAAAGGAATGATGCTTGATTAAGTTTAACAGATCGGATTGTACAGCCCATCTTGGCTGTTTGATTCAGTAATGAATGTATGCTCTTTCGGAGTGGATATATTTAGCATAAGATAAACAATAGTTTGTTGGAAAGATTGGAGGGAGAGATAGACTGTATGAAAGATATATTCAGCTAGAGCTTTCAGATAAGCTTAGTTAACCTTGATTTAAATGTGAAGCAGATTTAGTCATTAATGCTTTAAATTAACAGTGATTTAATGTGAAGTATTCAGGTGTACTCGGGGTCCCTGGGTTATAAATGGGTTCCGTTCCTGAGGAAGTTCTTAAGTCAGATTTGTATGTAAGTCGGAACACATGCGATGAACATACCATACTGAGAGAACAGTGTTTAAAATCCCACTATATCATAGCCTAAGTCCTTCTATGTATTTAAAATCACTTAATTTAAGACAAAAGAAGAAATATAATGACAAAGTACAGTAAGTGAAAGAAAAATAAGTCATGTAAATAAAATAATGTAAATTTCAAGTTTAACCCCGTTCGTATCGGCGGGCGTTTGTAAATCGGACGTTTGTAAGTCGGGGATCCCCTATGGAAATCCTGCCTCAAATTCAGCCTTGAGATAAATTTAGGTTATTAAGTCTCTCTCAGTTGTAGGTGAGGAGACTCATTGTTCTGCCCAGTATTAATTGTCATCTTCTTCTTCCACTCTAATTATGTCATTGTCTGAGCGATGACTCATCCATCTGATTGTGTCACTGGGGAGAACTTAAGGTTAGTTTTCTTGTTTTTTGAGATGATTGCTTCCTAGCTTGGGTGCATATTAGTTAGTTCATGTGGCACTTGACCACTTCCAGCTGTTCCTAGCTAGTTTGGAACCTCACAGATCACATGTTGAGTGACCCATAGAACATTAATAAAGAAATGAAGTATGAAATTCCATTCATGGGTTAGGAGAAGAGACAAGTGATTTGGAATTCTCCTATTTCTCTTTTGGGGTTTCTTTGTTGACAGGAAAGTGTAGGGTTTGATATGTGAGACTCATGTTTGTGGCAGTGGAGTTTGACGTAGAGTGAACTTGCTTCAGGGTCCCTTCCTGTGTACAGTACTGTATCTTATTGCTTGCTGGCTTTGAAGCAACTACCAAGTTTAGGCTGGAGCTTGATTCATTAATCCTGGTTCAGCTAGGTGAGTAACTGCTTTGTAGCTTTTTGCTCTGATCAGACTGGACTTTGCCTCTTTTCAACCATCAAGTGGGATACATTTTTTTTTTCTTAGACTTGACAAAGATTGTACTAAAATTTATTAGGCTCTTCTTCATTGCTTTTCATTGATTTGTGCTTTATGTATTACAGTATATTGTTTGTACAATCATATTGTATCAATAATTTTTTTTTGTACTAGCCAATTTATTTATGCATTTCATTTACATCAAGAATTATTTCTGTCAATCTATTTAGGTTTTGTATCTGAGTGTCTGTAAACCATTGATATTTCTTATTATTTTTTGTGTTTCTGATATAGTTGTTTATAAATTATAAAGTTGGTGATTGAAGCACTTATTGTACTGGATGTTCCATTGAACAATAGGGAGTAATAATGACTAGAATTGTTATTGGTTCTTTTATTTATACTTTAGTATTTGTTTGACAATATTACAAACAATTATGGTGAACTCTGTTGAAAATATCTAATGTGATTTGAGAAACTCATTTTCAAATTACAGAAGATATTTTGAACAGAGTTCAGCAAAATTGAGTGGAATGTTACAAAAATGCATTAATAATATTGTCAGAAATACTGTAAATATAAATACATGTATTCTACTGCATGAATAACTTTTTTATATACTCCTTATGGTTCCATTTAAATGAAACATCTTGTAGACATTGAAGAAGAATTTTCATTGATTACAATTTTTCTCTTTGTTTTGTTTTTCATTTTCTGTTGTTCCTTATAGCCATTTATTTCAGTGATACTGTACTGTACTTCCCAAGCAATCAGTTCTCCCCCTTGTTTATATTTATTTAATGACCCCTTAATGTTTTTACACATTTATTTTATTGATGTGAGTATGTGATATGTGGTAACTGCTTTGCTTATTATGGAGGCAAGTCTACCTGTAGTGTCTTCAAGTAACACTTTGAGCATCACTATATGATTTTTTAGTATTTGTAGGCATGACTGCAAGCTGAGGTGTTTTGCAGATATTGTGTATTGTTGCTAGCAGATGTGTTTGGCAAATAATGTATTTGTACCTCCATGCTTTTATGTGGGAAATGTCCATCTGTTTTCAATAGGTGGATGGGCATATAATTAGACACACATAAAATTTCTCCCATTGTTGTAGGTTGGCGTATTTGTGTACTATGCAGTGACCATGGGTGATGTAGGCCCTTATTCCCCCGTTCCTTGGTCCTCTCCACTCATTTATGACCCATATCGCCGCATGGAAGTTTGGAGGTTCATCTCTTATATGTTCCTTCATGCTGGGTATGTATGCTTTGCAATTTTTTTTATATATAGTACTGTACTTATTATTGTTGTGTTACTGTACTATTCTTGTTTATATTATTTTTGTATGTAAACATTTTTTTTTATAAACTTAACATGTGGAGAAATTTGTTTTGTAGAAAATTTTGAAAGGTCTGCTTGTATTTCTATAATCACTTGTCAGTTTTTTTGCACATTGCTTCAAACAGTTGCATGAGGCCTGAAATGCAGATACAACAAAATAAGGAAAGAAATACTTCAGTTAAGATTAATCTAAAGATGCCTAAATAATGCCAAGTGTAATTCAGTGAAATAAACATTTCATTACTTGTAGGAATTTTTTTTTTTTTTTTAAAGATAAGGTTTCAGTCATAGACATATGTCCTTATCAAGATCAGGCATTGTAGGGCAAATAAAATAGAGGGAAGTAGTCTTGCATCAGTAATCCCTAACCTTTTTATGTAAATGAGCCACATTTAATGGTGCACTTTAAACAGAGCAAATAAATTAATTAGGTATGTCCTTAATCACCAGTTTAACAAATTTGCATGAGAAAATTACCTTTAAGTGTATTTATATCCATACAGTACGGTGCAGTATGTGGAATTTGGATTTATGAAAAAGTTCACAATTGAAAGTACTGTATCCTATAAAGAAAATTAGGGTGGAACTTTAATATTCTATTGCTTTTATTATTATAAAGAAAAAATTTAAGTGTCATAGTACAGTACAGGGGATCCCAGACTTACGAATGCCCGCCAGGGGTTAAACTTTAAATTTATAGTATTTTACTTACTTGACGAATTATTTTTTACTGTCATTTACTGTATTTTGTCATTGTATTTTTTGCTTAATTTAAGTGATATTAGATGTATATAAGGACTTAGGCTATGATATAGTGGGATTTTAAACATTGTTCTTTTAGTATCGTATGCACATAGCCTGTGTTCTGCTTTACGTACAAATCTGACTTAAAAACGTCCTCAGGAATGGAACCCGTTCGTAACCTGGGGACCCCTGTATAATGGAACATTATAACTGAACATTCTTAAAAGTAACTAAGATATATGGTAACACTAATGACACCATGGGCATCCAGGATTTTATGTTAGGAGTGAAATTGTTAAAATGATAAAAACTAAAATAGGGAAATTAAAAAGAAATAAAGGGTCAATTTTATCTAGCAGATTACAGAAATTGTACTGTGTGCCCTGATGTCTTCTATCACATTGTGTAAAAGTATTATCAACTCGACACATTATCATAAAAATACTGTATTTACAGTTCATAGACTTAACGTACTTTTTAATTATAAATCTTTAATCTGCTAGTAAACTTTACACAGGCTTAGGCTCCTCACCATTTAAGGTTAGGTGAAAAATTCAATAATAGTAGTCTCTATAATGGATCAAAGTGTTGTGCATCATTATTGTCTGCATAATTATGTATTTTTCTTCATGATGCTGCAAGTATTTTAAACCTCGCTTTCATTTGCTAATATGCATGCCATTCTCAGGCAAACAATTACACCGAGTCTCTACGTTGAAAAAACAATTATTTGTGTCCCTACAACCTAAAAGTGATGGGAAAAGGTCCATTAATATAACTGTACATGACTCATGTCTTCTGTGAGTGAAAATCATCTAGAATATGGCTGTTAGGTGAAGTTTCTTTTGTCATTATGTAATAGTATTCTCTATATTTTTACTTTGTCTTATAAGGTATGTGCATCTGCTATCTAATGTGATAGTAACACTGTTTGTGGGGGTTCCACTGGAGATGGTTCATCGCTGGTGGCGGCTCCTGATTCTCTACGTAGCAGGTGTACTTGCTGGCTCTCTTGCTGCCTCCATGTTTGATCCTAAAGTAAGTACAGTATTCATCTGTTCAAATACTGTACTGTAATACTATTTTTTCTTTAGTTTCCAACCAGTTTTTGATAGAAATGAGAAGAGGAAACATAGATCGTGAATAAAAATTTCAAAACATTAGATAAATGGGTCGAGTATAAAAGAGTGAAGTAGGAAGGAACCAAATAAATGTGCTGGCTTGGAAAGTTCAGCCTAGTACAGTACCTGCACAGTATTTAATTTGTGTGTAAGACTTCTTAATCCTGTCCTCAGTCATACCTGGTGGGTGCATCTGGTGGTTGCTATGCACTGATTGCAGCTCACTTGGCAAACATCATCATCAACTGGGGAGAAATGCCCTTTAATTGGGTTCGACTGTTGGCACTGGTAACCCTCACGACTACTGATGTTGGGGTATTTGCGTACATGACCCTGACCAAATCAACTACACGGGTGAGTTTATTATTCAAGAGTAATTTTATCCTTTTGTAAGAGGCTGAATTTTGTTATAAAAGCTCACTATGGGTATTCTAACGTAAAGAATATACACTACCTGTATACTTAGCATTGTTCAATACTGTACTTTATTGAAAATTTTTAACACTTAAGATTAACATTATAAGGGTGAGATAATTAAAAGAAAAACTTTCATGAAGATGTAGATTGATAATTTAATGCTTGTGATGTAAAAGTTAAGCTGTTTATATAAACATATTTTATGCACAGAAACAGCTGATCCACCAGACTCAAAAATTTAAGTACAGTGCTGTACATTGGTACTGTAAGCACATAACCACAAATAGACCTTAGTAAAAACAACTTTTAAGATGATGTTTGAAAATACTTTAGAACTTTTACTTCTGAATTAGCAGATCATACCTTTATCTAGGCAGCTGTTAATATTATGTTGTTAATTATTTTGATATACAGTATTGATTCTTTATGAGGCAGCTTATGTTTTTTAATATTGCAGGTGAGTTATGTGGCTCACCTCGCTGGATTTGTTGCCGGACTGTTGGTGGGAATGGTGACACTTCGGAATCTTCGTGAGCACCGCTGGGAGATCATTCTGAAATGGATCGGCCTTACAGTTTTCCTGTGCCTTATTACTGCAGCTATTGTCATTCAGATTGTTTTCCCAGATTTGGTAGGTCTGTATTCACCCATGCCTGAGAAACTGACTGTGGAAACTGCAACAGACATGGGTCTTTAATGGCTATATATGTAATACTGTACTCCTAAACAGGGGATAAACAGCAGGTTTGAAAGGTAGCTTTGAAGTACAATTGATTTTTATTATTCTAAATGCCTATACTGTACTCTATATGGGAAACTCATCCCTTTTTGCACCACACATTGAGGCTTTTATAAAAAATTTCTCACTTTTCACATTTGCATTGAATAGTCTCTTGTTTATTTGTTATTAAGCATAACAAGGGTATGACAACTTTTTAATTAATTTTACTGGATTTGAATCTCATTTCAATAGTCTCTATATATCTTGTTTTATGATGTTATTTTATATTGAATTGGTAACAAATCAGATTTTTTACAAATATCTGATGAATATTTCAATGTCTAGTGTTTACCCAAAGGATCATCTTGTTACAAATATACATTACCAACAGTGCAGTTAATATTAAACTTTAAAGTACAGCTAGTACTGTATCAGTGAAAATGTTGTTGTTTGAATATATACTGGATGTAAGATTTTCTTTTTGGTCTACTGAACACAAGTTTGTCATTTTTACACATTAGTAACTGCCTGACACTTAGATTATTTTTCTCTAGAATTTGATATACATAATAGTTAATAATCACAGAATCATAGCTTCATATCACCTTGCACCATCTCTCAATATGAGTCACCTTCCTTGTATAGTGAAGCATGTTCAGGAAGTACAGTATTTCAGAGCTGTATGGTATTGTGTGTTGGTGTTAAAGAAACGAATTGTGCAAGATGGTATTAGTAATAGGCTGTGTAAGAATAAGAGGGTGACTCTCAGGAAAGGTTGAAAGGTTGTTGCCAGATATCATGTGCCTAAATATAGAGATTCTCCTTGCTGCTTAAGAGGATATATATATATATATATATATATATATATATATATATATATATATATATATATATATATATAATTGGAACCCTTGTAGCTTAGTTTTATTTTTATATGCACTTATAAAACAAGGGGGGCAGTATTTGTAGGTGACCTTTGTACAGTTTTTAAAATATTTGATACATGCTAAATATTTTTTTACCATTTACTATGGTATCTTATGCACTGAACCTTTTTAATCAACAAAGCATTATTATATATACTGTACAGTATATGTAAGTGCACATGTTTGTGAATGTGTGTGTTTTGGTTACTATTAGCAGTTGTGGTGGGACAGTACCATAGTTGATGTGAATGAAGAATTATTTTATATGCCTTATTATTACAGCTTTTTTACTTTGTATATAAATGCAGTATACATATAGGTGTAATGATCCTGTATGTTATGATGGGAATTTTTAATACAGCCAAAGTAGTTTTTAGTACATGTATTATTTTAAGCTTAATTTAAAAGTGAACTATTCAGTACGTGAAATTTTTTAAGAGTGCAGTAGATAGAATAGAAAGAGTAAAACTAGAATTTGTAGATATTATTTTTATGTTAAAGAAAAGTCTTTTTGCTGTGTCAATAAAAAAGGGTAATATGGTCAAAGCTCTAAAATTCTAAATTTGGAAGTCCCTAATGTTCAAGAATATGCCTGGTCTCAGATATAGAGTGTGAGTTTGCGAGTCTGGTCACTGTAACCTCGGTTTTCCTTTATTATTATTATTGTACTATATATATATATATTTGTTTTTAATTATATACGGTACACACATATTCCTTGCTGTAAGAAAGTGGTGAGTTCAATAAAAATCATGTGTAGAGCAAAAAATTGTGAAGTGAAAGCTATTTTTCCCAGACACGTAGTGTTATAAATGGAGAATCATTGCTGGGGCTGCTTTTCTGTCACTATGCAATCAAACTACAGTACTGTACTGTAATTAAAAAAGGACATAATAACCCATATATCAATACAGAACATTACTAATTATTGGTATACTGTATGATTAAATTATTATAGTCACCAAAAATACATTAAAACAAGAAAAAAGCAGATTTGGTTATCAAGAAGAATGATTTTGCCTCATTCACAGCATTTTTATCTCGCTTTTCTTGGGTTTCCTCACAGAGAGAGGGCTGGACATATTGTGAATTAAGGTTCCATGCATACCTTCTCTCTAAACAAGTGGTTCCCAATCTTTTTAACGTGACATCGCCTTTTGCTTTTTGTCACTCCACTCCCTCCCCCCCCCCCCCTTATATTTTTGTATGTAAAATCAATATGATTTTTTTTTCTTTTTTTTTAATTATATTTTAGTGTTGTTGAGGATCAGATAACTCCTTGTGAAAGATATGAGTAGTGTGAGAGTCGGTATGGTATCATGACGTACAAGACGCATAAGGAGAGAGAGATGAAATGACAGAAAACGGATCAGGGTTGGCTTCATGCCTACCCTGTACCCACCTCACGCTTCCAGTTCGGGAACCACTGCTCTGAACTACGCACAAAATAGACTACTGATTGATTGACAGATGCCTAGCCTCACCATCTTTCAGTGTTATGAAAAACAAATATAACCGTGGTTTTATTTCACATAAAGGACAGTAATCTTACTTCATGTCTTGGGGCGGCAAAAGATTAGTACAATACTGTACCTGCACAGCGAATCCTAATTGGAGGAGTGGTGCAATGCAAGAAGAGTGTATCGGTAAAAATACATTGTACATAGTGAAATCTGTATACTACTTAATCCGAAGGTGTTTGGAGTTCTTAACTTTGATTGTAATACCATAAAAAGATTTAAAGAGATAGTGTATAAATATTTATACTTTATTTTGGTTGTCCTTATTGCAAGGCACATAACATTCAGTGGTATAATTGATTTTCAGTGGTATAGTGTGTATCTTGCAGGTGAATGACAAATAGGTTTAGTTCCTGACTAGGGAAAAAATTTGATTTTCATTCTGCACACTGGCCCTTGTGCACTCAGCAATTAGTACAGCCTGTACACTTGTGTGTTTGCTGGTGGTGGAACAACCCTTGGGTGGACTGGCATCCTACCAGGGTGGTGGGATACTCCTTTAGCTAAAGAATACTATGAATTGGGATCATCACCTGACTAGCCATTCTGCATTACAGTAGGGAAAAACTCGTGTGCACAAAAAAATATTTCTTACAAAATATTACAACTTCCTAAGACAATTGCTGCTGTATTTACTTATATGTAATGTGAATGATATTCAACAGGTAGCTAGATTATTTATTTTTATTGAAGTGATAGTAAGAAAGCTACTATTTGGTGTATCTGCTACTGTAGTTCTGAAACACAGCTTTCTTAGCCATCGTGTACCTTATAAGCTAGATCTGTTTAGATTTGTTTATGTTATATGATTTATACTTCATATTTTGTATAAAAAAGGAAAATAATGACTTGGATTGTGTTTCCTTGTGGTGTACCTTTTGAGACACGAAGCAACATGTGTGACAAACCTTGTTTCCATGCACTGGAGTTTTCTTTTTAGCTTGCCCAGTGCCGAGGGTACACACCATATTATTCATTTGTTGGTATAGACTGGCATGTTGTATGACCAGTAGTAGTTGTACAGTTGTCCACATGTATAGCGTTTCGCCCCTCATTTGGCTTTCTGAACATGTGGCACCGTCGGAATCACTTGATGAATGAATCAGAAAAGGTGAGAACAGCAGTTGGCAATTGCTGTTCTTCTCAACTTTAATGATTCATTTATAAAGTGATTCCGACGTTGCCACATGTTCAGAAAGGTTACCAAGGGGTGAAACACTATACTGTGGACAACTGTACATACTGCCATATGTTAGTCACTGAACATATAGGTATGATCACCTAATAATTACAGTAGTCAACTCCATGTTAACTAGGTTATTGTGACCTACTTTCGATCACAGTTTCACGTCCACCCATAGGTCTACAATAATACATCATCACAATAGCAAACACCATGTAAATAGAACACCAACGGAGAGTTGATTTTCTTCCTGTAACCAAGTCACTGAGACCGACGTTTTTTCAACAATGTACAGTACATTCACCAAACTTCGTGGGTCTGATTACCCAGTTACAGTCATCAATTGATTTACAGTATGAGATAACAAGCATAGTATAGGAGTACTTAGGAAAAATCCAGGTCCAAGTGTAGTTGTAATACAGCACACAGTAACAAACCTTCATCTGCATGTTCATCTAATGACACCTATTTGCATATATTAAATCTAGATAACTGACTGACTTTTGTGATCGTGGTGATACTACTATCGTGCACAAAAGTCGTGTCCACTACCCAGCCACAGTGAGGTTTCGAATAGCCTTGAGTATGAAGTTTCGAAACAACTGGGGGAAATGCTATGGTCGGCCAACAGATGTCGCCCACTGTAGTGTGTGTAGGTGGAGCATAACATCGTGAATTCTGCAATCACTGATAACAATAAGAATGTCATGAAGATAGTTAATATTATTAAGCATGTGTAACGGGTAAATAAAAGCACTACAGCGACCATATCTCTGCCGTTCACGGCTACGACGGTGCGAATGATGGGCACACCAGTAATAAATTCTCCGTGACTACCATTACTGGTAGTCACGGAGAATACACAAGTTGTTGCCAAGGTTGGCGTCACCCACACCCGGGGAAGGAGGTGACATCGAACACTGAAACATGCCGAGGTCTCATTCCTACCATCGTCGTCACCAACAGGTAAGTCACATTAATTTGTCAGCCCATATCGTCCTTATACTATTGCAGGGTGTCCCATGAGTGAAAGCAGATATTTGTAGAGGTGAAAGAATATTGAGTTGAAAATCTTCTATACACACAAGCATTTTTCGGTTGGCAAAAGTCCTGGGAAAATGAACCAACAAGTCATAAGCTAAAAATGATCAAATCATCAGTTTATCCTTGGTCACCATCAAAACAATCCCCTCGACATCACGAAACTATTCTGAATTGTCTAAGAATTGGGCATATGCGATTGACGCATGGCCAACTCATGTCTTCCCCTAATGGAGCCCCACCTATATGCTCCAACTGCCGAACACAAATAACAGTCCAACATATTCTCATTGAATGCCCTATTTATAATCGGTATCAAGCAATGTGCTACACTAACCCTACAATGTAAGATATTTTAGCAGACCCCAAAATTTTCCCTAAGTTCAGTTTTGACCTTTATGAAATATACTGTAATCTCCTCCAAACAATATAACACTAAATTATAGAAACGCAAATATATGTTAACTAATCCCTCTGGCCAGCCCTAGGAGAGACTCAAATGGGTGTCAGTGGTCTGGTTAAACTAAATCTTGATGATGATGATTATCGGCAAATGTTCACTCTACAGTGGCAGGAGTGGTGGTGGAGTTTTGGGGATGGGGGGGGGGGGATCCACTTGCAATTCACTATGAATACATGAAATAGGAAGGGTTTCTTGGGCAGTTGATCCTTTAAAGATTTACCAAAACGTTACATCAGAGTAATAATACTTAACCTAGGTGTTACTAATACCATTAATTTACTCTAGTATATAAAAGCCTGCATCAGTTACCACAACATAATACTACTCTGCCATTTCAGATATGCCTGCAGGACGAGCAAATTCGTCGGCAGTGATTGATAAGTGAGGCCAAATCATTGGGATGTGGAGAGCCGGGGTAACTGTGCCGAACAGTGCTCTCGAAGTGGGGAGGAGCACCAAGACGATTAGGAGGTGGATCCGCCGGTGGGAGGAAGAGGGCTCAGTTGAGACGAAACCTCGAAGCGGGAGACCATGAGTAACGTCGGCGAGGATGGACGCCATGATCGTAGCAGCTGCAACGGCATATCCAATGCGAACATCAGTGGAGCATACAAGAAATCTGGGCCTCAACTGCCATCACATGACGACGAGACGCCGACATCATGAAGCCGGGATCGACTGCCATATTCCAGCTCACAAAGGGTAGCTAACATCTACTCACAAGGAGTGTCGACTCGGCTTTGCATTGGAACACCTTCCACATAGAGAAGAATACTGGAGAACCATTATATTTACCGATGAAACGGTGTTCAGGTCAGTGGGAGCCGAAGCAAGGCAGTGCTAGCGGTCCCCCAACACACGCTACCATGAGAAACACATTCAACATCGCGCAGTGAGTGGTAGGGTGCTAGTGTCATTCTGGGGGTGGATGTGGGCACATGGGCCAGGTGAACTGATCAAGATCAATGGCCGTTTCACTGGTGACCAGTATGTAGACATCCTGGAGCAAGTGCTAATTCCTACAGTCCGAGCTATGGCAGTTCCAGCCCCCCACACTATCAGGCTGGTTCATGACAACAGTCCCATTCATACTAGCAACATAGTGAAGGACTACCTCCAGGATCACACTGAAATTGAGGTCATCGACTGGCCAACACTAGGATGTGATATTAATCCGATTGAACATATAGTATTTGGGCCATGATGAAATGTGATTGGGATATTGGGGAGCAGTGAACCTGTGCAGCAATAGAGGCCAAAGCCTACTACGTGTGGGAGAGTATACGTCGACGACCAGGGGTGTGCCTGAAGCTGGTCGACTCCATCCCTAATTGCCTTGATGAAGTCCTGAATGCAATGGGTGGCTGGACCAAATACTAAGATGTGTGTATTGGTGTATTGTTTGGATATTAGTAGTGTTTGTAAATACAATTAATATACGTATATTAACTCACCTACAGTGTTATCCTAAATCCATGTCCTTAATGATGTCTTAAACTATATCGCATGAAAATTCATAACAAAGTAACTTAACAGCCACAAATTATGTATTGTGTGGTATACAATGATCTGTATGACACGTCGTGGAATGTGTTGTCTTATAAAACGATACAATTATATAGTTAAAATTGTTACCATCATTGAACTGCTCACGATATTCAGCACACAATATTAACGGTAACTGAGCACACTCCAAAGTATATGAAGCTTGCATATTGTGGTGGGGTGTTTAAACACTGGAACTTGGAAGAATTGGGACCATCACCTAGATTAAGTCTGAATACTATTTTACAATACTGATAACCTTTTCACTGCACTCTTTTTAACAGAAGTATATAATTATATGATATTGCATATTGTCACAAATATTTATTAAGCAAAGGATGGATGGAATATAAATAAATATTACTATAATCTCTTTGTCGGAATAACAACAAAATTGTGACGTGGTCGCTGAGTAAAACTAGCTGACCAAGGCCCTTCACCCTGATCCTTGCATATTTTACTTTTATCCTGAATATATTCCATTCTTTAAAGTATCATTGTGACCTGAGCGGAAGAAGCACCCAGGGCACTGCACCTGTCCATGAATTTGTAACCATAAAGAAACAACTAAGACAAAACGTAGTTAAAAAGGCAGTTTGAAATTATGGTGGTATAAATAGTAAATAAGCCTGCCTCTCATCCAGCCCCCCCACCCTGCCACACACACTACAGTGGGCGACATCTGTTGGCCGACCATAGCATTTCCCCCAGGTGTTTCGAAACTTTAGACTCGAGGCAATTCGAACCCTCACTATGGCTGGGTAGTGGACACGACTTTGGTGCACGATATTACAGTACAAGTACACACAGTACTTGTTCATATTCTCAGTTTACACGCACAGTATACCATGTGAATCCTTAATCTCCACATACAATACACTCATAGTGCTTCATATTTGTTTGTTTTTTATGAAACTCTTAAGTGGGGCAAATTTATATCCCTCCCCCTACGGGAATTGCCTAGTTTATACTACTGGTAGTCAAGGGGCGACTAAATTAAAGTTTATAAACAACTCAGAGGGCATTCCTCAATCGAGGGTTCATACTTGGAGCTGGGGAACGTGCCCCACTAGCCTAGCAGGGCGGGTGGTCACAGCTTATGGTTGAAGAAGCCACAAGTTCAGAAAATTGTCACGGCAAACTTTTTCTGAGTTTGTAAACTCTTGGCACACACTGCCAGAGAGTGTGACAGCACCGAGAGTGAGCTCCTTCAAGGCCACACTTGACCAACACTGGCGCAGATGCAGATACATTCTGGAGCCAGTTCTTGCCCAGCACCTGCCAATGACGACATGCAGCCTGTCTGGCATTGAGGATCTGTTTGGTGGGGTTGTAGTGGAATTCTCCCCTACAAACGCTGTTTGTCGCTGCCTAGCCGACCCCACCAATTCCCCAGTGTATGCCTCGTGGTCTAGGTCAACCAGCGCCGCCATACACCACGGACCGGGGGTCAACTGCTAAGCCACGCCTACCCCCGCTATTTAAGACCTGACCTCGTGGTGATCTGCCTCTCTTTCTACCTACAGCCGCAGCCAGCAACACCTCCTCCGCCTGCCTGGCGGTCCTCTCTCCCGCTGGCGAGCATGGCGTCCCACAAGCTGTCCTTCTCTGAGCGTCCTCACCAACCAGCTCTCTCTACATCACGCTTGTAACCATGCTGCCTTCCCAGCACCAAGCTGCATTGTACATCCAATACAACATGTATATAGAGAGCACATTGTGAATTTCCTTTCTCCATTCCATCCTGAGTGTGAACCAAGGCTCAGGGGCATCAGGACGGGAGATGGAGACACCAGCCCCGGCCCTACCTGTAGCGGGATCAACAGAACCATCAGTGAAGAGGACGACCCTACCTGGGGACCAGTGGGCGATCCTGGAGAGAATAACAGGGTTCACGTGGGATTTCGGGAGCAGTCCACCGAGAGCAATCACTTCAGGTTGAAAATCCAGCCAGGGAGAAGGAGACAAACCAACAGCAGGGGTTCACTTGGATCTTGGGTTGTATATCGTAACGTGCGTATTTCTCTCCTTCAAGTCCAGGGTTCGAATCGCCTCTGGTTTAAATGTATGTCTGACGTAGCACGATTTCCGGTTTTCGCCTGCACCAATATTGGATAAACTAACCACCCAGATGGCTTGTGTCCCGATATCAGGTGTTCTTATATATGGTAAACAAAAATACTCAGCCTTTGGATACGCCCCTAGTAACTACGCCACTAGCAACTACGCGTGTATTATCATTTTATATTTAGCCTTTCAACTAGAGGTTTGCCACTGAGGGAATTAGTATGACTGAACATTCATAAATAGTAAATGAGGAACTCTGAGGTAGGTTATTATTGCACGGGGACGAAGCTATAATGTGGGGTGAAAGGAAACCTAACCTAACCCCTGTAAATCAAACCAATTGTGTCTGTAGTGATGATGAATTGTCTTATAATAACTGGGGATCATTCAGCAGCATCAATCATCATCATTATTCATCATCACCATTATCATCATCATTCATTATTAATCATCATTCATCATCATCGTCGTCATCACATATACGCCATCATTATCGTCATTATTTATCATCGTCATCACATATACGCCATCATTATCGTCATCATTCATCATCATCTATCATCACACTCACCACACATTACCACCCCTGAGCCCTCTCCCCCGCCCGCCTTCACTACCAGCAGTGTCAGTTGGTACAAATTAGTGGTTATTTCGGTTCGTTTACGCCATTTTGTAGATTTTCTCATAAAAATAAATATATCGTAATATACCAAATAAAATTCTTTGTTTGGCATATGCAATAAATTCTGATTATCTACATAACATTACGTGTAATTTATTCAGAATGTATTCATCATGAAGAACCTCCACCTATGGGAACCTGTCGTTTGTATCATGAGTTCTGAGTGGCTGGTCACCACAAAGGAATCGCTGAATCTGCATCGAGAGTTCTGAGTGGCTGGGCAACACAACGAAGCGCTGAATCAGGAGTCGAGCTTGGGGCCACATTTCTCTGAATCATCTGTGATTTTTGTTGATCAGCTGAATAAAAAACGTTTCCTATTATTTTCTGCAAAAGCAACTAATTTTTTCTGTTAGTGAGCATTTACATGTAATATCCGGTCCTTATCATTACAAGAGCCTCGGTTAGTTAGAAATATCGATCGGGTGGTTCAGTGTCTGGGAGTCGAGCTCTCAGTTGTCACTTTGGAAGGTATCAGTACTTTCTTATGGTGTCAAATTAAGCAAAACAAATATGGCCACGCCAGCCATCCGATTAAGTGTTATTACTAAGGTTCGCAAGTGACGCTTTATATCATGTGCTTCAACACCACAAGAGCGTATGTTCGTACTGGAGATGGTTCAGTGTGTGGTGGAGATGTGGATGAACTTTAGACCAGGGACAGCCAGACGTGGAGGGAGGGAGCCGGCCAGTCGTGAGACGGTCAAGGCGATGTGTGACGGAAGTTAACGTTTACAAAATGCTCCTAAATTAATACATCCAGTTGTCAAGGATTATAAAATACAGACGCCATCATGTGTGTGTTGAAAAATATAAGGTATGTCTCTGTATATTTCCCTTACAACTTATTTCTCTCTCCAATCTACGTCAATTTGATAGCCCATTAATTGTATAGAAATGTTGATGACTGGGACTTAATTATACTGAATTATCTTGACAGCTTCACTAGGGTAGAAATCCATTTCAACGTGATTTGGTTGTAGGAACTTTAAGGTTAGGTACCAGAACAAGGCGACCACCCACGCTGATTAACCCGACCTTCTCCCCTAGACCACTATCCGGTTTAGCATTTATACGGAGTCCTTTAACACGGCTTTAGAGGATTATGAACATTAGATTAACACCTAATCGTGTCCATGATCAAACCTTATAAGTGGTTGTTCCCAGTCGGCGTAATAGAGATGTCTCAACTGTGTACATTATGCCTTCAGTCTTCATTGGTGTATTCATAAGTGTTCTAAGTGGTCTTTGATTATCGGGAACAAAGTGTAAGCAGCACTTTTAGGCTAAAACGTATGTAACAATATACTGTAAGTAACTAACCACTAGCGCAGCCAAACTCAGCTCGACATTAGCCATCACGTGAAGATTAGGCACCCAGTCAGATTTTTACTTGTTATACACAGAAGTGCCACTTTTGGTGGGGGGGGGGGGGGGGTTAGGGTAGTTAATCTTCAGGTGATATAAGATGGGCTGCTGCCATATCTTCGTGATTTCATAATTTTATCTTGTTTAAACCAAACACGATTTCTATGAGCGTTTTAAATCCCAGTGTAAGAGGCGGTGTTACATTGTTCACCTGACAGTCAAATATTGTAGCCAGGAACAATCAGATCCATCTGAGTACATCAGTTGGTCACTGTGGAGGAATGGTGGTGGGGAAGTGTCTGTGGTGGTGGTGGTGGGGAAGTGGAAGTGTCGGTGGTGTTGGTTGGGGAAGTGGTGGTGGTGGTGGGGTAGTGTTTATAGTGGTGGTGGTGGCGGTGGGGTAGTGTTTATAGTGGTGGTGGCGGTGGGGTAGTGTTTATAGTGGTGGTGGCGGTGGGGTAGTGTTTATAGTGGTGGTGAGGAAGTGGTGGTGGTCTGGAAGTGTTTATAGTGGTGGGGAAGTGTCGTGTTCGGTCCAACGAATTACCCAAAAGTACCCAAAAGTATATTAAATCAGGGTAAAATCTTAACGAATATATGTTTTACGTCAACAAAACCTGATTAATAATGTTTTCGTTGAAATGTAGTCAAAATAATGAAATAATAAACAGCGAAAAACGCTAAATTCCAAAGTCACCTGTCCAAAATGGAGATATAATTACTGATGTTTCTGTTACTTTGGGGTATTTAACATAGCCGTAGGATTTACTTTTCGTTAGGTTAGCGAAGTGCATCACGATGGATCTGAGTTATCTCCCTTGTTCACGAACTCTTTGGAATTTAGCGTTCGCCAATACTGTCATTTTCGGCCAAAAAATGGATTTTGTTCAAAATTTCAGTATAGGTACTCCTGCATGTGCTGCTTAATGATCTGTTAACCAAAATTTGATATCTTGATTATAACTTGTTCAAATGGCTTTTAGAAAATGTTCAAATGATTTTTAGAATATTTTAATTACTTTTGCAATGCTAATTACTCGCCACTTATGGGTTTTCGAGGTCATTTCTTGGTGCTTGTGTATTATTCTGCATGTACTTAAATAGTTAGGCACATTAAATTTTAGTTCAGAGAGAAAAATATTTTTGGCCAAAAATCCTTTAAGGCATAAGACTTCAAATTATTTTTACAAAATCGCACTAAAAATATTATTAATCATTTTTTGTTTATGTATAACAGATATTCGTTAAGATTTTACCCCGATTTAATATACTTTTGGGTAATTCGTTGGACCCGTCTGTGTTGGTTGCGGTGGGGAAGTGTCTGTGGTGGTGGTAGGTAACTCGCTTGCCAACCTCCAATCACCAGTGTAAAAGGTGATATTTTCGACAAGTAGAATAATATACTTCTGTGCCAAAAATTATTACATAGTCAAGTGAAGTATAATGGTCAAATAAATAGTTTACTTTCCATTATCACCGTATTTACTGTGTTGGGAAAAAATATTTGTGACCTTTGCAAGATATTCACTGATCTTTAGGGAAATGAAGAAGATAAATAAATTAAAGAAGACAAAATCCCCAGGGCCGGATGAAATTTTCCCTCGAGTTTTGAAAGAGTGTAAGGAACACATTAGCGGACCCCTCGTAAATTTATTTACAAAATCATTAGACACGGGAGTTGTGCCAGACTTGTGGAAACAGGCAAATGTAGTACCCATATTCAAAAAGGGAGACAGAGCATCAGCGTCAAATAATCGGCCGATTAGTTTGACGTCAGTAGTGGGGAAATTTCTTGAATCAATTATAGCAAATAACATCCGATCGCATTTAGAGAAAAGCAAATTAATCTATGATTCTCAACAAGGGTTTACAAAGGGAAAATCTTGTCTAAAAATCAGCTGACTTTTTTTTTAGGAAATTCTTCGAGGTAGTAGACAATGACGAAAATTGCGATGTTATTTACTTAGACTTTAGCAAAGCGTTTGACAGAGTACCGCATCAGAGGCTTCTGAGAAAAGTTAAGGCTCATGGTATCGAGGGAAAGTTTTAAATTGGATAAAATCATGGCTTACCGATAGAACACAGAGGGTCAGCGTAGATGGTGTTAAATTTGAGTGGGGTTGTGTCACCAGTGGTTTTCCCCAGGGGTCAGTACTGGGCCTACTATTGTTCACAATCTACATAAACGATCTAGATACTGGGATCAGCAGTGACATAAGTAAGTTTGCGGATGACACCAAAATAGGGCGGCAGATTAATTCAGGGAAGGATGCAAATGCACTACAGGAGGATTTAAATAAACTGCAGGAGTGGTCAGTAAACTGGCAAATGAAATTCAACACCAGCAAGTGTAGCGTACTTAATATTGGAAGGACAAATACTGTCAATATATACAGCCTTAACAACATCAACCTAGAGAAGTCGACTTGTGAAAGAGACTTAGGGGTACTTGTAAGCACGGTCCTACGGCCTAGAAAACAGGGCGTTAATGTTCGAAATAAGGCAAACAGAGTATTAGGTTTTCTATCTAGAAGTGTAAGTAATAAGAGTGCAGGGGTCTTATTGCAATTATATCTTGCGCTAGTCAGGCCTCACCTCCATTATGCGGTTCAGTTCTGGTGCCCCTATTATAGAATGGATATCAATTCACTAAAGTCGGTGCAGCGAAGAATGACGAAGATGATTCCGGGACTTAGAAACCTTCCATATCAGGATAGGTTAAATAAACTAAACTTGCATTCCATAGAAAGACGAAGAGTGCGGGGAGATAAGATAGAAGTATTTAAGTAGGTGAAAGGAATTAATAAAGGAGATATAGATAAAGTTATTATCGTATCCTAGCAAGATAGGACTTGTAGCAACGGATTTAAGTTGGATAAGTTTAGGTTTAAGAGGGAGATGGGAAGGAACTGGTTCACAAATAGGGTGGTTGACGAGTGGAACAAGCTTAGCAACTTTGTAGTAAGTGCGGGAACGCTGGAAAGATTTAAAAAGAGGCTAGATAGATTCATGGATGATAAGAAGGGCGATCGGCACTCCACGAACAACTATAGACCAGTGAGCCTGACCAGCATAATATGTAAGGTACTTGCGAGTATTATCTTGTAAAGGATTGCCGACACGGTTTTATGCCGGGGCGCTCCTGCTTAACACACTTGCTCAAGGTATTGGATATTTGGACCCATATTCTGGAACGGGGTGGTAATATCGACAATATTTACCTAGATTTTGCCAAGGCTTTCGACAGTGTACCCCATGAAAGGCTGAAAATCAAACTGGAAGGGTACGGAATTCGGTGAAATGTCCTTGCATGGATAGAAGACTTTCTACATGACCGCAAGCAGTGTGTGGTGATTAATGGCACGAAATCGTCATCCGTACCTGTCACAAGTGGGGTACCACAGGGCAGTATATTGGGCCCGCTGTTGTTTGTTTGTTTCATAACTGATATGCCTGACGTTGTACACTCCTCCATACAAATGTTTTGCCGATGACGCTAAGTTATTTCGGGAAATTAAGAAACAAGCTAACTGTAAGGAGCTGTAGAAGGACCTCTGTGGGCTCCAGGAATGGTCGAAGGAATGGCTGCTGAGATTCAGTGTTACGAAGTGTAAGAGTATGCACCTGGGGCGTACCAACGGTAAGGAGGCGTATCATATGTCCCAACGGGATGAGGAAACTGCACTAGTTGAGACTGAATGTGAGAAGGACCTAGGTGTGTATGTTGAGCTGAAGTTCTCGGGCCATTGCGAGAAGAAGGTAAACCAGGCAAATAAATTATTGAGTCTTATAAGAAGGTCGTTCAGATATTTAGACGGTCCGTCCCTCGTAACGATCTTCAAGAGTGAAGTGCTTCCCCATCTGGAGTACTGTCACCCCGTCTGATCCCCGAGATATGCTAGGGACTCTCAGTTGGTTGAAAATGTTCAAAGGAGGGCCACCAGACTGGTGACTGCACTTGGGCACCTCAGCTACCCTGAGAGATTGGAGCGCCTGAACTTGCCTAGCTTATATTACAGACGGGCAAGGGGTGACCTGGTTGAGGTGTATAAGCATCTCAGGGGGCACTACTCAGTCTAGTGTCCTTACTTGGAGCTGGCGGACGCTCGCCCCACAAGGGGTCACAGCTCAAGATTGAAGAAGCCGCAAGTCCAGAAAACTGTGAGGGCAAACTTTTTCGGAGGGAGGGTTGTAAATTCTTGGAACAATCTACCAGAGAGTGTTGTGACGGCACCGAGTGAGAGCTCTTTCAAGACAAGACTTGACCAACACTGGAGCGGGTTCAGGTACATTCAGGAGCCGGTGCATGCCCAGTATTTGCCGACAGTGCGTGGCAGAGACGTGACCGATCGCCCAAGCGGCTAACGAGCCGATCAGTGGTGAAGAGGATGAAAGAAAAAAGATAGAGAGTGGTAGTAACTCTCGACAGGAGCTGTCATGCACAGGCCAACCGGTCTATTGCAGACTCCTTATGTTCTTATCACTTTGTAATACCTGTTGTGTATCACATTAATTGTTTTAAATAAGTTCTGGAACTCTTAAGTGGCAGGGCTGAGGTAAACATTTCTTTTGGGTTTTTTCTTTATTGTTGAAGTAATTATATACACAGCACCTAGCTTGGGAGAGAATGTATTGTGAATCATCTCCAGGGAAGTGTTTTGAGTACACTTATGTAATAACCACTTAAGTTATATGTTCACCCCTTAACTAGTGGTAAGACTCTGGCCCCTCTCCTCCGAGCGGAGAAGCGGGCGTGTAGTGGATTCCTCCCCTACAAGCACCGAACCTTCTCGAATTTCCCAGCCTACGCCTCCAGCGCCGCCCACGGAGCGGGGGTCAACTATCTACCCACGCCTACCCCCACCTTATAAGGCCTGACACCGCTGTGACCAGCTCTCTTTTCTACCCAGTGCCACCAGCAAGCAACACCACCTCCTCTGCGCCAGCCGGGCGGCTGCCGCTCCCGCCAGCGACCTTGGCGTCCCTCAAGCCGCGTGCCCTCACTCTGGGCACCCTCACCACCCAGCTCTCTCTACTCAACGCTTATTACCATGCTACCTACCCAGCAACAAGCTGCATTGTACATCCAATACAATATGTATACAGTGAGCACATTGTGAGTTTCCTTTCTCCATCCCATCCTGAGTGTGAACCATTATCTCGTACCCCTACAGGCGTCAAGCTGTGTTTTGATTAGTCAGGTGACCTCGCTCGACTTCTGAGAGAGTTTGAGCAGCGTATAACGTGAACAACTACCAAGTCATTGTTTAATAACTTAGTGAATAACTTGGTGTTATTCATTTGGGTGACTATTTAATGCAAAAGGTGCTATTACAACTTTCTCACCACCGCCACAATCACTTCGCCACTGCCACAATCATATCACCACCGCCACAATCATTTCACCACCACAATCACTTAACCACAATTAATTCACCACTATAAGTTATAGTGGTGAATTAATATATAACTTCACCACAACTGCTTCACCACCTCCACCACAATCACTTCACCAGAATCAGTTCACCCCTTCACCAGAATCACTAAACCACCATCACTACAAACACTTCACCACCATAAGAACATAAGGAGTCTGCAATAGGCCGGTTGACCTGTGCATGGCAGCGCCTGTCGAGAGTTACTACCACTCCATCATCCATGAGTCGATCTATCCTTCTTTTAAAACTTTCCAGTGTTTCAGCACTTACTACAAAGTTGCTAAGCTTGTTCCATTCGTCCACCACCCTGTTTGTGAACCAGTTCCTTCCTATCTCCCTCCTAAACCTAAACTTATTCAATTTAAATCCGTTGCTACGAGTCCTATCCTGCTCGGATATTATACGAACTTTATCTATATCTTCTCTATTGATTCCTTTCACCCACTTAAATCTTAAGTACTTCACGACAATCGCTTCACCATCACGACAATCACTTCACCATCACCACAATCACTTCACCACACTCACTTCACCATCACCACAATCACTTCACCACAATCGCTTCACCACCATCACCACAATCATTTCACCATCACCACAATCTTCTTCATCACCAAAATCACTACACTATGACCACAATCACAATCACTTCAATTGTGTCTTATAAAAACTAACCCATATTATAGAAATATTGCCCAGGCGTTTTGTATCTTAACCGCGACTCATAGGCTAGTTACCATGGGTGATGTAATTATATAAACATAATGTTTGTAGCCCACATTAATATAAGTATTACTGTCTGTCTGACGGACTAATACATTATTATAATGTACCATCCATTTCTATATTTATCATTTTTTAAGTTGCTGTTCAGGTTTTAATCACCAGTAATTAGATATTTATAATAACGTCGATATGAGGATAAATATTGAATAATACGAGAGTGGAAATCACATTTACTTTTAATATTTACCAGCACAGGTCAGACAGAATAGCAATAGCCTGTCTAATGGCCACCCTTTTATATAGCCCCCTGGAGCCTTCTTGGGACTGAGACACAAGGTTATATAGGTGGTTGGTTCCTCACAAACTGCTCACACTCGTCCTGATTGTGTAGGAGGAGTCGGGAACAGTGTTTAGCTTGTCTTCAGGTTCCCCCTCATTCACTATCTGGGTCCAAATGGTCTCTATAGGGTTGAGGTCTGGGTAGCACTCACAAGCAGTCATAGTAATCTCTTAACACTAGCAATGGCCCAATACAATATTATATTTGTGATATTAAATGTTCCATAAAAATACAACATTATTATTCTATTGGGTAAAGAAAAAGTTGTATTGTTTAACTGAAAGAAACTTATTGAATATGGACCTGGAGATTTAGGTAGCCAGTCGAAAAGGTCAATTTCATTGGACCTTTCCTCTGACCAGCGCTTCATCTGTCGTGCTGTGTGAACAGGGCAGTTATCAAAGAAGTGAACAATATTCATCAAACATAATTTGTTAACACTTATATCATGAATTGGCGCCTTCATATAGGTGAAAATGCGCGACTTAGAAAAATAAAATAGACGAGTGTGGAGGCACGGATGGTGGGCAGCCTCCAGCAGCTCCAGGCAAACGTCAGAGATGATGATGGGTAATGTAAACTATTGTACACTGAAGAGGAAAAATAAGAGATAACTGTATTATATACTGATGGAAAAAAAGAACAAAATATTGGTATTGAGGGAAAGGTGTTTGTTTATCAAGTAACCCAAATTAAGAAGCACATTTCAGTATTAATATTATGGATAGATCTACGTAGTATTAGTTAAGGGCTGCAAATTGGTGCCATCTTTTACTGTAATAATACAAGACTAATACCATATGTTGGAGTTTCATAAACTTTATATAGGAGCAACTTTTCTAGACTATTACAAAATCTAAATTGCAATTTAAAATATGTATGTCCTTTTTGACCCGATCTAATGTTGACACTGGTGTATATACTATTCAACACAGTATGGTGGCTTACTGGCAACGTACCTGTTGTGGATGATGGAGGCCTCGGGTTCGACTGCCAGATGGACTGAAGTCGTGTTGAACTGGGCGAGGCAGAGACAGGATTTTTAATGGTTCGTAAGTAAAATTCATGTTTTACCAGTGATGTTGGGGCTGGTGCAATGGCATTACTCTACTATAGAGAAAGAAGCTGTGGCTCTGCTTATGGCACTGGAAAAGTTAAACAAATATCTTGGCAACACCTACCAGAGAATTGTAGTTTACAGTGACCATAATTTATTACAGTTCAGAAGTCGAATGAAAAACAAGAATCAGAGACTTAATAGATGGTGATTAACTCTGCAGGGAAGGACTTGGTATGTTGTGTAGGAGTGAGGGAAGGACTTGGTATGTTGTGTAGGAGTGAGGGATGGACTTGTAGTATTGTGTAGGACTTAGGGAAGGACTTGGCATGTTATGTAGGAGTAAGGGATGGACTTGTTGTATTGTGTAGGAGTTATGGAAGGACTTGGTATGTTGTTTAGGAGTGAGGGATGGACTTGTAGTATTGTGTAGGAGTAAGGGAAGGAATTGATATGTTGTGCAGGAGTGAGGGAAGGACTTGGTATGTTATGTGGGAGTGAGGGAAGGACTTGGTATGTTGTGTGGGAGTGAGGGAAGGACTTGGGATGTTGTGTAGGAGTGAGGGATGAACTTGGTATGTTATGTGGGAGTGAAGGAAGGACTTGGTAGGTTGTGTAGGAGTGAGAGAAGGACTTGGTATGTTGTGTAGGAGTGAAGGAAGGACTTGGTATGTTGTGTAGGAGTGAGGAAAGGACTTGGTAAGTTGTGTAGGAGTGAGGGAAGAACTTGGTATGTTGTGTAAGAGTGAGGGATGGACTTAATATGTTGTGTAGGAGTGAGGGATGGACTTGTTGAACTGTGTAGGAGTGAGGGATGGACTTGGTATGTTGTGTAGGAGTGAGGGATGGACTTGTTGAACTGTGTAGGAGTGAGGGATGGACTTGGTATGTTGTGTAGGAGTGAAGGAAGGACCTGTAGTATTGTGTAGGAGTGAGGGATGGACTTGGTATGTTGTGTAGGAGTGAGGGAAGGACTTGGTATGTTGTGTAGGAGTGAGGGATGGACTTGATGAACTGTGTAAGAGTGAGGGAAGGACTTGTAGTATTGTGTAGGAGTGAGGGAAGGACTTGTAGTTCTGTGTAGGAGTGAGGGAAGAACTTGTAGTTTTGTGTAGGAGTGAGGGATGGACTTGATGAACTGTGTAAGAGTGAGGGAAGGACTTGTAGTATTGTGTAGGAGTGAGGGAAGGACTTGTAGTTCTGTGTAGGAGTGAGGGAAGAACTTGTAGTATTGTGTAGGAGTGAGGGATGGACTTGAAGTTTTGTGTAGGAGTGAGGGAAGGACTTTTAGTATTGTGTAGGAGTGAGGGAAGGACTTATAGTGTTGTATAGGAGTGAGGGAAGGACATGTAGAATTGTGTAGGAGTGATTGAAGGACTTGTAGTATTGTGTAGGAGTGAGGGATGAACTTGGTATGTTGTGTAGGAGTGAGAGAAGGACTTGTAGTATTGTGTAGGAGTTAGGGATGGACTTGTAGTATTGTGTAGGAGTGAGGGATGGACTTGGTATGTTGTGTAGGAGTGAGGGATGGACTTGTAGTATTGTGTAGGAGTGAGGGATGGACTTGGTATGTTGTGTAGGAGTGAGAGAATTTCGTAGCAAATGCTCTATCTCATTCACCAGACTGAAAATATAACAAGTGTTTTATCTTTGGGGAAGGAATTTTATAAGGGACTGAATATATTTGATTGAGAGGTAATTACACTGCTTCTTCAGTAGGTAGGACCATATTTTGTGTGTGTTCCTGTATGTAAAAATTGTCTAGTATGTTATATATATATATATATATATATATATATATATATATATATATATATATATATATATATATATATATATTTATATATATATATATATATATATATATATATATATATATATATATATATTATATATATATATTTATATATATATATTTATATATATATATATATATATATATATATATATATATATATATATATATTAATATATAATATATATATATATATATATATTTTAATTTATAATAAGCATGTAATAAGTAAATCAGCTAAACGTTGTGCATTTGTTAGGTAAAATAGTATGGGTATTGGCGGCAAGGTATCCCCATTATGTGGGTCACGGCAAGTGCAGGGAGGTAGACGAGCCTGGCCAGTGATAGTTTGTGGTGCATTTGATCTGGACTCGGGCTATATTTATATGGGGGTAAGTGGTGCATGCTCATGTACTTTTCAAGTGTATGGTGAGGCTGAGGTTCGGGTTTGGGTTAATTTAGGCTGTGGTCATCTGTATTGTACTTAAATTGTTCCTTTACTTGATCTTTGTTTGTGGTCTCTTAACTTTATAATGCTAAGTTATGCATTTCATGATTCATCTTCAACGTGATACCTATATTTTGAGTTAATCTGAGGGTTATTGTTGAGAATCTGGTGGAGATAATATAAGAGTCATTATAGTGTTTACCCTGCTTGTTGTTGTGACCACTCGTGTGACTTGTGACTTGACTAGTGGTAAATTCTTGATAAAGATGAGTGCTGGCATAACAGTATGAAGAAAATTTGATTTTAGTTCTTGTCCTCCTACAATATATACAAAAAAACAACTATTTTTGGTTAATAAAATTTGAATTTCACAGGTGTTAACAGAAAATACTACTCCAGGGAGGATGAGGACCATAATTTGGTGTACAGATGACGAGGCAACATCAAGATGGACAAGAGAAACGATCAAGAGTACAGTAAAGGATGAACATTCTCTAAATAACTCAGTCTACCAACGTGACAGGAAGTTGTATTGTATATATGTAAGTGTTGGTTAAATACGTCCACATAAATACTAAAACAGATTATAAGTTTGTGTTGAAATCTTATCTTCTGACTACTGTAGAGATACTGTAGGAGTGAAGAAAGAAAAAGCAATATTATGTATGATTGAGGGAAGGACATGAAGTGTTGTGTAGAAGTGAGGAAAGGACATGAAGTGATGTGTAGGAGTGAGGGAATGACTTGCAGGGTTGTGTAGACGAGGGAAGGACTTCTAGTATTGTGTAGGATTGAGGGATGGACTTGCAGTGTTGTGTAGATGTGAGGGAAGGATTTCTAGTATTGTGTAGGAGTGAGGGAAGGACTCGCAGTGTTGTGTAGAAATGAGGGAAGGACTTGCAGCGTTATGTATGAGTGAAAGAAGGACTTGCTGGATTGTGTAGGAGTGAGGGAAGGACTTGCAGGGTTGTGTAAGAGTGAGGGAAGGACTTGCAGGGTTGCGTAAGAGTGAGGGAAGTACATGTAGTAATGTGTAGGACTGAGGGAAGGATTTGCAGGGTTATGTAGGAGTAAAGGAAGGACTTGCAGGTTTGTGTAGGAGTTAAGGAAGGACATGCAGGAATGTGTAGGAGTGAGGGAAGGACTTGCAGGGTTAAGTAAGAGTGAGGGAAGTACATGTAGTAATGTGTAGGACTAAGGGAAGGATTTGCAGGGTTATGTAGGTGTGAAGGAAGGACTTGCAGGTTTGTGTAGGACTTAAGGAAGGACATGCAGGGATGTGTAGGGTGAGGGAAGGATTTGCAGGGTTGTGCAGGAGTGAAGGGAAGACTAGCAGGTTTGTGTAGGAGTGAGGGAAGGACTTGCAGGGTTGTGTAGAAGTGAGGGAAGGACTTGCAGTGTTGTGAAGGAGTGAAAGAAGGAATTGTAGTAGTGTGTAGGAGTGAGGGAAGGACTTGCAGTATAGTGTAGAAGTGAGGGAAGGACTTGCTATGTTGTGTAGGAGTGAGGGAAGGACTTGCACTGTTGTGTAGAAATGAGGGAAGGACTTCTAGTATTGTGTAGGAGTGAGGGAAGGACTTGCAATGTTGTGTAGGATTGAGGACCTGCACTGTTGTGTAGGAGTGAAAGAAGAACTTGCAGGGTTGGTTTGGAGTTAAGGAAGGACATGCAGGGTTGTGCAGGAGTGAGGGATGGACTTGCAGGGTTGTGTAGGAGTGAGGGAAGGATTTGCGGGGTTGTGTCGGAGTGATGGAAGGACTTGAAGTGTTGTGTAGGAGTAAGGGAAGGACTTGTAGTGTTGTGTATTAGTGAGAGAAGGACTTGTGGTGTATGAGTGAGAGAAGGACTTTTAGTGCGGTGTAGGAGTGAGGCAAGGACTTGTAGTGCGGTGTAGGAGTGAGGGAAGGACTTATAGTGCGGTGTAGGAGTGAGGGAAGGACTTGTAGTGTTGTGTATGAGTGAGAGAAGGACTTGTATAGGAGTCACCACATAGATTTGTGGCGTTGCGAAGCTTATAACTTGTAATACACTGTTGTAATCTTTTATGTGGATTTGTAACTAGACAGTCAGGAAGTATTTTATTCGACTTAATTATTTTGGACTTTAGTTTCATCTTCATTTGCAAAATAAAATATTTTATTCTTCCTGGCAGTGAAATACAAGATGTTAGTTTAAGATTTTACTGTAAAATTAAGTAATTATTATAGCTTTACAACTTACTTGTAACCAATGAGCATTTCATGTGGGCAAATTTTTCAAATTGTAAAAAAAAAAAGATTGTAATAATATATTGTAAATGTTCTGAGGCAGTATGTCACTCCTAGGAGCTATGTGAGGCCCCCAGGGCTTATATGCCGCCGCCACGGAATGTTTGGCTAATTAGGGCTGTGTGATGATCATAGGTGGTTGTATAATGGATTTAAGGACTATGTAAGGTTGTCAGGGGTAGTCTGATCCAACCAGAGGCTGTTTGTGGCTATATTGTGAATATCAACTTGGAGATGTGTGAGGCTCTTAGAGAGCTGCTGTACTTGTGACTGAGGGGGGTTAATTGATGCTCCTAATGTCTGTGTACAGAAAAAGACGAATATATCCTAAATTAGTCAGTCTACCTGATATGACAGGAAGTTGTATTGTATATAATATTTACTGTTGGTTCGACAAGTCTTTATAAATGCTAAAATAGATAATAACGGTGTATTGAAAGTTTAGCTGCTGATTACTGTAGGACTGTGGGAAGGACATGCAGTATTGTGTAGTATTGAGGGAAGGACGTCAGTATTGTGTAGGAATGAGGGAAGGACATGCAGTATTGTGTAGTATTGAAGGAAGGACTTGCAGTGTTGTGTAGGACCTAGGGAAAGACATGTAGTGATGTTCGTAAATGAGAGGAGGACTTACTTACTTCCTAATGAATGAGAGGAGGATTTACTGACCTACTAAGAAGTGAAAGGAGGACTTACTGACCTAAGGAGTGAGAGGAGGATTTACGCAACTACTAAGTAGTGAGAGGTGGACTTACTGGCCTACTAAGAAGTGAAAGGAGGACTTACTGACCTACTAAGGAGTGAGAGGAGGACTTACTGACCTAAGGAGTGAGAGGAGGATTTGCAGTGTTTTATAGGAGCGAGGGAATGACATGCAATGTTGTGTAGGATAAGGGAAGAACTTGCTGTGTGTGGGAGTGAGGGTAGGATGCAATTTGTTGTGTAGGATTGAGGGAATGACTTACTGAGGTTTGTAGGAGTGAAGGAAAGACATGCAGCGTTGTGTAGTATGAGGGAAGGACTCCTTGTGATGTATAGGAGTTTGAGAAGGACTCGCTGTGATGTGTAGGAGTGAGAGAAGGTCTCGCTGTGATGTGTAGGAGTGAGGGAAGGACTCGCTGTGATGTGTAGGAGTGAGGGAAGGACTCGCTGTGATGTGTAGGAGTGTGGGAAGGTCTCACTGAGGTGTAGAGGTGAGGGAAGCACTCACTGTGAGGTGTAGGAGTGAGGGAAGGACTCACTGTGATGTGTAGGAGTGAGGGAAGGACTCACTGATGTGGAGGAGTGTGGGAAGGACTCACCGTGATGTGTAGGAGTGAGGGAAGGACTCACCGTGATGTGTAGGAGTGAGGGAAGGACTCACCGTGATATGTAGGAGTGAAGGAAGGATTCGCTGTGATGTGTAGGAGTGAGGGAAGGACTCACTGTGAGATGTAGGAGTGAGGGGAGGACTGATTGTGAGGTGTAAAGTGAAGGGCTTCTGTCTCACCAGTGAGGCCGACTACTGGTGATGACATCATTGCTCTTGTGGTCTGTTCCACCATTGACGTAGACTACTAGTGGTGATGTCACTGCTGTGGTCCACCAATGGAATCCTTAAAGTGACTTCAGCTCACTTAAAAACTTAAAATGCAGAGAACTTGACATAATGTTACAAGCAAATTGTAATAATTTAATAAGAACTGAAAATTACAGTAAATTCTTAAATTAGCATCTTTTAATCCAGTGCCAGCAAGAGTAAAATAGTTCGTTATACAAGTGGAAATAAAACTGAAGTACAAAATAAATCAACAATGTCATAACTTTGTTCAAGTTACGATATTTTGTACAGTAGTTTCATCTTCATTTGTATAACACAGTGTTTTACTCTAGCTGGCACATCACTGAAATAAAAGATGCCAGTTTAAGAATTTACCTTAATTATCATTTCGTTATTTATTACGTGTTCACAACTTACTTTGTAACCAATGAATTTTTCCTCTGGACAAACTTTTGTAATTGTATTTTGTTTTTGTTTTTCAAATGTAATACATATTAAAAATTAATTACAAGGCAGTGTATTGTAGTGGAATTCTGCCCTACAAATGCTGTTTGTCGCTGCCTAGCCGACCCCACAAATTCCCCAGTGTATGCCTCGTGGTCTAGGTCAACCAGCGCCGCCATACACCACGGAGCGGGGGTCAACTGCTAAGCCACGCCTACCCCCGCTATTTAAGACCTGACCTCGTGGTAAGCTCTCTTTCCACCTACAGCCGCAGCCAGCAACACCACCTCCGCCGCTGCCTGGCGGCCTTCCCTCGCTCCTCCGCCTGCCTGGCGGTCCTCTCTCCCGCTGGCGAGCATGGCGACCCACAAGCTGTCCTTCTCTGAGCGTCCTCACCAACCAGCTCTCTCTACATCACGCTTGTAACCATGCTGCCTTCCCAGCACCAAGCTGCATTGTACATCCAATACAACATGTATATAGAGAGCACATTGTGAGTTTCCTTTCTCCATTCCATCCTGAGTGTGAACCAAACAGTCTCATACCCCACAGTATCTTCAAGAGGATAAGTGATGTTTGTGGCAACTTGGGGATGTGTGAGGCTCTTACGAGCTATCTGTGTCTCTGGGGAGGCTGATTGATTCTCCCCTAAGATCTACATAATACTTGTAGGGGGCTTACAAATAGGTAATTGTGTACAGCTAGTAAGGGCTATGTGATGACACTAAAGGCTGTCTGTCACTGCTAGGGACAGTGATGCTTCCAAGGGCTGGGTGCCGAGTCTTGTCTGAGCCCCCTACTCATGAGTTAGGCGAGACACGTCGACCAAGGTACACTGGTAGCCTTGCGTGGTCCAGGTTGCGCTGCCTTTATGGGACCCTGTGTGCACAGGTTGTAGTACCATAAGGGTAACCTAACCTAGCAGTAACCTGGTGTCAATCATTACAATAAATATTTGTATAGTAACTTAATGTGTAGTATAAATGAAAAAAAAATGCCCTTTTCTTTCTTTATAATAATCCTAATAAAAAAGTTGAAAAAAAATGGTTCCAAAGGCAAAAGTGATAAGAGCCAATTTGTATACTTAACCGAAAAGTAGAAAGTCGACCACCGAAAAGTAGGTAGATACGATCTTTTGAGAATTAGAAAAATTGTAAGTTATTTTTTCTCTTAAGTTTGAACTTACGACAATTAAAAAGAAAGTAAGTTCGGATTCTCAAAAGATAGTAAGTATCTACTTTTCGGGAAAGTAGATTATCTAACTTTCTCGAAATTTTACAAATATTTTCGGGGGTAAATATTACCTATTTTTACGAAGTAGATTATCATAGAAAACGGGAAATTTGTGTCACAGAAAATGGGAAATATCTACTCCCGGGGAAGTTGGTTATCTACTTTCCCGAAAAGTAGATTTTTTTCTACTTTTCGGGAAAGTAGATTATCGACTTTTCTGGGAAGTAAATTATCGAATTTTGGGCAAATATTACCTAATTTTGCGAAGTAGATTATCATAGAAAACGGGAAATTTGCATCATAGAAAATGGGAAATATCTACTTTCCGGGAAAGTTGGTTATCTACTTTCCCGAAAAGTAGATTTTTTTCTACTTTTCGGGAAGTAGATTATCGACTTTTCTGGGAAGTAAATTATCGAATTTTGGGCAAATATTACCTAATTTTGCGAAGTAGATTATCATAGAAAACGGGAAATGTGCATCATAGAAAATGGGAAATATCTACTTTCCGGGAAAGTTGGTTATCTACTTTCCCGAAAAGTAGATTTTTTTTCTACTTTTCGGGAAAGTAGATTATCGACTTTTTGGGGAATTAGATTATTGACTTCTTGGGAAATATTACCTAATTTTCTGAAGTAGATTATTATAGAAAACGGGAAATTTGTATCACAAAAAATGGGAAATATCTACTTTCTGGGAAAGTAGATAACCAACTTTCCCGGAAAGTAGATATTTCCCATTTTCTATGATACAAATTTCCCGTTTTCTATGATAATCTACGTCGCAAAATTTCGTAATATTTCCCCAAAATTCGATAATTTACTTCCCACAAAAGTCGATAATCTACTTTCCCGAAAAGTAGAAAAAAATCTACTTTTCGGGAAAGTAGATAACCAACTTTCCCGGAAAGTAGATATTTCCCATTTTCTATGATACAAATTTCCCGTTTTCTATGATAATCTACTTCGCAAAATTAGGTAATATTTGCCCAAAATTCGATAATTTACTTCCCAGAAAAGTCGATAATCTACTTTCCCGAAACGTAGATACTTACGATCTTTTGAGAATCCGAATTTACGCTCCTTTTAATTGTCTTAAGTTGGAACTTAATAGAAAAAAAATAACTTACGATTTTTCTAATTCTCAAAAGATCGTAAGTATCTCCTTTTCGGTGACGTAGATTTTCTACTTTTCGGGTAAGTATAATAATTGGCTCTTTTCATTTTTGTCTTTGGACCCCTTTTGTTTCCAACTTTTTTATTTAGGATTATTATAAAGAAAGAAAAGGGCATTTTTTTTTATTTATACGACACATTAAGTTAATATACAAATAGGTATTGCAATGATTGACACCAGGTTACTGCTAGGTTAGGTTGCCCTCATGGTACTACAACCTGTGTACACAGGGTCCCATAAAGGCTACCAGTGTACCTTGGTCGACGTGTCTCGCCTATCTCTGCAGTAAGGGGCTCAGACAAGCCTCGGCACCCAGCCCTTGGCAGCATCACTGTCCCTAGCAGTGACACACAGCCTTTAGTGTCATCATATAGCCCTTACTAGCTGTACACAACTACCTACTTATAAGTCCCCTAGAAGCTTCATGTAGATCTTAGGAGAGAATCAATCAGCCTCCTCAGATGGCTCTTAAGAGCCTTACACATCCCCAAGTTGCCACAAACATCACTTATCCCCTTGAAGATACACTGCCTTGTAATTAATTTTTAATATGTATAACATTTGAAAACAAAACCAAAATACAATTACAAAAGTTTGTCCAGAGGAAAAATTCATTGGTTACAAAGTAAGTTGTGAACACGTAATAAATAAATAACTGATAATTAAGGTAAATTCTTAAACAAGCATCATTTATTTTAGTGCTGTGCCAGCTAGAGTAAAACAGTGTAATACAAATGAAGATGAAATTTATGTACAAAATATCGTAACTTCAACAATGTTATGACATTGTTGACTTATTTTGTACTTGAGTTTTATTTCCACTTGTATAACGAACTATTTTATTCTTGCTGGCGCTGGATTATAAGATGCTAGTTTAAGAATTTACTGTAATTTTCAGTTCTTATTAAATCATTACAGCTTGATTGTAACATTATGTCACAAGCTCTCTGCATTTTAAGTGCGCTGAAGTCACTTTAGGCATTCCATTGGTGGACCACAGCTGTGACGTCACCACTAGTAGTCTACGTCAATGGTGGAACAGACCACAAGAGCAATGATGTCATCACCAGTAGTCTGCCTCACTGGTGAGACAGAAGCCCTTCACTTTACACCTCACAGTCAGTCTTTCCCTCACTCCTACACCTCAGTGAGTCCTTCCCTCACTCCTACATCTCACAGTGAGTCCTTCACTCACTCCCACACCTCACAGTGAGTCCTTCACTCACTCCTAAGCATCAACGTGACTCCTTCCCACAATCCTACACATCACAGTTAGTCCTTCCCTCACTCCTACACATCACAGCGATTCCTTCCCTCACTCCTACACATCACAGTGAGTCCCTCCCTCACTCCTACACATCACAGCGAGTTCTTCCCTCACTCCTACACATCACAGTAAGTCCTTCCTTCACTCCTACACATTGCAGTGAGTCATTCCCTCAATCCTACACAACACATTGCGTCCTACCCTCACTCAAACACACAGCACGTCCTCCCCTTATCCTACACAACATTGCTTTAACATTCCCTCACTCCTATAAAACACTGCAAATCCTCCTCTCACTTCTTAGTAGGTCAGTAAGTCTTCCTCTCACTTCTTAGTAGGTCCGTAGATCCTCCTCTTCAGTAAGTCCTCCTCTCACTTCTTAGTAGGTCCGTAAATCCTCCTCTTCAGTAAGTCATCCTCTCACTAATTAGCAGGTCAGTAAGACCGCCTCTCATTCACTAGGTCAGAAAGTCCTTCCCTCATTTACGAACATCACTATATGTCCTTCCTAAGGTCCTACATTACTCTACAAGTCCTTCCCTCATTACCACACAATATTGAAGTCCTTCCCTCAATACTACACAATACTGCATGTCCTTCCCACAGTCCTACAGTAATCAGTAGATAAACTTTCAATACACCGTTATAATCAATTTTAGCATTTATAAAGACTTGTCGAACCAACAGTCAATATTATACAAAATACATCTTCCTGTCATGTCGGGTAGACTGACTTGTTTAGGATATATTCATCTTTTTCTGTACACAGACATTAGGAACATCAATGAACCCCCTCAGTCATAAGTACAGCAGCTCTCTAAGAACCTCACACATCTCTAAGTTGATATTCACAATATAGCCACAAACAGCCTCTTGTTGGATCAGACTACCCCTGACAACCTTACATAGTCCTTAAATCCATTATACAACCACCTATGATCACCACACAGCCCTAATTACCCAAACAGTCCGTGGCGGTGACATGTAAGCCCTGAGGGCCTCACACAGCCCCTAGGAGTGACATACTGCCTCAGAACATTTACAGCAAATACAATCTTTTTTTTTTTTTTTACAATTTCAAAGGTTTGCCCACAGGAAATGCTCATTGGTTACAAGTAAGATGTAAAGCTGTAATAATTACTTAATTTTACAATAAAATCTTAAAATAACATCTTGTATTTCATTGCCAGGAAGAATAAAATATTTTCTTTTGCAAATGAAGATGAAACTAAAATCCAAAGTAATTAAATTGAACAAAATACTTCCTGACTGTCTAGTTACAAATTCACATAAAAGATTACAACAGTGTATTACAAGTTATAAGCTTCGCAACGCCACAAATCTATGTGGTGACTCCTATACAAGTCCTTCCCTTAATCATACACAACACTACAAGTCCTTCCCTCACTCATACACCACACTACAAGTCCTTTCCTCACTCATACACCACACAACAAGTCCTTCCCTCACTCCTATACAATACTACAAGTCCTTCCCTCACTCTTACACAACACTACAAGTCCTTCCCTCACTCTTACACCACACTACAAGTCCTTCCCTCAAACATGCACAACACTACAAGTCCTTCCCTCACTCATACACCACACTACAAGTCCTTCCCTCACTCCTACACCACACTACAAGTCCTTCCCTCACTCCTACACCACACTACAAGTCCTTCCATCACTCATACACAGCCCTGCAAGTCCTTCTCTCACTGCTTCACAACCCTGTAAGTCCTTCCCTTACTCCTAAACCACACTACAAGCCCTTCTCTCACTCCTACACCACACTACAAGTCCTTCCCTCCCTCCTACACCACACTACAAGTCCTTCCATCACTCATCCACCACACTGTAATGGTCATGACGGCTAACCTGGAAACCTTAAGGATTCATATTACGCTCAAACGTCCACAAAACCCTCTTGAGTCCCCCAGGGGAAACGTACTCCGTTTTCTCGGTTCCTTGTTGACGTCACCGACGGGCAGCCTTTGTGTATGTGAGCAGACGCTGTATGTTGGGACCTGTTGCCATCTAACCCTTTGTAATCAATTTAATTTGGCTTTCGATAGCTGAGTCAGAGCATTGTTAGTTGAGATAATAATAGAGAATGAAAATGAGTTCATAGTCTCAATTTCAAGGTCAGAGTGTACAGTAAATTAATTCATCGGAATAGAAGTAGGTGGACTCCCTGGTCTGTTTTGAGTGAGGGTGCCGCGGGCATTTCAACCGTTAGTAAGTGCTCGTCCCTTCATCCATCCAGGTCCCCTGACGCTGATTCCCGTTTGTCTCCCGATCCCATTGTGATTATTGAATCGCTCTACCATCCAACAACGGCCTCGGATGTATTAGTTGTCCAGCCGGGATCATATGTGAGAAGATGGCACCGATGCGGCCGGATTAATGTGCCCCAAGGCTTCGTTGGGCCAGACCCCAGACCCGCCATGTGTCTGGCTACCCATCTCGGGTCGGAGTGTAACCGACCACAACAGCAGTTGTAGAGGCGCCAGTGCTATACCCTGTGACAGGCCTTGGAATTATGGTCCACAGTGTGGTTGTAGGTGTTGTTAATACTCACCCATGTTGTGGGGGACCCATGTCGGGGTTTGTATCAGTATTAGTGTCTTGGGAGGAAAGACAAGGAGCTGGTCCTACGATATAATATAAGGTGACATCAGGTATTGGGTGCACGGTAAGAATGTAATGTCCGAATAATTGCTGTTGAGTAAATAGGAAAACAAGGAAACCAGTACATAAGACACAGAGAGTTTGCAATAGGCCCAGGAGCTGAGCCTGGTAGTTATATGTTAATAACATCTATTTTCCCCTTGGATTTTATATTAAAAAACTTGTTCTTTGAGTAATTAAGGTGTATTCATTTCTCCCACAGTATTTTACCTTTATTTCCATCCAAGTGACCTGATACCAAAATTACCATACTCACGTGCCTAGACCCTCGCCCATGCTACCCAAGAATAGGTGACGGAACTGAGAAAAGTAAGAACTAAGAGAAGTAGATAAGATGAGGGTGGTGTAGAAACGGAGAGGGAGTCAGGCGCCCTCACATTGGTGGCAGACCGAGAATGCGCCCCCTCACATTGGTGGCAGCTAGAGAACCCGCCCCCTCACAACACTACAAGTCCTTCCCTCACTCCTACACCACACTACAAGTCCTTCCATCACTCATACACCACACTACAAGTCCTTCCATCACTCATACACCACACTACAAGTCCTTCCCTCCCTCCTACACCACACTACAAGTCCTTCCATCACTCATACACCACACAACAAGTCCTTCCCTCACTCCTACAGAAAACTACAAGTCCTTCCCTCACTCATACACCACACTACAAGTCCTTCCCTCCCTCCTACACCACACTGCAAGTCCTTCCATCACTCTTACACCACACTACAAATCCTTCCCTCACTCCTACACCACACTACAAGTCCTTCCCTCATTCATACACCACACTACAAGTCCTTTTCTCTCTCCTACACAACCCTGCAAGTCCTTCCCTCACTAATACAGAACACTACAAGTCCTTCCCTCACTCCTACACCACACTACAAGTCCTTCCATCACTCATAAACCACTCTACAAGTCCTTCTGTAAGTTTTAATTTTTTCTTACAGTTTGTGTGGTGTACATTTTATTAGCAACTGGTCATTTTGGTCATTTTGACTTGAAGTGTAAATGTAAAGGATTTTGAGGTGACCTTCTTGGATACCTTGTTGTACCTGCTACAGGGCTGGCTTTTGTATTTTCTAACCTGATTCTAATACTCTGGCACGTGACATCAGCTCTCATTCCATTCTATTGAAAAAATCAGGCAATAAGCTCCACTTCTTCACAAAAGTGAAAATAAGCATTCATTTTGGGTCTAAATCATTTCAAACATGTGCATAATACTGTACATGAGGATTTAAGTCACAAACATAATACCGAGTAGTAATTTTTTGGCAAATATTTTGTGCTCTTGTTTACAATGACAATGCTTGGTGATCCATCAAGAGTTCTTTTACATCACTTAATAAGTCCTAAAAAGCAGTTCTTATACACACTTGCACACTATACTGTAACTGTTATGCCCAAGTTTCCTCGCTAGTTACCTGCTGTGCATCTGGGAGGAATTACCTGAAACCCCTAAAATTAAGGTTTTGATAAACTTATTTTTACCTTGTTATTAATTGCAAAGTGAATGTGTTCCTTGACATCTGACTCACTGATATACACAGGAGATTGCTTACCTTGTAAAGTATTTTGTATTTTTAGTGATTACTTTTCTTCTTCTTCCTGACTTATACCTGTACTGTACAGTGTACAGTACTTGGCTTTATGTCTCGTTAAGGAATTTTGTTCTGTAAATGAATCTCTAAGCTGCTCTTGGGAAGTTATTCATCTCTTATCCCTGATTACATTGGTTACTGAACTTTTCTCTGGTCTGGTGATTATTAATACTACAGACATGTACCAAATTCAGATGCTCTAAATATTGAGCATTGTTACACCTTACCTTGCTCACATGCAAGGAAAGACAAACTATGGGAGGATGAACTAAGGAAGTTGGTGCTTTAAAGGGAATAGATGTACAGGTACAAAAACACTAATGTAAATTTGTATGTGAGGAAAGTTTATGTACAATATATACTACACAAAAAATTTTTAAATTAAGATGGCATGGGTGTATACTGAACAAAATACTGTACCATGAAAAGGAAATAAAAAGGGACTACCAGTACACTCAGTACAGTATATATAAAAAAGGAGAACAAAATGAATCAAGAACATTTAAAATAATTGGCAGGTGACCAAGATGAGGTGTGAGCACAAAGTTTGGGAATTAAAAGGAAAGTGTTTATACATTTTATGGTTTTTATCTAGTGCAGCATTAACACCAAAGTTAAGACAATACATTGTGCCCCACAACAAGAATAGGCATAATATCTATGGATTAGTGATTGTGTGTAATTGTCGATATAAAGATGAAACTAACATTGACTTGAGCTTGATATTACGTATACCAAGATAACAGGTTAAACTATGACCAAGTATTTACATGTAATGTCTAATACTAAGTTACTGTAGTGCAGTCCTACAAATGGAGAGGCTTGTGGCTAGTTGTATTAAAGTGATGCCTAGAGAAAAAGTATTTTCAAGGTTGCTGAGCTGGTGATGTAGGGCATAGTACAGTATAGTAAATAGGAAGATAATGAACGGATGTAATTATTTAAAAATTCTGAATTTTTTTTTATTTACAGATAAAAAACTGCAAAGAGGAGACAAAAGAATCATGTCAATGCTTTATAAAAACAGTTGAGTGACAGCAACTTGTAAGGTCCTATTGATTTGGTCTGTGATAGATCTGAGAGATGAAACAAATGAGGCTTGTTGATCGAATTCTTCTCTTGTAGTAAGGTGCCAGGCAGGAATATGGGAAGGTTTTAAGGATTCAAATGGAGATGCTGGAACTCCCACAAGCCAGAGTGATCCTCCCCAGGCCTGGGGTAGTTCAACAGTACCACTATGCATCCCCTGGGTGGAGTAAGGCCATGCACCTATGCATTCTGCCAGCAGTGTCCACTCTAGGGAATTCTTTAGATTGTCCAAGAAAAAATAAAATACAAAGTCCTTAGGTTCATAGATTTTGGGGGATATGAGGAAACCTGGAGCACATGGGTTCCTGGTGATTGGTGAGGCTTGGGATAAGCGAGACCAAACCCAAAAATCATACTCTGATATAGTAAGGGCAGTCATGGGGGGGAGCCACACAGATGATCCGTTATGTAGTGGTCGCTCCAAAAAGTAGAAGTGGTGTATGTCTGGTAGGGTATTGACCCCTATGCCATAGTGTCGCGAACGACTCAAGACTGGGTATATACACTCTCGTTCCTGGCCTACTGTTCTATAGAGAAAATTATCATACAATAAGGACACTGAAGAAGTGTCTGGCCATATTGCAACAGCTTTTCTTGCTTCTGCAGTGAGCACCAAATATCCCCAACCAGGTTGCCTAGATCCACGCATCATCAGATGAGGGTCTGAATACATGTTGATATGAGCAGCACCAATGCCTGACACACACCAAAGAGAGGCATCTATCTCCAGAGCTGGAGCATAGTGGAGCAGCATCTCCAGCCAGTCATGTGATACCTCCACATCTTCGTCAAGGAAGGCTAAATATCGTGCATCAGGAAAACTTTCTATTCCTGCTGTCCAAGCTGCTCGGTAAAACTGAAAGAGACGATGATTGATGGAAGGCACATCTTGGGAAATGTTTACTACTTGATAATGAAAGTGGAAATTCTCCAACAGAGACAGTGTACTAGAATCAACTAAACCATTATGGTCAGTACCTACAACAACTAAGACCATGGATATTGATATTTTTCTGGTTTCCATCAGACGGGTGAGAGTATGGGCCAAATATTGGAGCCGCCCTCCTGCACACACTACTACTCCTACCTTCTTTTTGTCATCCTTACTGGAGATTTTTTCTCTTCTAGATAACACAGGGGACATTAATATTGGTTTAACAGGGTCACAGATGGGACCCATTGCTGCATTACTGTCACAAAGAAGTGGATGTGAAGTATCCTTGTGAGGTTTTGAGAAAGGCATAAGTGGGACTACAGCATGAGCATACAATAACGCCTTTGAATTATACAAGGAATGTGGGTTTGGTGCTACAGTCTCAAGTAATGTCTGTCCACCTACCACGAATGCCCACACCCAGAGTGCATGAGGAGGAGCGTAAGGGGCAAGCAGGGAGCCAAGACTAGTGAGAGTTGGCAAAGCCGCTCCTAAGCCATATGTGCCTGCCCTTCGCACCACCATCACCACCACACGACCTGCCTGTAACTTATGTACCCACCATGTGAGGTCCTGTGCATATGTGAAGGCATTCCATGTATTAAAAGTTTTTTGTAAGAGAATAGAGCCAGTAACATCATGGAGAACTGTCATCACCACTCCATCGTCTTTGTCTGGCATCCACCAGTCAGTCTTGGCTGCTCCTGTGGCTACACTGGCAGCAGGGGTGAGTCTGTGGTCAAATCCTTGTTGACACTCCTGCATCAAGCAAGACAAGTTGAACACTGCACCCATGGCTGATGATTCAACACCCATCAAGAGCAATCTGTATATACAGTACATCTTAAATCAAAACTCTGCCAGTGATGTTCTTTATATGTATAAAGTTTTCTGTATCTAACAGATATAATGTGCTGAATATGGATAATTATGGTTTTTAATCTTATAAGGGATCATATAAATTTTAAAAAGGTGTTCTACTGTATTCATAGGAGATAAATGGTGTATACAAACTGAAATATACAGTACAAAAAACAGAAAATGGGAAAATAAAATAAAGTACATGCACAGGCTGCATCTAATCGGAAGAATAGGCAGTGATTGTAATGGAAGGTATTAGTATTTTTTATTAATTTTTGTATTATTTTTTTTTCTTACTGGGATTAGCCCACCTGGGCACAGGTCACTGACCCACATCGGGGCCTGGGAGACGTAAAGGTGGTGGTGGTGGTGGTAATAATAATAAAAATAATAATAATAATAATATTAATCATAATAATAATAATAATAATAATAATAATAATAATAATAATAATAAAAATAATAATAATAATAATAATAATAATAATAATAAAGAACCATAAACAAATACAAAAATTAAAAAAATATCAAAGGTGAGAAACAATATAAGTATTGTATGTATGTTGTGTTGTTAAAAATAAGAAAAACAATTGAAACTCAGCAATTGAGTGAAAATGAGGCAGAAAGTCAGATCAGCAACCTGGGACTTGGTCACAATTTTTGTGATGGCATATGACAGATGGTCTATCATATGACAACACATTATGCTTCCAATATCTTCCCATACGGTAGTACCTCCCTGTTTGGTAGCTGCCTACTACCTACTATGACAGTAATAAGTAGATTGTCACTTCCTATTGGCCAAGGCCTGAGGCTGTACATTCATAACATCTCTCATGTCATATGGAATGGTTACAAAACCTGCCCTGAACAGACAAGGCTTGAGCACTCTATGCCCAGCAACCTGCAAAGAATGACACTGCAGTCAAATTACAGTAGTATGTGATATTGGAGTTGAAACCAGAGGGCACTGGGAGCATGTATCCCATTCAATAGTTTAAAATTTTCTGCTCCAGTGTATATAGAAAACTTTTATAAAGAGGATAAAGTGAACTTTGCACTATGCCACTGCTTATGACAAATCTTGGACAGATACAGATAAAGAGGAAAACACATAAATTGAGCAAAACGAACAGAAAAGCAAACAGTACTATATGTTGGAGCCAAAGAAAAGGCTGATATAAACGAATGAAAAGAATGACTGATATAGACAAATGATTTACAAACAGACTGGTATATAGACAAACAATAAAGATACAGATTGGCAGGGAAGTATTACAAAATAGGCAATTTGTATGTCATAACAATGGTGACAGCAAATAACAAAAGGACAAAAGACCAACACTAAAACATTCATATAGAAGTTAATAAACTGAAAATTGATAAAAACAGATGTGGGAAGATGTTGCTATAATGTTATTAATAGATTTCAACAACAAAGGTCTTTAAGCAAGTAACAAGGTTAGTAATTACACTATTCCAACAAAAATTAAAAATTATGAGATAAGAATGCTGGAAAGGGAAGAAGTAGATGCAAAATAATAATCAGACAAGAAAAGTGAAACTCAGTTTCACAGATGACAGGTAGTAGGCAGCTACCAAACGGAGGTACTACCTCCTGGGAAGATATTGGAAGCATAATGTGTTGTCTTATGGTAGACCCTGTTGCCATATGGCATCAAACAAATTGTGACCAAGTCCCAGGTTGCTGATCTGACTTTCTGCCTCATTTACACACAATTGCAGGGTTTCAATAGTTTCTCTTATTATTGATAACACAACATGCATACCGTATGTCGTTTCTCACTCTTGATGTATGTTTTCATTTTTGTATTTATTATTATTATTATTATTATTATTATTATTATTATTATTATTATTATTATATTACCCCCCCCTCCCCCCCAGGCCCTGATGTGGGCCAGTGACCTGTGCTCGGGTGGGCTAATCCCAGTAAAAAATAAATAAAAAATAATGTGACTGACAGACAGACAGGTAGTTGGTGACCAACATTAGACTTATACAAACATACAAACATACCTGCCGTCGTGGTTGATGGGGACAAGGCCGTAACACAACATGATGGTCATCAGGAGCACAGGTGTTACATCCTGCAACATTTTGGCAAGATTGCAAGGTGTCAGGAGTGAGTGGCTTCTGTAATGTTATAGAAAAAATGATAGTATTGTGTGGGAACATACTTTGATAATAGCTGAACACCAGGGAAACCACAAATATCTTGAGTTAATACAATTGGTTAACGTTTTGGAACTTGTCTAACTTCATTCTCAGAGCAGACCCTAAAGGGACAAAATTCTACGGCCACATATACTATACAAGTACTGTACAGTGTATTAATAAATAAATAAAATATTGAAAAAGAAATTGATGTAAAATTGGGATAAAAATAGAAGGCTAATTAATTAACAACAATTTAAAATATTAAATGCAGAAACTTACTGTGAAAAACACAAGGTTAAGATTCGGTTTATGCACTATCCAGTATCTCCTAAGACACGCTATCTATTTATAATCTTACCTTATATACGTCCTCAACTAACCTCCAACCCTCCTGGAAAACTATTTCGATGAAAATCGCAAACAAATTCTTTTGGGTCAAAAATCTGCCATGTTCTGTGTGCCATTTCACGGCTGAGTGAGCTCTGTTCCCCTCGCAGAGAGAATGTTAGGTTAGGCAAACATATTTTTCTGGTATGTTTTTATGAGCTTTCTGCCAAATTTGACCTTGGTCTCGTTATGGCATAACGCTATATTTCAGTTGAAATATATGACCGTGGTCAGTACCACGGTCGTACATCGGCCAAAATCTCGATCTCTGGGATTTTGTTCAAAATCTCAGTTTAAGTACTCCTGAGTATGCTGATGGTGAATATATGGTCCACAATACGATTGTGGGGTAATTAATGGTTGTAATGACACGATAAAGATTTTAATAAAAAAAATTTAAATGTTAATTACTCGCCAGCTATGGGTTCCGAGGTGCGATTTTGGCGTTTTTGTGTTATTCTGGAAGTATTTAATTAGTTAAACCCCTCCAATTCCGAAAGAAAAGTATATTTCAGTCAAAATATTTTTAACATGTACTGTACTGGATATTGTAGTGGATACTCTCCCCTACAACTGCTGGCTGATCACTTGCCGTTCGCTTACCGGCCAATCAGCTTCCAAGTTTAGAAGCTCCAACAACTTTCCCTGAATACGAATTCGCAACTTTTCGATTTACAATAGGTACCTACTTACTGCTAGGTGAACAGGGACCAAGGGGGCTAGGAAGAGTGTCCAAACAACTTCCGCCGGCCCGGGAATCAAACCCGTGACATCTTGCTTAGGAGGCAAGAGCATTACCGCTCTACCACCAGCGCCCCCCCCCCCCCCCCGCCAATCAGCTGCGAGTTCCACAGACCAGGCCTCACTCGCGGACGGACATGTACAACTGCTGACCGATCACTTGCCGTCCGATACCAGCCAATCAGCACCCTCAAAAGTGTATTCGTCATGCGGTCCCCCCTGTAACTGTTCACCTCCCTCCCAGGAGATTGTGAACACGAAAGGGGGTTGGAGCAAGCACCCATCCCTCATCCTTACCCAACAAGTGTGACGCACTCTCACAAGAATGGATGAGAAACGCATCACTCTCCCAGTCTTGAACCACAACATTGAAGACTGGCTAATCCATATGGAGGCAGCTCTCATCGGCTCAACAGCTACAGACAAACAGAAGTACGTCGCCCTGCTCTGTTCCTTGCCTACAGAAGTCGCCACGCAAGTCTCAGAAACCAACCCTCCAGCTGACAACAAATTCGCAGCTCTAAGAGATGCTCTCAAGAGGCGATACCAGTGGCCTGACACCAGTCTCCTGCAAGACCTTACCTGTCTCTCCCTCGGCAACTCAATGCCTGCACGTCTCTGGGATGAGATGAGGAGACTGAACTCCCGCCACACAGACAGGCTTCCTGACACTATCCTGAGCCAGCTTCACACTCAGAAGCTCCCTGCAGAAGTTCATCTCATCCTCTCGGCGTTGGACTACTCTACTACCTCGGCGACCTATGCAGCCACGGCAGACAGAGTAGTCCACGAATACACTGCTGTGCGCCATGCTACCGCAAACAACTCAGTGGGCCACACCGTCACTTTCCTCCAGTCTCGCCAACCACATCAACGCTCCTCAAAGAAGTAGTATTCCACCAGACAAACAAGACTTGAAGGACCTGCTACAGTCTCTACACCGCTGAATGGACACACTCGAGCAGCTCTGCTCCTCCAAGCCTGCAGCTGCTCCTGTTCCTGCTCCATGCACTGTGTCCTACCGACCCCAACACCCCTGTCCTGCCTCAGACCCCGATACGATACGAAGTCTTTAGTTAAGAGGTGAAAGAAGATTATTAGGGGTTGAAGGAAAAAGTGGTGAAACTGAAATACAGTAGGAGTAGAAAGAATCTGGGCTCAACCAGATCGCTTCATCTTTTTATTGGTATTTTGTCTTTGTTCTGCTCCCTTGGGTCGTCAGACCTTTGTATTAATATTGGTTTATTTACATAATGCTGCTTATTATTATTATTTTTATTATTGTTGGAGTTAGTGAGCTCGCCCAGGTCTTTGTGTAACTGGGAGGGTAGTCACTTTTTTTTTTTTTTTTTTTTTTTTTTTTTTTTTTTTTTTTGAGGTGTTAGTTAAGTGTTAGTTGTGTTAGTCTAAAGGTACACTGTATGGAGAGGCCTGCCAGGTTCTTAGTGGAGCTGGTTGGTCACTCATCTTTATTCCTCTACTAATGTTTCATGTATAAATGTGTATATTGAGGCAGGAGGTGGTTCAATTACTTCTTCCTGGCTGATATAGCTTGGAGGGTAATCACATTATTATTATTATTATTATTTTTTTTTTTTTTTTTTTTTTTTTTTGAGTTAGTGAGCCCGCCGCCAGCCCCCCAGCACAGTGTACCTACCTTCTGTTGGTACCATCAACGTTTTGGTGATAACGCTAGACGCTGTGGGGCTCCCTGCAACTACACGAGGAAGCGACATCGACGGAGATTGGTAGACCCCATAACCTCCGACACCATCAAGCGGCACATCACACGCCTTACTTCTGACCTTGACCACTTCACTCCTGCTCCCGTCACAACCTACTACAAACACTACGACAGGCAGTTTCTGCATTTAAGGCTACTGCACCCATGCCAGCCTTCCCATCACCCTGAACACATTCATCCTGCACCTCCTTTGCCAGTCTGCCCACCATTGCCGCTCACAGTACCACCATGCCCACAACATTTCTGGGTACCCTCTTTTCATCCTCAGTTACCTACTGCTCCTGACGTGGACCCTGTGCCTGGTGAGGATCCTGCAGCCAGCCCTATGGACCTAGACACCCCACCCGGCGCCCCTGAGGACTTTGCACCTGCCGCGAGAGAAGCACCACATTCCAAGCCTGTTCAACCTTCTCTCCTCTACAACCCTCCTTCTCCCACAGATTCCACGTCACTAGACAGAGTCGTCTCCCGTAGCGGCCGACTGATCCACACCCCTGCCTGTTATGCCTCACATGTGGGATACAACCCTGCCGACAACAAGTCTCCTGCAGTGCTCGGAGGGGAGGGGGAGTATTGTAGTGGATACTCTCCCCTACAACTGCTGACTGATCACTTGCCATTCGCTTACTAGCCAATCAGCTGCGAGTTCCACAGACCAGGCCTCACTGGCAGACGGACGTGAACAACTGCTGACCGATCACTTGCTGTCCGATACCAGCCAATCAGCAGCGAGTTCCACAGACCAGCCTCACTCACAAACTGCGCGGTGATTGGCACCGCTCATTTCGTACCTCCTCTCTCTGATCCTAGAGAATCGTATAAATACACCTCAGCCTGGCCGTGGAAGAACAAACACTTAAATTTCAAGCAGTGCAAAATATAGCCCTCAAAAGAGCAGCAAATCACCAACCACCATACACACAAACAGTACAAGACATACACACAGAACACAGCATAGACCCACTCAACACCAGAATACACACCCAAGCAAATGAAAGATGGGGAAAAATCCAGCAAGAACAGGATCCCATACTAAACCAACTAAATGAGGAAAACAACAACACATCGCACAGATGGTGGCCTAGAAGCAGAAAAAATGATAATGAAGAACCAGAGCCTCTATATACACAATAAAAAAAGAACCAAAAGATGGGAACAATTCTCCAGTCACACAAGGACCTGGAGGAACCCCACAAGCAAACAAAGACCTAAAAAGTTCACAAACACCCACAATAAAAACTAGAAACGAAAAAGATGGGGATCATCCCTCCAATGCCACAAGCACCTGGAGGGACCCCCCCCCCCCCCTAACATAATATGCCCCAAGGAAACATCAAATAGAACAACTTAGTTTAGCTTGGCTGAGACCGGCCTTCCCTAACCGCATGAGTCCTCTAATGCAGCACTGTTGACGGAAGACAAAAACCTCGTCTCCGCAAGGTGAGTAGCCTGTGGGGTTATGAGATATTGGTTCACACTCAGGATGGGATGGAGAAAGGAAACTCACAATGTGCTCTCTGTATACATATTGTATTGAATATACAATGCAGTTTGGTGCTGGGAAGGCAGCATGGTTACAAGCGTTGAGTAGAGAGAGCTGGTTGGTGAAGGTGCTCAGAGGAGGACCAACTTGTGGGTCGCAATGGTCGCCGGCAGGAGCGGAGGAGGTGTTGCTTGCTGGTGGCTGCAGGTAGAAAGAGCGAGGTCACCATGAAGTGAGGTCATATATAGCGGAGGTAGGCGTGGCTTGATAGTTGACCTCAGATATGCTAGGCAGCGCTGGTTGCCGACCCAGACCACGAGGCGCAGGCTGGGGAATTCGAAGAGGGTCGGCTGCTCAGCGACAAACAGCGTTTGTAGGCGAGGAATCCACTTCAAGCCCACCTGCTGTTAACCTCCTCCTCTATTTCCTACTTCTGAACTTTACTTTGTACTGTACCCTTGTAGTGGATTCCTCCCCTACAAGCACCGAACCTTCTCGAATTCCCCCAGCCTACGCCTCCAGCGCCGCCCACGGAGCGGGGGTCAACTATCTACCCACGCCTACCCCCCGCCTTATAAGGCCTGACACCGCTGTGACCACCCTCTTTCTACTCAGTGCCACAGGCAAGCAACACCTCCTCCACGCCAGCCTGGCGGCTGCCGCTCCCGCCAGCAACCTTGGCATCCCTCAAGCTAGTGTCCCTCCTCTGGGCACCCTCACCACCCAGCTCTCTCGACTCAACGCTTATTACCATGCTACCCACCCAGCAACAAGCTGCATTATACATCCAGTACAATATGTAAACAGTGAGCACATTGTGAGTTTCCTTTCTCTATCCCATCCTGAGTGTGAACCAATATCTCATACCCCCACACCCTTCTTGCACCCTCAGAGCTAATGCTCTCTTCTCTCCGTATCACCGACCGACCTGGACATCATTCTACTCTACTCTCCAGAACCAACAAGACCTCCAAAGAAGCTCCTCACCAACAAGCTCTCTCAACAAGCTCCTCACCCAACAGGACCTCTCAGTAAGCTCCTCACTGCACTGTACATACTAACTATATATTTATATATAAATATATATATATATATATATATATATATATATATATATATAAATAAATAAATATATATATATATTAGGGTGGTCCCGAAATGGGGGTTAAAATTTTTTTTCAGAATATGATCACAACCACCCTGCCCTTTTATAAGAACTACCAAAATAATATAACCCAAACAATTTCAACCAAATTGAGGGATGTTTAGGGGTGCCACCAGCCAGGGGCACAACTTGACACAACTTACTTAATATATATATATATATTATATAATGGCAGATTGTTGACATGTTGTGCAGGTGTCTGTATTCTGTCAATCCATGAATGAGCTTAGGTCTATCTGTGAGTGCCACATATCCAATTGGACTTATAGAGAATCTTTTTGTCACTTCTTTGTACTCATTATCAAGCTCAACATCCTAGACTCTACAAACTGGATGTTGGGTGTGAGTTTGTGTTACCTATTGTCCCTAAATTATATATCATATAATACTAATAATAGTAATGGTTTCTCTTTTTAGATGGCTAGTACTAGTGGTAGTGGCACAAAGCCAAAGACAAGGAAAGACAATGAAGTATGGTTGATTGGGCCAACTGCACACGCTTTGACTGGTCTAAAACTGCCTTCTACTGGGGAAGTTATGAGTTTGTTCTTTCAAATTCACAAAGTCAACAAAGCAACCATCAAAGAGAGTGCCAAGGAAGTGATCAAGCAAGTACTCCCATTTTGGGAAATGGCAAGAATACCAACTTGCTCAGAAATTCATGCCCGAGAAAGAGTTGAAAAAATGTTTGTGAAATGGAAAAGCCTTCAAAAAGCTGCCAAGAGGAGAAGCCAAGCTCAGCAAATAAAGGAAGAAGCTTTCAAAGAACAATTAAGTAAACTATTTGACATTGCTCATGCAAATGCTTTGACAATGATCAAAATTGAAGAAGATCGGCAATTCCTTCTAGCACAACGAGATGGAAGGAAAGGATACTTGGGTAGAGTTGATAAAGAACTAGCAGCAAAAGAAGTCCGCTTGGCAATACGAAAAGAAGAAGAACGTGCTCGCTTTTCAAAAGCTTTGGCACAGGAAACAAAAGAAGATGAAAAACAAGGAATGAATCCGCCATTCTCATCATCATCTGAGTCTGAGGAACAAGTAAATTCTTCAGCGTCAGAGTGTTCTCCTCCCAAAAAATCAAAACCTGGGAAACCAGGTGGACAGTCTAAAAAAGGCTCAAAATGGTAACCGCATGAAGGCAGTGGTTAAGCCTCAAGACGTGAATGACATTCACCTTGAAGATTTTGTGTCTTCTGCAACAAGTAAATTTTTTGACATGCTCAATCTGCCAACTGACTTTCTACAGTTGTCCCCATCTTTGTGGCAAACTAATGCAGGTTATTGCAAAGCACAAAAGAAGCTCAAGACAATGAAAGTGGTTAACGATGTGGCTGAGAGAGGTGTGGCACTCATCCAAGATTACATCCATGTAATAACAAAGGATGAGGAACAACGCCAATTTCTACTCCAGGTGGTCAGTGATCATCGAAAGAACTTTCCAAACTCTCTAAAAAGGACTGTAATAGAGGCACTCAAGAAGAATGACCTGTGTTGCTAAATTTCATTGATTTTGCTGTATTACAACTATTAACAACTAACTGTATTGATATTGACTATGTATTGTATACGATTTACACATTTACCGGTACTTGTTCAATATAAAAACTAGATAGTCTTTGTGGCACCTCTAAATTTTATCCAAATTTTTTAAAAAATGACAGATCATTGTTTTAATAGTATACACACACTTAGGCAGGGTGGTCGTTGAAATATAAACCAAAAAAAATTTCGGGACCACCCTAATATATATATATATATACATATATATATATATATATATATATATATATATATATATATATATATATATATATATATATATATATATATAAAACGCATTGTGAGTTCCCTTCTTAACTCCATCCTCAGTGTGAGATCTCTTACATGTACGTATGTATGTGAGCCCATTAAAAGAGAAATAAACAAACAGAGAAATTTGACAACTGACCACATACAGTACGCTACAATATGCACTGGCTAAGAATGTACTTGAACGGCTGAATCTGCGTCGAAGTTGATAAAGTCGGGTCGAAAATGAGTTCACATTTGGTGCTGTCACAGCAATGGCAGTTCACAACTCACTCCACGGCACGACTAGGTGTTGCAAATAAGAAACAGGAAAATCTGCGTTAAATTCCTCGTCCACCGATGGGACCATTGTTACAATATTTCCCAGGACGATTGAGGCATTTATTAAGGATCGTTAAATATATTCCTTTAAGATATACATTATGATCAACTCATTTTAAACGTTTTCCAAATCCATGTGAATGTATTTTACATGGTTTAACAAGTATTATTGGTTGCATTTAACGGCCTTTTCCTGGGATAATACATATTGGTGGCCTACGTGTCAGCCAAATCTTCTATAATTCACACATTTTCACATAATTATCACACGAAGCTGTGGACACTAAAAACTTACTGTAATTATCGCCTCACTGTAAATTATTAATATCCTCCACTTTCGTTTATTGGGTACGCGGTAAAAGTAATTCATGAATACCAACAAGACCACCTCCTCTTGGTGTTTCTCAGCTTAATACCTATTTCATTCCTTCTTCCTGAGTTTTAAGTGTCCTACATCAGAATTGATGTTCATCATATTCATTTGTGTGTTTATTTTTCTGTTTAATGACAGCTTTCTTGTCAATATCCTAACTTTATTTATTTGGGTTTTTAATTATTTATACTTCTTTGTCCCCATTTCTTATATTAAGTTTCTGATTCTTTCTGGTCACCCAGGATACCCCACTACGAAATAGACTATACTTTATAAATTAACATTACAAATCACGAGTGAATTAAATGCAGTACTGTATTACAATCAGTTTGATAAGTAATTAAGGTCACATGTAAATTAAGTAACTAAAAGTACGACTTGGACTTTAAATAACTTATAAGTTAATCAATTACTAATTAAATACACATTGTCATTATTCATTATAATATTTAACACTGTTACACGAATAATTTGTTAATTTCTTAAGCTTGCACCTGCTGAAGTCCGAAAAATAACCATTAGACTTCCTTCTACCTTTTTAACCTAAACACACTGAAGGAGCATTACAGGATTTAAACTCTAATATTCATATCTTACCCATACGCTTTGACTAGTATTATACCAAAAATTTTCTATACATTTTAGAAATTGGAGGTAAAGTATATATCAAAGATAAGAAAGTAACTTGAAAATAGGTTTTGTTTTATTATTTAAGGACCTTTAAAAGTGTCTACTGTAATCATGTAATTTTAGTTTGTTTTCGGGTATCAGGAGGAGCTGAATATAAACAGTAAGGACGAAGTGTAATTCTTTATTGATAGCTAGGCTGATTACCATTTATTAATTTGATTAATGCAGATTTACATTGGTTCAGAATGTATATAAACAGTACAGGTACACAATATAAATAGCAAGTACAGGTATAAAGCAATGTAAATAGACTACAGGTATAATGGGTCAAATTATTGTTTTGGTCACCACCCAGTTGGAAGTTGAAATTATGTTTTTCCGATGGGTTTTGATGGGTTTTGAATGATTCTGACCTCCATTTCGGTAAATATCGTCATTGGCTGCTCTCAGATTTTATTTAAAAAAAATGTGTATTATAGTGTTTTACTTAAACCTGACCTTCATATTTTACCTGGAGGTGGAGGACGCTCACCCCACAAGGGTCACAGCTCAAGGTTGAAGAAGCCTCAAGTCCAGAAACAGAAAATTGTGAGGGCTATCTTTTTGGGGTTAATGTTGATGATTGACCCGCAGATGGGTAAATTTGCACTTTCACCTCCCACTGGTAGAAAGTCAAAAATATATTTTTCTAGTGTATTTGTGTGTGTGTAGATCGAATATGACCTTCATTTCCGTCGGAAATTGGCCGTTTTTTTATCGATTTTTTTTTCGTGGGCCGTTTTCGAAAAAAAAATAATGGCTAAGCGAATGAAAAATACACCAAAAAATACTAGAAAAGCAAAAACCAAACCTAACCTAACCTAACTGACTCGCCATATGATGGAATCACCTATTTCTTACTTTATTGGGCTGGTTCTTGTTCGTCGTTGGATTGTGAGATTCTTACACAACTCCCCATATTATGTTGTTCTTTGCGATATTTACATTCAGTCTTGCACTTAGGACACTTTACTGAGGTTGGAAGAACACCATGCGATCGAAAAAATGCTACAGTTTCTTCGTTTTTTCCCAAAAACTCGCAATCGGCTCCATATAATTTAAGTGAAACCCATCGCAGACCTCCAAGGTCGGAAATGAATTTGAATTTAGAATTATGAGACCCAAAATAAAAGTCGATTTTGATTGGGCCAAAAATACCGCAAATTAAACCACAAATCATTTTAATTGGTTGCAAAACAAAAACCGCTTTTGATTGGTCGCGTGACGTGTACGGGAACGCATGCGCATGACGATTTACGAAGGAGACACGCAGTGTGGGAGGTGAGGTAGGCGAAAATGGCAGAAGATTAATGAAAAAGAGAACATTTTTGGATTTGCTATCTCCGTTATTACACGTTTGCGACGGTAATGTAATGGATGAAAATTATCTTATAATTAGACGTCTTATTAGAATATGATAATAGATTAGTGGTAGGAATGGGGAATGTGAAAACGCAAAAATACCCGCAGATGAGTTATTTGTTTTACTGTTTATTTTCTAACTTTATTTTCATGAGTGAGTTCTGATAAGATAATCATTTCTTGTGCAAATGCTTTGTTTGGTAGATAATTAGGCACCTAGGAGCGTACTACTTTGTCTTCTTGGCAGTAATGCGGCAGTGATGTGTCATCCCAGGATGTAAGCAGGCAATCATATTGAAGTACTTCAAAACACTCCGCCACCCGGGCTTAATCAACACTGATGCTCAGTGTACAGTATGCTTAAAAACAGTTTGGTATGGACGGCTGCTCTCTCGTCCTCAAAAAAGTAAAATTACACCATATTATAGCAAGTTCTTTTTGTTTAATATACCGGGGGGGGGGGGGGGGGGTGAAGGCCCCCAACTAGGAAGTTAGGTTAGGTTAAGTAGGGTTTTTTGGTTAGGTTGGTGAGGTCTAACAATTTTTCTGCGGCTTGTTTTTCATATCAACTTAGGTTACGTTATGTTTAATTTAGAAATAACTACTTTTCAACACATTTGCACAAACTACAATAGTGCCCACTATAAAACAGTGGTGTACTGTGGTTGCACTGATGAGGCATGCAGAACACCCACATATGTCAGTTATCAAATCAAATATCAAGTAGGATATGGCCTTTCTCTAAATAAGGGTCGTCAAGCTTTTATAAACACCTAATTTCTTCAATTATATCAGTGGCATCTGACAAAGTATCTATTATAAATAATGAAATAATGGGTGCAAAAATACTTACGGTAAAAGAACATTAAGCTTTCAGTGTGATCTTCAGTAATTTAGAAGTACCTACTTCATATTTCCCGCCTCTGCTGATGGCCCTGTAAATATTTCAATGCGATTCTGATCTTTTAAAATATTAGTTTTTGCATAATGTATTACTGATACATAATTTGTCTAAGTATGCCTTATTGTGGGTAAAAATATAATGTAGTATTACTAATATGCAATTTGTCTTAGTATGTCTTATTGTGGGTAAAAATAAGTACAGTATATATTAAATGCATCCTCCGAAAGCGTGAATTTGCTACCAGAGTTTATGATAAATTTCCTATGTACTTATGATTGAAATAATGAATGTATGTATCTTTATATAATTTAGCCAACTATCTTTATCGTCAGAAACGGTCATCCCAACGATTGTGAATTAACTCTTTAGAAATACATCAATACTTCAGGACGAAATCGAACAGGTTTGAAACCGCCAATCAGCTGTAAGTCTTGAGAAGGGGGCGAGGCATCTTTTCTCAGCTGAGAGAAAACACACTGTAGGCATCATGCACAATGCTGGCCCTCTGTAAAGTTGTCAATGATCTTATTGCTGAATATTTAAATAATAAGTAAATGTTTTTATTAATATGATCCGATTATTATTTCAAGTAAAACAGAAAACTGAATAACTTTCCCAAGTGAAAAACTATAACTGAAAGCAGACTATAGGGTTATTTAGAAATATTAAAAAAAAATTGGATCAGTTTTGTCCAGCTGACGGAGAGCCGCCACCGGTCTACATAGCCTCTCGGCAAGTGAATGCAGTTTCCGAATTGCATGCATTTGTACCCATTACATTTATAGAAACCTTATTTCATAGCCACTCTTATGGAACAACAACTCTCAGGTAATATAATATCGCTTAATGGAAAAAGTATTCAATTTGACTAAAATGGCTCAAATTCCTTAAGCTCCAACACAATAAACTTCATTTTAGCATGTTATTGATAGGATGGTAATGTCTATATGTTCATTGTGGGCATGTGGCTTATCCTTCTGCGTGCATTGAGGGACGCTGAGTCTCTTCGACTTTTCTGAGTGAAAAACTGAAGACTAAAAATTAAATCTGTATTATTGAAGATACTATTTAAAAATATATTTTGCTTTCTAGTAGTGCCTTGCATTCATCAAGACGCCACTGCTATAAACTACAGTGAAATTGCGACGTTTTTATAATCGTTATTTAAGAAAAATCGGCTGCAGGTCAGTCGTCAATATTTACCCTTTTTCAGAGTGAGAGTTGTGAACTCGCGGAACAACCTGCTAGAGAGTGTTTTTGTATGAGCACCGAGTGCGAGCTGATTCAAGACCAGCCTTGACCAGCACTGGAGAAGGTTCAGATACATTCAGGAGCCAGTGCATGCCCAGTACTTGCCAACAGTGTGTAACAGAGATGTGACCAATCACCCAAGCAGCTAACAAGCTGATCAGTGGTGAAGAAGATAAAAGTAAAAGGTAAAATTATCAATAATGGGAACCCCCAGTGGAAACCAGGGCTTTTGGGTGGGGGAAGATCACAAAAAGTAGTAATCTGCGGTGATAATGAAGGTCAGAATCGTTCTAAACACATCAAAACCATCGGGAAAACAATTTCAACCTAACCTAACTGGAAAGTAATAAATTTCGGAAGAATATTATCGAAGAAACAAGCTTAAAATCATAAAATTCCCTAGATAACCAAAATGATAATACTGTAATACCATTTAATATACCGACTGGTCTGCGGGATGGAGCCCCATGGCTAAGAAGTTGGATAAGGTTAGGTAGGTTTGTTGGTTAGGTCTTCTAACAACGCTTCTGCCGTTTGTTTATCATACCAACTAAGGTTAGATTAGGTTTAATTTATAAACAACCACTTTTTAACACATTCAAATAAACTATGACTGTATCCACTATAAAACAGTGATATTGTGGTATTTTTATTATCGTTTTCTATGAAAAATAGACAGCGGATAAGTTGTCAATAATTACCTGAACACGAAAATGGGAGTGAAACTGCACAGAACTTATTAGAAGCTGACCTAACCTCACCAAATCTTCTTAACCTGTGCATTGTCATTTCCATTTTCTTAGTTACTATCATTCAAACATATCTAGAAGTGAAATAATTCAATCCAATATAAATTGGGTAATGTATTAAAACACCACTACCACCAGAAAGAATGTTCAATTTTTTTTTATTTTTTCCACAGGTGTTTTTATTATTACTGGTAAGTATTTTAAGATGCAACATTTACTAGAACCTAATAGGACCCGACCTAACCAACCAAAGAAACTTTTCTAACCTTACGTAACTCCCTAGCCGGGGGACTCTGCCCCCTAGACCCCCTGCCATATTGAACAGAAAGTATTTATTTTGATATCTGTTACCAATGAAAGCAACTTTGGTGAAGTGTCATGGTATAATTTATGTTTTTTTGTGGATGTGAGAGTACGCTCAGACTGAGCGGGTCTGTTGCAAACAAACATACGACAAGCGGTAACTTGGCAGAGTTTTCGGAGGAGTATTTACAGTAAATAGTTTCTTCGCTTACAAAACACATAGGGACATTATTTTAGTGTCGTATGATCAGTTTTTCACAGTATTTTACCTTGGAAATTCCCTCGCCCTTCATTCCCTGCCCACTTCAGGTGAAAAATACTTCTAATTAAATTAAAGTTGTTGGCTCTTTAAAATACTTACTATAATTATAAGAACGTCTGTGAAAAAAAATGAACAAATCGAACAACTCCTGGTGTAGCAGTTTCCTCATAAATTACCTTAAATTTTAATAAACACGCCCGATGAGATTTTTTTTTTCTTAAAATGAAAACAAAGACTGTGGACGCACTTGTATAGCAGACAATGTGAACCAAAAAATGGTTGCCATAATCATGGTAAATGTTTTATTTCTTCCTGTACAAAAGATGTAGAGACATGAAATTACTGTCATATGATCAGTGTTCATTGTGTTTTTGCTCCATTATTTCCTCCTCCTTTCATGCCCTGCCAATTACAAGTAATATATGATCAAAGGAGAAGCAGCTAAAAAGAAAAACTACTACAATTTTGTCGCTTTGACATTATTACTCGGTATCAACCAAACAACATCTGAAAAATTGGTGGAATTCCATAAGTCCTTCTGGTGCTAACCATCTCCTCCACTTACCAGCAATTTTAAGACATTTTCTTCAATGACATTTTCCTCGCAAATGACTCTACCTATCCTCCTACCCAGGGGGGCTCCATCCCCTTGGACCCCCAAGCATATGTAAGTTGTTTGCAAGGGAAATGTGTCTTAAGAGTTGTCACTACTGATTGCAAAGATAAAATTCCAGAGATTCTAATTACAAGTATACAGTATCTCATCTACTGTAAGTTTACTTCACTAAAACTTACCTTAAATACCAGATGGAGGAGGATCTTGATGATACAGACAGTCTGAATTACACCTTGGACACTTAACTGAACCAAGGAGAACACCATGAGACCTAAAGATGTCAACAGCTGCGGCTTCTTTCTCAAATACTCGTTGAATTACACGCTAGTCTTCCAATGAACAACCTTCACAGACAAAAGCCATCTTCCCACTAATTCAAAATCACGTGAGATTGAGACTTCCGCTGATTGACTGAGTTAGAATTAAACAAAAAAATATGCCTGTGATCTTGTATTTTCTAAAGCAAATTAAAAAAGTGAAAATAAAACAAAGACTATAAATTTACATTGGAAATGCTCGAGAAGAAAGTACAATACAGTCGACCCTCGTTAAAGCGGACTAATAGGGGGGAAGGGTGTCTGTTTTAGCCGATTGTCCGAATTAACCGATTTAGGTGTTAATATTGCATAGGCCTACGTATATGATATTGGAAATACAGTACCATATATACACTGTACGCTGAACATGATACACAGTAACAAAAATACAGGAAATACTGTAAAAATCATATAACTAGCTATATAAAACATTACAGTATGTAAAAATAAAAAAGTTAATACCGTGAATTGTTAATTTCATTTACCTTTGGTAGATGACAGATGAGCTTGCTGTGGTGGAGGTGGGGGGTAGAGGTGATAACTTGTCATTCAGAGTCAGTAGAGCTATGATGCTCCACTGGTCCTTGTCCCCCACTCATAGAAGGCTGAGGTGACTGAGGATGGCCTGAGTCAGCAGCAGGAGGGTCATCAATATCGTCAGCAGGCTCAACAGCTGCAGCAGGGTTAGGACGAACTGGCTTGAAGAATCAGTCGAGTTTCAGTTGTTTACCTTGCTGATGCTGCCTCTGGATAATGAGTTCCCTAAAGGCTCTAATATGTTGATAGTAATGCTGAACATCAGTTTCTGCTGACAATTCAATGTAAGAAATGATAATATCAATGGATTCTCGTATAACAGAGAGTTTGGGTTTCTTGGGCAATGGTTCGTCGTCGTCCTCATCTTCACTATCTCTGCTGTCACCAACGAGAACTTCATCCGCTATTTCTTCTTCTGTTAAGACTTGGTATCCAGGGTCACCCTCTATGTCTTCTAGCCAGTTTCTCATGTCGTCTTCTGTGACGTCATTTTCGCCCGCCCTCTGAGTGAGTTTGTCCTTAGCCTTGCGTATGTCCGAAACTGTTTACTTTTTAACACCATACTCGTCACAAACTCTAGCCACCGAAGCACCAGCCTCTAACTTCCTCATACGTTCCAGTTTCTGGTTCACAGAAAGGGTCACATGCTTCCCCTTCGGCGTATTACTCCCCCTTGAAGGCATGATGTAAAATACAAGGCTGAAATATGCCTAATCACTGAAATAACAGAAATTGCAGGGCAACACAACACCGATACTCGAATATGGCGCTAAAAGTCAACAATGACCTGCAGTCTGGTGCGCGCGAGCCATCTATCGGACAATCCCAGAACCAGAAATTTGACACGGACAGTCCCTCGCTTAACTCGGATTTCGTCCTGTTTATCCGTTATCCGGATTAAAGGGGTCCGTTTTAACGAGGGTCGACTGTAGAACTGTATTTTGGGGAGCTTTATCTCCCTATATAGGAATCAGTATAAAGTTCCATGAATAGTTACTATGGAATATTAACCATTAATCTTTCTATTAATAGTATACCGGTTCTGTATGCCTATTTACCATGGCCATCTGAGGCCTTTCTTGTGGTTTACTTTACTTGTTGATGTCATACAAACAATTAAAGCAACCTTCTATACAAACGCTTGTGGTGTCAATTAAATGCTTTTGTATAAGTGATCGGTCTTTAGCCTTTGGCCTTCCTCCTGTGATTATTAAACTGAGTCTTTCCTCTGTTGTTAATTTCTCTGCCATCTGTTGATTTATTATTTCCTCAACTGAAAACAAAATATGAGAGAACATTAATTTTCCAATGTGACACCCTGTACATTATAGAGTAAGTGTAGGAGGTATACAATATATCATATTGTGTAGATCGTGCAAGTACATTATATACAAAATATTTATAGATTGTGCATTGGCCATGTTCAGTCACCCACAAAAGTCTGTTTCCTCTCCTCCCAAACCATTAGTTTCAGCTGCTTTGGGCTCATGAATCTTAATCTTGGGGTTCATGGAAGAACATGAAAGGCAACAGGACTTTTGTGGGGTGATTGCACACTTATATACCCTGTACTTAAGCTGTCTATAATCCAGTACTTGCTGAATCAATGTGACCATATAGGACTATTTTACTGAATGAATATCTGCACATTATCTGTCTATCTACTTAGGAAAGTAAATTACATGAATCATCCAAAGCTACCATAATGAACACTTCATGAGGATTACTATCCCCTGTATTAGGTTTGTTATGTAAAGATTGTTTTCTGAACTTTAAAAGAGTTTTGAAATTGGAAAGGTTAAAAGAATGGTAGAACAGTACTAAACTAAAGATTTACCCTTTTGTTAGGTTAAGAACTTAGGATGGTACAGAATACTGCATGTGTTCTTAGAATTTATTGTTTTTCAGATTTTATTTATTTTTGCAAATGGGAGGCTCACCAAGTTGTCAGATACCAGCAGTAAACATGAAGGGTCCTATTGCAGAAATGGTGAATGAGAAAGTGAAGAATAATTGTGTTGTAATTTTCTCTAAGACTTACTGCCCTTATTGCAAGATGGCTAAGAAGGTAAGTGGGATGACTTGAAAAATCTCCACCACAGCTTATTTCACCTAAAAATTATTGACCGTAATGTTAACCTAGCCTAACCCCAAATAGTGTTAGGGTGGGTAATCCTACTACTTTGCAGTCACTCAGAATCCAGTATGACGATCATCCAGCTATGAGACAATGATATGAGTTATTAGGCATGTCACCTTCGTTGGCGAGTTTTAAATTGACTAATGAGGCCAATATGGGACCGGCAGAGTCATTCACAGATGTTGCACATGTGGATGGCGACATCTAGTGCGAGAGGGGCAGCAGCAGCAGCATCTTTCCAGCGTTGACGCTTGTTTGCCTCGGTTTGTAATCGGGCTAATTCGAAAGCATTGACACCTTCTCATGCGGTGCTCCTCCAAGCATGACGATGTGGAGTAATCGTCTCCCAGGTGAGGGGGTCGATTTGACACTTTTTCAAGTTTGTCTTAAGACTATCCTTATACCTTTTCAGTTGCCCACCATCATTATGTTTACTATTCATTAGGTGACTGTAAAGTAGCTGCTTTGGCAGTCTACTGACATCCATGCGGTAACATGGCTAGTCCAATGTAGTTGTTCATAGATAGTGGTAGCCTTGATGCTCCTACAGTTGATGTCAGTGATAATACAGGCATTTGTTCTTTTGTCTTCCCAGCGAACTCGGAGGATGGAACGTAGACTACGTTGGTGAAAGATTTCAAGTGCCTTGAGATGCCTCCTGTATGTAACCCATGTCTCACTGCCATATAACAGGGTGGGAAGGACCACTGCTCATTATACATGCAGCTTTGTAGATAATTTCAGCTCCTTACAGCTGAAGACACGGGTGCGGAGTCTGCCAAAGGCTTGAAATGCACATCTGATCCGATGTTGAATCTCTTCATTAATGTCTGTGGTGGTGGACAGGTGGGAGCCCAGATACTGGAAGTGGGCAACATTAGAGAGGGTAGTACCATTGAACTGGATGGATGGTGGAGGTGTGGCTGAACCAGGGGCAGGCTGAAAGAGAATCTGAGTCTTACGTACATTCACCTCAAGGCCGAAGAGTGCATACCATACGCATCTGTGTAGGTGTTCAGGATCTCCTGTAAGTTGCATTCAGTGTGAGCAACAAAGGTGAGGTTGTCTGCATACTAAAGCTCAATAATGGAAGCTGCCGGCACCTTTGTTCCTGAAAGGAGTCGTCTTATGTTGAAAAGATCCTTCTTTCTTCCGGTACTCGATGTCCACCCCGCCGGTTAAATTGTCACTGGCACGATTAAGGAAGGCAGCCAAGAAAATGGAAAAGAGTTAGTGCCAGTATACACCCTTGTTTTACCCCCGTTTGGATGGGGAAGAACTCAGACTGGGAGGTCATTGTGCAGTACACTGCTGTTCATGCCATCGTGGAGTTGCCTCACGATGGCGATGAATTTTGGTGGGCAGCCAAAATGGCTGAGGGTCCACCAGAGGGCTTCTCTGTTGACAAAGTTGAAGGCCTTGGTTAGGTCGATAAAGGCCATGTACAGGTCACGTCGCTGTTCTCTGCACTTTTCCTGTATCTGGCAGGTAATCCATTACCCTGTATGTTGAACTGAAAGTCTTGCAGTGGTTTGATGTAGCAGATGACCTTACCGCTGTTGTTCCCCCTTCCAAGTTAACTTTTTTTTCCACCACCTGATACAGTTCATATAAACTACCATTTTACACACCAATTAATATTAATTTTGTTAAGTTGCAAGGTTATAAAGGACATTTAGTGTATATTCACTACTTCAGGTGATATTTCCTTTATTAAAATTCCCCTCACAGTATGAGTAAGTCATGATACTGTAGTTTAGTATTGTTATATATTTAGGATCTCGTATTCCCATGAATTAGTACACTACAAGTCACTGATCTGTAAGTGTGTTCACGAGTGAATGTGCCTCTTACTATCAGTATGATTATACTTAACTCTTCAGAAACATTTTCCCCTGTAACCTTATCTGACTGGCTCTAAGATCCTTTCTAGAATTAATAACCAAACCTTTTTCACGTGTAGCCTTTTTCTCCTCAAAGTGAAGTTTGTCTCTTTTACTAGTTTATATCAATAATGTATTAAACAACACTTAGGATAATCACAGTTTCAAGGAAAATTCTCAATAGAGTGCAGTACAGTATATGTCTATTTGACTAAATAATGATTCCTTGTGTCTATAAATTTTGTAAGTTGGATTATCTTGTGTACTTGTGGCCAAAGGAGATGTTGTTTATGAAGAATTGTTTTATTTTTACATATCCATATAGGCATTCAATGACCTTGGCATACCATACGAAGTCTATGAGCTAGACAAACAGTCAGAAGGGTCTGCAGTTCAAGATGTCTTGGATCACATGACAGGACAGAGAACTGTAAGTACTGTATAATATATCTGGGTTTTTTTTATTTTTATATATCTCTATTTTGATGTGAATGTACACCAGACACTTACACACAACCTGACAACACATCCTAACACACTTACATCCAGCTACCTTCCACACACACACACACACACTTCTGTAACCATTGATAGGTTGATGTAGAGGGGTGTTTGTAAAGGATTGGGTGTAGGAGGTATCACATATTCCTAGCATTTTTAGATTGTTCATTTAGCATGTTAGTTCAGAAGATTTCCCCTAGTCTGAATAAGTAACTGTAGACAGAAGGGCTATGAATACAGTACAAAGGTGAAAGGAAAGTTATAGCTACCACAGTTAGTCATTGGTAAAGATCAACAATGAAGATCTCAAAGAAATCTCATAAATGGCAGGAAAGAAGGAAATTTTATGTAGAAACCTAACTTAAATGTCTTTTTTTTTCTGTATTATTTTTGCCGCTTATAAGCTGTTTGGGCGCTCTATCCAGTGTTAGTACAGGAGGAAATCGAGGACCGGGAAACCTGTGATGTTTGGTAGGGTCGCACTTAATAACACCCTTCTCATGTGTGTACGGCCAAGGCTCAAACCCTTGACATGTTGGCGAGAGATATGTGTGCTACCGCTGTACCACCAAAGCAATATTAGGAAAATCAACAGAGCAACTCTTTGTAAGTAACACCTTGAATTAACACGAGCCACTTGATTGAGAAATAAGACAAGAAACCATTGTTGACCTTAGATTGGTAGTGTACCTAGGTAATGAGACAAATCATCCAGACATTTTGTTAGACACGAGTACTGTATTGATAAGCCATATTCAACTTGGGATAATATACGTATACTGTAATGTACTTGTATACTGTACTTGAGGAATTGGACAAAAGATTCAGATAACTTTAGTTACCAGATATAATAAGTCAAACTAGGCTTGAGACAACTTAGGTATATACGTACAGTAATAAGACAAATTATCTGAACACTTGATTAGAAATATGATAAATTGCACACATGTGAAAAACATATCGCCATTACCGGTACTCTACATAACAATATGAAAGCAACACTTATTTACAGTTCATATATGTTTTAAATAATGTTACTGAATATTTTTTATTGAATTAATGTTTGTGTGCAAAATGAACAATACAATTCATTAATAATAGGTGGAATATTAAAACACACGAGGAGACGAGATAGCTGCCGGCATTGTTTTCGTTAATGTTTACAAAACCAGTGACTGATTGGTTCTACATATAAAACTGAAGAAAATAAGACCCTGATTGTAGCTGTAGTAAAATTAAAGTAAAAAAATTAATATGGTTGTTTAAAGTAATGTTATTTAATGTTAATAAATGGAACAATAGAAGTCGCTAACCATAAATGGTAAAGAAAAAAGTGAGACTGCGCATATGTAAGTGCGCACATGTGAAAACATATCGTCATTACTGTACATACGAACATGAAAGCAACACTTATTTACTGCTCATATATATTGAAGGGTTAAATGTTGTACTCTGTATAGACAAACAGAGAGAGAGAACCGAACTGCCGGATGTAAACAAACCTTAATTTCCTGCAGCTTTGTTGTTTTTTTTTTACAGGGATTAGCCCACCCGGACACAGGTCACTGACCCACATTGGGGCCTGAGGGGCAAAAATGTAATACTCCTGTAATAATAATAATAATTCAGATAAGTAAAAAAAAAAAACTGCCTATCTACCTATTGGGCAAACTAAAATCGTTCCGGACCACAGAATGCCGGACTAGAGAGGTACCACCTGTAATGTGAAAAGCCAACAGTTGGTTTGTGCGCATTAAAAGTGAGTGTGAAATGTTTATGGTGACATGATTGAAATTATCAAACCCTTCCTCACTTAGCATAACTAAAAAAAAATATATATAAGTTCTTTAGGAGAGGTTTAGTTTTGTTTTGTTTTTATTTGGTTTATGCCTGCAACATTTGGTTCTGTATTTGTATTTCACTGAAAAAAATCTGCTAATACTGTAACTAAGCATCACAAACTTGAACTGTAGCTTACTTCAGAAAATTTCAAGGTGGTTATAGGCATAGTAAGTGACCTTGTGTGGGAAATTGGAAGGCTCGTAAATCTAGCGTGTTGTCATCCTCAGTGTTTCTAAATTGACAAGATTATGTTGAAAAATTAAGTTGGTTTGAGGAGTATGGCCAAGGAATGTTTCTTTATGACAAATATGGTGTTTTGGGGAGGAATTAATAGAAATATGCAGAAGTAGTTGTATGTGGAGGTTTCCTTAATAATTGGTGTTGTGAGTCATGTATGATGTTACAAAAGATGGTAAGCAACTTTAACATATCTTTCAGGTTCCTCGAGTATTTGTTGGTGGTGTGTGTATAGGCGGAGGAACAGAAGCAAAACAACTGCACAAGGACGGAAAGTTGTTAGATATGGTAAAACAGTGTCAGTCAGCATCATAATATTAAACCATCATAACAGTTTGACATATTTGGGGAAACAACAACTAAAAGAAGTAGATTTTTCCCATCTAATATAATCTTCAGTACTGTAAACTGTTCTTTTGTTGTTTTCTATGATATCTTAGTCTTATTCATAAAAAAAGTAGGCATATATTATGCAGTGTACTGTACATGTACTGTATATATATTTCTGTGGTGTTCTAATTGGATTTTCACTGAATAGTTTTCTTTTGAGATTTACAAATACTTTGAACTTATTATTATCATGTATTGGAAGCTAAATATCATGTATCCAGGGATGCGAATTCACCATTCATCAGGGCTAGGGAATTTAAATTTTACTCTTCCATATAATTTTTTACTAGCCCATAAACAGGTAAAAAAAAAAAAAAAAACACGCTTTGGCACTTCTTATGTACTGTATACCCATATAGACAGACTTTCTATTTACTTGATACAGGTATTCCTTGTTAATGTCATATAATATTTAGTACCAGAAACAATGTAAAACAATTAGCAAATTATAATACAGTAAGTCCTCGCTTAACTCTGCCCCCGACAGCGTTGTTTCGTTATAACATCACTACTCTTTAGATACCCATGATTCGGACAATGTCCCGCCAATTCAGTATAAAGTCATCATGGACTACTTTGTACGGCGCATCACCCTCTCTCATCCAGTCAGAGCGGGAGGAGGAGCCACCCTCCGGGTCTCAATGACTCGCCACCCTCCTCCTCTCCCACCTCCTGTCCTGCCCTCCTCCTCTCCTGCCCTCCTCCTCTCCACTAACCACCACACTCTTGCTTCATCTCTTCCCATCAGTGAGTACAATACAAAATGATTTAGTTTATTTGGATGTATAATATATACTATTTTCTTTAAAAATTCCATTGAATTTATGTATATGTAATGTATTTTATGGGGCAAAGGGAGGCTGGGGAATGTAACTCCCATATTTTGTCTATTTCTTATTGGGAAAATTTATTCCGTTAACGTCGCAGTTTTCAGGAATGAAACCAAGATGTTAAGCGAGGACTTACTGTACTAGAATAGGTGCATATCTAAATAAAACTTAATTATTACTAGCAACTCTTATTTTATGTAATCATGATAAATCACAAGCAAATGCTTTAGCATCTATTACAATGCCATATAGCAGCTATTCAAACTCAGCATATCACGAGGACTGAAGTAACTTTTCTTTGTTTATACTGACACTGATGTTCTAAAGTTTCCTCATAAATTTTCTTTTTGTTGATTGGTGGAGGTTGGGCATTCTTCCACATATCCAACAACCATGGTTCACAAATGATAAGTACAGAATATTTAAAACAGTGCTATGTTTGGAATAAATTATAAATCTATTATATATTAGAAAGTCCCAAATTATTTGGGTCTGTATAAATCAATATTACACAGGTGTTTGTACGGGTGCATGTTTACAGTTACCAACACTTTATACTGTACCCATCTTCACAGTACAGTACTACAGGTAGTCGTCGACTTACGACCTATGCGACTTACGTCTGTTCGACTTTACGACCGGCGGTACGACAGTTTTGGCCCCAGCCCCAGTGTAAATAATAAACCAATTGTACTGTAGTATGCAGTGATTTACTTAAACCTGACGACCGTAACAATAATGAACAAAGAAAATGTTGATAAAATATGACTTAAAGATGATTATATTATCATTACACATTACAGTATAATATACGTAAGGTAATTATAACATAGGCCGACTTACGACCAGATCAACTTACGACCGGTCGGCCGTAACCAATCTAGGTCGTAAGTCGACGACTACCTGTATTTAATTGTAACTGCATATTTTTCTTGTCTATCACAAACAGAATAATGCTAGTATGGTATGTACTGTACACTGATGCCATAAACCTTGATATCTATCTTGGATACTGAACAGTGAGCAATAAAGTGTGTTCACTGATTAAGATGCTTATGTACTGTACAGTAATATAGGTTATTCAATTGATATATTGTATAAGTTTTATTTCTTTGTAATTTTGTTTCTCATTTGCTGTACATTGTGTTTTCTTGTCTTCCTGTCCAGCTTATGTTTTACAAAACTTATCTATTTATTCTTGATGGGTCACAGTTGTAGTATGGATGCCTGTCCCAGGAAAATAATTTTTGTCCAATTAAAAGTGATATCGTGTAAATTATTTATGCAGTTTCATTGACCTCATCTGATTTAATTACTTTAAGATGTACAGTCTCCCCAAAAGTATCGTTAGCCATGGGGCTTGATGCCATGAAACAACTGGTGCCACAATGAAACTTACAACTACAAATGTTGTACTATACGTAGATGGGGGGTTTTGTTGCCTGCGAGTCCCATGATTTGAAACCTTGTTTCGGTGTTAAACCAATGCAATTTACATATCAGTAACGTGACAGATCCCATGTAGACCGATATATTGTATACTGCTGGAGTTGGCATATTGTGTAACTTGGTGTGAATGAAACTCCATTAGTAAAACGATATAATGGTAAAATGTCCATTTCCATTTAATGTATATTTTAGTACCCTTGTAATCATCAATCAGTGACTTGTTTACATATGCCTTGCTTCTACCCAGCACAATTCATACATTAATATAGCATACTGTGGCATACTATTTCGTATGCCATTCAAGGACGACCATCTCCCTCAATCCAACCCTCATCTCTAGTTGTTGCTGTCATATATGTAACAACCTTCCTGGGTTGTTTCCACTTGTAACAATCACTAGTGAAACATGTTACCTTATATTCTAGATGTACTAAAATATAGATAAAAGTTTATTTGGTCTTCAGTAACTTTATCCAATAGGTTCCTCTTGTGTATTTATTATAAAAGGTTTCTTTGTACACTTTCCAAAAGGATTATCACCCTAACTTAATCACTGTAGCTATGAGTGTTAAATGAGGACGGAGGCTATCTTAAAGTAGCTCTTCTAAAATACGTCGGATTGATGTGAGAGTGGGAGTGATCTTGAATAGGGACCCTCGAGGGAGAACGGAAATGTATCCGATGTCCTCCCTCGAGGAAAGACGGAAGCACATCAACGATGGCTCTATATAGTGTCTTCCTCTCGTCAGGGTTATCAAACTACTACCCGCAAAAGGTGGCCAGGGAACCGGATACTTATCCCTTAGCTCAGCACTAAGTGACTTGATTTCCCATGGACACACCTTATCATGTGCTCCGAACAAGAACCTCATAGCTAGTGCAAAGTTACAGGGGGTGATAGTTATACAAGTCTAATGTAATTAACTCACACTTATATAAATACTTCTGCCTATAAGACAGGGACTAATACAAGGGTTGATCTGTGCAATGTTTTATGTTAAAAGTCTTCAATCTCATATTTGCTAGTTAGGAAATTATAAAGTATTTTTTAATGCAAATAAGGCTTTTTCTAAGATGTACCGGTATATGTTATTTAGAGTATAAATTGTTCACTGCATCTTTGCATACTGTATGTATACTGTACAGTATATGTAAATACATCGTTAAACAAAATATATTCTGTATATAAATTATTGATCTTTATGTTCGGATGTAATACACCCTTTCTCACTACAGTCAACCCTCGCTTTAAGCGGTCCCACTTTACGCGTTTCCACGTTTATGCGGTATCCTGCCGAAACCGGAATGCTCACTTTCCGCAGTGTGTGTACCTTTTCACGCGGAGAGCAGCGCGAGCAGGGTGCGCACAAGGTCGCCCAGTCATCAAAACATTACCGAGTTCTTCACCAGCCACCCACCACAGCCGGCCCAAGTCAGTGATAGTGATAATGATAGTGAGGATATGGACTTATATGGACTTTGAGGGGTTTGACAAAGAGGCCCTGCAAGCCTCTGTGGTGGATAGTGATACAATTGATACAAGTGATACAGGTGAGGGCCTAAACCATCAATTTCAGTTACACCATCAAATTCAGCATCATAAGCAGCTTTAACATCAACTTCAGGTTCAGTAACAGTTTCAGCAACAGCTTTATGGAAAGATACAGCTTCAGCCAGAGTTGAACCTGATGACTTCGTCATCTGAGTGAAACTCGCACAATATTCATTGGCTGTCCTTATGTTTTAGACTTTACTGCCATTGGTGAATAGAATTTTAGTTTTACATTCGTAAATATTATTTAAAACATATATGAACAGTAAATAAGTGTTGCTTTCATATTCATATGTTGAAAAATGACGATATGTTTTCACATGTACGTACTTACTGTTCATACGTTGGCATTCCCAATCGTCTCGCCTTATTTCTTTACCATTAGTGGTTAGCTACTCCTAGTGTTCCATTTATTAACATTAAATAGCATTACTTAAAACATACATACTGGTATTCATTTTTTTTAAATTAAGTTCATTACAGCTACAACCAGGGTCTTATTTTCTTCAGTTTCTTATGTAGAACTATTGTCACTCACGAAAACAATGCCGTCTTTTCTCCTCGTGTGTGTTTTAATATTCTACGTATTATTAATGAATTGCATTGTTCATTTCACATATATAAACATTAATTCAATCGAATACATATTCAGTAATAAGCAATAATGAATCTTTTGTACATATTCTTAAGATAAATGACTAAGTTTCCTTGAGTGCGCACGTAAACATTGGGTGTTAACACTGACAACAATGTTGTCTTTTATCCTCTTGTGTGTTTTAATATTCTACGTATTATTTATGACTTGCATTGTTCATTTCACATATATAAACATTAATTCAATCAAATACATATTCAGTAATAAACAATAATGAATCTTTTGTACATATTCTTAAGATAAATGATGCGGTATCTTAAATGCGCACGTATATGTTGGCGTTATCAATCCATCCCTTTTTATCTTTGCCATAAGTGGTTACCTACTTCGATTGTTCCATTTATTAATATTAAATAAGGTTACTTAAAACATATACAGTATATTAATTTTTTTACTACAGCTACAACCAGGGTCTTATTTTCTTCATTTTGTCGTGTAGAACTATCGTCCCGGACTCCCGGCTGTAAACACAAACGAAAACAATGGCGTCCCATCTCCTCTTGTGTGACCATACAGTGTTATTATTCATTTATATTGTATAAGGTGCATTCAGAAACATTATTTAAAGAATATAGTTTGCACTTTTTATTAATTGTATTGTTTTTTGGGGGAAAAGAGGGTAAAAAGCCACACAAAAGATATGAAAAGGTCACACTTGAGATCGCATCTCATTATTATTGCATTATTTCAATGGTAATTAATGATCCGCAATAAGACGATTCACCTTACACTGCAATATTGGAGGACACATTAATGTCGTTATTCGAGGCTTTACTGTACAGTAAATTTAAGTTTGGTGTAATACTGTACAGTACTATACATATTTCTACTTTAATGTTTAGCATGTCAGACAAGCCAAAGTGCAGTGCCTCTCTCCACCCACCAAGGCTCCAGCAATCATATAGGAAAGTAAGTGTCCTGGAGTGTTTAGGTGTTATTATGCTTTTAAAGGGTAATATCAAATGAAGAATTTTTTTCAAAGGTACTGGATACAGGGAAGTGTACAGATGAGGTGTGTGTGTGTAACATAGGTGTAAATATGGAGGAAAAAGTAGAGATGTCTAATAAACATGTTAAAAAAGAGGTACCTTGTACTGCATGAACCAACCTTCTGGAAAACATGTAACAACACACAAGTGAACATACTGGACGTGGTATGCTATATGTTTTACCTTAATAAGAGATGAGTTTATCTTGGGCCACTGCAGGATGAGTGAAGGAAGCGGATGAACTTTTGACAGTTTCTCTAATGCATCTTTGTTAGTCGGTCAACTCAGTCTACTTCCCCGACCTCGCCTTCCTCTGTCACAATAAAAAGTAAGTTAGTGAAATACTGTCCAGGCATCTCTCAAGGTACATAAGCTTGAGTAATGGAAATTCACATTAAAGGAACTAAAACAAAATATGGAATAATCTTTGAGATACAGAGGAAAAACTTCCATTAGTTACTGGGACAGCACAGTACTGGTATTGGTTTGCTCAGATACCATGAAGAATCTCCACCCCATCATATTACACACTAAAGATTAACCACCTTAATGCTATTTGTGGGGATGAGGTTAGGTTAGGTTAGCATTTGGGTGGTTAATCTTTAGGTGAAATAAACTAGGGTGGAGATTCAAGGGACCATTCAGTCTTATACTGTTTTTTCCTTTTCATTTGTATACATGTTAAAAGTTTTATAAGGTACATTTAAAATTTAAAGACCAAAATATTTTGTGCACAGCAAAGTTAGTCACAGATCTGTAATGCACAGTCAAGGGTCCAGGAATTTTGGGTGTATGTTTTAGGGTTGCAGTCCCATACTGTACTTTAAATTTCCCATTGAAATATATAGAATGATTTAACATGATTCAACACCACCCACACCTGCTGTGCTGATAATGAAGTGAAAGAATTAAACGTTAAACTTTGAGATGACTATCACAAATTCATATCATTCTTGTTGGCAATCTTTTTTTTTTAAGAAAAAATAATATTGTACGAGTATTTTATCTAATTAATATGAAACACTTTAAAAAATTATTGGTAAAGGTGGAGGAGACAGTTAGCACCAGAAGTAACTTATGGATCTGAATCAAAATTCCTGGAGATACTATTTGCATGACACTGAAAACTAAAATGGAAGCAAGAATATACAGAACCTATTAGAACCTGACCTAACGTTATCTAACATCCTAACCAGTGGACACTTTCAGCAGACACTAGAAAGAAGTTGGAGTCCTTTTAAAAGTGGAATTAATGGAGAATTTTAAGAAAAGGCTACACCGAGATAAAAACAAATGAAGAAGTACTAAAATTAGCAAAAACTTTAAGAGAAATACAGTACTTAAAATGTACAGAAAAAGAAAAATGAGATACTTGGTCATATAATTAGGGATGAGGGAATACAGTAATAAAAAATATTAATGGGCAAAGTTGAGGATAGAAGGGCCAAGGGGGCCAGAGACTGGGATGGATGAAATAAATTAATAACGGTTCCCAGAGAGATACATAACCTCAGAGGATTGGTAAAAACAGCCCAAGAACATTTAGAGTGGAGGAGTCCTCCACTCTAAATGTTCTCGGGCTGTAGTCGCCAACCCACAGATATGAGGAGAGTACTCTGTATAATTGATCTTTAAATTCTGTCACAACTGCAGTTGAAAATATATAATTACAAACACAAAGCAAGTGCTCAAGCATAATATCAGTTACCATGGAAGGAAAATGCAGGGGTTAAAATGGTATTTGCTCCAGTACTGGCACCGAGTGACAGTCCTGCAACTACTGTATAAACTAAAGTTACCATAAATGTGTGTGGATATGTGCTTTCAATTTACTGATTAAATTGCAGATTAAGACACCATGACACTTTAAGAAAGTTGCTTTTATTGGTACCAGATATCAAAGTACTTTCTGCTTAATACGGCAAGAAGTTCGGGGAACAGAGCCTCCCCAGGTAGGAAGTTAGGTAAGGTTTGGTAGGTTTCTTTGGTTGGTTGGGTCAGGTTCTATTAGGTTCTAGTAAATGTAGCCTCTTTTAAAATGCTTACTATAATAATAACAACATCTGTGGAAAAATGAATAAAATCGAGAAACTCCTTCTGGTGATAGTGCTGTTCTCAGAAATTACCCAATTATTTTCATCTTCATAATCACGTAACACAGGCTGACAACACATGACATTTTTTTTTTTACTTTTTTACTTTTATCCTCTTCGCCACTGATCAGCTCATTAGCTGCTTAGGTGGTCAGTCGCATTTCTATTACGCACTGTTGGCAAGTACTAGGCATGCACTGGCTCTTGAATATATCTGAACCAGCTCCAGTGCTGGTCAAGTCTGGTCTTGAAAGAGCTCACACTCAGTGCCGTCACAACACTCTTTGGCAGGTTGTTCCAAGAGTTCACAACTCTCACTCTGAAAAGGTTTGCCTTTACAGTTTTCTGGACCTACAGCTTCTTCAACCTTGAGCTGTGAACCCTTGTGAGGCGAGCGTCTGCCAGCTCCAGGTATGGACACTCAACTGAGTAGTGCCCTTTGAGATATATATATATATATACACCTCAATTAGGTCCCCCCTTTGCCCATCTGTAGTATAAGAACATAAGGAGTCTGCAATAGGCCGGTTGGCCCGTGCATGGTAGCTCCTGTCGAGAGTTACAACCACTCTATCGTCCATGAATCTATCAAGCCTCCTAGCACTTACTACAAAGTTGCTAAGCTTGTTCCACTCGTCCACCACCCTATTTGTGAGCCAGTTTCTTCTTATCTCCCTCCTAAACCAAAACTTATCCAACTTAAATCCGTTGCTACGAATCCTATCCTGCTCGGATATTATAAGAACTTTATATACAGTACAATATATCTCTTTTATTGGTTCCTTTCACCCACTAGGCCACTGCAGGTGCTCTAATCTCTCCGGGAAGCTGAGGTGCCGAACTGCGGGCACCAGTCTGGTGGCCCTCCTTTGTAAATTTTAAATCAAATGACAGTCTCTATCATATCTCGGGGGACCAGATGTGGTGACAGTACTCCTGGAGGGGAATCACCTCACTCTTGCAGAGCGTTATGAGGGACGGACCAATTAGATATCTGAACGACCACCTTATAAGACCTGATAATTTAGTTGCTTCATTCACCTTCTTACAATGGCCAGAGAACTTCAGTTCACTGTCAACATACATACCCAGGTCCTTTTCGCATTCAGTCACAATTAATGCAGTTTCTTCATACTGTAGCGACAAATGATATGCCTCCTTACCCATTGGTATTTCCCAGGTGCATCCATTTGCACTTCATAACATTGAATCGTAGCAGCCATTTCCTCGACCATTCTTGAAGCTCACAGAGAAACTTTCTGCAACTCTTCACAGTATGCTTGGTTCTTAATTTCCCTAAATAACTTGGCATTGTCCATAAATATTTGCTTGGAGGAGTGTATAGCTTCTGGCATGTCATTTATGAAACAAACAAACAACAACGGGCCCAATACACATGACGATTTTGTACCATTAATCACCACACACTGCTTGCGATCATGGAGAAAGTCTCCAATCCATGCTAGGACACTTCCCCGAATCCTGTACCCTTCCAGTTTAATTTCCAGCTTTTCATGGGGTACGCTGCCAAAAGCCTTGGCAAAATCTAGGTACAGTATATACTGCGATACTGCCATTAATTCCGTATTAACAATTTCCTAAAGTCACATTTCAGCATATTAGTAATTATAACTAAGTTTATTTCAGGGGTAAATATATTAGAGGCAAAAATACCCATAATAAAACTTGCTCCCGTAATTATTCAGATCGTGACCGTCCGCTGTTTTTCATTGAAACTGGGTTTAAAAATACTCAATTTGGTCAAATTTCACTTACCTAGTATGCACAGGGAATTGTTTGGATATTAAAAATATGTTTTTCCAAAGTTATTTGATGAGTTTCGAACAAATTTTATATCCTTAATTTCTAGAAGAAATGTCATAGAAAAAAAGTCTTAGAATTGTCTAACATTATGAAAAGCATATTGATAACGGCGAGAGAAAGACCGGTGCATGGCGGAAATTTCACTCCAAATTTTCACTGATTATATTAGGGAATAATGTATTATGTTGGGGAAAAATATTAAAATGGGTAAAATCCCGTGTTAACCTAACCAAACCTAGGAAAACCTGACCTGACCTAGCCTAACCTATACTGTATCTTAACTCACCTATATCTAGAAAACTAAGCATTTGCACAAGAAAATGAATAGAAGGAAAAGCATAATCAGTGTACAAGACTGTGGTATAACTGTTGTACTGAGCACATCATTGATGTGGGCAGTACACTGTAGTTTCTGGCAATATGGATCAAGATTTCTTTAGACAATTTTAAGACACTTCTTTTATACCGTATCCCTCGCAAATTACTTAAATATACTGGAATCATTATATAATAAAAGTCTGGTGGATACGTGTTCAAAATCTTACCCGTCCTCTGGCGTGCCGGCACCTGAGAGGACGGCACCGCACAGGACGCGCACAGCGTGTCTAAACCGTTTGTGAACTCCAGGTCTCGCGCAGAGCTTGTAGTCTATTCAAACATCTTCGTAACGAGATTGTCAAGTGTGCTGAATATAATCCCATAAATAATTAAGTACAATACAATAATAGTCGTACTGAGGCAGGGTTAAGTATTTAGTAGGCAGAGAGATGGTAGCCTACAACGTAAGACACAAGAAAAATCGATGTAGAACTTTTGCATTTAATACGGTATGTACTTTATATTGGACCAATCGCGAAGGTTATTTCGTTCATCGTTTCGTTTTATCCATGCAGTAAATTTAAAAGTAGATTTCGAGAAAACATTCAGTTAAAACCTAACCTAACCTAACAGCCATAAAAAATCAAGATCAAGGTAAATAAGAACAAAGCTTCTCCTATTGTAAATCACGCCATTAAATAGGAGTCAGGTAAAAAACATAACATAATTAGATACAACGCATCGGCGACTTTTGCCGGTCGGAACTCACGTCGAGTGAGGTGTGAGTGCAGACCGTCCTCTCAGGTGCCGTGATCTGGTAAGGTTTTGACCCCTGGTGGAACTACTTGGGGTATTGACGTATTGTACAAAACTGCAGTTTTACCAAAACTTTTACAAAAAAAACTCATAATTACTTAACCACTGACGGTAACCAGCCGTATATTTCCCTTTGCTGCTTTAGTAACTTATAAAGTTAGTTACTAGAATTAAAATAAGCACATACCTGCCTCAGCTGTTTCCCACACACAGGTAACGTGGCGCTGTACTGGTGTGTCGAGACATAACTGGCAGGTGAGTTTGTTTGTTTACTAACACTCTGGTTTTCGAGCGGGCACAGTTCCTTTACCTTTATTACATTTTACCCTCCATTAATAAGGCTAAAATCGTGATTTAATGGCCAATATATTATGCTAGACTATTTATAATAATCTAGAATTTATTTAACCTAGTCATACTGTCATATATAAATATACATACAGCTGTGCTAAAAACGTTTATGCATTAGGTTAATTTTTTTTCTATCCTCGACCTCGAGCCAAGGAGGTACAGTATACCAGGTGTTATTTAAGGAATAATATGATGCTGAATTATGTCAAACAACCTCAATAACTATTAAATTGATCTTGACACTCGTTTCAGAATCATTAACAGAACAGTCAGCTGTTACTGCACAAATCCTTGATATAATTCCAACAAATATTGTTTTATTCAAACCCTCAGCCTTGACCAGGGCCGGATTCAGGAGTGGGCAAAGTGGGCAGCTGCCCAGGGGCCTCCACATATCATAATATTTTATTTATTTGTTTATTCATTTGAATTATTTTTATTTTCATTCTTTAAAATTCATGTTTATCTATTCCATCACGTAAAACTATGTTCATCAAGAAGCGTGATAGAAATTAGGCTAGCTACTCCTTGAAATTCATGAATACCTGGTTTTCCTATAAACCGTATATTTTTAATGAATGCTATTGTTTGTGTTGCTAATGATATATTTAGAATTCCACAAGCATATATTGATTAAAAATGAACTACATGGAATAACGAAATTGAGATAAAAAAAATTCATTATCACTTCCATTATGAATGCCATCAGGGCGCTGTGTGTTGACAGTCGGTCGGAGGGGGTTGGGTCGTGTAGTACTTGCGCATCAGTTGTCATGTGTCTGTCGATTAAATGAGGGGAGGCCTCCACAAAGAGGTTGCCCCTGGGCCTCCACAGATCTAAGTCCAGCACTGGCCATGACACATTCTTATCTTATCCTCTTCGAGCTTTACAGTAAGGGAGGTGGAAGGCAGTAGAGAGAAGTGCTGTCTATATTGTCTACAATGGCCAGAATCAAGACAAGTATGCATAACTGTACCAGGACTGCACTTTGAACATTAGACTTCCCAAACACATCAGTTATAGGGTTTATTAGGGGCAATGTATACCATATATCAAGTATGAGGAGTGTCGCTTTCTGTTCACAATTTATATGCTGTCTATGGTGCCCCAAATACCCTTCTGATTAGAAAGCTGTTCTTAGTCATGTTTTTACTTTTACTTTACTTTTATACTCTTCGCCACTGATCGGCTTGTTAACTGCTTGGGTGGTCGGTCACGTCTCTGCTACGCACTGATTGGCAAGTACTGGGCATGCACTGGCTTCACATGTATCTGAACTTGTGCTCCAGTGCTGATCAAGTCTTGTCTTGAAAGAGCTCACACTCCGTGCTGTAGCAGTGGGCCAGAAGTTAGCCCGGACCAGAAACAGCCGAAGCGATAATTGCATGTGGTTGATGACTGTCACAACATACCAGGAAAAGACTATTACGCCCGTATTATTAAACATTTCCCTTGAAGAGGGTCGTCTTTCAACCCGAGTTTTAAACTAAATGAGTCCCAAGGTACACTGCAGTACAGTACTCCCCATCTGGAGAACTGTCACCCTGTCTGGTCTGAGAGATAAGCTGGGGACTGTCAGTTGGTTGAAAATGTTCAAAGAAGGGCCACCTGACTGGTGCCTGCACTTCGGCACCTCATCTACCCTGAGAGATTGGAGCGCCTGAACTTGCCTGGCTTATACTACAGCCGGGCAAGGGGCGACTTAGTTGAGGGGCACCACTATAAGGGCGGGGATTTTCTTCTACTCCCTTATATTCTTATTTCATACTTCTCTCTGTTTTAGTTCCTTCATTTGTTCTGTTTAAATATTTAATTTCAGAGTTACTTCAACCTCTGATCTTTGGTAGCATGGCGAGGGTTAGGGCACCTGGGTACTGTAATTCTGGTATGAAGTCATTGGACAAAATAAAGGTGGGTACCGAGGGGAAAAGATACCCCTAATAAACTCTAAGAAATGGTTTATTAATATGAAATTAAATCTGGTTAAGAGTGTCATTAACATACAGCTACAAGGTCCAACTCCTTGGCTTTACTCATCTGCAATCCCAAGTGGATATTCTTGCTTCTCACAACAGTACTGGTGGTACATTATAATACATACAGCTGCAAGACAAACTTACATATGGTACCTTCCCTAGAACTGTTGTTAGTACATATGGAGGATGCATTCACAACACAACACGTTATTACTGATACTAACAAATTTATGGGTTCACTACCCAACATGGATAATTATATTCCTGTTAATTATCCCCAATCATATATAACAAATACTGTGGACCGTATAACTGTACGGAGTGTCCCAGGGTAGAACACTGGTGTCTCGTCAAATGAAGGTCGCTGTTATGGTCGGTTGAAGTCTGACACGTGGCCAGAGTCTGGGGTCTAGTTCCCACCATGCAGACTGGGGTAGTTTAATCCTGCCGAATCAGCGACATAGTCCAATACAGCTAACTGTTAGGTAGCCACTGACCCCGGGCAGCCGGTGGAGTGTTCAAATAACCCACACACTGGATCTGGGATAATTTGGAGAACGTCAAAGGAAGGGATTTCCCCTTCATACACAGGTTTATATACGCCGTGAGTTGCCAGAGATGTCTACTCACGCAATGACAAAAATTACATTCAAATCAACTGCTACACATTCAAAGATGACCCTCAGTTGACACGGGTCTGGCGAATTTCTTAAGTTGATTTACATAAACTAATAGAGATTGAGCTTGCCAGGAAAAAGTGGAATATATACGTTGACAACTGAAGTACCCCAAATGGGCGGGACTTACGAGGAGGGGAAACGCGTTTCTTCCTAGGGATAACTCACCAGTTATCCACATGTTTTGCGGGCGTGGAGTATACAGTAATATGAATCCTCAGGTTTCAAACAGCCCAGCCGTCATTGTGACCATGACACCACGTGAGGTCCTTCATATCAACACCCGAGGACGAGTTACTTCACCACGTGAACACCACACCACCCGGTGACCCCATGACCACGTGGGTCCTTCATATCAACACCCGAGGACGAGTTAATACACCACGTGAACACCACACCACCTGCTGTCTCCATGACCAGTCCAGGCCGGGGCCATCAACTGTAAACTATAATAATTTGTATATTCAATTCATGTTCCTTCTTCTTTCAGTCATGAAAGCTTTTGTTAAACGACCCACCCACCCCATGTCTTTGTATGCAATAAGTCATTTTTGTTCAATATATATTTTCAGCCATCGGACTGCTGACTTTTTTAATAAACTGTATATTATTATTGTTATTATTACTCAGTCGAGTGTCCTTACTTGGAGTTGGCGGACGCTCGCCCTACAAGGGGTCACAGCTCAAGATTGAAGAAGCGCAAGTCCAGAAAACTGTGAAGGCAAACTTTTTCGGAGTGAGAGTTGTGAACTCTTGGAGAAACCGACCAGAAAGTCTTGTGACGGCACCGAGTGTGAGCTCTTTCAAGACCAGACTTGACCAACGCTGGAGCAGGTTCAGGTACATTCAGGAGCCGGTGCATGCCTAGTACTTACCAACAGTGCGTGATTGAGATGTGACCGATCGCCCAAGCGGCTAACGAGCCGATAAGTGGTGAAGAGGATAAAATAAATAAAAAGAACACATGACACTAAAATCCTTTGAGGTGCTTATAGATTTCTATCAAATTCACATCTTGGTCGTTTACAGCATAACCTAGGCAGTTGAAGGCATTTTAATCTCTCTGGGTACGTGAGCTGTTCAAGTATAGACACTAGTTTGGTAGCCCTAGTGAGTGACGAGCTAAAACAGGATCACCTCAGTTTGTTTCATCTGATCATTTAACACCCTATTGCTAACTGGGGGGGGGGGGGGGGAGAGGGTAAAATTAGGTTGGGTTAAATTGTTGAGGATAAAAGAAAAGGAAAAGTAATCCGAGACGTGACCGATCGCCCAAGCGGCTAACGAGCTGATCAGTGGTGAAGAGGATAAAAGTAAGTAAAAAAGTGTTAACATGTTTAATTTAGGAGAAATAAGTTGAGGTGTCTAACCTTCACATAATGCTCTTATAGTTTTTGATATGTGTACTAAAGCTATTTCACCTTCCGACAAAGTAAAACACTGTTGTACTGAGATGAATAGTTTTTTAATTTGACAAATTTATTGGCAAAGCTTGTAGTACAGTTTGCCTATTCTGAGTAATTCAGTCAGGTCTTGACACTGAGGGTGGTATCACTTCTCACTGCCACGCAGGACAGAGGTTCACACACAAAGAAATACATCATACTCATGAACAGCTATATATATATATATATATATATATATATATATATATATATATATATATATATATATATATATATATATATATATATATATATATATTTATAATCGTAGAGATCAGATTCATGAGGGTAATGTCACTGTTCCCTGTCATGCAAGACAGAGGTTCGTACACAAAGAAATGCATCATATTCATTGACAGTATATATAGGTCAGCTTCACGTGGGTAATGTCACTGTTCCCTGTCATGCAAGACAGAGGTTCGTACACAAAGAAATGCATCATATTCATTGACAGTATATATAGGTCAGCTTCACGTGGGTAATGTCACTGTTCCCTGTCATGCAAGACAGAGGTTCGTACACAAAGAAATGCATCATATTCATAAGCAGTAGATATTGGTCAGAGTCGTGTGGGTGATGTAACTGTTCGCTGCCATGCAAGACAGTGGTTCATATACATTGGACGTCATATTCTAATTGAAGACTAATCAGTGTGGGCTAGCAAATTTGGGATAAACAGCAAGAATGTCCTCAAGCTCCCCCGATTCAATGGAGTAATTACAAAGTTCATGATACAATAAGCCAGGTGGCCTGAAGTGTTTGACAGTGGCACATTCAATAATATAGTGTTCAAGTGTATGCTTTAAAGGTTTATCACAAAGTTTACATTCTGAGTGTTCCGGTATGGGTACAGCGTTACTAACTTGTCAGATGTGTCTGTACCTTTGCCTAAAAACTTTCTTCGTGGACGCAGCTGTTTTCACAACGACCACCTTGTTCGATATCATGTATAACCCACAAATCTGTATACACTTGTGTATTAAGATGCAACTATATAATGATTATCTTTTACTAAATCTATTGAAATTATGATATGCATTGAACATTTACTTTTATAACATCTATCTAATGTGAAAAGAAGGTCCAGTAACGCTACCTAACTATTATTTTTATTATTATATGAATCAGAAGCCAAAGTCATCCGAGAACTCAAGGTTAAGGAGAGAGTTGAGGAGGGCTTGTGGCTGACGGTACCGTCGTTCTCGTTTCGTTTGGTGATTCAGTCACGTCAGTGTTGTTCTCACAGCGAGTGAGGACGTACAGTAGGTGGTGATCAGTAAGTGTTGCGGACGCTGCTACTCACAGACAAGGTAATATATCCTTTAAAATATCAATGCCCAAGGTATAAACATTATTGCAATTATATATTACGTTATTTTATGACCAACGCGTACATTACTCATAGACAAGGTAATATATCTTAATTAAAATGTCAATGCCCAAGATATAAACAGAATTGTAATTATTGCCTTATTCTATGACCAACTACCTACAGTAGACCAGGGCTGGATTAAGCTTAATAGGGGCCTGAGGCACAGACCAACTTGGGGCCCCCTACCCTCAAGATATATATAAATAACAAGAACAAAATATACCCAAATTTATCAATGATTTCATCAATATTAAGCTTCTGCAAAATAACACGTTTAATGTTCATAAGAGACAAAGTTGAGACGTTGCTAGGACATCGTTGAACGAAGTTCATGTTTTATACTCTTCAACTTCGAGAATGTTTGGATTTGGGGGCCTCTTAGAGTCGGGGGGCCTGAGGCCAGTGCCTCATGGTTAATCCGGCACTAGACCGTGTAACTCCTATATGTATAAGATAATCTGTGATTTTGATGCCGGTTTTGGAAGTTTAGCTTACATCTAACGAGCCTAGCTTATACTACAGATAGGCAAGAGGAGACTTAATTGAGGTGTATAAGCATCTCAAAGGGCACTACTCAGTCGAGTGCCCTTACCTGGAGCTGGCGGACGCTCCCCACAAGGATTCACAGCTCAAGGTTGAAGAAGCCTCTAGCTTAGAAAACTGTGATGGGTAACCTTTTCGGAGTGAGTTGTGAAGTCTTGGAACAATCTGACAGAGTGTGTTGTGACGGCACCGAGTGTGAGCTCTTTCAAGACCAGACTTGACCAGCACTGGAGCAAGTTCAGATAAATTCAGGAGCCAGTGCATGCCCAGTACTGGCCAACAGCGTGACCGATCGCCCAAGCAGCTAACGAGCCGATCAGTGGCGGAGAGGATAAAAAAAAAAAAATCTTACTGTGCAGAACATGTGAGAAATGGCCCCAAATAATTCAAAGACCATCTACACAAAATGTTAAAAATAACCTTCACAAAGTTAATTATATTAATTATTACGTTATAGTAACACCACCTTGTTCATATTACATAAAGAAATTCACGATTCTAAGTTGCCATCCTATATAGATATATATATATATATAGAGATATATATATATATAGATATATATATATATATAGATATATAGATATATATATATATATATATATATATATATATATATATCTATATCTATATCTATATCTATATCTATATCTATATCTATATATATATATATATATATATATATCTATATATATATCTATATATATATATATATATATATATATATATATATATATATATATATATATATATATATATAGAGAGAGAGAGAGAGATATATATATATATATATATATATATATATATATAGATATATATATATATATATATATATATATATATATATATATATATATATATATATATATAGAGAGAGAGAGAGAGAGAGAGAGAGAGAGAGAGAGAGAGAGAGAGAGAGAGAGAGAGAGAGATAAACCCCAGTATATTACTTCTATACTCTTGGAGCCGATAGTGACTGGTCGCTCAAGTGGCTAACAAGCCTATCAGAGGTGAAGAGGATAAAAGTAAACGTATATGAGATGGTAACTTGGAATTGTGAATTTCTTTATGTACTATGAACGTTATAAAAGATTAGAAGACAAAAGGTCAAGCTTGCTTAACCTGAATATACTGTGTTATAAACCCCCACCACGTGCCTGAACTACAACTAACTTACCGAGAACAAGTGAGAGTGGTCTAGTGACTGGTAGAAGGTTTTTCACACAGACTGGAGGTAATTAGTGATGGAGGGTGTTAGCTGTGGGACTATACATTCCGGGACTTAGAAACCTTCCATATCAGGATAGGTTAAAGAAACTAAACTTGCATTCCCTAGAAAGACGAAGAGTGCGGGGAGATATGATAGAAGTATTTAAGTGGGTGAAAGGAATCAAAGGTGATATAGATAAAGTTCTTATAATATCCGAGCAGGATAGGACTCGGAACAACGGATTTAAGTTGGATAAGTTTAGGTTTAGGAGGGAGATAGGAAGGAACTGGTTTACAAATAGGGTGGTGGACGAGTGGAACAAGCTTAGCAACTTTGTAGTAAGTGCTGGAACGCTGGAAAGTTTCAAAAGGAGGCTGGATAGATTCATGGATGATAGAGAGTGGTAGTAACTCTCTACAGGAGCTGCCATGCACAGGCCAACCGGCCTATTGCAGACTCCTTATGTTTTTATACATAGTGCAGTAATCCTGGAGCAGATACTAACACCAGAACGCGTTCGATTTCGTTCACTTTTCTACAGATAGATGTTCTTTGGACGATAGTAAGTGATAAAAACGCGACAATGCACAGACTAATAGAACCTGACCTAACCAAGCAAAGAAACCTACATAACCTTACCTAACATCCTAGCCGGCTGGACTTCCAGCCAAATTAAACAGAATTTACTTATTTTATGTGGTACCAACAAAAGCAATTTTTTTAAAGTGTTATGGTGTAATTTTACGTTTTTTTGTGGACGTGAGAGTACGCTAGGACCGATGTTGCCCGTAAACAGAGCCAACAACAGCAGAGTTTTCGAAAGAATATTACGATAAAAAAAACACGTAGAGACATTATATTAGTGTCATATGATCAGTTTATTACCGTGTTTTAACTCGCAATTTCCCTCATCCATCATACCCTGTCCACTACAAGTGATTTATGATCGTAAATAGAAAGAAAATATATATAATTAAAATAATTTTTTTTTCGTTTTAATGACTTACTTCATACCACCCAAATAACAACTGAGGAAAATGTAACAAAATCCAACAACTCCTGGTGTTAGCCACTGTTACACACTCTTGGCAAGTACTGGACATGTATACTGGCTCCAGAATGTATCTGGACTTGCACCAATTACAAGCTCACAATACTCTCTGGCACATTGTTCCAAGAGTTTACAATTCTCACTCAGATGAAGTTTGCCTTCACACTTTTCTGGACTTGTAGTGGTTTCTTCAGCCTTGAGATGCGGGCGTCCACCAGCTCCAGCCTCCTGGTATGCACACTTGACTGAGATACTAATGAACTTCAATAAGGTCACCGCTTGCCCGTCTATAGTATAATACACAGTATTATATTCATATTGCAGTTTCATTTGTTGTAAAGAAAAGTGGGTTTTGTGTTGGATGGATATACTGTACGAGCAACTACTTCCTTAACGAGCGACTGACTATGTTTGCTTTCCTTAGGGGAGAAAGGGTGTCGTCCCAGCATGAGGGAGAGCCAGGCCAATGTTGACTGTACTAGTTACGGATGATTAGAGTGGTTTGGTTCCCAGTCTCAATAGTTTCATATTACGGTACATTCCAATAGTTTATGGTAACGATAAAACGGCTGGCCTGAAGATTAGCCACTAGTTTATTTCACCAAAAGATTAACCACTGTAGCCTAATCCAACCTAATGCCCAGGTAGCGTTAGGGTGTTTAAGAATCAGGTGAATTATGTTCGGGTTAATCTACGGGTGATTTTGAAAAATTTCTGTGCTCTATAGCAAGTAATATAACGGAAGATGGTAACTACTGGACTGGGCAGCTATCAAGACGGAGGCCATTTTCAACACCAGTGAAGCTAAGACCACAAGTGTAACAATCGTAATTTTTCTCGCAAGGTTGACTTTTGTAAATTTGGGGTTTTGCGAACATATTGTTAAAAATGTCGAGAATAACGAGTTGTGACGCTTTGATAATGGAGATGCAAATGAGTTGAGGCTTTCTGCTACGTGCGTGGTGAAAGTTAAGAGTTGTTCACGTCGCTAAATACGTCCCCGCCTCTTATCAACCACATCAGCCACAATTTTCTACTAGCCACTCCTACACCGCTTCCCATATACAGTATGTTGGTACCGTTACACACACACATATACCCTGGTCTCATTCCCGTTTTCCTTAGATAACCTGCCCTTAGGTGTGTAACGGTACCCAACAAATATGGTAAGCGGCGTCGGAACAGCTAGTTGGAGTGCGGAATGCTTCTACGCGTACGTAACCAAGCTCATGCTACCTGGGGGTATACCTGTATGTTAAGTTAGGTTCGCGTTATGGTGGTTAATAATTTTCAGATTAAACAAGGGAACGGGGGCTAATATTCAGGAAACCCACTTCTTTTAACCACGAAGAACCTACATATTCTTCCTACCTATGAACCTTGTAATCTAGATTTGTTTCCGACGGTAAATAATGAAAATTTTATTTAATTAACAATCTACTGTTACAGAAGATTAACCATGACAACCTTAGCCTCAGACACAACGGCAACAATTAGGCTTTTAAAGGAATGCCAACACGGTTTTATGCCGGGAAGATCCTGCTTTACACATTTACTCAAGGTACTAGATGTTTGGACTCAAATTCTTGAACAATGCGGAAATATCGACAATATAACCCAGATTTTGCCAAGGCTTTTGACAGCGTACCCCATGAAAGGCTGAAAATCAAACTGGGAGGGTACGGGATTCGGGGAAGTGTCCTAGCGTGGATCGGAGAATTTATGCATGATAGCAGTGTGTGGTGATTAATAGTACGAAATCGTCATGTGTTATCGTGACTAGCGGGGTACCACAGAGCAGCAGTGTATTGGGCCCATTGTTGTTTATTTCATTAATGACATGTCAGAAGCTATACACTCCTTCATACAAATTTTTGCGGACGATGCCAAGTTAGTTAGGGAAATTAAGAACCAAGCAGACTGTGAAGAGCTGCAGAAAGATCTGAGCTTCAAGAATGGTCGAGGAAATGGCTGCGAGGATTCAATGTCACGAAGTGCAAAGGGATGCACCTGGGTCGCATCAATAGTAAGGAGGCGTATCACATGTCCCAACAGGACGAAGAGACTGCATTAATTGAGACCAAATGTGAAAAGGATCTGGGTGTGTATGTCGACAATGAACTTAAGTTCTCTGGCAATTGTGAGAAGGTGATGAATCAAGCAACGAAACTAGGTGGTCTTATAAGAAGGTCGTTTAGATATCTGGATGGTCCGTCGCTTGTCACGATCTTCAAGAGTGAGTTGCTTCTCCGTCTGGACTACTGTCACCCCCATCTGGTCCCCGAGGTATGCTAGATACTGTCAATTGATTGTAAATGTCCAAAGGAGGGCCAACAGACTGGTGCCTGCTCTATTGAACCTCAGTTACCCGGAGAGATTGGAGTGCTTGCAACTACCTAGCTTATAATACAGTCGGGCGAGGGGCGACCTGATCCAAGTGTACAAACATCTCAGGGGGCACTACTCGGTCGAATGTACATACCTGGAGCTGGGGGACGTCCGCCCCACAAGGGCATCACAGCTCAAGGTTGAAGAAGCCACAAGTCAAGAAAACTGTGAAGGCAATTTTTTTTTTTTTCGGAGAGAGAAATTGTGAACTCTTGGAAAAACCTGCCAGAGAGCGTTGTGACGGCACCGAGTGTGAGTTCATTCAATGCCAGACTTGACCAACACTGAAGCAGGTTTCGATATATTCAGGAGAAAGTGCATGCCCGGTATCTGCCAACAGTGGTAACAGACGTGACCGACCGCCCAAGCGGCTAACGAGCCGATCGGTGGCAAACAGGTTAATAGTAAGCAATAACAATAGTTAGACCTTCAAGTAACGTATGACTCTAGAAAGTGGAGGTATGTGACGGTGGGTGCTAATGGTGATTGATGTAACGCTTTAAATGTCTCATGCTATCTCATTCTCGCGGCCACAATTCTGGTAAATACTGGTGGCTTAGACGGTGTACTGTATATACATATAAATATCCCAGTACATGGTATATGGCAATGTCCCACCCGGTATATGGTAAATAACACTATCCCTGTATGTAGTCAATAACACTATCCCCATAGGCAGTAAATAACAATATCCCGGTTGGTACTGTACTGGTGAATTGGAGGTGTAGACAATATCAAGTGTCCCGGTATAATTCGATTCATTAAAAGGTGTACAGTAAATATTTAGTCTCTGTACGAGGCAATGAACAACAAAGTGTACCTTTATAAAAATTTCCCGGTAAGTACAGTTGACAAAGTGTACTGTACATTAATTGACAATCTGCCGGTACGTGGTTACAATATGTGCACATTCTAAACAATGCCCCTCCACTGGAGGGGCATTGTTTAGAATGTGCACATATTGTAACCACGTACCGGCAGATTGTCAATTAATGTACAGTACACTTTGTCAACTGTACTTACCGGGAAATTTTTTATAAAGGTACACTTTGTTGTTGCCTCCACCCGGTACGGTACTGCTGGTTAGTACATTCGGTTTAGGTTTTCAGTTAATTTAAAGAGAAAATCTCGGTAAAGTATTTTGTGTGTGTGTGTGTGTGCACGTATTAGTGTTTCAGTGTACGATATGCGTGCTAGTGTGTGTGTGTGTTTATACGTGTATATATTTTAGTGTGTATACAAGAAGTACAATTGTGTTCCTAAAAATAGGAAATTGAAAGCATAACATACCAGCTAATACTGTACATACTGATAAAAGCAATAACAGAGATAAGACGCATCACCCCGAATGCCTACAGTGAGCTGACAAGAGGTGAAAGTTAAACCTTGAATTAAAATGACGGAAGTTTCTCCTTTACCGCGACACAGAAAACTGCTCTCACAATTTCTAGTTTTCTAGTAAACAGACTTTGTAAATATGTTAAAGGACGTTAGTTGGTGAAGTTCGGACATTATTTCTAACAAAGACGAGTTACACAAGTATACCTGTGTAATTTCCTTTCTCCGTACAATTTATAGACAGATAGGTAAGAGATCACGAAATAATAAGCAATTTACGCATGCTACTAAATATCATTGTAGCTAAATTAGAGTACATTATATGACTTGTTCATTATCTTCAAAATCTGGCCTTATAGGCGCGGGAAGAAGTGAAATCAGCAAAGAAAATAATGTATTGTCCCTAACATAGCGTCTCCGACTTGTGAAACATGATCAGTCATGGCGGCTCGCTGTATCATGCAGTTCTTTTAAAACTGGGAAAAACAACAACAGCATTACAATACATAATTTATCATAAAAAAAGAAAGAAAGAACGATATTGTTGGGTAGGTTAAGTTAGGTCCTGTTTCCTTGAGAAGCATTGCACGAGACGTTGCCAGTTTAATTTCTCGAGCGTTATTGGAACGTAACTTCGCTTCGGAAGAAACCAATGAACTTTTCTCTTCATTTTCTTCTCACGGCACCGGCCAGATCCGCCCAAATTTGAAGAAAATAAATTTTGTCTTAAAAAATGGCTCTCCAAAACGTGCACGGTGTGTAAAATATAACCTTTATTTTATTGATTAATGTAAAATTTAAGAAAAATAAATGAAACAAATTGAGGCATCAGTAGGTCATGTTCTTCCACTGCTGCAACACAGCTGATCATTACTGTTATCATACTGTATCTGGTGAAGGAGAAAGTAGAGGAGCACAGCAGTGGGTGTGGTATTACATTGTACAGTAAATTGAAGAGTGGCACAACCTTCTTCATTTCCTGCGTGTTATGACCGGAAACGAGAATAATGATTGTTATACGCACGTAAAAATGTCAATACAGTATTGATGGTTGTAAAGAAGGATGGGATTTCGTAGGAAATACTGTAGATGTAATATCTTAAAAATTAATAAATCGGATCACCTGAAGTTTAGATCCGGGTTATTTCACCTGATGACCAAATACCAAGTGTAGTCCTCGTACAGTACACTGGTCTCCTGTTGTCTTGTATTCATGGAAAATAGGTATCTGCGGACGGAACACTTTACTTTTGATAGGTTGATTCGCCTAGCAATGAAATTGAGGTCAAAACAAACATGGTGTACATGAGCAAAAACTTGTAATATGTGATAGAAACATTATTTTACTTTTTTGTTCTCGAGCGCCATGACTGTTTTGACAGCTATTTTTCAATTATTGTTTTGCGAATCAGCCAATCAAACACTTGGTAGATGACAGCAAAGGACCAAACGGTGGCCCACGCGCTGCGACTACAACACGCATTTTTTATGCATTGAATCACCTAAGAAATTAGCATAATTTATATTATTTTTAGTTATGTATTAAAAATCAGTCTTTGGGAATTATATCAGTTTGGCCTTTCGGTTTTAATGCCTTAGACAAATACTTCAGCGTCGAAAGTGTTATGTGCAGATCACTACACAAGACAAAGCTGAGAATATTTAAGAAAATATTATCTACCTTCACTTTTCTCCTATCTAACTGGCGTTAAATGAAGGTATTTAGTTCAGGTAGTGTCTCAGTGTAATATACAGTATGTGTTGGTAGGTTTCTCCTCGTGTAAGTGCTAAAGCTGACAAGCAACATGTGGTGATTGTTACAGTCTAACAGTGAATGCGTGGGAAACGGGATATATGTCAAACATGTTACCGTTCTCACACGAAGAAAATTTTAACGTTCATATCATTTTATTACACATTTTAGCTAGATTACGCACAATTTTTATCTCAATCTGTTCATTATCCACATTAACTTCCATTCGTTCAAACGTTTCATTGGATTATTTACAGAGTAGACGCCAGAAGATTAATTACCCTTCCCAACCCACCCTAAACTATTGTAACCCCCCTTTAGGTAGTGTTAGGGTGGTTAATTTTAAGGTGAAATAAGCTTGGGTTGTCTAATCTTAATGTGATTACTTTATCTCTTCATATGACGGTAGCAGTATTACTCTGAGTGAGCCCCCCCTGTATGTACGGAGTGTTTGTGAATCCAGATGTATGTACCTGTCCGTGTAGTCAGGTGTCTGTAGTTAGGTAGGTGTACGTGGTGTCTCTGCAGTCAGGTGTATGTGAAACCAAGTACAGACAATGCGGCTGGTGGACGAGCTGCTGTGTACACGCGAACACTGACCTCCAGAGCAGTGACAAAAATTCTCAAACCTAAATGAACTTTCGGCATTCTTTTCCGTAATCACCACTGGAACTCCTCACCATTATAAATTAATTCAGTATGGAGTAAGTCTTTAAATTTTGGGGTTCATTGAATGGCTGTTGCTTCTAACCACATTAATCTTTTATGGGTATCTAATGCTTACGGTCTTAAATTACACATCATTAATTAGTCCAGTGCAATTTTTTGTGTAGACTTTTTGTTTTTGCTCACGATGTTCTCTGGGATGTTCGTGGTTCCTTGACGCTGGAATGTGCTCTCTCTCTCATATATATATATATATATATACACATATGTGTGTGTGTGTGTGCAAGTATATCACTGTAGGTGCGCGCGTGATCTAGGTATATGCTGATAACCACAAGGAAAAAGAAAACACGAAGTTCCCAAGCGCTTTCGTGTAATTCACATCTTCAGGGGTGAGTACAGACTAAGGAGAAGTACACAGAGGAGGGTGAGATCAAGTCCACAATGGTCAGGTATTAGGTAGTGACCCAACTAATCTTCAAAAAGCACCGCAGCAGTCGGTAGTCAGGTCAGAGGGTAAGAAGACCCAACCTTCTCACCTGGTTACAAATCTTCTTAATTAGGAAATTATCCAGTTTGTACATGCCATTACTCAAATTCACGTTGACGGATTCAGTATGTTTAATGATAATGGATTCTATAATGTTCCTACTGTCAATTGAATTACAAGATGTCGGAAAACCAGCTTTTTGGAGTGAGACAAGATTGTATGAGTATGGAAACACAGAAGGCAGAGGATTCCACAGTTTGGCTGTGTGAGGAAAGTAGGATGTACTATAACGAGTATTCTAGTGTGACAGACATCCACAGAGAAATGGTGGGCACAGCGGGCAAGACGAGTGTTACGAGCCCTCTGCTTTGCCGGCGGTACACAGGATGCCAAATCTACCGAACCTGTAAGAGAGGGAGAGTGAAGCAACATTGCGGCGAAGAGAAAGGGAAGAAAGATTATCAACTAAAGGAGGAGAGTTAATAAGACGAAATGCCTTTGATTCCACTCTATCTAACAGTTGGACAGAAGAGCCACCCCAGATATGAGAGCAGTACTCCAAGTCTGTGTGGGTAGAAATCACGGAAGGAAGAGAAAAACTAATTATGGGAGTGATTTACAGGCCCCCCAAGTCTTGGCAAAGAAACAGCTCAGCCCATATGGCAGGAAATGAGTAGGGCAGCAAAATATAACAACCTATGCATTATGGGGGATTTCAATTTCAGAAATATTGACTGGGACAACATTGTAGGTGACTATGAATCTGAGGACTTCCTAGACGCAGTACAGGACAATTTTTTGAAACAACTAATTACAGAACCTACTAGAAGTGACAATATATTAGACCTAGTATTAACAAATAAAGAAAATATTATCAGAGATATCACAGTAGGGGAAGAACTAGGTAACAGTGATCACAGAGAAATCAGGTTCACCCTAAATTAGAGAACGAAAAACAATGACAATATGGTCAGAGTCCCAAACTTTCGGTTGGCGGATCATCAGGGGTTAAGAAGGTACCTAGGTGAGGTCACCTGGGAACAGTCACGTCAGTCCCCAGTAGGAAGGGGTGAGGTCATAGATGACAACAATTGATGAGGACTATAATATATTCACTAGTATACTACATAAAGCACAAGACCAAAATACACCATACAGAAAAATTAGGTCAAATAAGAATGAGTCAAGGTGGATGACCAGAAAACTTAAACATGACATAGGAATAAAGAAAGGAATATATAAGAAATTAAAGGGAGGGGAGGAGCAGCTCAGAAACAGGTATAATGAACTATCTAGGAGAGACTATGAAATCAAAATAGCAAGAGAATCCAAGGCGAATCCCAAGGGATTTTTCCAGGTATATAGGACAAAGGTCAAGGACAAAATTGGGCCTTTAAAGTCAGGGAGGGGAGAAGTGATAAATGGCAGTGAAAAAATAAGCAAAGCATTGAACAGCTACTTCTCAGTTTTCACAGAAGAAATTTGTGATGAAATTCCAGAGGTAGAACTGATATTTAAGGGAAAGGAAGAAGAGAAATTAAAGAATATCACTATCAGAAAAGAGGATGTTCTTAAGAAGACAAATAAACTAAAGAAAACAAAATCCCCAGGGCCGGATGAAATTTTCCCTTGAGTCTTGAAAAAGTGTAGGGAACAGATTAGCGGACCCCTCGTAAACATATTTACAAAATCATTAGACACTGGAGTTATGCCAGACTTGTGGAAACAGGCAAATGTAGTACCCATATTCAAAAAGGGAGACAGAGCATCAGCGTCAAATTACCGGCAGATCAGTTTGACGTCAGTAGTGGGGAAATTTCTTGAATCAATTATAGCAGATAGCATCCGAAGGCATCTAGAGAAAAGCAAATTAATCTACGACTCTCAAAATGGGCTTACAAAGGGAAAATCTTGTCTAACAAATCTGCTAACGTTTTTTAGGAAAGTCTTCGAGGTAGTAGATAATGACGAAAATTACGATGTTATTTACTTAGACATTAGCAAAGCATTTGACAGAGTACCGCATCAGAGGTTTCTGAGAAAAATTAAGGCTCATGGTATGGAGGGGAAAGTTTTAAATTGGAAAAATCATGGCTCACGGATAGAACGCAGAGGGTCAGCGTAGATGGTGTTAAATCTGAGTGGGGCCGTGTAACCAGTGGGGTTCCCCAGGGGTCAGTACTAGGTCCACTCTTGTTCATAATCTACATAAACGATCTAGATACTGGGATCAGCAGTGACAAACAAGTTTGCGGATGACACCAAAATAGGGGGGGCAAATTAATTCAGGGCAGGATGCAAATGCATTATAGGAGGATCTAAATAAACTGCAGGGGTGGTCTGAAAAATGGCAAATGACATTCAACACCAGCAAGTGCAGCGTACTTAATATTGGAAGAACAAATACTTATAATGTATACAGCCTTAACAACATCAACCTAGAGAAGTCGACTTGTGAAAGAGACCTAGGGGTACTTGTAAGCCCGGACCTACGGCCTAGAAAACATTGCGTTAATGTTCGAAATAAAGCAAGCAGAGTATTGAGTTTTTAAATCTAGAGGTGTAAGTAACAAGAGTGCAGAGGTCTTATTGCAACTATATCTTGCGCTAGTCAAGCCGCACCTCGATTATGCGGTTCAGTTCTGGTGCCCCTATTATAGAATGGATATAAATTCATTAGAGTCGGTGCAGCGAAGAATGACGAAAATGATTCCGGGACTTAGAAACCTTCCATATCAGGATAGGTTAAATAAACTTAACTTGCATTCCCTAGAAAGACGAAGAGTGCGGAGAGATATGATATAAGTATTTTAGTGGGTGAAAGGAATCAATAAAGGGGATATAGATAAAGTTCTTATAATATCCGAGCAGGATAGGACTCGGAACAACGGATTCAAGTTGGATAAGTTTAGGTTTAGGAGGGAGAAAGGAAGAAACTGGTTCACAAATAGGGTGGTGGACGAGTGGAACAAGCTTAGCAACTTTGTAGTAAGTGCGGGAGCTCTAGAAAGTTTTAAAAGGAGGCTAGATAGATTCATGGATGATAGAGGGTGGTAGTAACTCTCGACAGGAGCTGCCATGCACAGGCCAACCGGCCTATTGCAGACTCCTTATTTTCTTATGTTAGGACCAATGAATCCCTCATATACTTGGAGCGCTGCTCAGGAGTGAAGTAGCTATGGCATCTGTACAGCATTCTCAGCTTTCGGAAGGCAGCTTTAGCAATGTTGAGGATGTGTGGCTTCCATGACATATTAGATGAAATGGTGAAGATAGTCTACATTTTTAAGAAAATATATATATAAAGGGGATTTAAACGTAGCGGCATAACGTAATTAAATTTAAATATTCTAAATTTAGTTAATTATTTCAAAGGTCATTAATTAGTACTAGTTTCTCGAATTTTTCAATTGTGTACCCAGATCCTTAAACTGCATGGTATGTACTATAGTGCGTTTTTTCTCAGCTGAGAAAACACACATTTAACAGAACATCTCCACTTAATTCTTAAACCTCACAGACGCGGGAAAAATATCACGAGCTTTCACTATTTTTGTTGTTGTAATTATGAAGATATGAAACCAGTATTATGCTTTCATTCGGATATTGTACACCATCATAAGTGTGAAAACTGGTGACTATACTTCTCTTATCACCATCACTGTTTTTATGATCATTTTCCACACTTGCTTAAGTTGTCATTACGTAAATTTGAAACAAGCTGTAACGGCTTGATGCCCTTGTTATTTTTAACTAACTTTTAAAGAGTGAAAACTTGGCCTAATATCCAGGACTTCCAGCTTCCAAACGTTCTTTTAGCTCTCAAGGCAGTCTACTCGCCGAGGTAAACAACGCCGCCCCACACATAACAACTGTTTATATTCATCTAATAACTAGTTTCTACCGTTTACGACAGCTATTTATGGTATCAGTGGTACCAAGTGACTATATTCTAACAATCATAAAAACTGTGTGAGCATCTGGTAACTATTCTGAAACCAGTTAGTAGATTCTTCTAAAAATGTAAAAATGGTCTTGTTACAGCGCTCGTATAATTACAGGTATTCGGTACAATGATACAAGTTACGAAGTCAAAGGCGTTCATCATATCCACTAAGTAATGAAGTTTAATTTAGAGAGTTAATGAAGTGGTTCATGTAGTAATAATTGAACGTTAAAGACCTAGAATATGCCTAACCTAAATCACCACATACTGTATAGTACAGTGCAGGTATATAAAAAGTGATAAACAGTAAGCCGACACTAGGAAGAATAGCTTAAAGGCGGCGTCACACTTGCATTCATATTGTCAACTTTCAGTATTGTCGACTTTTTCATGAGTCGTCGGCGGTCGTCAGCTTTGTCAAACGGTACACACCGTCTGCACTGATGACTCGTACGACAACTTACCGGAGTCAACTCAAGATCTATATTATTGATACTAAAAACAGTTATAAAAATAAAATAAAAATTATTTAAAATATATAGCTAAAATTATTATGAAGTAGTTATTACTCTTCTTCCCAAGATTACTCATTATTATGTTTAATTTCGTGATTTTAAAGAGGTAAGAAAATGTTATTTGTTTCCATTTTGACCACGCGGGAATAATAATATGACGGAGCCAACAGATAAAATAATTTCTCAAGTATGGACACGCCTCCGAGGAGTTCTTGGTGGACTAGATAAGGCAGCGCCGCTGTCTCTGGGATCACCAGGACTCTTCATACACCAAAAAAAGGCGTAGAATTGCTGCTCTTTCTTCGTCAGTTGGATCCATCTTGTTTGTTGAACTTGACAGTTGTCAAACGAGGGAAAATGGCGAGTTGGTTCTAAACGCTTGTGTGACGGTGCCCAACAAAAGGTTTAACGATTTTCTAAAAGTAGACAAAAAATCGACGAAAGAATGCCAGTGTGACGCCGCCTTAACACAGCCAGGTGAGCAGATGGTGCGTTCCACGATATTAGCATACTCTCACCTCTTATCTTTAGCCGTTTGCTGCTACAGGTTATGTAGACAGCAGACGCGCTCTTATTCGTGGCGGACCTCCTCTAACAAGTCCAGTGAACTCTCTCTTCAGGACCTTGGTTTTTACCGTTCTTCTGTGGTAATAAGGACATCATTGACACATTTGAAGTTGTCAGAGATTTATCGCTAAAGTAATAATTAGAAAAGTGAAGAATGAATAACACGATAAAAATAGTAATAATACAATAACAACAAAAATGAAACTAGAAAATAAGAGATTATTACTTTACTGTTACTTGGTCGTCTTCGCCATTGTCATTATGTTTTCTGGAAATTAGAAACTCGCTAAAATTACCACTCTTATTACTGGACACTAGAAACCATAGTTGAAGTAAAATAAATAACTCTCCCATTCTTGCTTCAGTTTCTCACTATTCAGTTGAAGCGCTTGCCACTGCTGCTGCGTTCTTGTAATTGGGTGTGGTTAAGTAAACGTTCCTGCCGGGGAGACATCTGCGTGGTGCAGCCAAGGGTGCAACACTCTGCCTCCTGGTGGTGGTGCGATGGTGTCGACGGTAATAAGCTTCACCGTGAATTTAACACGTCTTGGTGCTGTGTGTAGGGCGTCAACATCGTCATTTATCGATCATTTTCTGGTGTGGCAGGAGCTTGTTATTTGCACTTGCTTGTGGAACTGTCCAGAGTAGGAGAATAGTAGTAACATTATCGTAACGCATACATAGGCATTCTTGGTAATGATAATATACGACTAATATAACTGCTGCTACTACTACTATGAATAATTTATTTTTTAATAAAATGGCCTCCATCCTCCCCTTATAGCCATACCTTCGCCGCCATTTTATTACCTTAAAATTAAATATTCTAATACATAAGTAGCTACCCTAGCTGTGTTGAGTTAGTTGAGCCGCAGATCTATGCGGCATTCAGTGACTGTTACCTCAGTCAATATCTGCAACTGTTGTCGGCTTTGGGGCCGATGCTCTCGTTCCCCTAAGGCAGAGCAAAACCGACCTAAGGAGAGAGAAGGACAGTAGACATCTCATTCGGGCTGTAACATAACTTCTGGGCTGCTGCTTCTGTTCGGATAGCACCTCCGCGAGTCTGGCGTAGAAGCATCTTGCACTTGGTCCCATCCCACCAGAGGAGTGAAGCTGCCTTGATCAACGTTCTGAATTCTCTCCCCGTATTCCCTTATCTTGTCGTTCTCGTTCCTCCTGTGTGCAGCATCGGGAGCTAAGTTACGGTGACATGCGGCCATGGGATCGAAAATCCTGATGTCGAAGAAGGCTCACTGTCCCCGCGTCCAGAATCCTAGAGCACTGACGTCAACACGGGCTTCATTGGATGTGTTTGAAGTCCTATGTTGGAAATTATCACGGTCCAATGGAAGGAAGGTCGGTTCTACCCTGACATCACAGCAGATTTCTTTCAACATATTTGCTGTGAGATCCCTTACTTCGTCACGCCTCATACATATGAAGCCCCCTTTCTTGCACACCATGGCGTGATCGACGTCATAGGAAGAGCCACACACGCATTGGGAAGGCAAACCTTCTATTGGCCTACCGCACCTTTGAGCATTGGCATCCGTAATTTCTTGTTTATTGAGACTGAAACCATTTGCCCTTATCGGTAATGTAGGTAACCAGTTTGAGGCGCCCACCTCCTGCGCTACAGCCACCTTTTTTCGTTTCCTTCAAATCCTCTGGTACTTGCAGCAACAGTTGCTGCAACTTATCACTTTGGCCGTGCTGTCGTTCTGTCGTAATGGACCTTCGAATCTTGTTTACTTCACTGGTATCCACCTGCCCTGTTGCGTTCTGAGCTATTATGTGGTCCGTGAGGGCTGCCGTGAGCTGAACTGAGTTTTGATGTTCGGTGGCAGCAATCTCCTCTGGATTGGTCAACCCCATTCCTCCCAGTCTCGGTGGAAGTGCAAGGAGTGATCTTTCTTCTGGGGTTAAGTGAGGGTGTTTCACTACTACTACTACTACTATTACTAATAATAATAATAAATGATATTTTTGGTTTTAATATCTGAAGAAAATTTTTTATACCATTTTATTTCAGAAGCAATAATTCCGAAAATTAATTGCAGCTTGGGCTGTTGCCACGGTCATCAATTACAGATCATTGTCTCTTTCTTCCCTGTGCTTTTAGATAATAGGAAAGATGTGCGTATTGTAGTTAAATAACGCGTAAATATAGCAAAGATATGCATTTTACATTATAAGAAGTTAACAGTATAAAGTGATAAGGAGGTGCTGATGTTACCATAAACATTACAGGAAATGGTGAGCCAGATTGTCATGGTGGTGGGCCTGGTGTTCTGCCTCGCGTCAACACAGGCACAAGTCTTCTTCAGAGGGAGATGCCCCAAAACACCTATCATTAAAGACTTTGACTGGCACCGGGTGAGTATTAGGCATGGTTGTACTGTCTAAAGTTTTTTTTTCTTTGACGAGACTAACCTAAATGACCTTTAAATGTTTTTTGTTTTAGGTAGGACAGAGTAGGGTCATTAGGTTTGGTTGATTCGCTCTGTCTGTCACCAATAATGCTCAGAGACTACTTACAGATTTTCATTTGTCTGTAAATTTTAAGATGAAGTGTAGAAACAGGCTATATATAAAATACATGATGATGTACTGTAAAAAATAAATTAAATTTTTACACGGAGGAAAAAGTTTTATCGTTTTGTATATCTAAATTAAATGAAATGATTGTCATATATTCCGTCCTTAATAGAAACACACCGTCTAGATGACAATTTTTAATAAAACGTTCTGATTGCAGTAAAGTGTATGATAGTTCATACACTGATAATTTAATAAGAAAAATTAATAATGATTACTGTAAAGTTGAATAACATAGAGTATATTTAGATTTTTACGAAGCATTTTAATATTTATTTTTACCCCACGAGCAGTACCTGGGCAGATGGTTCGAACAGGAGCGATATTTCGTGGCCTACCAGACAGTTGGTCGTTGCTGGAGTGGTACTTACATCAAGAACAAACACACTGGCAAGATTTCAGTCAGACTGGACTTTTGGGACATAGTGTAAGTAGATGTTTACATTCTAATGCGTGTAATTTGAAACAATTGTCTACTAGAACGAGAACCTGTGAACGGTGCTTACAAACAACACATATATCCGTATAAGTTATTTACTGGATAAGGTAGGACGCAATGAACAACACATGATAACCTTGATAGTCAAAACATTTAAATAATAAAAAATCAAAGAGGTGTTAAGACCGAATAATTTTTTTCTGTTGTAGAAATTATACTTAAGTTCATCAAAATGCAGGAAGATGGCGCCACCTTTGAACCTCTTGAGTGATCCCTATAAAAGATATCCATAAAAATGAATGACTTATCATATAAATAATATCCTAACATTAATTCGACTCTCAGGTTCAACAAGCCAAAAGTAATCACAGTGAACGTGATCCGGAAGAAACCGTACGAGCAACCTAACCGCCTCACGTACACCATCCCCAACGTACCAATCTTCGAGGACAACTATGAGGTCCTTGCCACCGACTATGACAACTGGACCCTCGAGTACGCCTGTGTTGAGAAGCCGCCTTTTGGACACACCCGTAAGTATTGCTGCTGACGATGAATGAGATATATTTTGATTTACGTGAAGCTTAGTCCACCCAGCTTACTTTACCTTAAGATTAACTATACCTCAAGCTAACCTAAACCTCGCTATCATGGTATATTGGATGATTACTTGGGCCAGATACAAGTACTGATCTACTGTCACCTAACAAACTTTTATTTATCCTGACTTTACTTTAACCTTGACAAATTTAACCCAATTTTACCTCAATTAACATTAACTCCAACAAACCTAACCTAACTAACACTCTCACCTACCACAGGGATAGCGTGGATCTTAACCAGGAAGCCTCATCCCTCCTACAGCGTCATCAACCAAGCTAAGGAAACCCTCACTTACTTGGGCATCGACGTGTCTTACCTGAAGAAGCAAGACACCTCCTGCTACCAATCCTATTAAGGTTGACAGTGTTAACCATGACCCCGTGGCCTTTGATGACCTAGAATAGAAATCGCTGGCACAATATTTCCAAGGGTCAGTTCCAGGAATCATAGCATAAAGTTTATTTGTTTTGCTCCAAAGACACGATATGAATGGTATATTTACACACATACAGAGCTGGTACACACACACACAGAGCTGGCACACCAAATTGCATTGAGATCCATACCATTGTTGACAGTGAAGAGATTGATTCACTCTGGTTGACACACAATACCTTCTCCTTATATTTATATATGAACATTAATATTTATTTTACTTGTTTTTATTCGCTATTGGGGGATTTATTTATATTAATCTAGAGTTTAAATTATTTATGCTTTATATGTTGTTACTTCTGCTGCATTATCGTCATGGACAAGAGAGTGGTTGTAACTCTCGACAGGAGCTGGCATGCATAGGCTAACCGGCCTATTGCAGACTCCTTATTTTCTTATGTCGCCATCATCATCATTATTGTGATTACGCTCTTGAGTAAATCTGTATATTTTGTAATGTTTACTTTAATTTATATTCACATCTTGGTTTTTATAGTTAAATAACTAAAAAAATTACTCAGCCAATTACAGGGTGAGGAACAGTTTTATGAAGGGTTAATGTCTTCTGATTACAGTATCTATTGTGGGGTGCTGAATAGTAACTTGAAAATTAGACACTCCAGCTGATTTCCTTAATGAAACACCCAAACGTTAACTTAACCTAATCTATCACCCCCTTCTATAGGTAGCGATTTGGTGCATAATTATCAGATGAAGTAAGCGGTGTTTATGATTCTTTGGACACAGCAATATTTAGCATCTACTTGTGGGTCATGTATGTGAGTGTGATTTGTTTATAGCGGATGTCACTGGTGTTGATTATAAGCCATGTCAAACGAACTGGGAAAACCTCTATACCACCAAGAAAATCCGAGTGAACAGATGGTCACATCCCAACCTCTTCTACCAGATGTTGTATTGCTAGGTGTCTAGGTAATTTTATCCACATCTGTTGTACACTTTTAGAAATTTAATAATGGGGAACTGTTACTCCGCCTGGTCCCCGAGATATCCTAGAGATTGTCAGTGGATTGAAAATGTTCAAAGCAGGGCCTGTACTACGGCATCTCGGGTATCCAGAGAAAATAGAGTACGTGCAATTGCCTAGCTTATACTATATTACCATAGGCGAGCAAGGGGTGACTTAACAGACACCTCGGAGGACATTACCCAGTTGAGCCGACGCCCGCCCCACTAGGGGTTGCATATTAAAGTTGAAGAAGCCACAAGTTCAGAAAATTTTCAGATAAAATTTTTTGGAGAGTGAAAGTTGTGAACTCTTGGAACAATCCGTCAGAGCGTTGTGACAGCACCGAGTGCGAGCTCATTCAAGGCCAGACTTGACAAACACTGGAGCAGGTAACTTTGAAGATAATATGAGAAAATACTCATTCGAATTGACAAATCACTCGTCGTCCACCCCTAAACTACAGCTAACAACCATGAGCTTCATCTTATTGTCCTCCCGAGTTCATTTTTATGTCCTCTGTCCAGTATTTGAAAGAGCTATATATTGCATTCCGTTCGTTGATGGTCAAAGTGAAGAAGCTTCGTATGCGAGTTACCTTTTATCTCATAGTATTAGAGAGAATTGATCAGGGGAACTTAATTTGTTGAAATCCATAATATGGAAGTCTACCCATTTATATACTGTTTAACATTTTCTTTCACTATCAGAGAATTTGTGAGGGGTAACCTCCGTAATACTCAAATTCACTTTATTTTACACTAGACTCAAAGGCAAGGGTGGATCCAGGGGGGCGGGTTATGGGGGCCCGGACCCCGTTTTCCTCAGAAAATTCCAATACTTTTTTCTTTTATGGAGTATTGTACTCAGGCATTTTTTTGAAGAGTAAAAAGTAATTACTATTGACCTCAGAATATCTCCAAATATCATCTGCACATGGCTTCAAAATGCCCAGGATATTGGTCAGATTAAAAAAAGAAAGAAAAACATATGGGGCTTACAGCCCCCCCCCCCCCCGAAAAAAAAAATAAAAATAAAACCAATGGGTGGGCTCGCTGTGCTTACCATATTCCCCCACCCAAATCTTCTTGGACACCCTCTTTTGATAATCCTGGATCCGGCTCGGACAAAACCACCTGTCTTTTTACTTTACTTTAATCCACTTCACAACTGATCAGTACGTTAGCCACTTGGGCGATCGGTCGCGTCTCTGTTGGCAAGTACTGGGCATGCACTCTTGAATGTTTCTGAAACTGCTCCAGTGCTGACCAAGTCTGGTCTTGAAAGCGCTCACACTCGGTGCCGTTACAACACTTTCTGGCAGGTTGTTCCAAGAGTTCACAACTCACTCCGAAAAAGTTCGCCCTCACAGTTTTCTGGACTTGTGGCTTCTTCATCCTTGAGCTGTGACCCCTTGTGGGGCGAGCGTCCGCCAGCTCCATGTATGGACATTCGACTGAGTAGTGCCGTTCGAGATATCATACACCTCATTTACAGTAGGTCCCCCGCCCTTCTGTAGTACAAGCTAGGTAATTGCAGGCTCTCTAATCTCTCTGGGTAGATGAGGTGCCGAAATGCTGGCACCAGTCTGGTGGCTTACTAGCTGGTCATTTTATCAGTCAGTTCTCTGTTATGTACTGTTGCTGAGTTTAGGGTAAGTAAGAACTCTTGAATATATGTAGAACAGTCACAACCTGATCAAAGAATGTAAAAAAGTTAACTCGTGCAGTTCTGTACGACGGCTTCCTTAATTTCAGGCTCTGACAGAGCCGCCTTTTCTTTTCATAAATAGCTCTACAGTACGTTTCCAGTACGTGTGTATGAAATAGTGATTAGCGTCTTTCATAACATTTATGAAACAGACAAGCAACATGGGTTCTATTAACTCCTATTCGCTGGTACACATAGCAATTTGAGTTTCGTTCTTTCATGAGGTGTCCACTGTTAAATGCCTTAGCAAAGTCACGGGAATTATTGTTAATGTTACCATCACGTTCAAAGATCTGTGACCATACACCTAGTACCTCCAGTAGCTGTGTCAGACAGGAGCGTTTGGGCACATATACGTGATGGAAATCCTTCACAAGGTTGTTCCTTTGTAGATGATCCTTCTTGGTGTCGTGTATAATGTTCCCCAACACTTTATTTACTGTGCAATTTACAGTAGACTCACTGGCCTGTATCTATTGTGGTAGAGAGTTGTAACTTTCAAAAGATATATTTCCTACTTGTAAATTTTCTGGTTGAATAAAAGTTCCAGTTCCATTAATCAGTGACATTTATTTCCACACCCAGAAGAATGAATATCAGCTCTTACGTGTAGTCAATATATCAGTTATGTCTCCGTCGCCGTCAATGTTTACCTTTTCGTTTATCCACCCGTTTTTCAAGTAGGCGGCGGAGCACACCTTACAAACATTCTCCAGTTCTATTTTGTTTAACAGGTGATTCCATTTTACTCATACTTTATATCCACAGGAACTGACTGCTATTTACACTTTTATTATTGGGTTTTAAGATGCTGGTGTTTTTGTTTACAGGTGATTATAAATTTTCAAGGAGAGAAGTGACACCTCCGAGCTCATTCTGCTTGCGTCTCCTTTACCACAACCTCCCTGGCTTTATACCGAAAGTAGGTCGAATAATAGTTCAGAGGTGGGGCTGATCCATTATAGCTGGAATAGTTGGCAGCTAATTGAAGGTGCTTTGGAGTGGGTGGGGGAGGAGGGTAACAGAGGGGAGCACAAATGTTCAGACGGTGGAGGGAGGCGGGCATGAGTCAGTTAATTTACTCACCATTACCGGTTACACGGCGGCCGGACACAGTGTTGACCGTGTAAATGTTTGCACGTACAATTTTCCTAGAATCCTGGAGGCATCAATACCCTCGTTACCAGAGTGCGGGCGAACCTCAAGGTTATACTTCCGGGTTGACTGAAGCGTGGTGCTAATTGAGGATTTATAAGGTTTTATATTTATAATCCAGTAGCCACAAACCCAGACTGAGGCAGCTGGGGAGGTCAGACAGACGCTAGCCATTATACGTGCTCTTGAGTTTTTTGTGGTTACTCCAACACCACACCGACTGTGCTAGCCTTAATTAAATCATCCTCATTCTCTGCCTTTCGACCCTCTTCAGAGGAAGGCAAGTGGGGAGTGACAGGTCGAGTACGGTAACACAGGGGGCGGATTCAGGAATATCAAAAGGGGGGTCCAAGAAGTTGTGGGTGGGAGAACTTGGCGAGCACAGCTTTTTTTTTTGAGAGGGGGGGGGGGGCAGGGGGCGCTGTTAGCCCCCCAGGACATTATTTAAAATCTGACCAATATCATGGGCACTTTGAGACCTTTTTGAAGCCATGTGCACTTTACGTTAGGAGATATAATTATTCTGAAGTCGATAGTAATTACTTTTTACCACACAAAAACGTCTGAATACAATACTGCATTAAGGAAAAAGAATTGTAATTTTCTGATGAAAAGGGAGGTCCGGAGCCCAAGGACTCCCCTGGATCCAACCTTGTAACAGTGAAGTTTGTCCCCGCTTGACGACTTCTGTTTAACTCTCCAGTGTCGGTGACCAATTTGAGGCAGCGCTACGATTTTCTCTTTTCTCAAATTCTTTTGCGACTTAATTTATTCCTTTCTGCTAACGTTGCTCTTGTTGACAGACTTAAGGTGAGCCACATAAGTGTTATTGGGAACAGTTACACTAGTAAACAGATGAGCATTTGCCCCTGGTCAGTGGAAAATAATTATGTGAAGTTTTTCCTCACTCGGCGATAAGGTCCGCGACTCTCGGTTGTATACTGCATATTGTTGCTTAACGATGATTGTTTTACCAAGTCTGTACTTTTTAGCAATCCTCTCATTCCTGAATGCGTCGCGTTGATAAAACATTCTAGATATTTTACCCTTAAAGCAGAGGAGGTACAATTTATTTATTTTTTTAATTCGTGAACAAAAGTGACGAAAAAATTATTTCCTGTAAATGTTTCAAGTTTTATACCGTAGAATATCTTTATTTACCCACCACACTCATGTATTCTAAGACATCTGGCTGTCCTATATATCATCTTCCTTGCACAGTCCATCATATTACGACGTTAAGCCGGAAAGATTATGCTAATTGGGTCTGGCAGATTGCTGGAACATAATTTTTTTCCTAGGCGCATTGAAGTGTTCGTCTACTATTAACATTGAGATTAATTTAGCAGTTGATTAGTACACCGCCTTTTTTTATTCTATGATGTATATTAATTACGTGAAATATTCTTCTCTCAGAATAATACCTATACTAATTAACGTAATCTCTTCAACCTTTTATATAAATGTATTGTAATTATGTGGCTGATGATGATACATTACTACAATTAATTACTAGAATAACACAAATGTATGGATCAAATATACAATACATATTCTCGTTGATAAAGTCTGAGGCAATTATAGAGATGTGTATAATTAGGTTGATTTGGTCTCCCCCCCCCCCCCCTCACAGCACCTCTCTCCACCCTCCCACCTAATTTTTGGTCTTTGTTTTTTCGCCAACTTTCCCAACAAAATTGAAAATCTCACACCTGGTTTACGTTTGGGGTTAAAAAATATCCGGACCGGGTTTTTCTAATAAAGCTTTCCCAATTTGAGTTGACATGCGGCTACCCTGTGTAAGAATTTTTTACGTATTTGCCCCGCGAGGGGGGGGGGGGGGGCAAGTTTATTGGGCACCCCCTTACATCCTGTGCAAGGTAAAGCGCAAAAGCGTCCAACTGGGAAGCATGCGTAGTTCATGCTTGCCTTCATGACTCATACATAACGGGCGTAAAAGCCTGAAGGGTCATGGGTTTTGTCAGCAAGTTACATAAGGTGACAGAATGAGTGTGTGGGGGGAGGGGGGGAATTCCCGGTACAATTCATCTGTTTATGGCAAAGCGTGGCAGGTCCCTAATAATGTGCCAGGCCTGTCTCTAGGAGGAGGGATATCTCGTCAGGGAGGGAAGGGGTGTTGGTAACGGCTGGGGACCTGCAGGAGGAGGTCATAGGGCAAGCGAGGGTGTAGTGATGGAGGGTGTGAGAGTCGGGTTGACCACAAAGTTTTCAAATACTGCGGCCAGGCTCAGGGTTGCCAATGTACTCCCACAGGTACCTGTACCCTAGGCTTAGTCTCATGCACACAATCTGTTGGGATCGGGTCAGAGATTGATACTCTTTGTAGTGGCGGTTGTCACCGATTACAGCGTCATAATGGCGTAGTGTGAAGCTACCCCGTTGTTTCAGGGATGTCCAATGTTCGTCAAATGTTTCTCGTTGTGCGCGTGTATGCGAGATTTGAGATGATTTAGGGAGAGGGCGAGGGTGGCTTCAATGTCCTCTTCTTGTGTAGTTTCTGTGGCAAGTCGATCAACAGTGTCACAGGCAGTTATTCCTATATGTGACGGGATCCAAATACACTTGACACGGATGTCATCAAACATAAGAACATAAGAAAATAAGGAGTCTGCAATAGGCCGGTTGGCCTGTGCATGGCAGCCTCTGTCGAGTTACTACCACTCTATCATCCATGAATCTATCTAGCCTCCTTTTGAAACTTTCCAGAGTTCCCGCACTTACTACAAAGTTGCTAAGCTTGTTCCACTCGTCCACCACCCTATTTGTGAACCAGTTTCTTCCTATCTCCCTCCTAAACCTAAACTTATCCAACTTGAATCCGTTGCTCCGAGTCCTATCCTGCTCGGATATTATAAGAACTTTATCTATATCCCCTTTGTTGATTCCTTTCACCCACTTAAATACTTCTATCATATCTCCCCGCACTCTTCGTCTTTCTAGGGAATGCAAGTTAAGTTTCTTTAACCTATCCTGATATGGAAGGTTTTTAAGTCCCTGAATCATTTTTGTCACTCTTCGCTGCACCGACTCTAGTGAATTTATATCCATTCTATAATAGGGGCACCAGAACTGAACCGCATAATCGAGGTGCGGTTTGCTCTAGTTCGGCAACGGCGGCTAGGGTGTGTTGGGCGGCAGGGGAGGAGGGAAATTTGAGCCTCGCTAGCCAAAAGTGCTGTCACTGATCATAAGGAGGTTCCTGCGTTCAGTGCAGGTATCGGTCGCCTCATCATGAATGCCCGCGAGTGTCAGTGGAGGAGGCCCAATCATGGACCCTGATTTTCCTGCGGGCCTGGCGCTCAGGGATCCACACAGTTGCCCCAGTGCCGCCCAGTGTGGTAATAGACCCATCACAGTTGACAAGGTTAGGAGGGTGGGAGGTCGTAAGAGAGGAGGCGATATCATTAATCTGTTCAAGACAGTTAAGTTTGAGTATATACCGCAGTTGTGTGGATTTACGACCAGGGAAGGTGTGGACGACAACGTCAACACTCGGGGAAGTTCACGGCGGTAGTGGCGGATGAGTGTACTCGGGAGGGAGAGAGGTCGAGGAGGTGTAGAGGTGATAACGCAGGATGTCAGCAGCAGTGTGGACGGGCCAGTGTTGAGAGGGGGAGGAAAGGGTAATGAGGACGGGCCGGCTAAAGAGGGTGTTCAGATGTGAGTGCAGTGAGAGCGACAGGGAAGTCAGTTGCTCACTGCAAAGAACTTTAACACCATGGATGGCATTGAGAGCAGTAATTCGATCGCAGACGGGGAGCAGGATCAATTCCCGCTGCATGACTTCTATTCTGGTGGCCATAGGGCAGCCGAGGAACATAAGAATGGAGGAAATTGCAGCGGGCCTATTGGCCCACACTGGGCCGTCCCATTTACACCCAACCACTATTGCTCAAATATCCATCCAACCTATGTTTGAAGCTATCCAGCGTATTCGAGTTAATGATGACATTTGGTAACTTGTTCCACTCATCCACTACTCTATTTCCAAACCAATGTGTACCGATTTCGCGCCTAAATCTAAATTTGTCTAATTTTAAACCATTGTTACGAGTTCGCTCCTGGGTGGATAGTTTGAGACCTTGGTATGTCCCCTTTGTTCAGACCAGACTTCCATTTATACACCTCAATCATATCGCCCCTCACTCTACGTCTCTCGAGGGAGTGCAAATTAAAAAGCTTTAATGGTTTAACCTGACTGTACTCAAGGTTCCTAATGCCCGGGATTAGTCTTGTCATTCTCCTCTGAATTCTTTCCAAGGATTCTATATCCATTCTGTAATACGGTGACCAGAATTGAACTGCGTAATCCAAGTGAGGTCTCACAAGCGCGAAATATAGTTTTAAGATGACTTCGCAAGTCTTGTAACTAACACTCCTTTGCATGAACCCAAGTACTCTATTAGCCTTGTTTCGAACAAATACACATTGCTTACTTGGCTTAAGATTCCTACTTATCATTACTCCTAAATCTTTCTCGCAGTCGCATTCCTCAATAACATCGTTCATCTGGTATCTGGTTTCCCTGTTTACATCTCCTATACTGAGTACTTGACATTTGTCCACATTGAATTTCATCTGCCATTTTTCAGACCATTCGAAAAATTTGTTTAGATCTTCCAGTAGTTTTGCGGAGTCCTCTTCAGATTTAATTACACGCCCTATTTTAGTGTCATCAGCAAATTTAGTTATGTTGCTGTCTATGCCGATATCTATGTCGTTTATGTATGTAATAAATAATAATGGTCCAAGTATTGAGCCTTGGGGAACTCCACTAGTGACGTTACTCCAATGGGATTTAGTGCTGTTAATGCTCACTCGCTGTTTCATGTCCTGTAACCACGCCCTAATCCATTTTAGAATATCTCCTTTAATGCCATGAGCCTCCACTTTTAGTCTTTCGTGGGGGACTCTGTCGAAGGCTTTGTGAAAGTCGAGATATACCACATCATAATTGTGCCCCTCGTCCACTGATTCGAAAACAGATGAAAAGAATGTTAATAGATTAGTTAGACATGAACGCCCGCTTGCGAAGCCATGTTGGGAATTATTGATCAACTTGTGCTTCTCCAGGTGGTTTCGAATAATTTGAAATGATTGCTTCCAGTAATTTGACTACAATTGATGTTAGACTGATTGGTCGGTAGTTAGAGGATAGTGATCTATCTCCCTTCTTGAAAATCGGTATTACATTCGCTATCCTCCAGGATTCTGGTACTACTCCCGTTTTTAAGGACATGTTAAACAGCTTTGCTAAGGGCATACTAAGCTCTTCCTTACATTCCTTTAATACTCTGGCAAATATCTCATCGGGACCTGGTGACTTATTAGGCTTTAGTTTGTCTATTTGTTTACTAACATCGTTACTAGTCACTACTATCTCGCTTAATTTATTTTCTTCACTAAGTATTGATATTTCTTGTAATACCTACTATATATACCTGCTCTCATTGTACCATCAAAATCGTGTTATCGGAAATTATCATGTAAATAGGTAAGAAATTACCATTGCAATAAATATATTTGCAAACTAGACAATCCTGACAGCTTTGTCCTTTTGTTCAACCTTAATACTGTACAACCCATGTTGTACTACTTCGTGTTTTCTTCTTTCCTGGTGGTTATCAGCATATACCTAGATCACGCGCACCTACAGTGATTTACTTGCATATATATATATATATATATATATATATATATATATATATATATATATATATATATATAAATTTTTTTTTCAATTCCACTAACTTATGTATAATATACTTATAATATAAACGTAAAAAATAAATAAATATTGTAGTGATAACCGTGGTAATATTCTGAGATGTGATTACCACCATGTTATGTGTACTGTTCCAGATGATACTAGGTTACATAATACTTCCTCGAGATAAATGTTCAGTACATATCAGGTGCCTACAGGAGCCACCACCTCCGCTGAATTGAATTTAAATTGAAACCATTTAATTAGCCAGAAAAACAGATACAGTGAAAAATAATAACAATATTAACATGGCTGAGCCAGTTGAGAACCTGGCTCAGCCATGTTAATACCGTTATTATTTTTCACTATCTGTTTTTCTGGTTAATTAAATGGTTTCAATTCAAATTCAATTCAGCGGAGGTGGTGGCTCTGGTAGTGGCACGCACGGATAGAACAAGGTACCTGTAGGTGTGTACCTGTTCAATGTCCTGTCCTTGCAGTCAGCGGTGTCTGATGCCGGAAGTGTGAGCTGAACTTGGTTTTTAGTGTGTGTAGATATTAAATCTAAATTATTAAAATATAATATAAAAATATATATTATAATTATCTAAGCTAGCCCCGTACGCTTAACATAGCGGTACTCAAGAATAAGTGATCACCTAAACTTTAAAAAGGTACTTAGCTATTATTTTAGGGGCTGCTATGAGTTGAAGAGAGTCTTGGAAGAACTGAGAAGCTAGAATATCTCTGTGTTGCCGGCTGTCTGCTAGATTTTAGAGAATTGTGTCTGCCTTCCATGAAGTGTGAAACGAGAATGGCTCTTCTACCACTCTACCGCTTTGAACAATTGCTTGACCCAATCGCGCAGTGATACATAAACAAGAACTAAATATTCATTCTTATTTTTCTTTATAATGCTATTTCTTAATAGAAATACATATTTACATTTTTAGTTAACTACTGCCGCCGATATCGTGTAAATTAAACGATATTAATGTGATCAATAAAGAAAGAAATATCGCACTACTTCCCGTGAAGTAATCCGTCTTGCGGGTGCCAAATAGTGTTTTACTACTAATTTTGCACACCGCGTAATCATTTCTCTTATCTAACTAGTCAATTAAATCATTAATGAATTAGCAAAGTTTTTACATATACCACATTGGATTGTTATTCAGTCCGATTACACACAAGACCACTACTACGGTGCTTCAAGGACCTGGAGGATAAAGGTGTAAATTAATTCCCACTGTGTGAGATGACTAATCCGAGTGTTTGACAGGTCCGGGCCAATGTGGAGAGTATGGGTTGTTCATGTTGCACTGTAGTAATTTAGAGAAGATCGTCAGCGTAATTTATGATGTGTACGTCTAGGGCACGCTCAGCAAAGATTTCGTTGAGGTGGCAGATGGAGTTCATGAGAACATTAAAAAGTGTAGGGCAGAGGACACCGCCCTGAGGCGTGCCAAGATCAAGGTCCCTGATCTTAGAGTAGTGGCCCTGAAAACGGACACGGGCCTGTCGAAGGGAAAGGTAGTCAGCAATCCACGTGAGGAGCTTGCCCTTCACATCCACGTGCGTAAGGCTCTCAAGGATCACTTCACTGTTGGCTTTATCAAGAGCACCCTTGAAGTCGACGAAAAGGGAGGTTTTGGCTGAGGTGTTCGCCATGTAGTGAGCAGTAATCTTCCCAGGCCGAAACCCATAGAGGTCAGGGTGCAGATGGGCTTCAATTTTTCAGTGGAGGCGGTGGCGTATCATGCGCTCCATCATCTTTGAGAAGCAGGAGATGAGGGAGATTGGACGATATTCGTCTTGTCTGGCTGGTTTAGGGACTGGGATGGTGGTGGCAGTCTTCCATTAATGGGGCAGCTGTCCCATCCTTGTCCTTGTTTTGGGGATTACTGGCCACTTCGCCTTTTGCCTATTTCGGCCGAGGCTGTCCCGTATCATAGGAGAAGTTAGATAGACAGAAGAGGGGATCACCAGGGGTGGCAACAAGGGCATTTAGCACATTATATGTGAAGCCGTCATACCGCGCTTAACAGCATTTAATAGTCCACACCGTGTGAAAGGCACCCACAGATGCGCTGTCGGCGTTGTGGTTGCAGTGCGAGGGTGAGGTCACATATAGCGGGTGGTAGCGCGTCGATGGAGGCGGCCTCCTGCCACGTCTGGGAGAGCGCCTCAGCTCGGACAGCTGGTCTGGGGTGGAGCGCGGGTCTAGCGTTGGTGCCCCGGGCACGGTTAATGGTGGTGAGCCATATATCACCTATAGATGTACACTGGTCAAAAGAAGATGCAAAATCAAACCACTGCTTCTCTCGTGCGAGAGTGATGGCTCTTTATTTGTGTGCATCAGGAAGCGTTGAGCGTCAGGGAAGCTGGGAGATTTCTTCCACTGGTCAACTGCTAGTTGGTAACATATTGGTGAGACAACCTGACCTGACTTGACTTGACCTTACTTCACCTAACATGACCTAATCTAATATAACCTTACCTAACCCAATCTAATTTGACCTGACCTAACATAATATAACCTAACCTGTTCTGACACTACCTGACCTAATATGACCTAATCTAATCTAGCCTAAACTGACTTGACCTGACCTAATTTAACCATAATGTAAAATAAAGAATCATTTGACCAAGAAAAAGCGAGTGTAGGAGGAAGGTGGTGAGTGGTGGGGTAGAGAGAGAGAGATGTAGCCTAGTCTTTTTCATTCTGTATTTTGTTGTCTCCTTCTTTCTCTCATTCCCTTTGTTTTCCTTGTCCCCCCCATTCTTTCTCATTCTGTCGCTTCTTTTCTTGTCTCTGTCTCACAATCTCTGTTCTTTGTCTCTTTCTCTCTCCTCCTCTCTTTGTCTTCCCTACCTCGGTTCTGTCTCCCACAAAGAGAGTGTAAGTATCCAACTGCCTGCCTCACCTCACCTTACACCGCAATACCCACACACACCTGCAATTACCACCTCCAGAACAAAGACTCAAGCAACAGATGAAAGAAATTAGTATCCTCAACAATTTCTTTATTTACATTCACACGGGATAAATTTTGTTGTTGAAAATAATTAATGTAATCTTTTCCTTTACATCATTATACGTGTCGCTTAACCATTGATAGAAGAACTAGAGTATATAAACATGAATGATTAATTGTCAACATTTAAGGTCTGATAATTTAAAGGGAATGTATTTTTAGGTATCATAATTTAAGATTGAATGAGCATGGATACATAACTTTTAATGTATTTTCTTTCTGTTCCTAAAACCTCTCAATATTAACGTGTTCTGTTTGTATGTGTCGGAGGGTGGGGCAGAGAAGGACCCACTGAAGTTGCCAGTTAGGAATTTCGAGGACGCCATTCTGTGTGGCTTATGAGCTGTACATTACATATACATACATTACCAAGCCTAAACTAACGTAACTTACCCCTTTACAGAGGGCATGGGTAACCTTTCCTCAGTCATGGGCTGTATTACGATTTAGGTATTTTTCTACGGGCCAACCCACCAAAATGTAAATCGTACTTAACTCAGAAGTAATGTTAATAACACGGACAGTGAAACAGTTTATCGTCACGTCCACTTGACGATATTTTCAGTTTACAATCACAGTTTTTGTCCTACTTATGAAACAAATCCATCATAATAATTTTTTAAGCAATATGTTAATGTTTCTTGGCATTTAACATTAGCGGTCGTAATGAAGCTTGGAATATTTTAATTACATTATCTCAATGCTAATTACGCGCCAGCTATGGATTTCCGAGGTGCGATTTAGTCGTTTATGTGTTAATTTGAATTTATCCAACCTGAGTTAATTCCTAAGTGACCCACTGCCACGTAGTAGCAGTATTAAATAGAATTTCTCAATCACTCCACTGGCCGCACAGACACATGGTCCGGGCCGCGTGTTGCCTTAAAGGGAGTAAGGCAGTAAATAGAATAAATTAAATATTGCAAGTGACGATTACAATATTACTCGATTTTTCCTCCCTTTCAATAAACTGTGTTAAGTCGAAGCTTCCATTGTATTTTGTAATTGACTGTAACACCACATACAATAACAGCTGTAGGAATAACTGATTACAAATAGTTTTCATGTATCTTCAGCATAAAACAATATAACATTCAAGAGCGTTTCATATTCAGGCAATCTTTTATAACTCTCTACCTTTCCAGTGAGGTTTGTGGTGTGTCTATATAACGTTCGCCTCCTGTCTCAAGCGTCGCTGGTTGCATTCAGTCTACACAGCACCTAATTTGATAGATGGGGAAGGGAAGACGGTCACTGCCTCTTTGTGTAGGCTATACTGTATACCGCTCCTAACTGGCGTAATTGACACCTATGGGGCCGACTTCCTGCTTTCCCACTCCTCTCATTCTCTATCCATGTTCTAAGGATAAGAAAACAACACAATAATAATTCATATTCAAATATCCTTTATTCATATAAAAGTACAATTGTAAATGCTAATTATTTTTTACAATTTAAAGACACACTTCTTCACTCTGTACATGTTTGATTAATAATAAAACTGTACGTAAAAAGAAAATTTTCAGTGGTGTGAAGTGACAAGTTGGCGGGTATAAATGAATACGCTCCAGGGATGACGGTGGGGAGAGTATAGTTACTGCTTCATCTTACAAATATTTCATTATCATTTAGTTTATTTATTTTTCTCCCACAAAATATTTAATAAAATTTACAATATAACTTACATGAAATACCTGACTTTATAGGCTTAATTATTTGTAACATAATCCAAATAACGTTTAGTTATTGGACAACAAATTATAGTCCTATATCATTAATTTCTCGTTAAATTACTGTTAAATTTTGCTCAACTGTATCACAAACTGTAGGAATTAAAGACTAAACGACCATTTGAGATTTGCTTTATGGATATATACGTAACCCCTAAGCAGTGACGTAATTTGTTTACATCCTGGAGCGTCATCAGCGAATACGGATTCAGGCGAATAATAAACACAATGAAATTCTCTATTAAAAACAAGCTAGTTAATTTCAGGTCCCAGAAGCCAAAGAATAAATGAACACCAGATAGTTTAAGAAAGCGAGGAGGAGATAATGGTTAAAAAGAAGGAATTAGCAGAGGGGAAATGTAGAGCATGGTTAAAAAAAAAAAAAACATATACCAGGGGAAGGGAGAGAAAGAGTGGAGATTAGGTGTTCTAGGAAGTTTATAATGGACCGTAATATAACGTAAATATTATCTTTTCTCCTAACTGGTGAATAAGAGAACGCATCTAACTAACAGTTTATAGTCTCGGTGTAATATTGGAGCCATTTTCTTTGCCTAAGGTAGTGCTGTAACTCGTGTGAGTCAGCTAGGTGAACTTTTTACATCTCCAGTTAGAAAGAAAATTAGATTTACGAAAAAAGTGAAAATCCTGATCCAGAGTTAGAGAATCGAACCCAGAGATCAGAGAGTATAAATATAAAGGAAGGGGATCAAGGACTACAAGCTTCTTAGATGGTTATATGGGGCGCCTCGGAGAAGAAAACCGCAAGAAAAAATAGAAAATTCAAATCAAATCCTAAAATTCTAGATATACAAATATTTTATAGGCATATACAATCACACATATTTTGATCCATACAAAATTATGATTTCGGTGATCGTGCTCATCTGAGGGCGTCTCACTATGTACTACACTGAGTAATATACAGTGTATATTATACACCATGTGGTACACTTTAAACACGAAACTTTGAGTGTTACTGAACCTCGTAATCTTGATGGGCCGTCCGTCATGGGGTCAACTTGTACTGTCAGTTACATGATTCGTTTTTGTCATAACATGTTCTGTTGCTGCCTGGGTGGATCGAGTGTAAAAAAAAAATATGTCCAGTTGCAAACAATAGATTTGAAAAGACAACCACGAAGGTAATACATCATATACGAGACATACCACTGATATGTCGCAAAAATCTAGCATAAACGCCAAAATTATCAATGTAAACAAATGACGTCACTTAAAAACAAAATCACACATCGCTGAAAACATCCAAGACATTAAAAAATAGTGTAAATAAGACATAAGGTCACCATGACAACATCTGTGCTTCATTTACAGCATCACGTGACGTACATATATACTCTCCTTCCCTCCGTTCCGTCTTGTTTAGGGAAGAGAACCGTATGCAAATGCCATCACAACAAAAATACAAGGGGCCCACAAGCACCTTACACCGTGAACTGAATCTCTCTCTCTCTCTCTGCTCTGCTATACAGTATGGTAACACTATTAAATGCATACACGTGAACACAAGTGGCTTCATTACTTATACAAGGAGTAATTGCTCTCTCACGTATCATTGCTCTTATTTCCTTATTTTGTTGCCTATTATAATATATACCTTCTCCCCAAATACATGCAGGTTGAACTGATATACACGAGTAATAACTAAAATATTTCTCACTGTTGTCAACTATATTTGAGAGTACACTGTTCACTTATAATCACTAGAAATTTTTTTAAAGTTTCGGGTGTCCCATGTTGGTAAGGCCGCAGCGTCCTATAACTTGAAGACTTAAGACTCCATATGGACGCCTTCTACCGCTCCCCTGTGGTTCAGTAATTAGGCTCAGAGGGGCGAGGTTGGTGAACTAATTGTCCGTAATGGGGGAGGGGAGGTCGACGCCTAATTGGGTTGATGGAGAACACGTCAGCCGCGACACACTGAAGCTCCTCACAACATGTCTTCCACAACACCCCGACCAGGCAGTGTATACCGGGTAGTAAGGTGCATAGGGGAGGAGGGGGGGGGGGGGGGAGGGATGAGCTGTCTTATTGATGGTGTTGGTGATAATGGTGAGGTGAGGGTGGTAGTGGTGAAGTGAGGGTAGTAGTAGTGGGGTGAAGTGAGGGTGGTAGTGGTGAGGTGAGGGTGGTAGTAGTGGTGGTGAGGTGAGGGTGGTAGTACTAGTGGTGAGGTGAGGGTGGTAGTGGTGAGGTGAGGGTGGTAGTGGTGAGGTGAGGGTGGTAGTAGTAGTGGTGGTGAGGTGAGGTGAGGGTGGTAGTACTAGTGGTGAGGTGAGGGTGGTAACGGTGAGGTGAGGGTGGTAGTGGTGAGGTGAGGGTGGTAGTGGCGAGGTGAAGGTGGTAGTAGTGGTGGTGAGGTGAGGGTGGTAGTGGCGAGGTGAAGGTGGTAGTAGTGGTGGTGAGGTGAGGGTGGTAGTGGTGAAGTGAGGGTGGTAGTAGTGGTGGTGGTGGTGGTGAGGTGAGGGTGGTAGCATTAATAATGGTAGTAATGGTGGTGGTTGTAGTGCTAGTAACATGGATGACGACGATGGTGATGGTGGTAGTAGTGGGTCGTAAAAGAGATAATAGTAGTGAGGGGTCGTACCGTGGGGTCTTACTAGGGATGATGTAGTGTGTTGGGTGAGGGATTAAACTATTAAGGTCACAGTGGTCGTGGAGGGAGGCGAAGGAGGTTTGTGGAAGGAAGGAAGGAAGGAAGGAAGGAAGGTTGGATTCTATGCTATGAAGACAAAACGTTTGGCTTCTAGTTTTCGTCTCATTGGTTACTGATGCTGTGTACAGTATGAGGGAACTACTGCCATTGGTACTATTACTTTTGTCTCGTTAAATTGGTAGTTTTATTATTTCTACTTTCATGTGTGGTGGTGGTGGTGGTGGTTGGTGTTGGTGGTGCTGGTTGTTCTGATAGTAGTGGTAGTAGTAGTGGTGGTGGTGGTGATGGTAGTGCTTGTGCTGGTAGTGGTGCTAAGAATAGTGGTTATGGTGGTAGTGGTGCTGATAATAGTTGTAGTGGTGTATTAGTGGGAGTATAGCGGTGGTGGTGGTGGTGGTGGATATGTTGGTAGTGGTAGTTACGGTGGTGCTGGTAGTGTCAGTAGTCGTAACGTTAGTATTGGAAGTTATGTTACGTTACGACAATTCCTCCTCCACCAACACATAACAGTTACAATAAATTCTAGTATCAAACGACCACTGTTATATATTTTGTTTTTCACTACTATACTTCGCTGCCCTGGAAACAAAAGAGCATATTTTGGAATGTCTCTATTTACATTCTGTGCCAACTCTGTATTTGCACGGCTCAACTTTATGTAAAAAATAACAACATCTAAGTTTTGTAAAAATATAAATGATCTTGTAATTTACAGTAATACAGTAACTTGATTTTGTAATTTGAGATAATACAGTAACAATAAGTATAAAAAACGTTGATTGTTATGGTCAGGCGGGAATGGCTTACATGCGTTATATGATTCATTAATACAGTAGTCTTTATACTCGTACTGTGCGCCGATGCTCTTTTAATTAAGAAACACTGAAACATTAACTTCATTCAATATATTGTTAAATCTCAGGATATTTGTAAAATGATCAAATCAACGTTTTATGGCTAATTTTCCACGCTTGAGTGAGTTCGCCAACCATTTACATAAATTTACATGAATTTGAATCATTGTTAACTCTTTTTATCTCCACGAGTAGAGTTTTAAATTTCCTGAAGTTCAGATATGATATAGTAAATAGGACTTACGTGTTAACAATTATAATAGAACTTGTAAACAATTATAAACTACTTCAAGGAATTAGTTTAAGTTGGCGTTAATAAACAACGAAAACCACAACACTGTAGACTCACTTGGTGTTCATAAACAAACTTAATAATTTAAAAGTTTAAGTTCAGTCTCTTCAACTTATTTCATTCTCATTTGATATTGTGCTTCACGGGACGTTATTACTGAGCTTCAATAACAAAATTCTTTAATCGCTTCACTACGGGACGCCACTTTTAACACGCTTAAAATCAAGAGGTTAAGCGCATATCAAAGCTTGGTATTTAGACTAATCCACCAACATAGAACATATATAAAGGAAAGTTGTTGATGAAGAAAATTATAAGAAATGATAATGTATTAAGCGTCTCTGTATACCTAGAAATTTTACACCTTCGTATAGAAAATATACTTTTAATTCAGGTATATATGGTTCTCAATATTAAAACTGGACATATTTGTCATAATTTCGTTGTTTTATATATTTTCAGGGGGATAAATATACACCATTAAAACGCTAATAATTACAAACGAAGACGAAATTTTGATGTTCTTTTCTCTCCATGATTTTGTTAACGTGGTTGGACGCAATGAAGCCAGATTTAGATTTTATCACCACACAATGAAGCCAGATTTATATTTTATCACCACACAATGAAGCCAGATTTATATTTTATCACCACACAATGAAACCAGATTCAGATTCTATCACCACACAATAAAGCCAGATTTACACCCTATCACCAATGTCCTCAGGAAAAGAATAGGTGTTATCATCATTCCTGTAGGTGCCGCTATGCATAAAAGGAAAAGACGAATCCATGAATAAAATATATCTCCCTTTATTTACATGTGGTGGGAACAACAGCTGAAACTACTCTCTTTTGTATCGATGCATCTCAACATTATTTGCCCCGACGTGTGTACTGGGCTGAAATTCCTTGCCATGAATAATATGAAAGACAGGCATTGATTTACACCATCACCTGTCCTTGAATTATCTACACGGTTTTAACGCTTTGAAGATGCTGGTTTAACCCTTTGAAGCTGCTGGTTTAACCCTTTGAAGATGCTGGTTTAACCCTTTGAAGATGCTGGTTTAACCCTTTTGACGCCGACGATGATTTACCCCTGTGAAGATGATGGTTTAACTTTTTTGAGGACGCTGGTTTAATATACAAATGCATTAAATCATAAAATATAAAATAAAACTTCCTATTGAACGAAGGGAGAAAAAATAAAACTTGAATGGTTTATAACAAAATTCCGACGATTCGTAAATTATGGTTAGGTATCACCATCACGTCCATTCGTCACTTATCATACACACGTAAGATAAACCAGTGTTAGCTTAGAGGCAATTTACATCAATACACATCTCTTGCTGGTCGCTATGTGACTGTACACGAACATGTAACTATAAATGACAGAATATCAACAATATGTAGTAGTCGGACGGATTCAAACCCCTAGAGTGAACATTTGAATAAACTCTCAATAATAATAATAATTTAACTGGCAATCAATATAGACTCATCTTTCTAAGGATGATGAATTCGGGCTTAACAATGATAATATATTACCATTACGACAACTGTTGATTTAAGTGAGAATGATAACTTATGTTTGATGATTTAACTCCAGAAGGATGCTTCAATACAGTGATTTAGGATTTAATTCCAATAAAAAACTGAATCATGTATTATCATTGTTGTTCTGACGCTTATGGTTATTTAACTGCTGGGTGTCTAATTATTGAAACTTATGTTAAAAACCTAATGATTCATGGCTTAAGCTTTTAAATGTGAAGAATCATATTTGTTTTAAATATATACATAATGTTTTTACCCCTTGAACAGAGTGGTTTAATTCTTCAGTATATTTAAACATGCTTTAAGGAGTTGTATAATATTCGTTACAAATTTTTTTTTCGAAACTCATTAACAATAAATGCGGTTCATGTTTTGTATATCATCGTGATGCGCTTTGTTATTGTTACAATGTTCACGTTAAGGCTCAGTCGTTCTCTTTATTGCCCAAATAAGCATATGAGTAAACGCCATCCCTATATAACTCAGTGGAATGAAGGATGTGTTTCTGCAGGGAAGTTTGGCTGCCAGGAAGTGGAGCGAGATTTATAGTTAAGGCGAACTATAGACTTTCTGACGCAGGGCATTAAGGGGTGAAATACTTGCTATCTGAAATGTTTTTGTTGTGTGCCAGAGAGAATGCAACACAAAGAGGTTTGGTTCCGTCGGTTAGTTCAGTTCATGGATGTTTTCAACCGTTTAATCCTTTCCTGGTTATATTAAACCACTGGTGACAACACTAGTGGACGCCAGCTGTGGATAATTGCAGTATATTTTATTCTCCAACAACGTTCTCGCAGCATCAACGTGTCCAATGACGCCAGGAAAATTTACAACACACATGAAATGAATTCTCATAAATCTTGACGAGATTTTGCAAAATTTAACATCCACTGTTCAGTATATTGTTGGTGAAGAAAATTTCATATGAAAATGTTCAATTTTGTTACTCTCAAAAATTTTATCTTTTTAGAAATTGTTTTGGTATAGTTTATGAATCTGTGTATGTATTGAGATTACATTTTGATGATAGAGCAACAGTTGCGGCATACGAGGTCAGAGGTAATGTTTGTCCACCTGTTGTCACATATATCTGAGCCACAGGCTCAGGTGTGCCTACAAACATGATCTCATAACGATATCCGAGTTACCTATAACTATGGTAAGATCTCAGTCAGATATGCATATTAGGAGAAAATCTAAACCGAGCAATGGTTCCTCAGCCGTATACAACTGTGGCATGAAGACGTGAGTCAGGTGTATATCATGTGTGAGAGGTTGATGGTAGAGACATCACGTCACACACACTCCAGGGAGGCGTTTGATATTCTCACTGCCCGTGACGTCAAACACTGAATTTACTGCGACTAGACAAACAGTTTACATATCATTTATTCAAAACCAAATGAGGGATTAGACTTTCTGTGTTTCCATTATTTTTTAGATATAAATCAGTAATGAAGTCCAGAAAAATAACCAGAAAATAGTAATAATGTTGCATATATTTTGAATTTGAATTCTATTTTGATTTTGACCGCCGTCAGCAACAGGTGAAAATTCCAACACATCGCTCAAACTCTCGTCTGCAGGAGACTAATGACTTGCTCTTTTTACCAACATCAAACTTTGCTGGACGGGTCCTGCAGCTTATCGACCAACGAGGAAGGAGTTTTGTTCTCCCAGTCTTCACACACAACACACCCTGACAAAGTCGCTGACGGAGGCAAGTGTTGTAAGATAAACCCCAGAAGGTTTCCAAAGGTTATCAGATAGTACTAGTACAGGACGATCGAGTACCCAAGAGATGTGGTGGTGGTGGTGGTAGCATCAGTTACAGTGATTGCACAAGTATTTACGATGTACTTAAGGATGGTGGTAGCTGCTGGTTAATATTTGGTATTCATTTTACAGAACTGTGGCCACGGTTATTATAGAGATGTTGACAGTTACTTGTGGTGGTTGTAAGTTATGGGAATGTTGGTTCAGTAAAGTACAGTACTTACAATAGCTGCACATCTGAACGTGGCAACCGAGGTAGTTAGTCATACTGCTGAGGGAAGAGGTCAGCATATTAGATCATCTCTTGACCTTTCTATTGTGACGTCATCGATCAGGTCAACCCTTCTCTTATTTAACTTAAGGAAGAAAAGTGTTATCATATTAACTTAAACACGACGAGTAAAACTATAAAGCTGCTAAGCTGTAGCAAAAATTAAAAACAAAAATATTATCACAAAAACATTACACTTTGGTTGTTAAATACACGTTGTATTAAAAGCTGAAACGAAACAATTATGGTGAGAGCTTCAACAGGGGCTCAAGATAACTGCTAAATTGGTGGTTCAGTCAGGGGTTCACTGGGTGCTGGGGTTTCACTTGGAAGTTCAAGAAGTGGGTTCCAAATAGGGGTTGAACCTGAGGGTGCAGTGGGGCGATTAAATTCTGTGGTTCAACTGTGAGTTCCTGTTGAAGGTTCAATTGAATGTTTAAGCTGGGGGTTCAACTGGTGGATCAACTTGGGATTCAACAGGATGTCCAAGATGGAGGTTGTTGGGGGGCGGGGCTCATACCGGAGGGTCCTTGGGGGTCTCACAGGTACTGCTGTACTGCTGGTCCAGCACGTCGTCCTTGGCGAATGAGTAGAGGTCCTCCTCCAAGCTCTCGTCACCGTCATCGAACCCGTACCTGCGGGAGCCACACTAATTAGCACCGGAACCAGTTAATATCACATATCAGCAGGTGCAACAGTGGTAAATTTATTAACTTTTATATAACTAAAGTATGAACGTTCATTCTTTCAGCGATATAAACAACAGGAGAAATTAGATTTACACAATAATATTCTATCATTGTAATTTGTTGACGCCCAAATATGTTTAAATGATTGCTGTCTGTATGTTAATTTGTTTCCTCAAGACCTAGTGAAGTATTTATAGTTAATATCAACATTTACATCATCTTACTTCAACATAATGTTTGTATCATATTCTAACATCAGTACCGGAGACTCAAAAACAAACAATATTGTATTCAGTCAGTATCATGACACACAAGAAAGAGTTACCAAGCATGAAGTCAAGAAGCTCACCAAAGAAAATTACTCTTCAATATCAAGATGTCTGGATAGTGATTTTTTTTCTAGAATATTATAATCAACTACAACTCTTGATGGGAACGAGAGCCATGTATATACACTATGGCTCATCCCACAGCCTAATATACTTGTAGCTCTGAAGTGCCTTGGGAGGTTAACAGCAAGAGCCTGTTATAATACACTTTCACGCCAAAATTGACAGCTATCCATTTAAGTAAACTTATCGGGAGGAAACCAAAATTGTTACTGATGGATAAATAGATGACAGGGAAGGTGGACAGATGACAGGGAGATGGGCAGATGACAGGGAGATGGGCAGATGACAGGGAGATGGGCAGATGGCAGGGAAGGTGGGCAGATGACAGGAAAGGTGGACAGATGACAGGGAAGGTGGGCAGATGACAGGGAAGGTGGGCAGATGACAGGAAAGGTGGATAGATGACAGGGAAGGTGGGCAGATGACAGGAAAGGTGGGCAGATGGCAGGGAAGGTGGGCAGATGGCAGGGAAGGTGGGCAGATGACAGGAAAGGTGGATAGATGACAGGGAAGGTGGGCAGATGACAGGGAAGGTGGGCAGATGGCAGGGAAGGTGGGCAGATGACAGGGAAGGTGGACAGATGACAGGGAAGGTGGGCAGATGACAGGAAAGGTGGATAGATGACAGGGAGATGGGCAGATGACAGGGAAGGTGGGCAGATGACAGGGAAGGTGGGCAGATGACAGGGAAGGTGGGCAGATGACAGGGAAGGTGGGCAGATGACAGGAAAGGTGGATAGATGACAGGGAGATGGGCAGATGGCAGGGAGATGGGCAGATGACAGGGAAGGTGGACAGATGACAGGGAAGGTGGGCAGATGACAGGAAAGGTGGATAGATGACAGGGAAGATGGACAGATGACAGGGAAGGTGGGCAGATGACAGGGAAGGTGGGCAGATGACAGGGAAGGTGGGCAGATGACAGGGAAGGTGGACAGATGACAGGGAAGGTGGGCAGATGACAGGGAAGGTGGGCAGATGACAGGGAAGACTGATAGGCGGTAGGGAAGTAATCAGCAGACAGTGTTACCAACATGACCACTTTTGTTGCTGTAATGTTATTACTGCGCTTCAACAACTAAGGTCTTTAAGCGTGTAACAAAGTTAGTAATTACACTATTATATCAACAAATATGAGAGATAAAACATACGAGGTTTACCATGACCACAGTCGACACTAAAAACAATTGGTGATATAACAATTCCTCCAGAGGGAAGAAATGTTTTTACCACCAATAATTCAGGGTTGGTGAGCAGAGACGTTTATTAAGATGTCTCTAAGGATGCTATTAACTAAACGGAGTATTTCAGATGAATAACATAATCAATATCACAGTCCTCCCCCTCCTCACGTTTTCTATGATGACTGTGACGAGTGTGTCTATATTGCCATCTGCCCGCTAATAAAACCGTCATATTACATCCTGCAGCCCGCGAGAGCCAGCCGACGTATCCAATCAAATTCCATTATGAGAATAAAGGGAAATTCCAAGAGGTTATATCTGATTTTTATTTAGATTATTGACCTTCTTCAGAAAATTTATTCATCGTTTTGTTTATTTTCCATGTAATATATTTTTTTCTTCAGTAATTCATAAGTATAATACTTCACGTACCGTTTAAAATATATACATTAATTGGCCTTGATCCTAACCGTAACCTTACCTCCTTGACATACTTGTGCTCTCAGTATAATAATATGACAAGTATGACTCCTTTTTATTCTCTGCCACTATGATTTGACCTCCTCCGGCCATACATCTTACCAACCAACAGCGGCAGGCAGGTCTATTTCCGACACTCACTCACACTTTGTATTTTTAGAGAATGGAATAGTTTGAGTATTAACACTCCGGCCGTAAATCCTACAATATGAAACATTTAAAGGGTAATACTCAACGCCTAAAATTTTTGTCTTGACCTAGAGTATTTAAGGGTAAAACGCTCAATCGGAAGTACGAGTATTACCCCATCAGTACAGTACAAGAGTATTACTTACTTCCAGGCGACGGTGAAGCAGGAGAGGAGGGTGGCGATCCCAGCGGCGAGGAGGAAGAGGGCGAGGGGGAGGGGCGGCGTGTGCATAGGATGTGAACCACTCATGGGCTTACTCTGGATCACATGATAGAACACTGATCCTGCCGTTAACATGAGCGTCCCCAGCAGGAAGCTCAGCAGGAGGCAGTAGGCTCGGGTGGTCGGGGCTACTTGAGGCGTGAATAGCCCCTTATAGCGCACCTGCTTGCTTGTGCTTCTGCTGTTACTGTTGCCGCCGATGGTGTTACTGTTATCGCTAGGGGAGGTGCTGTGTTGCTGTGAAGGAGACATCCTGGCGGCCAACACCTGCAACAGTGAAGGAGGAGGTGAGTGACCACAGCATAATCGTAAAATAATAAAGCTGCCGTAGAATCATGAGTTAGTAACGACAAACAGACAGACAGACAGAGAATTAAATAAAATGTTACATTATGACAAGGTCATCCACTTGATTAAATTCTACTATTCTACTCTAAGCAATATATATATATTTAAAGATTACCAGCTGCAACTAAAAACTGTAATAAATTAAACTTCAGTCACTAATATATTGTTTTTAATCCTTCCTTTAAATGTGTGTGTGTGTGTGTGTGTGTGTGTGTGTGTGTGTGTGTGTGTGTAATACAAAGAGATCCTCCACATAAGTATTATATTGGAAGCCTTACTAAGATATTGGAAGCATAATGTGTTGTCTAGTGGTAGACCCTGCTGCCATATGGCATCACAAAAATTGTGACCAAGTCCCAGGTTGCTGATCTGACTTTCTGCCTCATTTACACACAATTGCAGGGTCTCAATTGTTTCTCACTCTTGATCTTTTTTTCATTTTTGTAATTTAATATTATTATTATTATTATTATTATTATTATTATTATTATTATTATTATTATTATTATTATTATTACATTTTCGCCCCCCAGGCCCCGATGTGGGTCAGTGACCTGTGCCCGGGTGGGCTAATCCCCGTAAAAACAAAACAAAAAGTGAAAGGACAAAATTAGGTGAGTTACAACGGCATCTTACTGAGAGACGCCTTGAGAGCTCTGTGTGAGGCGTTTAGGTGAGGGAGTGACGCCCCACCACATTAATACAGCAGAGGAATGCTGCAGTATAGCGTTACAGCATCATGTAATATCCATTAAGATATGCAAATTACAGTGAGCTCTCTTGAGACGTGAGAATTCCATTAGTGAGTTTCTGTCGGCTGTGAGCGGGAGAAATTTCTCTCAAGTGACAGAAGTTTCCGGGGATTAAGTCTTAAGGTGAAGGGACATATCGGCACTCTGTGTCAGGCCTCATGCCATGTTGGAATACCTCATGAATCTACAGTAACTTTAAGTTAAACTTGTATATCTCTACGTCTGCCTGGCTTCCTACACGTACACACACACACACACACAGAGTATGGTATATTTAACTGAAGTTTAAGCAAATATTATAAAATGATTTTCCTCTTTTCTACGTAACTTTCCTTCCTGAAATCTTCCATCCTTTTTACTTCTCCTTTAATAAAAAAATTATATTATAGAAAACATTAATACGGTAAATACATAATCTACGAACTCACTCTCTCCTTCTCTCACCTCTCTCTCCCACCCCGTCTCTCTCTCTTACCCCCTCTCCTCCCCCCTCCCCACACATCACCCCGTCTCTCTCTCTTACCCCCTCTCCTCCCCCACTCCCCACACATCACCCCGTCTCTCTCTCTTACCCCCTCTCCTCCCCCACTCCCCACACATCACCCCGTCTCTCTCTCCTTCCCCCCTCCCCACACATCACCCCGTCTCTCTCTCTCCTTCCCCCCTCTCCTCCCCCCTCCCCACACATCACCCCGTCTCTCTCTCTTCCCTCCTCCCCACACATCACCCCGTCTCTCTCTCCTCCCCCCTCCCCACACATCACCCCGTCTCTCTCTCTTACCTCCTCTCCACACATCACCCCGTCTCTCTCTCTTACCCCCTCTCCACACATCACCCCGTCTCTCTCTCTTACCCCCTCCCCACACATCACCCCGTCTCTCTCTCTTCCCTCCTCCCCACACATCACCCCGTCTCTCTCTCCTCCCCCCTCCCCACACATCACCCCGTCTCTCTCTCTTACCCCCTCTCCACACATCACCCCGTCTCTCTCTCTTACCCCCTCTCCTCCCCCTCCCCACACATCACCCCGTCTCTCTCTCTTACCCCCTCTCCTCCCCCTCTCCACACATCACCCCGTCTCTCTCTCTTACCCCCCTCTCCTCCCCCCTCCCCACACATCACCCCGTCTCTCTCTCCTCCCCCCTCCCCACACATCACCCCGTATGATCCTCACATTCACCAAGGGATCCCATAATTCATCGTCACCAGACCAGGTGTTAGGTGTCACCTCCCTCAGGTCACCGTTAAGGCTCTCTCAGGTGTGACTCTGAGTCTCATCTCCTTCACACACACTAACTCTCACAGTCATCCCTCCTAACTGGCAATAATGATGATGATTATAATAATAATAATAATAATAATAATAATAATAATAATAATAACAATAATAATGATGATGATAATAATGATAATAATAGTAATAATAAACAAATAATAACAATAACAATAATAATAATAATAATAATATTTATCCCTTAAAATCATCATACATATATATATATATATATATATATATATATATATATATATATATATATATATATATATATATATATATATATATAATCAACACCTCAACCCGCCTGGCGGGTTGAGGTGTTGATTGTATGTAGAAGTCCGCGTGCTTTATTGGGCTAATGAAATATATATATATATATATATATATATATATATATATATATATATATATATATATATATATATATATATAACCTATGCAGGTATACAGCTCAGCATGAGTATACACACTGCAGGTATACGGTATACTGTACAACTATATACATAAACCGTGGGAGCATACATTTTCCTACATGCCTACAGTTCAGATAAACAGTAAGGCAATTTGACCAAGGACAGCCGGCAAAGCTGTCAGATGCTTATTTCCAGTACCTAGTTAGGTTAGGTAGAGTCTCACAACAATTTATCACTTTCTTTAATCGAGATAAGTTTTAACTCTTTGGTTGCTGAAAATTTCCCTAAGCTGAATAAAATGATAAAGTGCGAAAATCACATCGAAAGGGTTAAAGTCAGTCGAAGTGCCAAGAATACGAGTCCAGTATTATGTGATTCACCTCAAGTAAATTTATGGCCGAGTCTGGACAGTGAAGCTCTGAAACAGACCCTTGTGTTCTACATGTGAGGACAAGACATACCTACATGTAAAATTTACATTGAAATAAATTAGATGAAATACAGTACAAATAATTAATGCTAAAATTTTATTAACAAATATATATGACACTTTATGGAGAGCACACACACACACACACACACACACACACAGGTGATTCATCTTGTGGTCGACATTCCATTCCTGGCTTTGTTCCCGTCCATGACTCCCGGCACACCTGTGTATCCCCCAACAGGCGACCCCATTACTGCCTCCCAAGGTGTCTAAGTCTGGTTCATTAGTTCAACCATTTCCCAGTGTGTGTGTGTGTGTGTGTATATGTGTGTATGTATGTATGTGTGTGTAGGTGTATGTATGTATGTATGTATGTATGTATGTATGTATAGATCAATAAAGTATACAAGAGTCCTCACCCTCAATACTAGCTATATACTACAACAGCCATTTGTATCACCCCACACGTCCACCTGTCTTGTCCATCATAATTAACTAACCTGACTCCCACCTGTACAAAATAACGTAAAATAAACAATACAGCTAAAACCCAAATAGTAACGAAACACAATACGAGAAATGGCAAAGAAAAACAAGATAAGAGATATACACAAACATACAATTCCATTAGACTAGACCAGTTTATTTTATTTCTTGTCTTTACTCTATACTGTTTATTGTCATTTGTTTATTATTTAATTTTATTTTTATCGACTGATTTTTAAGACTTTGTAATTGTCAATGTGATAGTCTGGTCGTATTTCGTCACCGTTTAAGTATGTTATAATAATGCACAAAATTACTATATATATCAAGAGCACGTACACACAGGTTTATCTACACGTACACACAGGTTGACCTACACGTACACGCAGGTTTATCTACACGTACACACAGGTTTATCTACACGTACACACAGGTTGATCTACACGTACACACAGGTTGATCTACACGTACACACAGGTTTATCTACACGTACACACAGGTTTATTTACACGTACACACAGGTTTATCTACACGTACACACAGGTTTATCTACACGTACACACAGGTTTATCTACACGTACACACAGGTTTATCTACACGTACACACAGGTTGATCTACACGTACACACAGGTTTATTTACACGTACACACAGGTTTATCTACACGTACACACAGGTTTATCTTCACGTACACACAGGTTTATCTCCATGTACACACAGGTTTATCTACACGTACACGCAGGTTTATCTACACGTACACAGGTTTATCTACACGTACACACAGGTTGACCTACACGTACACGCAGGTTTATCTACACGTACACACAGGTTGATCTACACGTACACACAGGTTTATTTACACGTACACACAGGTTTATCTACACGTACACACAGGTTTATCTTCACGTACACACAGGTTTATCTACATGTACACACAGGTTTATCTACACGTACACACAGGTTTATCTACACGTACACACAGGTTTATCTACACGTACACACAGGTTGATCTACACACCCAATGCATATCAATAATCATCCGTTCTGTGATATGGAAAAGGCAGAGCCGTTCACATTAAACAAAGACAGAGCCGTTCACATCCCTTACGTAAGCAGACAAAGCCGTTCACATCCCTTACGTAAGCAGACAAAGCCGTTCACATCCCTTACGTAAACCGACAGAGCCGTTCACATCCCTTACGTAAACAGACAGAGCCGTTCACATCCCTTACGTAAGCAGACAAAACCGTTCACATCCCTTACGTAAGCAGACAAAGCCGTTCACACCCCTTACGTAAACAGACAGAGCCGTTCACATCCTTTACGTAAACAGACAGAGCCGTTCACATCCTTTACGTAAACAGACAGAGCCGTTCACATCCTTTACATAAACAGACAGAGCCGTTCACATCCTTTACGTAAACAGACAGAGCCGTTCACATCTTTTACATAAACAGACAGAGCCGTTCACATCCCTTATTTTACATAAACAGACAGAGCCGTTCACATCCCTTACGTAAACAGACAGAGCCGTTCACATCTTTTACGTAAATAAAATTGGGCAGACGAGAAGAAGTTGCGGCGTTGGGTCAAAATTTTGCAAAGTTTGGCACAAATTCGCCTTAGTGAGCAAACTGATATCTAATTCTGAGGTAAGTCGAGCGTGAGGTATTCCTGTTGACGGTATGGAGAGAGAGAGAGAGAGAGAGAGGCACTTTAGGCAGATTTCAATAACCATTAACGAAGCAATTTCCCCATTCTAATTTTTATTCTACTCGAACCGGTCTAAACTTTGGAATGCAAATTAACCCCGGAGACAATGTATTTGTTTCCCACGCAGCAAGTTATATCGGGGAGAGTTTCTGCTCGCGTTCCTCAGCGTTTACAAATTAGTGATTCAACAGGCAATTAGCATCACTGGAAGATTAGCCCCCTTTAGTTTATTTCAACTTGAGATTAATGAGCTTAATGCTAACCTAACCTAATGCACCCTACTGTAACCTAACCTAACCTAACCTAATGAAAGTTAACCTAAGCTAATGGAACTTAACCTAACCTAACCTAACGTACCCCCATGTAACTTGAGTTGATCTAACCAAAGCAAACTATATTTTGTTTATCTTATACAGGAGAATCGTTCAACTAATTTACTATTAGAGAGAATATAATATTTAATAACTCCTGGATTTAAGAACTTGTACGACAATAATGATAGTTCTAGTTATGTTCTTGTAGAAGTTGTGGTTCTTAGGTCTATCTGAAGGAGTGAAGGACGTCAGCTGTGGTTCTTAGGTCTATCTCAAGGAGTGAAGGACGTCAGCTGTGGTTCTTGGGTCTATCTGAAGGAGTGAAGGACGTCAGCTGTGGTTCTAAGGTCTATCTGAAGGAGTGAAGGACGTCAGCTGTGGTTCTTGGGTCTATCTGAAGGAGTGAAGGACGTCAGCTGTGGTTCTTGGGTCTATCTGAAGGAGTGAAGGACGTCAGCTGTGGTTCTAAGGTCTATCTGAAGGAGTGAAGGACGTCAGCTGTGGTTCTTGGGTCTATCTGAAGGAGTGGAGGACGTCAGCTGTGGTTCTAAGGTCTATCTGAAGGGGTGAAGGACGTCAGCTGTGGTTCTTGGGTCTATCTGAAGGAGTGAAGGACGTCAGCTGTGGTTCTTGGGTCTATCTGAAGGAGTGAAGGACGTCAGCTGTGGTTCTTGGGTCTATCTGAAGGAGTGAAGGACGTCAGCTGTGGTTCTTGGGTCTATCTGAAGGAGTGAAGGACGTCAGCTGTGGTTCTTGGGTCTACATCAATAAGCCAAGTACACGTCAGCCTGTGTGAGTTTGTGGCAGCGTTGAACCCATGAATAAATTTCAATAAGAATTAGGTTTCTATTTTCAGGTAAAAAAAAATATATAAATATACATATCACCCTAATGACGCGCTTTGGCCTGAGTCATGTGGTTAGTGAGGATGTTTTCATCTTGGATTCAACTCCCTCTGACGATTGTTGTGATAAGTTACATGAGAACTTTACCCTTTGTATTTATTATATTTACGTGTGTGATTGGTGAGGTGAACGTTTATCTTGTTTACATTCTTCTTCTACGTTTATAGTCTTGGAGAGGATATGAACGTTTTCCTTTGTGTACCTTTCGCTTATATGGTTTTAATCTGGTGGGCTAAGTAAACGTTTCTCTTGTTTACACTCTTCTTATACGTGTGTAGTCTTGTTAGCGATGTGAACGTTACCCACTATTATCATTATTATTATTATAATTATTGTAGCAGCAACAGCAGCAGCAGTAGTATTTATAGTCTTAGTAGTATTAGTAGTCTTAGCAGTAGTAGTAGTTCCATACCTTCAAGAATGGTCGAAGAAATGGCTGCCGAGATTCAATTTCAGGAAGTGTAAGAGGATGCACCTGGGACGCACCAACGGTAAGGAGGCGTATCATATATCCCAACGGGATGAAGAAACTGCATTAATTGAGACTGAATTCGAAAAGGACCTGGGTCTGTATGTTGATAATGAACTGAAGTTTTCGGGCTATTGTGAGAAGACGGTGAACCAGGCAACTAAATTAATAGGTCTTATAAGAATGCCGTCCAGATATCTAGACAGTCCGTCCCTCGTAACGTTCTTCAAGAGCGAGGTGCTTCCCCGCCTGGAGTGCTGTCACCCCGTCTGGTCCCCGAGATATGCTAGGGACTTCGGCATCTCAGCTACCCAGAGAGATTAGAGCGCCTGCAATTGCCTAGCTTATACTACAGACGGGTAAGGGGGGACCTAATTGAGGTGTATAAACATCTCAAGGGGCACTACTCAGTCGAGTGTCCTTACTTGGAGCTGGCGGACGCTCGCCCCACAAGGGGTCACAGCCCAAGGTTGAAGAAACCGCAAGTCCAGAAAACTGTGAGGGCAAACTTTTTCGGAGAGAGAGTTGTGAACTCTTGGAACAACCTGCCAGAAAGTGTTGTGACGGCACCGAGTGTGAGCTCTTTCAAGACCAGACTTGACCAACACTGGAGCAGGTTCAGGTACATATCAGGAGCCGGTGCATGCCCAGTACATGCCAACAGTGCGTAGCAGAGACGTGACCGATCGCCCAAGCGACTAACGAGCCGATAAGTGGTATAGAGGATAAAAGAAAAAGTAAAATAACACGTGAACATGTTTCAGAGTCTTCAACCTGAATGTTTCTTGTTATGTTGCCAATGAGAGAGAGAGAGAGAGAGAGAGAGAGAGAGAGAGAGAGAGAGAGAGAGAGAGAGAGAGCTCCATTCTCCTTGATATTCAGCCGAAGTTTCTGTTGTTGATGTTTTTATTGTTGTTGTTGTTGAAACTGTTCTTATAATTGTTATTGTTAGGCTCGTTCATATGCATCACCAGCTCTTCGCTTTTGCATCGTCGTGAATGTGTTTTGATGTGAATCACTGAACCATCCATCACAACTTCTCAAGATCTATTTTTGCGATATAATCCTTCATGCATTATGTATATTGTGTTTCCTTAAGTCTCCGTAAATGTGAAAAATTCTTGTAACAGAAAATGAGAAAAATATTCAAGGTAAAGAAAACGAAATACCGGTATCACTAATAAAATTCGTCGGATGTCGAAGAATGATATTTTTTATGGAAGGGAAGAAGCTGATTCGGGTAATTCGAGTTATAAAAGAATCAGATAAGTCGTGCCATTTCAGGACTCTCGCTTTTAGGATCCCCGTGAAACTGAACTTCATATTCCATCAAAATTATTAAAATATTCCAAATAATGTATAGATCTTTTTTCTTGTTTTTTATTTTAATTTTTTTATCTGAAACACACGTAGAATGTTTATGGGAGAGTCATTGTCTGTTTACTCCAGGTTAAGCAGCAAGGATGGATCACTTAAGGATTAACCACCTTAATGCTAACCTGTTCTAACCTAACTTAACCTAACCTAACACTAACCTAACTTCTAATCTATTTTCTTTTGTCTTCCCCCTGTCTGTCTTTCCCACTACTCCCAATACTCCTCCTCTCCCCTTCCACCCCCCCTAATCATCTCATATCTCTCCCCCTACAGCCATCCAATCTCCCATCAACTTTCAAACAAGCTTTACATGTTAATCAAAGAAGCTTCCTCTCATGTGGCTGTGGTAAATATATTTTTTTTCCTTTCTACCTGTAGGCTGAAGATATTGGCAAGAATTCATAAACAAAGTGGATGGATATGGCTTGATTTAGAGTTGATTCGTTGATAACTGTGAGTTTTTGAGAGAGAGAGAGAGAGAGAGAGAGAGAGTAATCAGTGTGGGCTAGCAAATTTGGGATAAACAGCAAGAATGTCCTCAAGCACACCTGATTCAATGAAGTAATTACATAGTTCAAGATACAGTAAGTCAGGTGGCCTGAAGTCTTTGACAGTGTCACATTCAATAATATAGTGTTCAAGTGTATGCTTTAAAGGTTTATCACAAAGTTTACATGCTGAGTGTTCCGGTATGGGTACAGCGTTACTAACTTGCCAGATGTGTCTGTATCCTAGCCTAATTCTGGCCACGACTACATCACATTGTCTGGTTCTGTCCTTATGCTGGCCATACCGGTACCTCTTGTTACAAAATTTGTCATATTTACTAATGCTACAACTGTCAGGTCTCTCTGCATTTCTCACTTCTTCTAGATCAGAGTTCATGATTCTGACTTGAATGTTTTTAATTACGGCATTGGACAGACCAAGGTCACGGTCAACATTTTCTTTCTTACACCCCTCATTGGCCAGTCTATCAGCACGGTCATGATACCTGATTCCAACATGGGACGGAATCCACACAAATTCGATACGAAAGTTGTTCTCATTGGCAGTTATCACATTCCTTTTAATATCACATGCAACTTTAGACATAGAACCTGACGGGCTGTTCATTGATTTCAAAGCACTTTGAGAGTCACAGAATATCACCCCACCTCCATTTTCTTTGAGGTAGTCTGTGGCTAAGTAGATTCCAGTTAGTTCAGTTTGTGTTGTGCTGGCCCAGTTGTTTAGCCTTTGTTTGTTTGACACTATCATCTCTTTTTCTTTATATATTACAATTGCACAGCCTGTTCTACCTGTGTTTGTCTGCACAGAACCATCAGTAAAAGCATAACATTCACTTGATTTAATACTCTCTATGTGTCTGTTAATAGTTTCTAGTGTGACACATCTCACCACATCGGTGTTTAACATTTGCTTACTACCAACAGGAGTGTAATTAATAGGAACTGATATGTCCAGCCAAGGAGGAATGGCATTAATAGGTTCGTCTGGGGTGATTGGGACATTCAGTTTCAGGAGATCTGCAACACTTTTATGAAGCCACGCCCCAAAGAGAGTCTTTTTTGAAAGGTTGGCGAGATGGTCGGGATTACTTAGATAGAACATCAACTCAGTTTGAGTTGTAGTTTGAGAACTATTGTTCTTCAAAACTTTGACACAAAACATGGTATTAAGTAGGGCTATCCTCTCAGATAGGGAGGGCAGTCCGAGCTCTTTCCTCATATTTACAATTCTGGTTGATTTTGGGCAACCTAGGATGATGCGCATGGCTTCATTTTGCACTACCTCAAGGCTGTTGAGTTGTTTAGGCGGAATAGTCACAAGATGGAGAGCATGATAGTCAACTACAGAACGAATGAAGTGAAGATAAAAAGTACGAGCATAGGTGAGAGAGAGAGGGAGAGTATATTTGTCACAGGAAGAGAAGTAAGAGTCCTAGGTCATTTAAATCCCTCATTCTTGAAACATGAGAAGGGTGGCGGAGGTTGACACACAGAGGTAAGGAGGAGGAGGAGGAGGAGAGGAGGAGGAGGAAGGAAAAGAGGAGGAGGAAGAGAAAGAGGAAGAGGGAGAAAAAAGAGGAGGAAGAGAGGGATGAGGATGAGGAGGAGATGAAAAGGGGAAAAAAAGAGGAGGAAGTGAGGGATGTGGAGGAGAAAGAGGAGAAGGAGGAGGAGGAGGAGGAAAAAGACGAGGAGGAGCTACAACGAGTAAGAGGGGAACAGATAAGAGAAGGAAGAACGAGAAGAGGATATGGAAAAAAAGGAAGAGAAAGAAGGAAGAGGAAGAAGGAAAAGGAAGAAGTAAGAGAAGAACAACAAGGGAGGGTTAGGAGAGCCACAGGTGTTGATCAGCTGCACCAACACCTGTACATTTGGGAGGCTGCTGGCGAGTGAGTCACCTGTGGTCCTTACTGCTCTTTCCTTCTCATGATAGTCCTCTTATTCGGCATCTTCTTCTCCTCCTTCGTGTGTGTGTGTGTGTAGAGAAGAGAATTATTAGTAATGACCAAATATCTCCTCCCTATTCTCTCTCTCTCTCTCTCTCTCTCTCTCTCTCTCTCTCTCTCTCTCGCTTCTATTCACCACGACCCAGTCCAGCCAGCTCTTAACCAACACCTGTAGTAAAACGCACAAATAGACTTTTCATCGCTGGTAAAGGAATGAAAGGAGTGACTTAGGAGATAAGAACGAGAGGCGGCATTAAAAACTTTGTCATTCTTTGTGGGAGAATTTTAGCGCAGGTCGAGGAGGTGACAGTTTTTATTTTTTTTCTCCTCCAGTGGATGAAGTCATTTACCTTTTTACTCGATTGGGGGAAAAAATAGAGGGTTTTATAAAATACATATTGTCATAGGGGTTACGGCATTAAAATTATATTATTCGATTTAATAAAGTCTTAAACGCTATTTAAAGTTCTTGAAACCTAAAATCACACGTATTTATTTTTTTTAGATGTATTTCAAGGTATAAAACATCTGTATCAATGACAGTATCTGAACAATTTTTTTTTATAAAGCGTTCATGTACTATATTAGTATTACACAACCTCTTTATTAACTAGATTATGAAGAATGTTATATAAACTCGTATAATATATGGTGTTCACTATAGCAGGTTATAGGTGAGATGTAAAACTTGTATAGTGAAAACCCAAGTGGAGGAATAGTTTATTTGTGTACAGTTATATATATTTTTTCCCATTCCATATTCTATTCTTGTCTATTCTCTCTCTCTCTTTCCCAGACACAGATTTTATTTTTATTTTTTTTTACGTGTCTGCTTCTCTCTGTGTATTAGTCTGTCTGTGTCTGTCTTTCACATTCGCTCTCTTTGTCTCTGTCTGTCTGTTTCATACGCATTCTCTCTCTTTCTTTCTTCTCATTCTCTCTCTCAGCAGGTCCGACTACTCCCGCCGCCGTACTCGGAGAACAAAGGTGATGTCTATTTTCACGTGAAGCTTCAACATGGACAGTAGACCAGACCAGACCAGACCAGACCAGACCAGGGGGCCGTTCCCAGCCTCGACATTTACGTATGAATCAACGTCCATTATTGGTTCCGAATATCGCTCAGTTTTAGTATCGCTTCTGATTTTCTCTTTTTATAGTTATTGTTGGGCCAGCTGACAGGAGCAAAACAATGGTGGATTCGTGGGAGTGAGGGAGGTGGTGGGTCAGGATTCGTGGGAGTGAGGGAGGTGGTGGGTCAGGATTCGTGGGAGTGAGGGAGGTGGTGGGTCGGGATTCGTGGGAGCGAGGGAGGTGGTGGGTCAGGATTCGTGGGAGCGAGGGAGGTGGTGGGTCGGGATTCGTGGGAGCGAGGGAGGTGGTGGGTCGGGATTCGTGGGAGTGAGGGAGGTGGTGGGTCAGGATTCGTGGGAGCGAGGGAGGTGGTGGGTCAGGATTCGTGGGAGCGAGGGAGGTGGTGGGTCAGGATTCGTGGGAGCGAGGGAGGTGGTGGGTCGGGATTCGTGGGAGCGAGGGAGGTGGTGGGTCGGGATTCGTGGGAGCGAGGGAGGTGGTGGGTCGGGATTCGTGGGAGCGAGGGAGGTGGTGGGTCGGGGTAAAAATGCTCTACTCTCTCTTCCCCCCCCCCCCCCCCCCCCCCACACACACACCTTGTTGGCAAAAGTTCTAAAACAGAAGATTGCACTCAGGTTCATTCGCCGTAGTTTTCACACACACACAAAACATCACAAATGCCAAATGTATGTTAAGTAAAAGCATTATTATTAGATAAGAATAATAAGATAAAAAGATAAATGTCCTAAATGGGTGAAAATACATCATAACAACGGAGGTAGCTGTAGGGTGGGGGGATAGTGAGTCTCAGAGGCAGTGCGGATATAGTACACTGTATGCTAACCCTACAACTTAGGACGGGAGACAAGCGTTATATCCACTCGGCCGCCACTACCTTGTATAAATTGCATAGTATCTCGAATATTCACTCTCCTGCCTCATTTCCATTCCTCACCCTCCTCCCCCACTTCACTTCCACCCTCACTCTCCCCTCCCTCTCACACCTCCCCTTCCACCCTCACTCTCCCCTCCCTCTCACACCTCCCCTTTCTCTCCTCTTCCTCCTTCACTCCCCTCTCTCACCCTCCCCCTGCACACAACACCATGGAGCAGTACAAACTGTCACTAACAGCACAGCAGACAGACAGTTACCTGCAATCACAATTTCCCCACTTGGGTCTACTCGTTAGGTCAGGGGAAAAATATCCTCAACCTTGGGGATATTCGGCTCAAATATTCAACCATTTTTATTTTATTTTGGTTCAGGCACAAGTGGGGAATTTTTTTTTAGGTTTTTTTTCCCGACAGTCAATATGTATGTAGTATATATATATATTTTTTTTTTTTTTTTAAACGTGGCCTCCAGCCTCCCCCAGTAGCCACACCTTCGCCACCATTTTAATACATAATATATTACTACTACTACTACTACTACTACTATCAAAGCTTCTACTAATGTTACCTACCAATGTTACCTACCAACCACACACCTACCACTAAACCTACGAACCACACACCTACCACTATTACCAACCAACCAACCACACACTTACCACCACCACCTACGAACCACACACCTACCACTACTATCTCCCAACCACACACCTACCACTAAACCTACCAACCACACAACTACCACTACTACAACAGTCTATTGAATTCTAACTACCGCTATTATCGCCTCTAACGACCATATCCACAAACTACCTTCAACTTACTGTTTGTGTTAAGAAGAGTTACTCCTCCTTCCCTCGGCTGCAATTTATTCTGAAATGAGAAAATAAACACTGATTAAACCCCCATCGAGAGCTGCCAGTCTAAACACCAGTCAGACAGTTACACATCAACCTGGTAAGTAAGATAGACTGATAGCCGTTTATCCAGTCAGTGTGTGTGTGTGTGTCAGTATGCCAGTTATAGGGACTGGGAGGTGGAGGAAGAGGAGGAGAAAGAAGAGGAAGAGGAATTGGAGGAGAAAGAGAAGGAGGAGTAGGAAGAAGAGGGAAAGGAGGAGAAATAGAAAGAGGAACAGGACGAATAAGAAGAGGAGACGGAATAGAAGGTAGAGGAAGATGAAGGTGAAGAGAAAGAGAAACAGGAAGAATAGGAAGAGGAGACAGAAGAGAGAAAGAGGTAAAGGAAGAGGATGGGAGGAGGAGGAGGAGGAGGAAGAGGAGAGAGGCAGGTGTGGGGGTACAGGTAAGATCTCATTTGCGTCGTCTTCAACACCAATAAGTTGTGTTTATTGTGATGGAGCGTGTGTGTGTGTGTGTGTGTGTGTGTGTGTGTGTGTGTGTGTGTGTGTGTGTGTGTGTGTGTGTGTGTGTCCTTCCCCCTCCTCCTCATCCTCCTCTCACGTCTACATATCCTGAGAAGGTAAATGAGACATAAATTTAATAAGCGTTGACCTTTTACAAGAGGGTGAGGGAGGGGGTGAGGGAGAAGGAAAGAGGGCTGGTGAGGGAGAGAGAGGGAGGGCTGGTGAGGGAGAGAGAGGGAGGGCTGGTGAGGGAGAGAGAGGGAGGGCTGGTGAGGGAGAGAGAGAGGGAGGGAAGGGGAGAGGGCTAGCATTTCCTTCCCTTTAACTAATGAATGAAATAACTCAGCCGTTCACACTTAAGGTAATTGACTACAGGACTCTCATAAGCTTACGCCATACCATACAGAGAGAGAGAGAGAGAGAGAGAGAGAGAGAGAGAGAGAGAGAGAGAGAGAGAGAGAGAGAGAGAGAGAGAGAGAGAGAGAAATGTATGTCAAAGGTTAACATGTGTGTGTCAAGTGTCAACACAGACCACTCAACCCTAATGACACCTTGAGCTCATTAAACAGAGGTGAGTGATAAAGACTTTTGGTGTTCTCTGGTGAGTTAGTTCAGCCTACTTTTACTGAGTGCAGGAGAAGCTCTATTAGCGAGAGAGAGAGAGAGAGAGAGAGAGAGAGAGAGAGAGAGAGAGAGAGAGAGAAACTGTGCGTGTGTCTGTGTGTGTATACTGCATATGTGTACTGTGTGTGTGTTAATTGTATGAGTGTGTGTGGTGAGACGTATTGGAGAGATAGAGAGAGATTGAGCACAAAACCATACCACACACACACACACACACACACACACACACACACACACACAGTACACAACCTTCGTCCACCAGCAGCAACAAGACCATACTATCCCTCGTCTTACCACATGGTCGACAACCCCAACCAAACATTACCACACTCTAACCTCTATACCACCGCGTCTACACCGCTCACTAATATCTTTTACGGCCGCTATAAAACCGTCGTCATGATAGGTTTATAAGTCCAGTTAGACGCCATAATGAAAAAGCTTTTTATGGTGTAATTATGACCGACAGAGAAACGGTGATTTTTATTTTTTTTTTTTAAAGAGATTTTTTTCCCGTTGTTGTTGTTGTTGTTGTTATTGTTATTGGCGTTGTTGTTGTTGTTATTGTTGTTGTTATTGGCGTTGTTGTTGTTGTTGTTGTTGTTGGTGTTGTTGTAGTAGACTTTACCTACAGTTTGTTAGGTTAGGTTAGGTTAGGTTAGGTAAAGGTTAGGATAGGTTACGTCAGGTCAGGTCAGGTCAGGTCAGGTCAGGTCAAGAGAAGCAGCAAATTACGGAAGACTTGATTTAATTTTACATCCCCTTGGCCGTCCTCTTGCCGCCACTGGACACAACCGTCTTCACTTCCCCCACATGTAAATTTAGTTGTCCATTCACAGAGGGGTGGACTGGGAGTGCCTCGGGCAGTTATATATGGAAGAAGAAAGAAGAAGAAAGAAAGAAAGAAGGAAATAGGAAGAAAGAAAAAAGTATGAAGAACGAAAACAAAAAAAGACATCACCAGGAAGTAAGAATGACACTGTATCACTTGTCCACAATGATAAGAGCGTGAAGTATGTATTACCAGGTGTCCCAGAATGATAAGAGCGTGAAGTATGTATTATTACCAGGTGTCCCAGAATAATAAGAGCGTGGAAAGAAGATGAAATCAAGGCTATACAAATTATCATAAGTCATTGTTCTCATAGACGGGTCAATAAGACAGGTGAAACAAGAGTGACGGAGAGACAGACAGACAGAGAAATACCATCGACAGGTATAAACGGGAGGCAAGTCTCTATCATCTTCAGGTACCGTGTCTCCAATTAGTGAGAGAGAGAGAGAGAGAGAGAGAGAGAGAGAGAGAGAGAGAGAGAGAGAGAGAGAGAGGAAATGAAGAATAAAAAAAAATAAAGGCAGGAGAGAAGAAGAAGAATAAGAATAAGAGGAGGAGGACGAGGAGGAGGAAGAGGGTGTTTCAATAGAGCTATAGAATGAAGGATGCTATAGGAGTTTGAAGAAGCTGTAAATGGATGTGTCAGCGAAAGTAACAATGGGAGACGAAATGAATTATCAAGCAGCAGAGAGGTGGAGGAGGAAAAGGAGGAGGATGAGGAGGAGGGATGTATGGTGTGTGTGAGAGAGAGAGAGAGAGGGAGAGAGAGAGGGAGAGGGAGAGAGAGAGAGAGAGAGAGAGAGAGAGAGAGAGAGAGAGAGGAGAAGGAAATGAAGAATAAAAAAATAATAAAGGCAAGAACAAGAACAGTAAGAAGGAGAGGAATAAAAACAAGAAGATCAACAACAACAACAACAACAACATTAACAACAAAAACACTAAAAAAATAAAACAAATAAAAAATAAACACACCTAAATTACTCTTGTTTTTACCTGTATAATTAATAATAGGCTGATAGCACATAATATTAACTTAAATGAGGAGACTAAGACACACACACACACACACACACACACACACACACACACACACACACACTACATTATACCGTAGCTGTGTTGTAGAGGAAGAGTACCAACGTAGAAGGCATGTAATGTAGGTAATGAAAGAGAAAGTATGGGAGAGAGAATGAGAGATTGTGAGATATATTTGGGATTGTCTCATTCTCGTGTGGTGAGGAAAGTGAAAGTTTGATAGAATTTGGAATTTTTTGTGATTTTTTAATATGTTCGTGATTTATTTTTATTTTAGTTCTGTTTTATGGGTAATTTTTAGGTGTGTTAGTTAAATACACTACAATGGTTAATGATTTGGTGTATATATCATCACTACTATACACCATGAATACTAATTATGTGTACAGGTGACAGCTACTACCATACATTTTTTAATAACATGGCCTCCATCCTCCCCTTATAGCCATACCTTCGCCGCCATTTTATTACCATAAAATTAAATATCCTAATACATAAGTAGCTATCCTAGCTGTGTTGAGTTAGTTGAGCCGCAGATCTATGCGGCATTCAGTGATTGTGGCCTCATAGTCAATATCTGCAACTGTTGTCGGCTTTGGGACCGATGTTCTCGTTCCCCTGAGTCAGAGCAAAGCCGACCTAAGGAGAGAGAAGGACAGTCGACATCTCATCCAGGCTGTAACGTAACTTCTGGGCTGCTGCTTCTGTTCGGATAGCACCTCCGCGAGTCTGGCGTAGAAGCATCTTGCACTTGGTCCCATCCCACCAGAGGTTGTGAACACTAAGAGGAGTGAAGCTGCCTTTATCCACGTTCTGAATTCTCTCCCCGTATGCCCCTATCTTGTCGTTCTCGTTCCTCCTGTATGCAGCATTGAGAGCTAAGTTACGATGACATGCGGCCACGGGATAAAAAATCCTGATGTCGAAGAAGGATCGCTGTCCCAGCGTCCAGAATCCTCGAGCACTGACGTCAACACGGGCTTCATTGGATGTGTTTGAAGTCCTATGTTGGAAATTCTCACCGTCCAATGGAAGGAAGGTCGGTTCTACTCTGACATCACGGTAGATTTCCTTCAACATAGTTGCTGTGAGATCCCTTACTTCGTCATGCCTCATGCATATGAAGCCCCCTTTCTTGTACACCATGGCGTGATCGACGTCATAGGAAGAGCCACACACGAGCAAACCTTCTACTGGCCTACCGTACCTTAGAGCTTTGGCATCTGTAAATTTTTGTTTATTGAGACTGAAACCATTTGCCCTTATCGGTAACGTAGTTAACCAGTTCGAGGCGCCCACCTCCTGCGCTATATATACTACTACCATACATTAATACCATGCACCATGTATACTAATTATGGTATACAGGTGACCACCACTCCCATACATTACTACCATACACCATGACCACTAATTATGTATATATGTTATCACCCCTACCATACACCATGAATACTAATTGCGGTATACATATCACCACTAGTAACCATCATACATCCCTGTGCACTACATCATCTCTACATAATACACTGTATATATACCTAACCACACGTCTCTCTTTCTCTAAATAAATTAATAAATAAACAAATAAATAAATAAAATCTTCACAATAATAAGTATTTGTCGTAGTAAAAAAAAATTACTTTACACACACACACACACACACACACACACACACACACACACCTTATGATAAAGCTAAATGAAAAAGTTCTGGAACACAATAGGAACAAAGTCATGTTGGGTTAGGTCAGGTTAGGTTATATGAGGGGGAGTAGTGGTAGTAGTGCCTTTGTATCCGCCTCTACCTCAACTCCCCACGAGACAGAAGGTGCCAGTCTGTCCTAGGTGGCACTGCCTTATCAGGTGCCGCCCAGGTGCCTGCGGACTCCCAACTAGGCCCCGTGGCTCTCTCTCTCTCTCTCTCTCTCTCTCTCTCTCTCTCTCTCTCTCTCTCTCTCTCTCTCTCTTTGTTTCTCCTTTCACCACTTTCTTCGTTGTATTCATTCTTTCTTTCTTTTTTTTGTGCAATCTCTCTCTATCTCTCTCTCCTTCCCTTCGTCCTTCATCTAGATTACTACACCCCTTCTCCTTGCTTCTCCTGTCCTCTTACTCTTCTTCCTTTCCTCCTCATCTTCCTCCAACATAATCTTCTCCCCTGCGTCGTAATCCTACTACCTCTCCTTTAACTTATTTCCTGTTCCTTCTTTCTCCTCTCAATTATCTTCTTTTTCTCTATTCTATGCCTTCCCTTTCCTTCCCTCCCCTTCCCTCCCCTTCCCTTCCCACTTCCTTCTCTTCTTTCTTACTGGTTATCATCGTCTATGTGTATTTATGCATATATGTATAAACACACACAATTGCACATACACTCACGAATATAAATATACACACATACATACACAAATATTTACAAACATAAATACATACACACACACACACACACACACGAACAGGAAAATTATGTCTCACACACACAAAAAAAAAACAATTACGCACACAAACAAACAATTACACTCACATACACACATAAACAAACACACATACATACACAAAGAAATACATCTAAACACATACTCACAAACACATAAAAACATATTCCTCTCCACCCCCCCTAAAGAAAAAAAATCACATAATGCCAACCTCGCAACATCATTACTCTGACACAAAGGTCTCTCTCTCTCTCTCTCTCTCTCTCTCTCTCTCTCTCTCTCTCTCTCTCTCTCTCTCTCTCTATCATGTTTACAAGAATTCAGTCATGTCACAAACACTTCAGGATGGAGTACATAAAACTCACCCGCTCTGCACGCAATACACTCCCAAGGATGTATTTAAAATTTCCAGGTTCCTGAATAGTTTGTCGTGAATGCAACTTGGTCCGAACAGTAAAAAGAAAAGAAAAAAAAAGTTTGTGTCATGAGATCCAGAGAGCGGAAGATATAACTTGGATTAAATGAGTCTTCTTGTTTTACATTATTATTATTATTTTTTTTAATAGTGGAGTTTTTCTTTTTCTACGAGTACGTGGAGTTTGAGGGAGATAGTGTTTAATGATAATGATGACGATAATAATGACAATAACACTAAAAAAGAATAACAAGACTAATAATAATAAATAATAACAACAAAGACAACAATAAAATTAATGATAAAAAATAACAACACAAAAAAAATAACAACACCACCATCAATATTATTAACAACAACAACAACAAAAACAACAACAACAATAACAACAACAACAACAATAACAACAACACCATTCTCATCAGACTAACACATCACATAAACACAAAAGGGACACCAAAAAAAGACCCCCCTAAAATAAGACCTTCAACATAGTATACAATATTTTACTAGCCAAACTTAGTGCCCTCAAGGAAGCACCCCCAACACAGTGCCAACCCACGACACACCTAAACCTGGCACTGAACTTTAAACCTTGACCTGTCGACCTTATAAAACAACACATTAAGGTCAAATCTGTTTGGGTTAGGTTAGGTTATATTAAAGTAAGGTTAGGTTAGGTTACGTGTGTTTTGTCTCAGGTGGACACATCCATCATCTTCAGGTGAGTTGTGACGTAAACATGTACACAGAGACGTACGGTACATCATGGTACGCTGGGATACACCTTCCAGGATTTCCAGGTTAATTTTTCCCCTTAATGAGGAAACAGGGCACTTTTTGATGTTGCTCTAGAAAGTTAATGTAATTTCGTCGCCATTTTAAACATAGTCATTAGATCTTTGTTATAAGTAGTATTTTGCTCTAATAAAGATGTCTGCTATAATAAGTATGCCTTTGTTATACTAAACAAGTCTCCTATATTAAATATGTTTGCTATAATAAAGTATGTTTACTATAATTATGTCTGCTATAATTACTAAGTCTTTTCTATAATAACACTAAGAGATATATTGTTATCCATAGTAATAAAAGAAATATTAACGCGTCTTTTACAGCTAAATTTGTTTTATTCACAAGAAATCTATAATCCTTTCTGTCTTACCACACAAAAACCACTAAAACTCATTCCTTTATATCACTACAGTACATTTAGTTTCATAAAAGAAAATCCAACAGTATATATAATTACCCTTTTTCCATTATCAATAACAAATGTGAAGAATAATTATATCAGTACATTTTTTCCCCAGTAGATATTTCTCAGTTCATCTGGGATTTAAAAAAGACAACATCCGTCAGCTGATTCGTTCCAATATTGCGCCCAAACAGCTGATTCATGTAAACACAAGTGGTTAAACTGAGCTTCTGAGGACTGGCTATATGACCCTGATGCTGATATTGGACTCTTTACCTTCATCCACTGTAAATCCTTCTTTTATTCGGCCAAATGTTACGCCTACACACACACACACACACACACACACTCTCTCTCTCTCTCTCTCTCTATCTCCATCCATTATGCACACGATGAACGCAGTAGATGTCTGTCAGCCGCTATTGTGTATAAACGTACCCCCAGTCTCCCCCATGCCAGGACGACTTGGCATACCCATTATACATGTAAATCTGTTACTGGAGGTGGTGGAGGCTTAAGCGGGCATTGTGATGTTAAACTTTTAGTCTTGAGTCGAGTTTATCCTGAGAGAGAGAGAGAGAGAGAGAGAGAGAGAGAGAGAGAGAGAGAGAGAGAGATATCACACACTCTTTACCACCACCACCACCATCATCATCATCTAAGGTCACCATCTTTAACAACCATGTCACCTTCTCTCTTGATGATCGTCCCTTTACCGTGTTGGTTCGACCTAACGGTGTGCTACGAGTCCTGATGGTCGTTCCCCCCAAACCACCATAAAGGGTGTTTGAACCTAAAGGACGTAAAATAACGAAGGTATTTGAGATTTTCCGCAAAAATTTTCTAGCGAAGATGAATTGTGTGATACCGAAATCCAATTTTTTGTTTTACGTTTTTTACAGATTTTATTTTTTGGGGTAATCTTTTATTTATTTTTTTCCTTTTTATTATATTTTTAATGTTGTCGTTAATTTTCTTCATTGTCATTATTTTATATTTTCGTTTTTTATTTTATTTTTTCGTTTTTTATTTTATTTTTTCGTTTTTTATTTTATTTTTTCGTTTTTTATTTTATTTTTTCTTATTTTTATTTTTTATATTTTTTTTACCCCTTCTTTCAATATTTGTTAACTGTAAGAAAAATTAAATGCATCAATGAGCTCAAGTATTAATTTACAGATTCTTGTCTTGTTAATTTTTTTTTGGTATAAATTAGTGTAAAAAAAAATCAACTCTACTCACTGAAGATTTTAAAAACTATTTCATCATAAATTTTAAGAAGAACATTTTAAGGTTTTGATCCGAACAGCAGGGTAGGTTAGGTTAAGTTAGGTTAGAGGAGGGTAGGTTAGGTTAGGTTAGGTTAGGTTAGGGTAGGGTAGGTTAGGTTAGGCTAGGTTAGGTTAGGTTAGGTTAGGGTAGGTTAGGTTAGGTTAGTCTAAGGGGGATATCCTTAACATTAACCCCTTGAGTACGATGATTTGACCTATGAGTACGATGATTTGACTTTTTGAGTACAATGATTTGCCCTTTTTAGTACGATGACTTGACCCTTTGAGTACGATGATTTAACCCCTTGAGTACGATGATTTAACCCCTTGAGTACGATGAGCTAACCATTTGAGTATGATGATTTGATCTTTTGAATATGGTGATTTAAACCCATGAATACGATTGAGTTTGGTCAGGTTAGGTTAACACTGATAATATTAACTTACAGTCAGCATCAGGTGTATATTGAGTGCAATATGTCCCTAAGTCCACACACACACACACACACACACACGTCTGCAGGAGACTCATGCTATGCACCAAGACGTTTTAATGACACAGTCTTCACGGGGATGTAGGTTTTTTCTTCATTAAATATGTGTGTGTGTGTGTGTGTGTGTGTGTGTGTAGATTAAGGGCTCAAGTTGATTAATATATTAGAGATTCGAGTTACGACCATTCATCTTGCTGAAGGCACCTGGTATTGCTGCTTTAGCTGTCAACACGAGAGAGAGAGAGAGAGAGAGAGAGAGAGAGAGAGAGAGAGAAATGAAGTGACTACTCAACTCTCTGGGTAATTAAAAGTTTGGGAATTGAGTCTCAGAATCTTGTGCTGTGTGTGTGTGTGTGCGTGTGTATGTGCGAGTCTGTAATTGCGTGTGCATATTTGTGTGTGTATGTGTATGTGTGTGTGTGTGTATGTCTGTACTTGCATATTCGTGACAAGGTACTCACCAAATATTTTGACAAGTGATTAATAAAACACAAACACACACACACACACTAACACACTGAAATAACAAAACGTATCAAATTACCCTCTCCAAAGAAAACGGATGAGCCAACTAAAGAAAACGCACTGAAGGGAAATGAGGAACTGTATGATAAATGAGAAACAGCAAAGAAAGATAGAAAGATAGAAAGATAGATTGAGAAGTTTTTAATAGAGATTTAGTTAGTTGTTAGAGTAAGGCGACAAAAAGTGCCTATAGAAACGAATGGTGATGAAGGCATACGAGAAGTGTTAGAAAATTAGACAGGTTTATCAGAATTTGGTTTGATTTTGGGTTTTTTTTTTATGTTAATTAAGCTATTAGAGAAATGAGAAATTGGAGAGAGAGAGAGAGAGAGAGAGAGAGAGAGAGAGAGAGAGAGAGAGAGAATACCAATTACACTTAAGGAGTTATCCGATTCCATTTACTTATTCAATACTTTTACTTCTCCACTTTTATTATACAGAACAAACCAATTAAGTAATGGATTAGCGAAAGGACTTACTAACTCAAAAACACGATTAAGAATGACAGTCTCTCAGAATCATTTTAATATTCTCTAAGCCTGTGTTTTAGTCTAGTAGCTTAGACTCTCAATAATATTTCAACAGGGGAGATTAACTGCACTTCTAACCACGCTAAGCTATATCTCTAACCATGCTAAGCTATACCTCTAACCATGCTAAGCTGCACTTCTAACCACGCTAAGCTATACCTCTAACCATGCTAAGCTGCACTTCTAACCACGCTAAGCTATATCTCTAACCATGCTAAGCTGCACTTCTAACCACGCTTAGCTATACCTCTAACCACGCTAAGCTATACCTCTAACCACGCTAAGCTATACCTCTAACCATGCTAAGCTATACCTCTAACCATGCTAAGCTGCACTTCTAACCACGCTAAGCTATACCTCTAACCATGCTAAGCTGCACTTCTAACCACGCTAAGCTATATCTCTAACCACGCTAAGCAATACCTCTAACCATGCTAAGCTGCACTTCTAACCACGCTAAGCTATACCTCTAACCACGCTAAGCTATACCTCTAACCACGCTAAGCTATACCTCTAACCATGCTAAGCTGCACTTCTAACCACGCTAAGCTATACCTCTAGCCACGCTAAGCTATACCTCTAACCATGCTAAGCTATACCTCTAACCATGCTAAGCTGCACTTCTAACCACGCTAAGCTATACCTCTAACCACGCTCAGCTACACCTCTAACCACGCTAATCTATATCTCTAGCCATGCTAAGCAATACCTCTAACCACGCTAAGCTGGACCTCTAACCATGCTAAGCTATACCTCTAACCATGCTAAGCTATACCTCTAACCACGCTAAGCTATACCTCTAACAACGCTAAGCTGGACCTCTAAACACGCTAAGTTGCATTTGTAACCACGCTAACCCACACCTTTAACCACGCAAAGCTGCATCTCTAACCACGCTCTAAGCTATACCTCTAACCACGCTAAGCCACACCTCTATCCACGCCAAAATAACCCAAACTTAAAACTCAAAACAACGTGCGAGGGTCCAACAGTAACGTAACGTATTACCCAATCACAGGGCGGAAATGCCATACCTGCTAACGCCATTGGCTGTCCTTTCACACAGATTCACCCCATAATGGCACTTTATTATTGGTCGAGGAAGTGGGGGGCCGCTACATAAGATTACCCGTTAAATATACAAGTTTCAACCCTACCTGACCTAAAAATCCGCCCCCCCTGCCCCCCCCCCCCTGAAAAAAAAAATGTTGATGGGCTAAATTTGGCAAGAGCTTGATTTTTGAGGCTTTATACGCAAGTGTGAACATCCTTCTTCGCCTGATATAAACTTTTGGGGTGGAAAGTTAAATTGAGTGATGCTGTGTCACCTTCCTCTTGGGACGAGATGTGTAGGTGAGCCCATAGTATGCTCTCTCTCTCTCTCTCTCTCTCTCTCTCTCTCTCTCTCTCTCTCTCTCTCTCTCTCTCCACTCTGTCTGTCTGTTTTCCATCTTGTCCGGTTCTTATTTCCTTGTGTGTGTGTGTGTGTGTGTGTGTGTGTGTGTGTGTGTGTGTATATACGTGGATGAATGTGTGAGTAGTATGTATTTGTAATTTGTGTGAAGATAAGAGGGACAGAGAGAGAGAGAGGGGAGGAGGGAGAGGGAACGTGGGGTGAGGAGGAGACATCTTCCTCGTATGTGCTAATACAAACATCAGCAAACACATCAAAGCTGAAGTATATCTTGTGATGAAGGAAAAACAATATTATCAACAGATCAAAGGGGAAGTATAGACACACACACAGAGACCCTTTAGTCTTCCCTTCCTTGTTATCATTATCTCCTGTAACTCTCCTTCATCAAGTGCTCTCCACCCCTTTCCTTTTGTAAATCTTTTCGTCATTAACCTAACATTACCTTTACCTGACCCCACATGCATCGTTTAGTCCCTCTTGCTTTCCTCATTACACCTTATTCTTATTCTTTCTTTTCCCATATTCCCTTCTTCGAACATTAATAAGTCCTTCGCATTCTTTTTCTCTCTATATATACTGCCATGGCTTATATTATGGCTTATATTATCTTAAATATAATATATTACTCGACTTTAAATACATTAGTTTAACCTTAAATACACTCGCCCTTCTTTCCTCCTCCTCCTCTTTCTCCCTCCATCACGTCATCACGCCATTTTCAAAACTTTCCTCCCCTACCCTCTTCCCTTCTCCTCCCCTCTTCCTCCTCCAACCCCCTACCCCCCTCCTCCTCCTCCCCTTCACTCTCGCTACCTCAAAAACAGTGAAGGCCTCCCAGTGAACGTCACTCTCTGTCTCCAAATCATCTTTTTGTACTTTCAAAAAATTCACGTAGGTCTTCTTTCTGTGTAATACTCTCTCTCTCTCTCTCTCTCTCTCTCTCTCTCTCTCTCTCTCTCTCTCTCTCTCGATAAGACCTTTCTCGCCTTTCTCTTGAGTTTCCCTCCACTCTTTCCACTTTCTCCCCATCCTACCCTATCCCTCCCCCCTTCCTTCTATTCCCTCCCCATTCCTTCTTTCCCTCTCCACACCCCATCCCATCATTCTATTCCCTCCCCATTCCTTCTTTCCCTCCCCACACCCCATCCCATCATTCTATTCCCTCCACACACCCCATCCCATCATTCTATTCCCTCCCCATTCCATCTTTCCCTCCCCACACCCCATCCCATCATTATAACCAAAATCGAAAGTGAAAATTTGATGGTTGGAAACTGTAGGGACAATCCATTATTTCTATTGGTTTTTCCCTTCCCGCCTCCGTCGCCGCCACCTTCTGCACATCTGGACCCTCCTCCAGGATTTCTTTGCCTTCTTCTTGTCTCAGGGAAAGTCTTCTCATCAGATGACATCCACAGCTTTAATACCTCACGTCTTACCATCATTAGTGTTATGTACCGCCAGGTGTCGTGTCTCATGACCTAAGATTAATTGTCATTTTAATAAAGTTATTTTTTTATAATGTTTTCTTGTTTGGTAATGGAAGTTTAGCTGTGTTTATTTTATTTTATTTTTATTTTGGTGATTAATTATCTTCACTTACATACATACATACATACATACAGAATAATGTGATGTTTACTGCATTGTTAAAGAGACATAGCTTAGTTATTATTATTAGTATTAGTAGTAGTAGCAGTAGTAGTAGTAGTAGTAGTAGTATTCCCAGGCGTTTAGCCCAAAGTGATTCATATTATAACTATGAGTGAGAATCAGAACTATCCCTTCCCTCTCATTTCTCCCACTCATCTAGTCTCTCTCACCCCTCCCACCCCTCTAGTCCCTCTCACCCCTCTCCTCATTCTGCTCACCCCTCTAGTCCATTTCATCCCTCTCACTCCATTCATCCCTCCCACCCATTTATCACCCCACCCCACTCATCCCTCCCATCCCTCTCATCATTCCTGCCCCTCTCATTCTGCTCACCCCTCTTGTCCATCTCATCCCTCCCACCCTCTTATCCTCCCACCCCTCTCAACCCCTTTGTCTCCCATTTTTCTTATCCCACTCACCTCCCTTCTCCTCTTATCCCACTCATCCCTCTTAATCCTCTCATCCCCTTTATCTCTCCCACTCCTGTTATCCCACTCATCCCTCTCCAGGCTCTTTGGGTGAGTGGCATGATCCACATTGTGTCACCAGCGCGTCTTCATTAAAAGGCAAGAGATGAAGACGAACATCTCTGAGTACACTGAATGAGAGTGGCAGGGTGGCTTAGTGATGGCAGAGTGGCTTTGTGATGGCAGGGTGGCTTAGTGATGGTAGAGTGGCTTTGTGATGGCAGGGTGGCTTAGTGATGGTATGGTGGCTTTGTGATGGCATGGTGGCTTTGTGATGGTAGGGTGGCTTTGTGATGGTAGGGTGGCTTTGTGATGGCAGGGTGGCTTAGTGATGGCATGGTGGCTTTGTGATGGTAGGGTGGCTTTGTGATGGCAGGGTGGCTTTGTGATAGTAGGATGGCTTAGTGATGGTAGGGTGGCTTAGTGATGGCATGGCGGCTTTGTGATGGCAGGGTGGCTTATTGATGGTAGGGTGGCTTAGTGATGGCAGGGTGGCTTAGAGATGGTAGGGTGGCTTATTGATGATGGGGTGGCTTAGTGATGTTAGGGTGGCTTAAAGGTGGGGGTAACTTAGAGAGGCAGGGTGGCTTAGAGGCAAGATAGCTTAATGATGGCAACAGGGAGGGTGGCTTAGAGAGAGAGAGAGAGAGAGAGAGAGAGAGAGAGAGAGAGAGAGAGAGAGAGAGACTGTTGCTGAAAGTGGTTAGAGAAGAAAGGCAAAGAGAAAGACCATCATCAAAGAAAGAAAGAAAAATAAAGGAGGGAGAGATGGAGGAAGGAAGGAATGGAAGGGGGAAAAAGAGAACGGAAGTCACTTGAAGGTGTACATTATAAACATGACAAAGGTGGCCATCAGATGAGAGGAGGAAGAGGAAGAAAGGTAGGGGGAGGGTAAGAGAGAGGGAGGTGAAGAGGACAGAGGGGAAGGGGAAGAGGGGGGGGGGGGTGGAGCAGAGAGCAATGGGACCTTCCTATACCCATTGTGTTTTACCGAGTATTGCGTTAATCCATTAGCCACTGTGTCCATTAGAGATTAGAAGTGTGGAGTGTGAGGTAGCGGAGTTTCTTTTCCTTCACCGACCTGCTAAAGAGGAGTAGGGAGTAGGGGATAAACACACGCACACACACACACAAAGTTCTGCTGACCCTCATGTTATTGTGAACAACCCTCTCGTTCCTGATAAATGATGGTAGATTTGCATACACTGTACATTTAAATAGTTAGAATTTGCTTAGGGGAAAAATTACAATAACGGGGAAAGAGAGAGAGAGAGAGAGAGAGAGAGAGAGAGAGAGAGAGAGAGAGAGAGAAGCCAGGCGATGTTCAGGTGTTTTAAAGACATAGTATAAATGAAGAGGAGGAGGAAATGTGTGTGTGTGTGTGTGTGTGTGTGTGTGTGTGTGTGTGTGTGTGTCAGATAAGAAAGACAGACAAATAATAAGCTATGAACACGCCAGAAAAGGAAATAAATTACGTATAAGCAGCAGACCCGTGTTATAAACCATTCCTCAAGCGGCAGATAGAGGAGTGAAACGCCTCTCTTAATGCCACGATAATAAGAGAAGAGCAGCAGCAGGTGTGTCCACGGAGACGGGAGGGGGAGGGAGGGACAGTTCACCGTGTTGGTCTTCACATAACAACGTGATGAATGGTGTGAAGGGGAAGAAAAGTGATAAACGAGGGAGGGAAGAGAATACGTGGTGAATGTCAGTTTCCCGTGATACTTACACATCTGTCAATACACCTGTAGAATATTTAGACCATCAACCAATGCTTCCGACACCTGTCTAATTGTACCTAAACCTACTCATTAACCAATACTAATTTTAACACACCTGACTAACTAACTAACTAAATCCGCCCTAACTAATGAATAAGTATAAAAAAAAACTCAGAATGAAAATAATGAACCGCTCTTAAGATGGTATACCAAATAAAAGTTTTTGTTCATAAGACCTTTTGCTTATTTGTGAAGCTTCAATTGACAAGGCTCTCTTGGTCTGCTTAGCTAAAGTAATTGAGGTGGGCGTAAAAGACTCGGACCCGTGCCAAAAAAAAAGAGTAGAGTAGATTAGAGAGAGAGAGAGAGAGAGAGAGAGAGAGAGAGAGAGAGAGAGAGAGAATGTGTGAGTTGCGGGAATTCATCTAATTACGCAGCTAAACCAAGGAAACAAAGTCACTGTGAGAGACGCACGAGAGACAAAAATAAAATAAAAATATGCACTCAGCTACACCTCCCCCCACCACACACATACACACACACACAAAGAGCATACACCCAACTCCTCCCCCCCCCCCCCGCACACAGAGAATACATCCACCCCCTCCCCCCACACACAGAGCATACACCCAACCCCTCCCCCCACACACAGAGCATACACCCAACCCCTCCCCCCACACACAGAGAATACACACAACCCCTCCCCCCACACACAGAGCATACACCCAACCCCTTCCCCCACACACAGAGCATACACCCAACCCCTCCCCCACACACACAGAGCATACACCCAACCCCTCCCCCACACACAGAGCATACACCCAACCCCTCCCCCACACACACAGAGCATACATCCACCCCCTCCCCCCACACACAGAGCATACACCCAACCCCTCCCCCCACACACACAGAGCATACACCCAACCCCTTCCCCCACACACACAGAACATACACCCAACCCCTACCCCCACACACACAGAGCATACACCCAATCCCTTCCCCCACACACACAGAGCATACACCCAACCCCTCCCCCCCACACACACAGAGCATACACCCAACCCCTCCCCCCACACACACACGCATGCACCCAACCCCTCCCCCCACACACACAGAGCATACACCCCTCCCCACACACAGAGCATACATCCATCCCCTCCCCCACACACACAGAGCATACACCCCCCCACACACAGAACATACATCCATCCCCTCCCCCCCCCACACACAGAGCATACACCCAACCCCTCCCCCACACACACAGAGCATACACTCCTCCCCACACACAGAGCATACATCCATCCCCTCCCCCCACACACACAAAGCATACACCCAACCCCTCCCCCCCCCCACACACACAGAGCATACACCCAACCCCTCCCCCCACACACACAGAGCATACACCCCTCCCCACACACATAGAGCATACATCCTCCCACACACACACAGAGCATACACCCCCTCCCCCACACACAGAGCATACATCCACCCCGTCCCCCCCACACATAGAGCATACATCCCCCCCCACACACACAGAGCATACACCCCCCCCCCTTACACATCAAGAAAAATAAGGCCCGAGTATTTTTGTCAGTAATAATGATGATTCCTTTCAATAACAGGTCAAAAAAAGTTCTATTACCTGTGAATAACGACTGTAATTGAAATTTTGCGTCAACAGAAGATGGTTCCTCCTCACCTCCCCAACCACCTGACAAATGGCTTAATTAAAAACAAGGACCAGGTATTGGATGTTGGGGTCTACCTGTGTGTGTGTGTGTGTGTGTGTGTGTGTGTGTGTGTGTGTGAACAAGTATTTTGTCCTTTCAAGGTTAATTAAACATCAGGTATTGGATGTTCTGTCTGTCTCTCTGCCACGGAAGGTTTAGTCAGTCCCTCCCCCTCACCATGACACCTGTCCTGCAACTCCCCTCCCTCTCAGCATGACACCTGTCCTCCCCTACCCCGCTATTAGATGGAAACCTTTGTATTTCTGAAATTTACATATCGCCAGTCCCAATTTACACATTTTTACTACAATTTACATAATTTTCCTCTCAATTCACATTTACATTTCCCGATATCATATTTTCACTCCCAATTTACATATTTACACTACAAATTTCCTCCCAATTTAAACTTTCCCATTCCAAATTGTTGACACCGAGAGAAGATGAGGATGTTATGAATGTTTATTAAGGAAGAAATTTGACTTACCTGAAGATTAACCCCTAGCTTATTTCACCTGATGATTAGCCACACTAATTTATTTCACCTGAAAATTAGCCACCCTAGTTTATTTCACCTGATGATTAACCACTCCAGCTCATGTCACCTGATGATTAGCCCCAGCTTACTTTACATACATACATACAACTTTGTAGATAATTTCACTTCTCGACAGCTAAGGATACGGATATGTAGCACGGATATGGGGTCAGCCAAAGGCTTGAGATACACATCCGATTGAATGTTGAATCTTTACACCGACGTCCGCGGTGGTGAACAGGTGGGAGCCAAGGCACTGGAAGTGGTTAACATTAAAGATGGTAGTACCGACAAGCTGGGTGGATGGTGGAGGTGTGGTTGAACCAGGGACATGCTGAAAGAGAATCTGAGTCTTGTGTGCATTGACTTCAAGGCCGAAGTGTGCATACACATCTGCGTAGGTGTTCAGGATCTCCTGTGGGTCGCGTTCAGTAGGAGCGATGAGGGTGAGATCGTCTGTATAATGAAGTTCAGTGATGGAAGCTGCCGACCCCTTTGTTCCTGCCTGGATTCGTCTTGTGTTGAAAAGACCCTTTACCCGGTACTCGATGTCCACCCCGCCGGCTAGAGTGGCACTGGCACGGGTAAAGAAAGCAGCCAAGAAAATGGAAAATAAATTTTGTGTCAGTACTCTCCTTGTTTTACCATTCATGCCTTCTTGGAGTTGCCTCACATTTGCAATGAATTTTGGTGGGCAACCAAAATGACTGAGGGTCCACCAGAGGGTTTCCCTGTTGACCGAGTCTAAGGCCTTAGTAAGGTCAATGAAGGCCATGTAAAATTCATGTTGCTATTCTCTGCACTTTTCCTGTATCTGGCGGGCAGCAAAAATCATGTCAGTGGTGCCAGGTGATGGTCTAAACTCTAAAGCCACATGGGGATTATGGGAGGAAGTTTTCTGCCTCAGGAATAAGTCTGTTTAGGAGGACTGGGGCGATAATCTTGCCAGCTACGTACAGCAGCGAGAACCCGCGGTAGTTGCCACCGTCTGACCGGTCTCTCTTGTTCTTATAATAATGACGATGGAGGCGTCTTTAAGAGCTTGGGGGATTTCCTCCTTTTCCCATATATTCTCCAGGAGAGAGTGGAGACGGCTCGTAAGCAGAGGTCATCCTGCTTTATACACCTCGACTGAGATTCCGTCAGACCGTGAGGCTTTGTTACTTTTCATCTGTTTGATGGCAGTAGCTACCTCATCCAGGGATGGAGGATAGCTGAGGTGGCTCGCATCTTGTGTTGATCTGCAAGTTTTCATACATACAGACAGACAGACAGATACAGATCTCTTACTCCTCCCACAATAAGATGCATGCTTAAACTTATAACTAATTCAAATATCATCTTTACTCAACCTGCACAAGGAAAAAAAAAGACAATCTCTCTTGCTTTATTCTTTGTTGATTTGGTCTTGTTTACCATCTCACATCAACAAACACAAAGGAAAAACAAATTAATTTTCTCAAGAGCCTAACGTGTGTAAATAGAGCATTCACAAGTTTTTGATGTTTGATGAAGAAAATTAAACGTATGTAGTGATGTTAAGAGATTGTTTGTGATGTAGATGTTACGCTGTTATCACTGCACTTCAATAATTACCTACAATAAGGTCTTTAAACACGTAATGAGGTCAGTAATTACAATAATCCCTCCGCTAATTAATAATGATAGATGGAACTACTGTATGATGATGATGATGGCGCCATAAATTATCATTGACAATATTGTAATTTATTTTTTTCCTAATTAACATAATGGACAGGTATGAATTTAATGTACGGTTTAAGATGTGGGTTTAAGTTGAGGTTTAAATGTTTAGTTTAACTTATGGAGGAATACAAAACAACACGTAATTAGTAGTGACCTGAATTTAGAGATTTAGAGATAGATAGATAGATAGATAGATAGATAGAGAGAGAGAGAGAGAGATCGCTTTATTAAACAAGAGGGACAATTAACTAAACGTGTTAAGAAAGTGATACAGGTTAATGACAATAACTTTTAACTGTTAGCCAAAGTGAGCTGTCTCTCTCTCTCTCTCTTTCTTATTCCTTCCTCCCTTTCTCCTGCTTTTTCTCTCTCTCCTTCTCCCTCTGTCTTTCCTCCCTCCCTCTGCTTCTCTTTCTCTCTAACTACAGTATCTAGGTCAAGAGTTATATTAATCTCTACTATGAACTGACAGATTTTATCATAACAGTAAGCTTCAGACACACCTTTACTGATCAAATTCCCGCATCTTCCTCCCTCCCGCATGTTCCTCCTCCCCTCCCGCATGTTCCTCCTTCCCTCCTGCATCTACCTCCCTCCCACATCTTCTCTCCCGCATCTTCTTCCCTCCCGCATGTAATTACACTTTCACTGAACACTTCTTACATAAGGTGGACCCTCGTGAAAGTGTGTCAAGACTGAGCTAAGAAAGTGACCTTGAGGTACTTATCTAAGTTCATTTATATTCTACTTATGACCTCAACTTGACCTCACACCTCACTTCATGACCTGACCCTTCCTCACACCTCACTTCATGACCTGACCTTTCCACACACTTCACTTCATGACCTGACCCGTCCACACCTATCAATCAGCCACACTCATCTGTCAACCCACCTACCAGCTGCCACACATACACACACCTGTCACCTGCCACACACACACCTGTCCCCCACACACACACACCTGTCAGCCTACCTGGTACAGTATAATCCATTATCCAATTCCTCCCGCATGACCTAAACCCCTGCGTAATGGATTTCTCTCCATATAGTCCGTTAGATGGGGAGGTGTCACATCTAACGGACCCTCGATTCCTGAATTTCCTCTCCATATTCCGTTAAATAGAGACTTCACTAGACTGTCAATCCTCGGTGAGCTCTACCCGACAATTATCACTCGTCTTACAGTACTATATCAACTGGTTCTCTTTCTACTGTAGTTGTGACGTCACTAGTACTCGGAAAACTCAAGGGGATTCGATAATGAGGTTTGGTTAAGTTAGATTAGGTTGTTATGTTTTGTTATTATGTTGTGTTATGTTTGTTATGTTATTACCTAAGAACATAAGAATGGATGAAACTGCAGCGGGTCTATTGGCTCATACTGGGCAGTCCCGTTTATACCCAACCCCTATTGCTCATATATTCATCCTCCCTATGTTTAAAGCTATCCAGCGTATTCGAGTTAATGATGATGTTTGGTAACTTGTTCCACTCGTCCACCCCTCTATTTCCAAACCAGTGTTTACCTACCTAGCGCCTAAATCTAAATTTGTTTAATTTAAAACCACTGCTACGAGTTCGCTCCAGGTTGGATAGTTTAAGTAGCTTTGTTATATGACCTTTGTTTAACTCAAGGTCCATAATGGCTGGGATTAGTCTTGTCATCTTCCTCCGAATGCTTTCTAACGATTCTATATCCATTCTGTAGTACGGTGACGGGAACTGAAACGCGTAATCCAAGCGAGGTCTCACAAGCGCAAGATATAATTTCAGGATGACCTCGCTAGTCTTGTAACTAACACTCCTTTGTATGAAACCAAGTACTCTTTTCAGACCATGCGAAAAATTTGTATAGATCTTCCTGTAGTTTTGCGGAGTCCTCGTCAGGTTTAATTATACGCCCTACTTTAGTGTCGTCAGCAAATTTACTAAGTTGTTGTCTACGCCGATATCTATGTCGTTTATGTATATAATAAATAGTAATGGTCCAATTATTGAGAGAGAGAGAGAGTTACTGGAAAGTACACTGTATTAACGGGTTTCCCTCACATGCCCACAGTACCTGCCTATCATGATAATACATTTCACTGGTACCTGAACTTCACCTGCCGCTACGCCTACTAATACTACCCTAACAACACCTTCTTTTATTCGTAAATTAATAATCTCATTGGATTATATAAACAAAATTCTTTATTGTTCTTAAATCAAGTTTGGGTGTGTGAAAGAATCTAGGATATAGTGTGTGTGTGTGTGGGGGGGGGGGGGTGGGGGAGGGGGTCAGGTAAGATAGTGATCACTGACTACGCCCCTCAGGTAGACTCAGGTGAGATAGCCTGGGGACGTCTCTCTCTCTCTCTCTCTCCACAATATACAGTCTTGACAGCCTAATTCTTTACACTCATTTAATCCCAACAGAAAATAACCTTAAGAAAATCGTCGTTATCCGCCACTACTGAGACAAGGTTCCCACCATTACCCCTATACAAGTTTACAAACACCTTACTTATTGTGATGATAAAAGCAAATAGTAGGATTTCATTAGAGAATTCCCAAAGAAAACAGAGACATATCGTTCCTTGCTGACGGGGACACGAGAGAGAGAGAGAGAGAGAGAGAGAGAGAGAGAGAGAGAGAGAGAGAGAGAGAGAGAGGAAATGCTTAAGGTCATAGCATGGATAAAGACATTAGCTCACGGGGCCTCTTGAGGAAGTCGCTGCTGGGGGTGGGGCGTGTAAAAAGTCGGGAGGGAAGGAGGGAGGGAAGGAGGGAAGGAAGGAGGGAGGGAAAGTAATTCGACAGGTAACGGTGCAGTTCTTACCATCAAATTAATTTTCAAGATCCCTGGGGGTAAGAGAGAGGGGCAGGGGCACTCAACACACACACACACACACACACACACACACACACACACACACAAACACACACACTAATGGGGAGGAAGGTAGGTTGTGCCTAAGGCTTCAGTACCCCCTAGTGTGTGTGTGTGTGTGAAGCGTCGCACTGCAGGTCACCACTACCCTCGAGGGGCCCTAACCAGCCAGGGTAACGCAGAGAGGGGGCGATGAGGGGGAAGAGTGGGGGATGGGGCGGTGAGGGGAGGGGGAGTGGAGACAATCTTTCAACATATCTCTAAAACATTAATCAAATCAGTGTTAAAATTCCTGACAATAATTGATTATAAATTATTCAGAATTAATTCGAGTCGTATTATTTTTCTTCACAATTTATTAAAAAGATTTTGAGGTTTGAGTTGGATTTTTTTTAACAATCCAATACTTTTTTTTTATTATCAAATGTATAAATAAAATTAAATATTCTCTAAATTCTATCTGATTATACTTAAAAAAATATGGAATTTTTTTTAAAGGTTCATAATAATATCATAAATGTTTGTTGATACTAATTAATAATACTTCACATTTACTATTCACAATCAATAATAAATCACATTACTTCCGGGTTACAAGGTCTTAATCAACACAGTCATTTTCTTTACTGATTAATAATAATAAAAAAAGGTTAAGGTTTGTATATATGAGAAAAAAACAGACTAAATAATATAACACCAAAATTGGGACGTCTCTTTGATCTTACAATGCCTCAGGGTGCCACTTGAGGGTTCAATTTTGGCATTATAATATTTTGATAACTACAGTAATAAGCGTTATATATTTCATGTCTATTATCCATCTCTTTAACATTAGGGATATACTATAAATATATACTGTTTATAGCCTTCATGTTGGGCAGTGTGGTCAGGTGAGGGGGAAGGGCGGGAGAGTACGGGGGTGAGGGAGGATAGGGGTGAGGGGGAAGGGAGGGGGGAAGGGTAGAGGGGTAAGGGAGGGTGAGGGGGAGGGGAAGGGGGTGAGGAGAGAGGAAGGAGGTGAGGAGGAAGGGAGGGAGGAAGGGGGGGGTTAATGTTTGAGGAGTGGCTTAATGCTTCACCCTTACTGGAGTTGGACCTTGGGAACAACTTAAAGGCCAATATTTTACTACATACATACATACATACATACATACAGTACATGGCGGACTGCGCGAGGTGGGCGGGGGAATGCCGGTGGCAGGAAGTGGCGATGACGAGGATGGTGTAGTCGTCCACTGCCAAACCTTGCTAGTGCTTGGTGGTGGAGGTCACTGAGGGATGGTATTTCCAGTGACCTCCACCACCAAGCACTAGCAAGGTTTGGCAGTGGACCTATTGCACCATCCTCGTCATCGCCACCTCCTGCCACCGGCAGTCCCCGGCCCACCTTGCTCAGTCCGCCACTACAACAAAATTCAGCCCATAAAAGCCCGCACCGATAGATATAAGAACAGCACCATCCCATCTATTGCTAAAATAATAAACAACTCCTGATTTATGTACTGTACAGCCCTGTAAATGTATTCAATGCATATTATATCATTATGTCTAAATCAAATGTAAGTCTGTATATTTTCAGCCATCGGCTGCAACTCTATTAATAAACCGTTTATCATTAATATTATTATTATTATTATTATTACATACATTCAGTTCATACATATCTCGCAGCAAATAATTAATCATTGACAAACATCTCTCATAATTTTGCTACAAAGGTTTCACAAAAATAAAATAAACTAATCAAGGTACTAATTAGATTATGACTAATGAGGCATTGAATAATCATATGTTTACCCTTTTTATTTCAGGAGGTAATTAACGAATAGAGGGAGTGAGTTTATGGGGGGGAGGAGGAGGAGGAGGAGGAGGAGGAGGAGGAGGGTGAGTTTATAAGGAGGAGGAGGAGAAGGAGAGGGTGAATTATGAGTGAGAGTGAGGCAGCTGAGGCAAAACAAACAAACACACAGAGCTAAATAACTCACTACTTACTCTTAAGACGTACACACACACACACACACACACACACACACACACACACACACCTCTTACCTTCTCCCGTAGAGGAGCTGAAGACCCTGAAGAGGTGAAGGTGGAGGAGGGGGGGTACTGCCGTGTGTCTGAGGGAGAGAGAGAGAGAGAGAGAATATGGTTACTTTATTAACCTCTAACTACAGAATTCATTTATTTTATTTTCATAACTCATACATTTCTTTATCTACGTGTGTTATTAGGTTAGCGTTTACCTCAGCATCGTGTGATTAAAGCCAGGTAGAAGTTTTGGCTAAGACAGTCAAGGTGTTCCAGAAATATTGTACAAATTTTAGGATCATATATTAATTTTTTTTTTGTCATTTATATAAATTTTGTGTTTGTGTTTTTACATGAATATTTTGCGTAGTATATTTGTTAATGTATTTATATCTGGAATAACAACTCAAATCATTATAGAGTAAAACAGAGAAAGAACGCCAGGCGAGAGTAACTGTCTGTACTGGCGTTGATTTTATGACAGGACCAAGAGACAGAACACAAGTCGGTAATATAATATTTATGACCCACCAAAGTACCCGGGAGTATTATATCGTATCCCGTTTATCTGGCCGCTGTGAGAGTTTATGATCTTGGTGGCCTCCAGAAGACAGTGCCACTACTGATAAAATACTAGGTGGCCTCCAGAAGACAGTGCCACTACTGATGAAATACTAGGTGGCCTCCAGAAGACAGTGCCACTACTGATGAAATACTTGGTGGCCTCCAGAAGACAGTACCACTACTGATGAAATACTAGGTGGCCTCCAGAAGACAGTGCCACTACTGATAAAATACTAGGTGGCCTCCAGAAGACAGTGCCACTACTGATAAAATACTAGGTGGCCTCCAGAAGACAGTGCCACTACTGATAAAATACTAACACCCGGTCGATGACACACTAACACCTGGTCGAGGACACACTAACACCTGGTCGAGGACACACTAACACCCGGTCGAGGACACACTAACACCTGGTCGAGGACACACTAACACCTGGTCGAGGACACACTAACACCCGGTCGAGGACACACTAACACCTGGTCGAGGACACACTAACACCCGGTCGAGGACACACTAACACCTGGTCGAGGACACACTAACACCTGGTCGAGGACACACTAACACCCGGTCGAGGACACACTAACACCTGGTCGAGGATACACTAACACCCGGTCGAGGACACACTAACACCTGGTCGAGGACACACTAACACCCGGTCGAGGACTCACTAACACCTGGTCGAGGACTCACTAATTCCTTAAGTGGAGTTAACAAACTCTCCTACTTACTCTCAAGTCCTCTTTCCTTCTTCTCCCTTCCTCTCTTCCTCCTCCCTCTCCCTCTTCATTCTCCTCTATTCCTTTTTGTTACTCTCTCTCTCTCTCTCTCTCTCTCTCTCTCTCTCTCTCTCTCTCTCTCTCTCTCTCACCTCGTTCCTCTTTCTCTCCCGTTATCATTTCTCATTCCTCCCTTTTCTATTCCTTCTCTTATACCTACTTCTCCCCTCAATAGTCTCCCTCTTCCCTCACTCCTCCTCTCTTTATCTCCCCTTTCTTCTTTTCTCACTCCTTCCCTCTGTTCTCTCTCGTTCTCCTGTTCCTTTCTCTTCATTCTTTTCCATTTCCCTCTCTTTCTCCCTTCCTCATTTCCTTACTCTCCCCCTTCCTCCCTCTCTCCCCTCCCCCCTCCTCCACCACTTCCTCCCTCTCTCCCCTCCTTCTCCACCACCTCCTCCCCCTCTCCCCTCCACCCCGTCTCTCTCTCTCTCCCCTTCCTCTCCACCACCCCTCCCCCTCCACCACCCCTCTCTCCCCTCCCTTACCCTTCTCCCTCTCTACTACATAATTCCACAGATTCCCAAACCTACTCTTCCTCTCATTCTAATTTAGTATCGATTAGCGATTCCAGTCCAATTAGACTCCGGTCCATTCCGTTTCTGAGTTTTCCCTCCCCCCCCCCCCCTCTCTCTCTCTCTCTCTCTCTCTCTCTCTCTCTCTCTCACTTTTATCTCGTTCTTCACTCTCTCTTTCTCTCTCTTGACTGGATAGGTCAGGTCAGGTCAAATACGCTTACAACACAACTTATATTTTTAATTTTAGAAATTTGAGTCAAGATAAAAAAATATATTACCTACAATACGTCTTACTTAAACAAAAAATAACAACAATAACAATAATCATAATATAACCCGGAACTTACAACCCTTACATATTATCCTGACACACACACACACACACACACACACACACACACACATTATAACTTAGCGTAAATAACAACAACTTTCTGGTATTAAATTATTGTAAGTTCCCGATGTACATTATAAATTACCCTGACTGTATTAACCAACTTTGTATTTTATCACATAGATTATATTACAGTAATGCCAACTGTATTAATTTAACTATTACATGTTAAAAAAAAAAGTTAAAGTTTAGAGAAAGTTCATGAAGCATTTACAATACAAGTTTGATTTTTTCCCCATATATGTTCAGAATTCCCCTAAAATTTCCCTACATATGTTCCGAGTTCCCTGATTTTTTCCCCTACATATGTTCCGAGTTTCCGGTATTCCCCCGCCCGAGCCTCAAGTATGATTACGTATGTTGCAGGTATTTTCCCTCCCCACAACCCTCAGATTCAGGTAAAGTCACTTAAAACTTTCCTAGACGTGTAAGTCAGTTTCGACACTGTAATTTCCGTATATGTAATAATGATCAAGACTCACCTGTCCTAATGGCTAATGAACTTATACCTGGAGAAATTATAAATATATACATAATTGATTTTACTGAAGCATATTTTTTTATTATTTACGTATTATAACAATTATACCTAGCGTGTGTTAATGATACTTAGCGTGTGTTAATTATACTTAGCGTGTGTTAATTATACTTAGCGTGTGTTAATTATACTTAGCGTGTGTTAATTATACTTAGCGTGTGTTAATTATACTTAGCGTGTGTTAATTATACTTAGCGTGTGTTAATTATACTTAGACTGTGTTAATTATACTTAGACTGTGTTAATTATACTTAGACTGTGTTAATTATACTTAGACTGTGTTAAATTGGTTATCAGCAGAATTTTGATTTTTTTTGTGGTCGATGGAGGAAAAGAGGAGGAGGGAAAATTGGCAATACTGACCCGCCACTGTTGGCCCTCATCCTAAAGTTGGTAACACTTTTGTAATTAGTGAATTTTTTTTCAAGAACTGATTTTTTTTTTTTATTAATTCGTGTTTGATCTTTTTTCCCTCAAATGATGATTCCTCACATAAAAAAAGTAAGAAAAAAGAAAGAAAAATAGTGACAAAAAGGAGAAAGGGGGTATAATTTTTGTTTAACTTACTCTTTAATATATAATTTTTTCTATGGATATAAAAGAGAGAGAGAGAGAGAGAGAGAGAGAGAGAGAGAGAGAGAGAGAGAGAGAGAGTCACCAAACACAACCATAATCCATTACAACTTCACAACCTCTTAACAACACTTTAATAAATTCGAAAAAAATCTTCTGTTATTTTCACTTATTTATTTATTTATCTAAGTTTTTCAATTATTATCAGTTTATTATTTTACTATTATTCACTCTGTAACTCTTTATTTCTCTACTTATTCCATCATTATGGGTTTTTCTTCCCCGTTACCATTAATTAAATTGAACCTTCACACCCGAGTTAAAACATTTGGGTTTATAAAATCTCACATGAAAACATTCCGGGTTAAAACAAAATCCTAAACATCGAAAACCTGATAAACAAAGCATGGGTGGATAGATAGTGAGTCAGTCAATCCAGTCAATCAATCCAGTCAATCCAGTCAGTCAGTGGAAGCGGTGTTTTGTAAGTGACGTCACAAAGAAGAATCACTTAAGAACTATGAATGAAAAAAAAAGGGAAATGTTTTTGTTTTTGTTTTTAGGGAAGAACAAAGTTTTCAATGAATAAATTGCCAACAGAAAAGTTTTGAGTTATTATTTTTCATTTTTTTTTTCCAAGCAATATTTTGTTTACGGGAACGTGTGTGTATACCTGTCTGCTTTGTTAATGGCCCTCCCCCCCCCCCCCCCTCCCCCGGGTCTCTCTCTCTCTCTTTCTCTCTTTCTTTCTTTCTCTCTCTCTCTCTCCTTGTTAGATAGGTTAAATTAGATTATGGTAAGGTAACGTCAGGTAAGGTCAGGTAAGGTAAGATAAGGCAAGGCAAGGCAAGGCAAGGTAAGGTAAGGTAAGGTAAGGTAAGGTAAGGTAAGATCAGGTCAGGTCAGGTCAGGTAAGGTAAGGTAAGGTAAGGTAAGGTTAGATTAGATTAGATTAGGTTAGGTTAGAATAGGTTCGCATTAGGATGGTTAATCTTAAAATGAACTAAGTTAGTGGCTAGTCTTCAGGTGATCTCAAATTTGAAGTTAAGTTACACATAAATGACCAAAATACTCGAGAATAACGATAAATAACCAAAAGTAACAGAATAATTATCATAGTGTAAAGTGTAAGTAATAAAGTGAAGCATATACTACACTTATAAACCAACATACACATTTGGATGATAAAGTAGGATAAACACAATAAGTAACATAGTAATATTATCATAGTGTAAAGTGTAAGTAATGTTGTAGTAGCAATAACGTGCGGGAAATACTTATAAGTCAATCTGGAGACACTTATAAGACACTTTGGGGTCAAGTTAATCAATTGTGAGTTGGTTTTTGTGTGTTGGTACAATAACGTACTTGGCGCTGGTCTGGAGAGAGAGAGAGAGAGAGAGAGAGAGAGAGAGAGAGAGAGAGAGAGAGAGAGCAATTCCAACGACCATTTTACGAGCTGTTTCCAATCTTAACAACCGTAAGCCAACAACAACTTCACTCTAGCATTTAACTTCTCAAAGAGGAAATTGTTTACCTGAAAAATAGTAAATAACTTTCTAACCTTATTTTCCATCATTCTTTTCGTATATATATTTTTTCTTTATTATCTTTGTATTTATTATTATCCATTTATTTCAATTCTCTTCAGCTAATTTTATTATTCATGTAAATTATATTAGGGGAGGTTAGGTTAAGTTTGGTTAAGGTTAGGTTAGGTTAGGTTAGGTTAGGTTATGTTAGGTTTGGTTAAGGTTAGGTTAAGTTTGGTTAGGTTAGGTTTGATTAAGTTAGTTTTGGTTAAATTAAGTTAGTTGAAGTAAGGTTAGGTTAGGTTAACGGGAGAGTGATTAATCTCAGCTGAAATAACCTGGGGGAGCTAATCTTCAGGTGATGTAAATAAAACAAAGAACTGAACTGTCCGGTATGACTACACAGTGACGCGGAGGAGGAACTATGAAGACAAAAATAATGGTGACCGCAGTGTTGGTAGTGGAGGCCAGGGGAGGTGAGGAGGAGGAAGAGGAGGAGGAGGAGGAGGAGGAAGAGGAAGAGGAAGAGGAAGAGGAGGAGGAGGAGGAGGTACAGGAGAAGGGGAAGATGGTACACGAAAAGGAGGAGATGCAGGAGGAAGAGGAAGGGGAAAATAATACAGAAGGAGGAGGCAGAGGAGGAAGAGGTGGAAGAGGAAGAGAAACAGACCGAAAGGGATATTAGAAGGAAATAAAACACAAAAAAATGAAGCACTCACACACAGACACAGACACACACACAGACACAGACACACATACACACACAGACACAGACACACACACACAGACACACACACACACACCAGCAACCTCGTCTCCCATTTTCTTTAACTAATTTTCCAGACGGTAAAGGGAAACTCAGCCATTAAGGAGTCAAAAGAAGGTTGATTTTTGTTGTTGTTGTTGTGTAGTTTTCAAAGAGGCCTCTGAAGAAACCCTAGTGAAGGCCTCTTGGCTGTCCCCTTTACCAACCCAAGTATTTGTTTTAAGGGTGAATATTTTCGTCTTGTGTTGGTGTGGTCATCTTATGCTGATCAAACATACATACACACACACACAGAAATACACACATACATTTACATATAGATATAACACACGTACAAGCACACACACACACACACACACACTAGAGAGGCAGGCGGTGGTAAGATGTTGTCCTGTATTGACTTCATTGGTCGTGTCCATATCAGGCTGAGGAAACTTTTCTTCCTACAGTCAAGATGGTGAGACACTTCTCTTACTCCAAGGGATTTTTTTTTGTTTTTGTTTTATAAATATCACTTGTGTTTTATTATTTAGTATCTTATTATGTTAGGTGACGTCAATAAATAATAATCATAGTAACAAATAACAAATAATAACAATAATAATAATAATAATAATAATAATAATAATAATAATAATAATAAAATAAGAATAACAATAACAACGATCCCTAACTATCCCACCAGACCAGCACAGTAAACATGGCACAGAGCTCCGGACATCCAGGTGTGTTCACGGTATACATACAATAGGTTATCAGCCGCTGGTCTTAGTGTCGGCAGCTTTAGTATAAGTCATAATGAATCTGATTACAGTGACTGACAGTGACGAGAAGCTAAAGCTGAAGCTCGTCGTTGGGAATCAAAGTAAAACCAGATGTTCTTAATAAACCCAAAACCTTAAAACTTTCTACATTATATTTCCCCCAAAACCAGGAACTTAAACCCAGAAACTATATAAAATTAATGTTGTAGTTTTATGGTTAGGTTAGGTCAAGACAGGTCAGGTCAGGTCAGATCAGGTCAGGTTATCAATTTGACCTTCGAATCTTACATGTATAACCAGAAGATTAAACCCTCCCGTGATATACTGCCTTCATTACGCTGCTAAGACCTGACACACAATGGCTACTGAAGTGAATCTTGTGTACTGAAAAATTGTCACACATTTTTCTTTTTTCTTTCCTTCTCTCTTTGATCTCCTGAAAACTCAAAAGAATATTCTAATTAATTTAACAAGAGACTCAAGTACAGAAGCCTCCTTGAGTCCTAGAATGATAAACAACTCTTGGAGAATGAGAGGAGGAGTAAATAGGTCAGGTCAGGTCAGGTCAGGTCAGGTCAGGTCAGGTAAGGTAAGGTAAGGTAAGGTAAGGTTAGGTAAGGTAAGGTAAGGTATGGTAAGGTTAGGTTAGGTTAGGTTAGGTTAGGTTAGGTAAGGTTAGGCTAGGTTAGGTTAGGAAAGGTTAGGTAAGGTAAGGTTAGGTTAGGTTAGGTTAGGAAAGGTAAGGTAAGGTAAGGTAAGGTTAGGTTAGGTAAGGTAAGGTTAGGTAAGGTAAGGTAAGGTAAAGTAAGGTAAGGTAAGGTTAGGTTAGGTTAGGTTAGGTTAGGTTAGGAAAGGTTAGGAAAGGTAAGATAAGATAAGGTAAGGTAAGGTAAGGTAAGGTAAGGTTAGGTTAGGTTAGGTTAGGTTATGTAAGGTAAGGTAAGGTTAGGTTAGGTTAGGTTATGTAAGGTAAGGTAAGGTAAGGTTAGGTAAGGTAAGGTTAGGTTAGGTTAGGAAAGGTTAGGAAAGGTAAGGTAAGGTAAGGTAAGGATTAGGTAAGGTTTAGGTAAGGTAAGGTAAGGTAAGGTAAGGTAGCGTAAGGTAAGGTTATGTAAGGTAAGGTAAAGTTAGGTAAGGTAAGGTAAGGTTAGGTTAGGTTATGTAAGGTAAGGTAAGGTAAGGTAAGGTAAGGTAGGTTAGGTAAGGTAAGGTTAGGCAAGGTTAGGTAAGGTAAGGTAAGGTAAAGTAAGGTAAGGTAAGGTAAGGTTAGGTTAGGTTAGGTTAGGTTATGTAAGGTAAGGTAAACTTAGGTAATGGTAGGTGAGGGATTTTTCCTGGAATAACCAAATACGAGGCGGATTGGTCTACTAAAGAGCCTCTGAGAGCTTTAAGGTCGACTGGGGAGAGAGTCTTAGTGACAGTAAACATGTGAAGACTTGGTTTAGTCTCCTTGGTCGAATAGTTTTGTTGTTTATCTTTGTCTGTTTACCTGAACTGTCTATGTAAACAATGTTTGTATACCAGTGTTATGTGTATATTGTTTTATACTTGCACTGTCTATGTATATTGTTTGTATATATGTACTGTCTATGTTTATTATATGTATACTTGTACTGTCTATGTATATTGTATACCTACATTGCCTGTATAGAAACTGAATAAATGTAAATGTGTATGATGAATTTACTGAATCTCTCTCTCTCTCTCTCTCTCTCTCTCTCTCTCTCTCTCTCATCTTTAATACCACAACTAACGAAACATTAGAGTGAAAAAAGACAAAAACGAATCTAACGAAACACTAACGAAGAAAAAACAATGAAAATAATTTTGAGAACTTTACTAAACACTTTCCTTTATAAAAAAAATAGCTTACAATTTACAGACAGATACAGATATAAACACAGACTAAACACCTTACATAAACATAAAGATAGAACCCAAGATATACATTAATTAGTGATTTTTAGATATAAATTTATATACTCAAGAGTTTCCTCATAAACATCACAACAGGTAGATAATATAATGAGTACAGGTAGATATAATGAGTATAGGTAGATATAATGAGTACAGGTAGATATATTGAGTATAGGTAGATATAATGAGTACAAGTAGATATAATGAGTATAGGTAGATATAATGAGTGCAGGTAGATAAAATGAGTGCAGGTAGATATAATGAGTGCAGGTAGATAAAATGAGTACAGGTAGATAATGTAATGAGTACAGGTAGATAATATAATGAGTACAGGTAGATAATATAATGAGTACAGGTAGTTATAATGAGTACAGGTAGATAATAATGAGTACAAGTATATGACATTAGCACAGATATTTTTTAAATCATAATATAAGGTGTGGGATGAGAGGTAGAGAAGCCTTGCAGGTGAGTACTGTGTGGGAAGCTGTAGTACTGTAGTGAGGGAGAGAGAGAGAGAGAGAGAGAGAGAGAGAGAGAGAGAGAGAGAGAGAGAGAGAGAGAGAGAGAGAGAGAGAGATGCTACTACTACTACTACTATTACTATTATTTACTACTACTACTACTATTGTTTTATGATGGCCTCCAACTTTCCCTGACAGAAAATATACCTCCAAAAAATTCAGTCCACCTCAGCCCCTCCGAGGGAAGGTGGGAAGGCGCAAAAAGGAAGGAAAGAAAAAATAAAGAAAGAAACAATGAAAGAAAATAACCTCAAAAGAAAGAGGAAAAGATAAAAAGTAAGATAAAGTAAGAAAGAAGTTGGTGGAAGTCATTTAAGAATAAGACAATAACTTTGGAGAGAAAATTAACACCAGAATTTTAGATTAATGTTTGAAGTTACGGTTCGTGTGTGTGTGTGTGGGAGTGTGTAGTGGAGGCAGGACAAAAACTCACCGGACAAAACTACATGGACAAAAATTCACCGGACAAAACTACATGGACAAAAATTCACCGGACAAAACTACATGGATAAAAACTCAACAGACAACACTCACTGGACAAAACTCAACAGACAACACTCATTGGACAATAACTCAATGGACAAGAACTTAATGGACGAAAACTCACCGAAAACGAACTTGCCTGACAAAACTAATTGGACGAAAATTCACCAGACGAAAACTCATCGTATAAAACTCAACGCAATGGAACTCAGTGGACAAAGGTAAACTAATACCGGACAAAAACTCACTGGACAACAACTCACTGGACAAAAACTCACCTAACTTAACCAAGGATGATATATTTCGGTGATTTTTTTTCCTGCGTCTCGTGTGTGTGTGTGTGTGTGTGTGTGTGTGTGTGACGGTACTTACTGATACGTGCTATGCTTACTAACTTACCTACTTGAGGCAGCCAGCACGAGCGCACCAACTCACAAAGTAAACTATATATAAATGAAAACATCCAGCCAGCCCTTAGTCACAGAACATTGTGGCATCGTTCACTTATATATTAATAATATTACATAGAGAGTTGCACCTAGCATGGGCAAGAGGGGGAGAAATGGTTCAGTAGTTCGAGAAATGGTTCGGTGGTTTGAGAAATGGTTCGGTGGTTTGAGATATGGTTCGGTGGTTTGAGTAATGGTTCGGTGGTTTGAGAAGTGATTCGGTGGTTTGAGAAATGGTTCGGTGGTTTGAGAAATGGTTCGGTGGTTTGAGATATGGTTCGGTGGTTTGAGAAATGGTTCGGTGGTTTGAGATATGGTTCGGTGGTTTGAGATATGGTTCGGTGGTTTGAGAAATGGTTCGGTGGTTTGAGAAATGGTTCGGTGGTTTGAGAAATGGTTCGGTGGTTTGAGAAGTGGTTCGGTGGTTTGAGAAATGGTTCAGTAGTTCAAGAAAGGGTTCAATCGTCCATAAAATAAAAAAAATCATAAATTTGTGTATCTTACAAACAATAAACACCCTCACTATCAAACAACATCAGTACAGTCAAGTAAAATAAAAACAAAAATCGCCATACATTGAACTGACTGACCCAACATTTTGTCATCACAGGAAATATTTGATAGTGAGGAATTTATGACCCAATACAGGTTATACTTCCAACACCTGTGAACCCAAATGATGTTGAGAGAGGGAGTAAAATTGGCTATATTCTGCCCGCGAGGAAGAGTGTGTGGTGAGTGTGTAGTGTAAGTGTGTGAGTGTGTGTGAGAGTGTGAGAGAGTAAGATAAGTACAACAATTGCTCATACACCACCCAGATATCTCGTAAAACATACACAAATTATACAACATAGCCAGATTATACAACATACACTAATCAAACAATATACACAAATCATTCAACACAAACAAATACACACATCCCACCGTAACATACAACATACACAGCATACACACACACACACACACACCTCTCGTAAAACTCATACAGGTCATACAACTCATACAGAAAAAGTATAGAGAAGAGAAGGACCAGACCACGCTACTGCACAACCTAATAACAATAAAGATGGAATATTAGACCCAGTGCCTCGACCACATACACACACACGTCCGCCTGGGAGAAGGAAGGTAGTGGGAAGGAAAGGGATGGAGTGGGAGAAGAGGGATGGAGAGGGAGTAGGAGGAGAGGGATAGGGAGGGATGGAGAGGGAGTGAGATGGAGAGGTTGAGAGGGGAGGAGACATAAAGAGGGAGGGGAAGAGAAAATGAGGGAAGGGGGAAGAGAAGGAAGGAGTGGGAGAGAGAAAGAAAAGGGAGGAGAGAAGGAAGGAAAGGGAGAGATAGAAAAAGTAGGAGAGAAGTAGGGAAGGCAAGAAAGAGGAAACAGAAGGAAGTAGGAGAGGAAAGTAGGCAGAGTGAAAAAGAAGATGATATGAAGGAAGGATAGAAGGGAAAAATGAAGAGGAAAGAAAGGAAAGGAGAGAGAGAGAGAGAGAGGGATAAGACAATATTACACCTGTCGACGTTTGATTCGTATCATCAGAAAACTAATTAATTAAATAAAGCTCTTTAATACTACCGGTTTCCTCTGACATTATGTTATGGGGGAGTTCCCTCTGATGGTGTGTGTGTGTGTGTGTGTTTTGGCAGTCTCCTATCCTTTACACACCAGAATAAAAACAAAACACACTCCATACAAGAAATAAACACACATGGAGCTGTTTTAATGCCTCGCTTGGAATCGCTCGATATTACGGTCCAAGAGTTTCTGTTTACCCGCCCGTAACGCAGCTGGCTGATATATTTTTGGAAGCTACCCAGCAACAAACGATGGACACACACACACACACACACACACACACACACACACACACACACACACACACACACACACACACACACACACACTTCAACAAAGGTCAAAGGTCACAACGTACATCGGACAGGATCAATAATTCCTCTACACGTTGCCTTATTTTGGTTCATATTGACACACAAGTTGAGCAGGTTTATAATATACATAAATTACCTCAACTTGATCACTCAGGAGGTAATGTAAGATCACATAAATAGATTAAACGAAAAAAAAAAAAATAAGAGAAATACATAAAACATCGTATTTCTCTTCCAGCCTTCCCCATTAACCCTACTTACCCCCTATTAACCCTATCTAGCCCCACCCTCTCCTATTAACCCTCACCCCCCTTCATTACCCTCACCCACCTACTCCCCCACAACCCTAGGAGGACTCGGTAACATGAAGCTGCCGCCTCCAACCACCACTATAAACGGGGTTACCGTCGTCTGATGAGATCCACGACCAATACCGCTTCTACTGACTGGAGAGAGAGTAGAGAGAGAGAGAGAGAGAGAGAGAGAGAGAGAGAGAGAGAGAGAGAGTGTCGGAAGTCGGCAAGAGGAGGAGGATGAATATCAATTTACAATCAGTGGCTATCAGAGAGAGAAGTAAAGGGAGGCGGGGAGATGGTGAAGGTAGGGGAGAGGAAGGGGAGGTGAGGGTAGGAGGGGGTAGGTAAGGGGGGAGGTGGTAAGGGCAGGAAGGGGGAGATAAGGGGAGGACCTACACCCGTCTTCTCAGTCATACCTCCCTAAACACTCGCCCCTCCTCGTCTTCCCTAAACACTCGCCCCTCCTCCTCTTCCCTAAACACGCGCCCCTCCTCCTCTTCCCTAAACACTCGCCCCTCCTCCTCTTGCCTAAACACTCGCCCCTCCTCCTCTTCCCTAAACACCTGCCCCTCCACCTCTTCCCTAAACACTCGCCCCTCCTCCTCTTCCCTAAACACCTGCCCCTCCTCCTCTTCCCTAAACGCTTGCCCCTCCTCCTCTTCCCTAAACACTCGCCCCTCCTCTTCCCTAGACGCCTGCCCCTCCTCCTCTTCCCTAAACACTCGCCCCTCCTCCTCTTGCCTAAACACTCGCCCCTCCTCGTCTTCCCTAAACACTCGCCCCTCCTCCTCTTCCCTAAACACTCGCCCCTCCTCCTCTTCCCTAAACACCTGCCCCTCCTCCTCTTCCCTAAACGCTTGCCCCTCCTCCTCTTCCCTAAACACTCGCCCCTCCTCTTCCCTAGACGCCTGCCCCTCCTCCTCTTCCCTAAACACTCGCCCCTCCTCCTCTTGCCTAAACACTCGCCCCTCCTCGTCTTCCCTAAACACTCGCCCCTCCTCCTCTTCCCTAAACACTCGCCCCTCCTCCTCTTCCCTAAACGCCTGCCCCTCCTCCCCTTCCCTAAACGCCTGCCCTTCCTCCTCTTCCCTAAACGCCTGCCCCTCCTCCTCTTCCCTAAACGCCTGCCCCTCCTCCCCTTCCCTAAACACTCGCCCCTCCTCCTCTTCCCTAAACACTCGCCCCTCCTCCTCTTCTCTCCGTCTCTCTCCTTTATCCCACTATCTCTTCCTTTACGTATCCTCAACTATCTCTTACCATATCTTACGTCTCTTCTATACCTCACCTTTATCTCTCTCTCTCTCTCTCTCTCTCTCTCTCTCTCTCTCTCTCTATTAAATGTAACTCACAATTAATCAAAACTAAATTATGTACAAATGGTTAAATTCCCTCTATATACGTTTCACATTCACGACCACTATTCAATGTTACAAAACCCGTCTAACACTTGTACAATACCTGTCCAATACGGTGTAAAAAAAAAAATAGGGGTAAAAAGTCATTCTCTATAGATACCTGTTCAATACCTGTTCAAAATGGCATTAAAACACAATAGGAATGAGTAGTCAGAGTTGAAAAGGTTGGAGACGTGAGCAACTTTTGGATTCTTGGGTGTGTAAAGTAAACATCTTATAAGGAAGACTCCCAGGTGTTGAGTTAAGCTGCGAGAGAGAGAGAGAGAGAGAGAGAGAGAGAGAGAGAGAGAGAGAGAGAGAGAGAGAGAGAGAGAGAGAGAGAGAGTGTGTGTGTGAGTTAAACATATACATTAAATAAGATAAAAATAGAAAGACAAAGGAGAAATACAATGAGAAAGACAGAGAAAGAATGACAAAAAAGACACACACACACACACACACACAGACACACACACACACACACACACACACAGACACACACACACACACACACAGATCACAATTGAATTTATTCGTAGGGACTGACTCTGGGCAGATGACCCATTGATGGATCTACATAACCAATCAACTTACAGGTAATGATAGTGACATGTGTTGACCTCCTCGACGACTGGATGACCCCTGCCCGGAGTCCACATCCTCAATGAACCGTAAGTGAATATTTTGTCATCCGTAAATTAAATAAAACGAAAGGTATTAAGCTAGAGTTGAATAGATACTGTACTCGACTTTCTTCACTTACTCAGTTGTAAAGTAAGGTAATCATTCACAGCTAGATGGGAATATGAGGGTTTAGTGATCGAACTATTGGTCTTTAGGATGGGAGGTTGAGTTTTCTATCCATTTAGCCACCGTAACCCCAACTTTTTTTTATTAATTTAGATAATTCAGAAAGCAATTATTTTGTTTCGAGTTGAGGGAAAAAATTTAGTGTTTGAGCGTCATGGTCTGAATATATGCTCAATGTAACTGGCTCTGGTGTTTGATGGGCGGATATACGCTCAATATAACTGGCTCTGGTGTCTGATGTGTGGATATACGCTCAATATACATGGCTCTGGTATCTGATGGGCGGATATACGCTCAATATACCTGGCTCTGGTATCTGATGGGCGGATATACGCTGAATATACCTGACCTTGGTATCTGATGGGCGGATATACGCTGAATATACCTGGCTCTAGTCTCTGATGGGCGGAGGTTGAGTCAAGTGGGTTATGAATCTTTACATTACAGAATAAATGATAGATCTTCCTCTCTGGGGGTTTTCAAGCGACCAAAATATGGGATGTTTATCAGCATGTTGTGAAGTAACTATGAAGATCGGAGAAAAAAGAACAGAGAAAGAAAGAAAATAAACCAAAAAGAGGGATAATGAAGGAAATAGCAATAACCCCCTTAATAAAAATAATAATATAATAATAACAACAACAACTAGCTAAACTTAACACGAAAAAGACCAACCTAACCTAACCTAACCTAACCTAACCAAACCCATCAACTGTCCACCTAAACTACTACAAAATCTATGATAAAATATAAATATATAAAATAAAACACTACACTAGGTTCATCAAGTGTTGTTGACGCGTGACTCGAGGCTATACTTGAAGGACGACTTGAGAGAGAGTTTCCAGAGTGGGGGTATCAAGTGCGTGGGCGAGCGAACATGTTGGTGGAAATGCCAAAAGGCTTATCTTAGCATTACTGAATTGGTGATCCATCTCTCCTCTCCTCTCTCTCTCTCTCTCTCTCTCTCTCTCTCTCTCTCTCTCTCTCTCTCTCCCCCTTGAAATTCTGAGTTATATGATTAAGTTATTTTGTATCTAGTTAATTATAGGCTTTCAGTAATAGTTAAAAATAATCGCTAGTTAAATATAATCTCTAATTAACTATAATCTCTAATTAAATATAATCTCTAATTAACTATAATCTCTAATTAACTATAATCTCGAATTAAATATAATCTCAGGTTAAAACAGTCGAGTCAGTACCGGATTAAACCCCCCTCAGTGATTTACACCTGCCGTGTCTTATCAGCCGTGGCCGTAAATTTTTCAGCATTGTATTATTGACATCAAACAAATGGGAGCCTTTTGTGAGGCTTCCTAGTGATACATAGACTCAATTTGGTGATGAGTCGATGTTTAAAAAAAGAATGATGAATTATTTAGGGCATAGAGAGAGAGATAAAGGAGGATTGCGGGAAATATAATAAAGGAGAGAGATATGAGAATGAGTAATTAGTGTTGTTTGTGTTCTCTTCTTCTCTTTTACTTCTCCCTAACTTTATCTTTATTTCTTCTAACCCATTATCATCATTTTCCTCTTTCTCCCCCTTTTACTCCTTTTCACTTCCTATTCTTATTATCTCCCATCTTTATCTCTTCCCTTTACTTCCTTCTCCTTCAAGTTTTTTCCCCGACTTATCTCTTCCGCCTCTTTCATTCTTCTCACTTCCTTCCTTCCTTCTTTCTTCCCCTCTATCACCTCAACCTCCTCTTCTTCTTCTGCTTCTTGTTCATTTAGGTCACGAACCCATACAAAAACACACAACAAAACCGAATAATAATACCTAAAAAATCCCCAAAACCTTAAAAACAAAAACCACAACAATACTTAAAATAAAAATCTACATTATAAAACCACAACAATATCCCTCAGATAAGAACTAAGAGAAAATAACTTACAATCAAAAAATAAAAACAGAAAAACCCAGCCTAATGAATCCCTGTTTTTCAGTTTCCAAGTCGATTTTAGGTCACCAACACAAACCTGTATATAAAAGGATTTTGTGAATCCCTAAATGATGTCATGCACTACAAGACACTTCCAAGATTACTTCAGTAGAATATTAAGACGTCACAATAACACTTCTTGACGTCATTTGAGTTCTTCCAGCCTCAGGTAATAATGAATAACTAAAATAATAAAAAATTAATAATGGAAGTTAATATATAAAATAAATATTGGAATTTCAACTGTGGATTACCCAAATTAATTCGTTTGAGTTAACCTGCAAATTAATTAATAGTTTATAACAGGTGACCGCAATATCAACTCATGTTATCCAGAACTCGTGAAAAGTAAATACGATTCTTTGAAAAACATGTCAATATCGGAAGTCAATTCAATTAAAAAAAAAAAAAATGTTATGTCAATATTTTTCCTAGATTGATGTCACCTGTCTGTGGGTGGTAAAATATATCTGGGGAAAAAAATCGGGGAAAAAAATATAGAAAATACCTCACAAATACGTGTCACTTAATAAAAAAAAATAACGTATCATATTCGCCTTTGATAAATTTCTCTGCACAGGTGAATGTCAGAAAGGTAATCATGAATAAATTAGAAATGTAATCGTGATTTTTTTAAACTCAGAAAAGTAATCATGATTTTTTTTTTAAAGTCAGAAACGTAATCGTAATTTTTTTTTTTAATGACTCCAGTAATCATGAACTATAAGACAAACGATACAGGAATGTTCAAATAAAAACAACAACAAAAAACAAAAGCTGTAGCCATTAACTCTTCTTTCAAACTTTAATTTACAACAAAAGTTAATCTCCAAATAAACCAAGAATAAAAAAAAAAAAAGTAAGGCAAGAAATTAAAAAAAAAATCATCACATTAACAAAATAATAAAAACAATTAGAAAAAAACTTATTTTTTTTTAAATTCATAAATAAAACAATAATAAAAAACATTAAAAAAGTACTAAGAGAACTAAAACAAAAGCCAGGAAATAAACAAAACCTCTATTAAACAGTAGATGTAAAAACCCCCAAAAGGTACTAAAAGGAACCAAAACAAAAGCCAAGAAGTATGAAAACAAAATCCCACTGGAGCCAAAAGCTGAGGGGGTCAGTTGTTGTTGTGGAGCAGGAAAATTATGGGAGGTAATTATGTGGTGAATATTAAAAAGGCAGCCCCCTCGCTCTCTAGGGTGCGGCTCCTCACTCTCTAGGGTGCGGCTCCTCGCTCTCTAGGGTGCGGCTCCTCGCTCTCTAGGGTGCGGCTCCTCGTTCTCCAGGGTGCGGCTGCTCACTCTCTAGGGTGCGGCTCCTCACTCTCTAGGGTGCGGCTCCTCGCTCTCTAGGGTGCGGCTCCTCGCTCTCTAGGGTGCGGGTCCTCGCTCTCTAGGGTGCGGCTCCTCACTCTCTTGGGTGCGGCTCCTCACTCTCTAGGGTGCGGCTCCTCGCTCTCTAGGATGCGGCTCCTCGCTCTTTAGGGTGCGGCTCCTCGCTCTCTAGGGTGCGGCTCCTCGTTCTCCAGGGTGATGGGGACAGGCTCAGGATAAGTCTAGGGTAGTAGGGTGAGGTTCCTTAGTCTCAAGGATAATAGGGTGTGGCTTCCTTGCTATCTAGGGTAAAGGATAGGGTGCTAGGGTGCGGGTTCTCGTTTCTCGGGTTATGGTAAGGTGTGGGTGAGGGTGAAGCTCCTTATTCTTGTCTTAGGTGGCGTTTGTTCGATCCTTGCGTCACCGAATCCAATCTTGTCATGTGAGTGTGTCTTGTGCTCGCTGATTGGTCGACGGCACCACACACTACTGGCTTGTTGTTGACCAATCAGCGAGCATGTCACTAGTTTTCCGTTGTTAGGTAATGATGGCGGCTTAGTAGAAAGGTGACGCTTTAACTTACTGGTGATGTGTCTTTATAATCACATCTCTCTATATAAAATAGTACACAAGATATCTCATTATTTGGTAAAAGTCAATTAATATCAGCAGCATCACCACAATCCAGATACCACCATGTTTAAAACTAACTCAACCCGCAAGAGTACAGAAACAATCCCGAAAATCAGTGATGCAAAACAACTGAAATATAAATCGTATAAATTCTGCCCCCCCTCCCCCCCCAAAAATGCCTAACACTAACACAGAATAAAAAAACAATTCTCAAACTTAATTTTCATCTGAATTTTTACATCAAAGGCGAGAGTATGTAGCGATGGGGGTAGTAAGTCTGGGTGTGTACAGTGTATGAACCAGTCTTTCTCTGCTACTTCAATGTTTCTCAGTTACAGTATCAGTTTAGTACAACGACATGGGGATAATTTATTTCACAGAGTTGACATACCAGTGTACCGCTACATACCAGTGTACCACGACATACCAGTGTACCGCGACATACTTGTGTACCGCGACATACTTGTGTACCGCGACATACTAGTGTACCGCGACATACTAGTGTACCGCGACATACCGGAGGCGAAACACGGCTCTTAAGGTGCTGAGGTAAAAACAAGACTCCTTGACCTTCAGGAGCTTAAAAGGAGAGAGAGAGAGAGAGAGAGAGAGAGAGAGAGAGAGAGAGAGAGAGAGAGAGAGAGAGAGAGAGAGACAGATTGCCAATATCTTCAAGTATGTAATTTTCCTTATAAGTGTTTGAGAGGAAGAAAAAAATAGAGAATAAAAACAATAATATGAAGAAAGAGAAGAATAAGAAGAATTTCCCATGGAGAATTAAAGCCTAAAAGTAATCTTAATCATTATCTTTGTGCCACACCTTAAGTCCCACCTCGTAATAAATGATCTTAAGTTACCTGCAAATAATAATAAAAAGTTAACGAAAAGAATAACAGAGGATCAGAAACTAAGGTCAAAAATCTCAAAGGATCGTAAAGTCATATTGACCGAAATTTAAAATAAATACAATGTTTTGAACTTACACGAGGTTAGTTAGGTTAGGTAAGGGTAGGGTAGGTTAGGTTAGGTTAGGTTAGGGTAGGTTAGGTTAGGTTAGGTAAAGATATAAGTAAGCTAAGTTAGATAAGGGTAGGGAAGATTAGCTTAATTTTAGCTTAGCATTTATGGGGAATAATCTTCAAGGATAATCAACTAGGTAATCTAATACTCAGATAAATCATTAACATCGACCAATCATAAACAAAACACTCGTACAATTCAGAGACATTACCGTTCACCTGTACCATCATGAACTCTCCATGACTCTCCAGCAACCTCCACCAGTTCGTCATGAGATAAGCGGTGTAGAGTTCCTCGAGTCAGCTCCTTAACTCTCCGTCTTCATTATCCTCAAAATCATTATCCTCAAAGTCATTATCCTCAAAGTCATTATCCTCAAAGTCATTATCCTCAAAGTCATAATCCTCAAAGTCATTATCCTCAAAGTCATTATCCTCAAAGTCATTATCCTCAAAGTCATTATCCTCAAAGTTCATTATCCTCAAAGTCATTATCCTCAAAGTCATTATCCTCAAAGTCATTATCCTCAAAGTCATTATCCTCAAAGTCATTATCCTCAAAGTCATTATCCTCAAAGTTCATAATCCTCAAAGTCATTATCCTCAAAGTCATTATCCTCAAAGTCATTATCCTCAAAGTCACGGTCAATTTTTAAAGGTGTGGATCCTCAAAGACTCGTAAGGTGTAATAAGTTTTACCTGAGAAATAGTTACGGGAATTTTTTTTTTACCTGTAGATTCGCTCTCTCTCTCTCTCTCTCTCTCTCTCTCTCTCTCTCTCTCTCTCTCTCTCTCTCCTCCATGTCATCTTAAGATTTAGTATCCTAATGTTAACTTAACCTAACCAAACCAAACCTAATATTAACCTTATCTAACCTAATCAAAACTGAGCTAACATTAGCCTAACTTAGAGTTAACCTAAGCTGATCTAATATTAACAGAGAGAGAGAGAGAGAGAGAGAGAGAGAGAGAGATAGACAGAGAAACACCCAATAATCACCTCACCGTCCCTCTAAAACATTAACTCTCAGAATATAATTAATCAGAAGCCAACGACATCATTTTCTCTACCTATTTAGCGAGTCAATTTCCTCAACGAAAGTATTAGAGAAAAATACCTATTAGTTACCACAGTATTAGAGAAAAATACCTATTAGTTACCACAGTATTAGAGTAAAAATACCTATTAGTTACCACAGTATTAGAGAAAAATACCTATTAGTTACCACAGTATTATAGCAAAAATACCTATTAGTTACCACAGTATTATAGTAAAAATACCTACTAGCCACAATGAATAATCGAAGAGGAACAGTTAGGGAATTATAATGTGAGGAATGTTCTTCACGAAACACTAAAGAAATCCACATAACTTCAGTCTTTAGCTAGACAGTTCAACGAAGTTCACAAACATCTTTTAGGTTACTCTGTGGAATCTCTCTCCGTGAAGCTGGGTTATATACATTTGGGTTGGGTTGGGTTGGGTTGGGTTGGGTAAGGTTGGGTTGGGTTGGGTTGGGTAAGGTTGGGTTGGGTTGGGTTGGGTAAGGTTGGGTTGGGTTGGGTAAGGTTGGGTTGGGTTGGGTTGGGTAACATAAGGTTGGGTTGGGTTGGGTTGGGTTGGGTAAGGTTGGGTTGGGTAAGGTTGGGTTGGGTTGGGTTGGGTTGGGTTGGGTAAGATAAGGTAAGGTTGGGTTGGGTTGGGTTGGGTTGGGTAAGGTTGGGTTGGGTAAGGTTGGGTTGGGTTGGGTTGGGTAAGATAAGGTAAGGTTGGGTTGGGTTGGGTTGGGTTGGGTAAGGTAAGGTAAGGTTGGGTTGGGTTGGGTTGGGTTGGGTAAGGTAAGGTTGGGTTGGGTTGGGTAAGGTAAGGTTGGGTTGGGTTGGGTTGGGTTGGGTAAGGTAAGGTTGGGTGTTTATCTGTCTAATAATAACAGCACAATACAATAGGAAAATTACAACATGGTCAGGAAGAGAGATGGAGGTTATTATATGCGTGAGCTCCATGTTCAGCCAGGAGCCGTGTTGGGTAGACAAGGGGAGCGACTGTCGGTGTGCTGAAGGTCGGCAGGTTGACTCAGAATACCAATGCATATCCTTTTGTTATAGAACCTTTATTTCCAGCATAATTCACGTCATATCAAATTTATAGTTGACTATTATGATCCATTCATCTAACGTGGAGTGCACAATGTAAGGCTGAAATAGTTGTTTACACAGTATAAACCTAACACTTTATTTATCCTCCAGCAAAGTGTAAGAGACGTCAGTATAATGCTAGGTTTTATGGAGTGTGGTGGTGGTGGTGGTGGTGGTGGTGCCTCGTATTCTGAGACAAAGTCCATAGTCTGGCCAGTCGCATTACTGTCAAATAACCGTATTTACTAACTGTTTACCAAGTCTCCCTTACACTACGGAAGAAGCATCATCTCTGACCATCACACTCACACCATTAATATAGTATAGTATATTTTTGTAACAGAGAAAACGCATTTAAATACTATCCTCCTCATGCAAAGACACATCTCGTCATGGTTCAGGTTTGGCCCAAAGCTGACATGAAGAGCATGATTTATGTCGACACACTACAGCAGACAGGATTAAAAAATGTTTTATTTGGTGATCTCAACAACACTACAACCAAATGTAAAGTATCATAATTCGTATATTAAGCATTTCTTACTTGACAAAAGTATGGCGGTACAACTGTCTTCTGTCCAGCACACCTCCCTCTCCCCTTCGTCTCCTTACGTCACACCACCTCGCCTTAATGCTGCAGTTCAATAGGCAAGAGACAGGAGTCATTGATGCTCTATTTGGTAATCTGTATTAAAACTATAACCAAACAGCCAATGCTTGCAACAGGTGGAACTGCTGCGACTGATTCATTATTGTCATTCACACATTAATGTTATTTATAATAAACGTAGTTTGCCAACTTCCGTTATAAAAGGACACCTTATTAAGATTCCAGCCCGTCCCCGTATCACCCATAGATTACGTGAGAGTTGCATAAAAAAAATGCAAAGAATAGCTCAGACCTGTACCACCCTGATGTGCGGTAATACATTTTAAGCACACTTAGTGTTTTGTCCTACGTATTTATACCCTAGTTTAAAAAATACTGTTGTATTTGCACAAGTAACTCCTTAACCCTCTCCCATCCCTCTAGTACTGAACACCCTCTTCAACACCCCTAACCCGCCACCCCTTCACCCCGGCCCCCCTCTTCCTCTCACTCGTGAATTTTTCGGATTCATGGGTCGATACTCTCGGGGTTCACATCTCAGAGAGATGGTGGATTGATAACGATAAGTGTACTAGTCGGAAATGTCCCCAACTGTACGTAAGCATGTGTAATACGTACATTATGTATGTGTATACTGTATGTACTGTAGGTATGTAAGAGTTCAATTTTTCGAAATATCAGAAATCTATTAAAATTCTTACTAAGACGCAATAATATCTAAAATGATGACAGCACATACACAAACCTTATTAGTTACCTGGGCGAGTATACTCAGGTGTGTACTGTGTTGCACTGTATACTCCTCTGGTATCCAATTTATACGACCTCCCATTGATTGTAGCCGACCTCCCTTGCCACCCTCCATTGCCGCCCTCCCACCACCTTTGAGTGACAGCAGTGATCGGCTGGGCACATTCCTCCGTGATTAACACTCGGGTAGCTCCTACTTGTCATGGTATCGAACCTGGTGCTTAGAGTACCAATTCCTCCAGGCCATGATACCGAACCTTGGTCCTCTAGGATTAAACATGAATCACTGTCTTATTCATACTTAGTATTATTTTAAACCTTTCTAGAACTGCTGCATCACTAGTATTCATATTTGTGTATTGGACGCAGCTGTACGCCTCAAGACACCTAACATGATACTGTCAACATCTTCCCAGAGTGACTAAGGCAGTTAGTTGTGTGACCATAAACCATAACACACGACACATTATTTCCTCCACCACCACAATCCACAAACGCATATACATGAAGTTAAAGGTCGTATCTGTTTTGATCTAGGATATGCCTTTACCACCTGAAGTTTGCATTACAAACACAAAAACACGTACGCACGCGCACATGTGTGTGTGTGTGTGTGTGTGTGTGTGTGTGTAAAAGAAAAATATTTGATATTGGATACAGCACTCGTTGCCTGTCCTAAGGGTCACATGTTCGATGCTGTGGTACTCCCAGTCCACCAGGCTGTATCTGTAAATGGGCGCCTAGCTTTACAGCTGGACACGTGAAGGCGAGTGTTGGCCGCATCACCTGGTCGACCGAGGGCCAGTTGTGACTATGGGTCCACAAATAAATCAACATGTAATATGTACAGTGTATATATATATATATATATATATATATATATATATATATATATATATATATATATATAATTATACACATTCCCCAGCTAGCTATATACTGTGAGGACGAGCTGAATCTATCTGCAGGGAAGAGGAACAATGACCCATACTCCAACCCTCGTGTGAGAGAGAGAGAGAGAGAGAGAGAGAGAGAGAGAGAGAGAGAGAGAGAGAGAGAGAGAGAGAGAGAGAGAGAGAGCTATCTTTTCTCACCCATAAGACCCCTCCCCTGCAAGAAAAAAATAATATTGATTGACGGCATGATGGAAGCGGGTCGGGTGTGGAGGAGTGGTGGTGAGGGAGGACGAGTTGATGGTGGTGGTAGTGAGGGGGGCAGGGTGGTGGTGGTAAGGGGGGCAGGGTGGTGGTGGTAAGGGGGGCAGGGTGGTGGTGGTAAGGGGGGCAGGGTGGTGGTGGTAAGGGGGCAGGGTGGTGGTGGTAAGGGGGCAGGGTGGTAAGGGGGTCAGGGTGGTTGGTGGTAAGGGGGGCAGGGTGGTTGGTGGTGAGGGAGGGCAGGGTGGTTGGTGGTAAGGGGGGCAGGGTGGTTGGTGGTAAGGGGAGCAGGGTGGTTGGTGGTAAGGGGGGCAGGGTGGTTGGTGGTAAGGGGGGGCAGGGTGGTGGTAAGGGGGCAGGGTGGTAAGGGGGGCAGGGTGGTTGGTGGTAAGGGGGGCAGGGTGGCTGGTGGTGAGGGAGGACAGGGTGGTTGATGGTAAGGGGGGCAGGGTGGTTGATGGTAAGGGGGGCAGGGTGGTTGGTGGTAAGGGGGGGCAGGGTGGTTGGTGGTCAGGGGGGCAGGGTGGTGGTAAGGGGGCAGGGTGGTAAGGGGGGCAGGGTGGTTGGCGGTAAGGGGGCCAGGGTGGCTGGTGGTGAGGGAGGACAGGGTGGTTGGTGGTAAGGGGGGCAGGGTGGTTGGTGGTAAGGGGGGGCAGGGTGGTTGGTGGTCAGGGGGGCAGGGTGGTTGGTGGTCAGGGGGGCAGGGTGGTTGGTGGTAAGGGGGGCAGGGTGGTTGGTGGTAAGGGGGGCAGGGTGGTTGGTGGTAAGGGGAGCAGGGTGGTTGGTGGTAAGGGGGGCAGGGTGGTTGGTGGTAAGGGGGGGCAGGGTGGTGGTAAGGGGGGCAGGGTGGTAAGGGGGGCAGGGTGGTTGGTGGTAAGGGGGGCAGGGTGGCTGGTGGTGAGGGAGGACAGGGTGGTTGATGGTAAGGGGGGCAGGGTGGTTGATGGTAAGGGGGGCAGGGTGGTTGGTGGTAAGGGGGGGCAGGGTGGTTGGTGGTCAGGGGGGCAGGGTGGTGGTAAGGGGGCAGGGTGGTAAGGGGGGCAGGGTGGTTGGTGGTAAGGGGGGCAGGGTGGCTGGTGGTGAGGGAGGACAGGGTGGTTGGTGGTAAGGGGGGGCAGGGTGGTTGGTGGTCAGGGGGGCAGGGTGGTTGGTGGTCAGGGGGGCAGGGTGGTTGGTGGTCAGGGGGGCAGGGTGGTTGGTGGTAAGGGGGGCAGGGTGGTTGGTGGTAAGGGGGGCAGGGTGGTTGGTGGTAAGGGGGGCAGGGTGGTTGGTGGTAAGGGGAGCAGGGTGGTTGGTGGTAAGGGGGGCAGGGTGGTTGGTGGTAAGGGGGGCAGGGTGGTTGGTGCTAAGGAGGGCAGGGTGGTTGGTGGTAAGGGGGGCAGGGTGGTTGGTGGTAAGGGGGGCAGGGTGGTTGGTGGTAAGGGGAGCAGGGTGGTTGGTGGTAAGGGGGGCAGGGTGGTTGGTGGTAAGGGGGGCAGGGTGGTGGTGATAAGGGGGGCAGGGTGGTTGGTGGTAAGAGGGGCAGGGTGGTTGGTGGTAAGGGGGGCAGGGTGGTTGGTGGTAAGAGGGGCAGGGTGGTTGGTGGTAAGGGGGGCAGGGTGGTTGGTGGTAAGGGGGCAGGGTGGTGGTGGTAAGGGGGGCAGGGTGGTGGGGGTAAGGGGGGCAGGGTGGTGGTGGTAAGGGGGGGCAGGATGGTTGGTGGTAAGGGGGGCAGGGTGGTTGGTGGTGAGGGAGGGCAGGGTGGTTGGTGGTAAGGGGAGCAGGGTGGTTGGTGGTAAGGGGGGCAGGGTGGTTGGTGGTAAGGGGGGCAGGGTGGTGGTGGTAAGGGGGGCAGGGTGGTTGGTGGTAAGGGGGGCAGGGTGGTTGGTGGTAAGGGGGGCAGGGTGGTGGTGGTAAGGGGGGCAGGGTGGTTGGTGGTAAGGGGGGCAGGGTGGTTGGTGGTAAGGGGGGCAGGGTGGTGGTGGTAAGGGGGGCAGGGTGGTAAGGGGGGCAGGGTGGTGGTGGTAAGGGGGGCAGGGTGGTAATGGGGGCAGGGTGGTGAGGGAGGACAGGGTGGTTGGTGGTAAGGGGAGCAGGGTGGTTGGTGGTAAGGGGGGCAGGGTGGTGGTGGTAAGGGGGGCAGGGTGGTAAGGGGGGCAGGGTGGTGGTGGTAAGGGGGGCAGGGTGGTAATGGGGGCAGGGTGGTTGGTGGTGAGGGAGGACAGGGTGGTTGGTGGTAAGGGGGGCAGGGTGGTGGTGGTAAGGGGGGGAGGGTGGTGGTGAGACTGCTGCCCTCGTTGTTGTTGCTGGGACAAACTTGTGTCTTTTGGACGAACATTTCATAGATTTAGTTGTTCTCACTCTCCTTCTCTTCACGGTTCCCAACATTTACATTTTCTTAACGACTCAATATTTTTTGTTTCATTTAATATTGTTCATATTTTTTTCTTAAAGAGTTCACAGTTTTTGATGTCAAAATATAAATTCGAAAACCTAAATGAAATTTTAATCTTACAGTAGTGATTTTTTTTTCGACTGGCAGTTTACATTTCGGGAGAACGTTGAAGTATTTTTTAGGAGGACAGGTGAAAAAAATAACTTTCCAAGAATCATCATAAAGACTTAGTAAATTTTAAGATTTTTGGGAGGGGCTGAGGAAAACTTGAAAAGACTTTTGAAACGTTGTGTATCTGCAGTTTTCCTCTCGTTTGTTTAAAAACTGTTGTAATATATATATATGTATATTGTTTTATTGTTTATATAAATTCATAAAAGTGCATATCACAGGAATGCTTACTGAACAAAACTCAAAGGCCAGACCACAGGCATTTCATTTAAAATTTTCATAACAGTTAAATATTCAATTTTCCGGCTATTCAGAGAGCGAGGAAATATCCGACATAACTGCTGCCTCACTCTCCTGTCGTGCCTCAACCGTACTCAGGGTCGACAGTGCGGAGGACAAGAGACAGAAGACAGCGGTAACACATAAATGGCTGGAAAAGAGAACAAAAAGGAATAAAAAATAAAACCAAAACAAAGGTGACTGGCTGTCCCTGGGTCAGCACTTGGGGTAGATAACGGCACACGTCATCGAGGAGAAATGTTCTGACAAAGGATGGAATCTAAACTTAAAACTCAACTTCATGGCCAAAACAATAGATGTTCACGGCTGACCCCCGGGAAGGTGAGCCAAGACTCCCAACACAATACAGAAGAAAAAATACGAATAGACAGAGTAATGGAAGCGAGAAATAAAAGAAAATGGAAAAGAATAGCAATAGAAATAGCAACAATTCAACTGACGACCAGCGTCTCGAATAACACCTGTCGAGCTGCCATCTTAAATGACACCTGTCGAACCACCGCCTTAGATGACACCCGTTGAGCCGCTGGCTTAAGTGACACCTGTCGAGCCTCCGCCTTAGATGACACCTGTTGAGCCGCCGCCTTAGATGACACCCGTCGAGCCGCCTTCTTACATGACACCTGTTGGGTGGTGCAGACATCCCCAGGAGAAGGTCGCGGTGAAGACATTAGTCACCATGAGCCTGAGATTCATTTTCTTTCCAAAATAAACATTGATAACTTCTCTGAACCCAAACTGGAAAGACTCTCAGATGTGACCTAACATAACAAAGACTCTCAGATGTGACCTAACATAACAAAGACTCTCAGATGTGACCTAACATAACAAAGACTCTCAGATGTGACCTAACATAACAAAGACTCTCAGATGTGACCTAACATAACAAAGACTCTCAGATGTGACCTAACATAACAAAGACTCTCAGATGTGACCTAACATATCAAAGACTCTCAGATGTGACCTAACATAACAAAGACTCTCAGATGTGACCTAACATAACAAAGACTCTCAGATGTGACCTAACATAACAAAGACTCTCAGATGTGACCTAACATAACAAAGACTCTCAGATGTGACCTAACATAACAAAGACTCTCAGATGTGACCTAACATAACAAAGACTCTCAGATGTGACCTAACATAACAAAGACTCTCAGATGTGACCTAACATAACACGTGACCTCAAACAACAGGATGACCTAAGATTCAAAGAGCCAGAATTCATCATTAAGTTACCTTGAGTCTCACTTAAAAAAAAAAGTTGACTTACGGTAAAAACTTCGCCTCACTTGAAGCTACCTGAGAGTAAGGTAAGGTAAGGTAAGGTAAGGTAAGGTAAGGTAAAATAAGGTAAAGATAAGGTAAGGTTAGGACCAAAAACAAAAGCTGACGACAAAAATTTCAGACTTGATAGAGCCACAGTCCTTAGACCTTGACCTTTGACCTTGGCATTGACCTTTAACACTGACACCGAACTTTTACCTTGACACTGACCTTTCACCTAGACACTAACCTTTCACCAAGGCCTTTTACCTTGACACAGACCTTTGACCTTGATGTTTTACCTTGACACTAACCTTTCACCTTGACACTAACCTTTCACCTAGACACTGACCTTTGACCATGACCTTTGAACTTGACACTGCCAGTAAGATTTTTTTTACCTTGTCTGGCTATAAGATTTCACTATATTCCCTCTTTGAACTCTTTTATTATAATATGTTATGAATTTACACTATGCCGCTTGGATCTGTTCAATATTAAAATTAAATAATTATGTTGCGCCGAAATATTAACCAAAACAGCTTTATTACAGGATAGATTTTTTTTTTTGGCCATGATAGGAAAATTATTGCATATTTTCTTCTTAAATTTCATTCATAAAAATATAAAGTGTAATTATGTGTAGTTTTTAATGTTAACGTTATTATTTTGTTATTATTATAATTATCATTACATATTGTTACCCACTACAACCCACCACCATCACAACCCACCACAACCATCACAACCCACCACAACCCTCTACAACCCACCACGCCCATCACAACCCTTTACAACCCACCACAGCCCTCTACAACCCACCACAACCCTCTACAACCCACCACAACCCTCTACAACCCACCACAACCCTCTACAACCCACCACAACCCACCACAACCCTCTACAACCCACCACAACCCTCTACAACCCACCACAACCCTCTACAACCCACCACAACCCACCACAACCCTCCCATCTGATATTGTCAACACTCAGGTCCAGATTAACTTCGCTTCCCTACCATCCCCGTTGGTCCCTGTACGAAGAGAATCAATACAGTCAGTGCGTCGTCTTCTTTCTCCCCCTTTATCTTCTTCTCCTCTTCACCTTGTCCATCTTCTCTCTCTCTCTCATCCCTCTGTTTTATTATTGTTTAGTTGCTTAACATCATTCTTTATTTTTTTTTCTTATTCCCCCCTTTATTGTTATTTGCTTCCGTATTATTCGTATTTTTTTGGGCAATTCATCTTCGAATTCATTTTACTTATTTTCTTCCGTTCAATTAGCTTTTTGTATTTTCCTCTCGTTCTTAATTATTTTATTTCTTCTTATTATTAACTTATTGCACTTATTTTCTTGTTCCTTATTTATTCTACTATTTTTTTCCACCTCTTCAATTATTGTACTTTTTTTCTCTTCCTCTTATTTATTTACTTTATCTATTCGTCCTAGTTTATTCTCATTTATCACGTATTTGTTATTTATTTATATTTCTCTTCCTCCTTCTTTATTTATTCCTCTATTTTCTTCCCCCATCTTTATTATGTCCTTCATATCTTTATTATTCACTCACTTATCCTTACTTGTCACCTCTCTCTCCCTCTCTCATTTCCACTTCCCCTACACTCACTTCTCTCTCCCCCCCCTCTTTACTCCCCTTCCCTTCCTCACTTCCCCCTCTCTTCATCCTGCTCCCCCTCACCCCCCCCCCCCGGTTAAAGGTAGTCGTCCCTAATATAAAAACAATTTTCATTACTACTACTACTACTACTACTACTACCACCACTACTTCTACTACTACTACTACTACTACTACTACTAATAATAATAATAATAATAATAATAATAATAAATAATAATAATAAAGATGATGATTATGATGATAATAATAATAATAATAATAATTAGATAACTACAACAAAAGGGGAAGAAAAACAAGAAAAGAACAGAAAGAAAAAAGAAAAAGATAAAGCAGAAGAAGAAGAAGAAGAAGAAGAAGAAAATCAACGAAGAAGAAGAAGAAATCAAGGAAGTGGAGGAGAAAGAGAATTAAAAGACCCACACAAATTATCAACACATAAAAATCAACTAAATTAAGGAAGGAAATACCGCGCACTCATATAATTAAAGTGCTTCGCCTGTAAAATTTAATACATATATATAAATGAAAATACTCCCCCCTCTGTAAATGTCGGCATGAATTTAAAATACAGATTGCAATTTCAAAATGCTGCTTTAGTTTAGTTTAAACATTTACATTATTTTAAAAGTATTTGATAAATATTTGGATTCGAAACGTAAAACTTGAATTAACGTGTGTGTGTGTGTGTGTGTGTGTGTGTGTTCGCACACCGGGTGGTGAAATGCGTCTAGTGTGGCAGCACTAGGTTAACGTTAAGGTACAAGCACTGTTTGCTCCCTCTCGCTTTCAGCTGCCGCCGCTGGCTCGTGGCGAACAGGGAAGCAGCTTGCATAAGTCTTCCCCTGCCAGTACACAGCCTCTTCACCATCTAGACTCCTGCTGTGCCTCCTCGTGGCAACACACGGTAACTGGGTGCCTCGTGGGCCCACACTAGATCAGCAGGGGATCTCGGAGTAGCAGTGGGCCCCAGAAGGACGGCCCAGAGGCCTACTGGCATGTGGACACGTCCTGGTGCCTACCAACCACCGCCCTGCTGCCTTGTGCATTAACCTTGGCAGGAATAAGACCCCGAACGAAAAATCTGCGGTGGAGCCCCGCATCAGGCAGACATGCTTACAGAGCTCCAATAAGACCCCAACGGCGGTATAGGCGGAAGAGGTGACCACCAAGGGAACCCAACGACAATACCAGCGGACGAAGGCAATGCCTGATGGTCAGGCTACTAAGGTGAAACCCAACAATCTGAGCTATCGGCAGTCCATTGCGACTCTCCCTCTCCCCAGTCGTTGTAACACTTGCATCACTGGATCAGGAAAAGAGAGAGCCAAGATGTGTGATTGCAGCCTGCGCTCCTGCCTCACCACGTAAATAAACTCACGCGAAGCCATCATCATCAAAACCCCTGTACCCCCCAAAAGTCCTATGGCGACGGACGAGTGGTGAAGGGGACAGGGAGAGATGATTGCCGGAAGTCTCTAGTCACAACTCTGCACATGAGCGTCACAGATAAGATGGTCGTTTATGCACTGGGATCTAGGCAGCAGTGCAACCCCGTCCTGTCTGTACGACTGAGCAGCCCTTACGAGGAGCCACTCTGCTTACCCCATATGGGGAGAGGCCTAGAAAAGGTGCCCTAAACATAGCCTGCCTAAAAAACCAACCTGACTGGGCAACCATACCCAGCAAGGTCATCCTTATGAGGTCGAAAACAGTCAAAATTACAGAACCAAACAAAAACACACTATATAACTTCTTATGGTCGCTACATGGAATGTCTGGACCCTTCTGGATACTGGCACAAATGAGCGTCCTGAAAGAAGAACTGCCCTTGTGTCAAAAGAGCTGGCTAGGTATAACATCGACATAGCAGCCATTACTGAGTCCTGGCTCCCAGACAAGGGTCAAGTCACAGAACAGGGGGCTGGTTATATCTTCTTCTGGAAGGTTAAGCCAGCTGCGGAGAGAAACTGCATTTATGGAGTTGGCTTTGCCCTCTGCCAACGCATCCTAAAAAGACTAACTGAAATGCCTATTAGAATCAACAAGAGCCTCATGACGATCCAAGTCCCACTAATCATTCACGACATGCCTTTTTCATCAGTGCATACGCCCCAACACTGGATGCAGAGGATGACATCAAGGAGGTCTTTTACGCCGACCTCGATAGAGTGCTAACCTCTATCCCCAGAGAAAACAAAGTTGTGCTCCTTGGCGACTTCAATGCCAGAGTTGGCAGAGATGCTGACATTTGGCAGGGAACCATAGGGAGAAATGGACTAGGCAAGTGTAATCCCAACGGGCTACTCCTCAGCAAGTGTGCTGCACACAACCTCACTATCGCAAGTTCAAGGGTTCGTGGCAACACCCACGATCCAAACACTGGCATCTCGTTGACTACATCATTTTCAGAGAAAGAGATCACCGAGATGTCCTCATCACCTATGCCATGTGTGGCTCAGACCACTGTGACACTGATCATCAGCTCGTCAAAGCCAAGATATCACTTTACATCGCCTTAAAACGGCGAAGGCAGAAAACCTCCAGAAGTGGTTTTAACACTAAGCTTCTGGAGGATCCAGCTGTAGCACATGCTTTCAGAGAGCAGCTCGAACATGGGCTGATAAGCAACCCGACAATAATCAATCCAAATCCCAGTGCTGAATGGGATATTCTCGACACTGTCATGGCAAAAACCTGCAAACAGACTCGGCCAGATCGAAAGATTACACCAGGACTGGTTTGATGAAAATGACCTGGCAATCAATGTACTCGTCGATTACAAACGTGCTACTTTAACTGACTGGCAGAACAACCCCCCAGTCTCAGACCAAAGCTGATACCTTCTGCAAGAAGAAAGCGTCAGCCCAGCGGGAACTTCGCAATCTAAGGACCGACTGGTTTAAAAATAAAGCATGTGAAGCACAAAAATTTGCAGATGAGCACAATATGCGCAAAATTTTCAATTCCACTAAAACATTTTATTGGCCAATCACTTGTGGCGCAGCCCCCCCCCCCCCGCTCATCCGATGGTAACTCCATAATTAAAGACGATGAAGGCCTCCTTTTGTGTTGGAAAGAGCACTACCATTCGCTGCTCAACCGGAACACCTCAGCATCCACAGCTGACCCACCTCAGCTATCCTCCATCCCTGGATGAGGTAGCTACTGCCATCAAACAGATGAAAAATTACCAATCCTCAGGGACTGATGGAATCCCAGCCGGGATGTATAAAGCAGGAAGAACCTTTGCTTACCAGCCGTCTCCACTCTCTCCTGGAGAATATATGGGAAAAGGAAGAAATCCCCAAGCTCTTAAAGACGCCTCCATCGTCAGTATTTATAAGAACAAGGGAGACCGGTCAGACTGTGGCAAGTGTGGCAAGTACCAGGGGATCTCGCTGCTGTCCATAGCTGGCAAGATTATCACCCAAGTCCTCCTAAACAGACTTCTTCCTGAGGCGGAAAACTTCCTCCCAGAATTCTCAATATAGATTTAGACCATCACGTGGCACTATTGACATGATCTTTGCTGCCAGCAAGATACAGTTAAAGGGCAGAGAACAGCGTCGTGACCTGTACCCAGGCATTCATCGACCTAACCAAGGCTTTCGACTCGGTTAACAGGGAAGCCCTCTGGTGGACCCTCAGCCGTTTTGGCTGCCCACCAAAATTCATCGCCATTGTTAGGCAACTCCACGATGGCAAGAAACGACAGTGTCCTGCACAATTGCAACCAGTCTAAGTTCTTCCCTATCCAAACGAGGGTTAAACAAGGGTGTGTACTGGCGCCGCCTCTCTTTTCCTTTTTCTTGGCTGCCTTCCTTACTCGTGCCAGCGCAAATTTAGCCAGCAAGGTGGACATCGGGTACCGGATAAAGGGTCTTTTCAACATAAGACGACTCCAGGCAGGAACAAAGGTGTCAGCAGCTTTCATTACTGAGCTTCAGTATGCAGACGACCTCACCCTTGTCGCTCACACTGAATGCGACCTACAGGAGATTCTGAACCCCTACGAAGATGTGCATGCACACTTCGGCCTTGAGGTGAATGTAAGCAAGACTCAGATTCTCTTTCAGCTTGCCCCTGGTCCAGCCACACCTCCACCATCCATCCAGCTTAACGGTACTACCCTCACTAATGTTACCCACTTTCGGTGTCTCGGCTCCCAGCTGTCCACCACCACAGACATCGATGAAGAGATTCAGCATCGGATCAGATGTGCATTTCAAGCCTTTGGCAGACTCCAAAACCGTATCTTCAGCTGTAGGGAGGTGAAATTATCTACAAAGTTACACGTATATCGATGGGTGGTCCTTCCCACCCTGTTATATGGCAGCGAGACATGGGTCACATACAGGAGGCATATCAAGGCACTTGAAAACTTTCACCAACGTAGTCTACGTTCCATCCTCCGAGTTCGCTGGGAAGACAAGAGAACAAATGCCAGTATTCGTGCTGACACCAACTGTAGGAGCATCGAGGCTACCATTATCCATGAACAACTATGCTGGACTGTCCATGTTACCCGCATGACGACAGTAGACTGCCAAAGCAGCTACTTTACAGTCACCTAACGCATAGTAAACGTAACGCCGGCGGGCAACTGAAAAGGTATCAGGATAGTCTAAAGACAAACGTGAAAAAGTGCAAAATCGACCCCCTCACCTGGGAGACGATTGCTCCACACCGTAATACTGGAAGGAGCACCACACAAGAAGGTGTCAATATTTGGTTGTTAACCCAACTGCATAACGAGGCAGACAAGCGCCAACGCCGGAAAAACGCTGCCGCCGCCCCTCCCGCACTAGATGTAGCCCCCCCACATGTGCAACATCTGTGATCGACCCTGCCGGTCTCGTATCGGTCTCTTTAGTTACCTCAAAACTCACTAACCTAGGTGACAGCCCTAATAACTCATATTATTGTATCATAGCTGGATGATCGTCATACTCGATTCCGAATGACAGCAAAGTAGTTGTAGTAGTAGAAGTAGTGTGTGTGTGTGTGTGTGTGTGTGTGTGTGTGTGTGTGTGTGTGTGTTGGACAGCAAATTTACATATTCATTGATAAATCTAATCAGAATATTCAAATTAATAAACAAATTCCTGTACTATTTAAATTAAGATCCAAATATAAACACAGTATCATAGTGTCGGAATAAAATAAATATAAGTTTCTCTTAAATAAAAATTATATGATCCTTTGATCATTACAAATTTATATAACAACTTATATTTTTGTTATAAGATCAAATAAAGACCAAATTGTTTTGTAAAGCAGGAATTTGCATGTAATGTTTTCAATATTGCTTAAGAGGAAAATATATAAATTATTACAAAATTCTGACAATGATATAAATTATTCAAGAAATTCTGAAATATAAACACAATTTAGGAATTTATATTATTTCTCCTTTCGTTATTCATACACTTTATTTACTGGTTATTTATCACTTCTTCTTTGTAATTAACAATAATAATAAAATACATCTAACCACATCTTCGTTATTTAACAAAATCTGAAACACATTTTTTGTATTTTATTAAACTCATTTTTTTAAAGATTTTTCATTATACATTTATCTTCTTTCATTACATTTACATTATATATATTATTTCTTGTTATTCACTATTCAAACTTAATCCACTTTTCATTCGTTACATTAAGTTATTTGTATTCTTATTCATTATATTTTTTCCATCATTATACTCAACTACAGTCAAACCTAATTATAACGGACTTCTCTCCATATCAATCCGTTAAATGGAAGGGGGATTTCACTTCAAACGGACTCTGGATATAACGGACTTTCATCTCTACATAGTCCGTTAATAGAGATCTCACTATTCTAATTCAGGATCAATTATACATTTTTATCTTAATTATTCTAGTTTTATCACCAATTATATATTTTTTTCCTTCATTATCTCTCTCTTCCTCATTAGCCTATAACACCCTCGCTATAATCGTCGGTGTATATTATATAAACATGACTATAACCCCAGATTATAACCCGGAATTAATGAGAGTATTAGATTCACCTGCCTCTACCCGCTACCTGGTAATGGTGTTCCCTGGCCCAGGTAAATCCACTTAAAATAATAGTGTCATTACTTTACGTTACGTGGAAGGGATATTAGTAAAGTAAGTTTGGTATTGTGTAGTGTATTTAAGTAATACGTATTTAACGCGAGGGATAATTGTAGTGTAAAGTAATTCTTGTCTCTTGCTGTGTAATAATTAAGTACAGGATATAGTACACTAAGTACAGTATAATGTGACGACAATTATGTAGTACAGTATAATGTATTGTGTGGTATAATGAACGGGTTTATATATATATATGTATTTTTTTTTTTAAACGGGTATTAGCCCACCCGGGCACAGGTCACTGACCCACATCAGGGCCTGGGGGGGTAATAATAATAATAATAATAATAATAATAATAATAATAATAATAATAATAATAATAATAATAATTAATAGTAAATAAATTTTATAATCAGAAATAAAAAAAATTAAATAATAATAATAATAATAACACTAATAATAATAATAATAATAATAATAACGAACCATAAAGAAATACAAAAATGAAAAAAAAAGATCAAAAGTGTATGTTGTGTTGTCAACAGTAAGAGAAACAATTGAGACCCTGCAATTGTGTGTAAATGAGGCAGAAAGTCAGATCATCAACCTGGGACTTGGTCACAATTTTCGTGATGCCATATGGCAGCAGGGTCTACCATTAGACAACACATTATGCTTCCAATATCTTCCCAGGCGGCAGTACCTCCCTGTTTGGTAGCTGCCTACTATCTTCTGTGTAATATAATGTTTGTTTATGTGTAGTATAGGACTGAACAGACAGACTTTTATAACTTCGCGATTGTCCATTATGATTGGGTAGGCTTGGAGAGACTTAATCAGTAAGACAGGGGCATGAGTGTGATAAAGACTGAAAACATTTATTATCTAAGTATAAATATTATATAAGAATGATACCAAGCTTCAAAACACAAGAATGATACTAAGCTTCAAAACACAAGAATGATAATAAGCTTCAAAACACAAGAATGATACCAAGCTTCAAAACACAAGAATGATACTAAGCTTCAAAACACAAGAATGATACCAAGCTTCAAAACACATGAATGATACTAAGCTTCAAAACACAAGAATGATACCAAGCTTCAAAACACAAGAATGATACCAAGCTTCAAAACACAAGAATGATACTAAGCTTCAAAACACAAGAATGATACCAAGCTTCAAAACACAAGAATGATACTAAGCTTCAAAACACAAGAATGATACCAAGCTTCAAAACACATGAATGATACTAAGCTTCAAAACACAAGAATGATACTAAGCTTCAAAACACAAGAATGAAAATAAGCTTCAAAACACATGAATGATACTAAGCTTCAAAACACAAAAATTATAATAAGCTTCAAAACACATGAATGAGACTAAGCTTGAAAATAACGATCAGAAAATATTACACAAGAATAATACTAAGCTTCAATATAGCACAAGAATGAAAATAATCTTTAAAAATATATGAACCAAAAATTAAATGCAAATAAAAAAATCAATAAATAAAACTCATGAAGTGAGTTAGAAGGGATGAAAAAAATTGAGGGATTGAACGTATGTAAATTAGGTTAAGACGTTAATTGGATTAGGTTGGGTGAAATTGACGCTTTGAGGGATTGAGCATTAGGGGATTGAGCAGAGCAGAGAGAGAGAGAGAGAGAGAGAGAGAGAGAGAGAGAGAGAGAGAGAGAGAGAGAGCAACACTAGCGGAACCTTATATAAACAGGCTCCACCAACAGTGTCCTGTCAAAAATTGTAGTTATTTACTCAGCATATTTTTCCCACATTAAACATTCAACAAAAGTAAAACATTTAACTCCTGAACATTTCCTGAGTCACGAGTATTTTGTTAACCTCTATTTACATTAACTTTTATTTGTATTTTTGGGAATAGTTTAACTCTTCTTTTATACTTTTCTTTTTATTTTAGTTTGCAGATGAAATATTTTACTAGGAGTGAGAATAGCGCAAATGATCACCGATGTAATTTTAATTGCACTCTATGTGACTAAAATATTTTCGGTAGCCGGTAATAACATTTTTTTCGCGTACAGCTATTTGCTGAATTTAGACACAATGACAATTTTAACATCAAACAAAAGTGTACGGCTTTTTTATCTTTCGTTTTTTTATTGTAAATTATTCTTACGTTGTATCATCAAACTGGTGCATTATTCGCCGATATATCATTGTATATTATCGTTCAAAGTTTATCCGTGGAATATCCCAGAGAGTTTGTTGTCCATAGTGCTTATTAAAACTGGCGTGTGTGGCAACTGGTGCAGGTGGGAGCAGAGTAATCAGATATGTTACCTGGGTACGTGACAGGTAAGGCTTCCTGCAGACTGTAACCTGACCATTACACGGTATGTTCATAACTCACACAGATATATATATATATATATATATATATATGCTGATAACCACAAGGAAAGAAGAAAACACGAAGTTCCCAAAAGCTTGGGAACTTCGTGTTTTCTTCTTTCCTGGTGGTTATCAGCATATACCAAGATCACGCGCACCTACAGTGATTTACTTGCATATATATATATATATATATATATGTATATATATGTATATATATATATATATATATATATATATATAGTGTGTGTGTGTGTGTGTGTGCACAAGTGAGCTACAAAACAACAATAGCTAAGTTAATCAGATCACCAAGAGGGAAAGTTGGTTACAGAATCAACGGTGAAGGTGAACTGAGGCGCCAAGAGTCGAGACCAGGTAAAGGCGAAATAATAAAAAACGACTGTGGTAAGGCGTCAATTAAATTTTGGCTCCAGCATAAGAAAATGGCCAGAGTGAGATACACACACACACACACACACACTTGGGAGGGTTCGAACCGTGTACTGCATACCTGAGGTCGATAGGAGAGTGGAACGGAGACCTCCCCCCCCCTCTACACCAGCCAGCTAGCGACAGTATTTAGAACCAATATGCTGAGTGGATGCTGACAGCTCATCCACGTCATTACAGAATCCTCGCCTCTTAACTCACAAATCCATTCAGAATTTGTGATGTTGTTGCGATATTCCCAGACGAGAAATGCGAGAGTTACATGGAATATGGAATATGAATCATGTTATGTCTGACCTTGAGTTTCAGATTATCAGAAGTTTGTTAGAAATACAGTAATTTGTTTTGTTGTTTACTTATTACGGGACAAAACATCACGTATCTTAATGTATTTAGTCACTGTGTAATCCTGATGCCATTTTTTCATCTCATCTAAAATTTTGTCCAGAGATGCGTTATAAGATCATTAAAAAATAAACATTCATACATTTATAAAGATAATCTACATATCTATACTAATATCAGTAAATACAAATCTATATATACATTAATTAATACCAACTACAAGCGATGTTTATTGGGCAAACTAAAATTATTACCCATCAGAAGAGTTCAAATTTATATCGAAGTTTTCTTTTAAAATATCCCGATATAATTAATGGTTAGTCAATATTTAATGAAGAATATCCGGCTTCTGGTTAGGGCTCACATGGTATGGTTAATATAACATCACACTATGACGAGAGACTGAGAGAGTCGAGAGGACACATCTCTCATATCCTGCCTTAAGAAACGCATTATTTTTATTATTTACACACTCCCAAAAATTCCCCGTCCATTGTGTCATAATTATTGTCTCACACAAAATCGTATCCGGGAACGAGTTTGTGAGTTTGTACGCAGTTTTCCCAGTCATTATTTAAACATTTAAGTGTTTATATTCAAATGCTAGCCACTAAGGAGGTACAATGTGGGAAGAAAAGGTTGAGAATTATAGCTACAGAATCTTTAAAATTACTGGATTGGATGTATAATATTGTTCAATGTCTTTGTATAGTTCCGAGCACATGTTAACATTCACAAACTTATTCTTCATTCCCGATATGTTGTGTGTTGTAGACATGTGGTGTGTGTTGTAGGCAAGTGGTGTGTGTTGTAGGCATGTGGTGTGTGTTGTAGGTATGTGGTGTTGTAGGTATGTGGTATGTTGTAGATATGTGGTATGTTGCAGGTATGTGGTGTTGTAGGTATGTGGTGTTGTAGACATGTGGTGTGTGTTGTAGGCATGTGGTGTGTGTTGTAGGTATGTGGTGTTGTAGGTATGTGGTATGTTGTAGGTATGTGGTGTTGCAGGTATGTGGTGTGTTGTAGGCATGTGGTGTGTGTTGTAGGCATGTGGTGTGTTGTAGGTATGTGGTGTGTTGTAGGCATGTGGTGTGTGTTGTAGGTATATGATGTGTGTTGTAGGTATGTGGTGTGTGCTGTAGGCATGTGGTGTGTTGTAGGTATGTGGTGTGTTGTAGGCATGTGGTGTGTGTTGTAGGCATGTGGTGTGTGTTGTAGGTATGTGGTGTGTGTTGTAGACATGTGGTGTGTGCTGTAGGCATGTGGTGTGTGTTGTAGGCATGTGGTGTGTGTTGTAGGTATGTGGTGTGTGCTGTAGGCATGTGGTGTGTGTTGTAGGCATGTGGTGTGTGTTGTAGGCATGTGGTGTGTGTTGTAGGTATGTGGTGTGTGTTGTAGGTATGTGGTGTGTTGTAGATATGTGGTGGGTTGTAGGTATGTGGTGTGTGTTGTAGGTATGTGGTGTGTGCTGTAGGCATGTGGTGTGTGTTGTAGGCATGTGGTGTGTGTTGTAGGCATGTGGTGTGTGTTGTAGGTATGTAGTGTGTTGTAGGTATGTGGTGTGTGTTGTAGGTATGTGGTGGGTTGTAGGTATGTGGTGTGTTGTAGGCATGTGGTGTGTTGTAGGTATATGGTGTGTTACATAGAATTTCATAACTATTATTAAACCTACATTTATTTCAGGTTTATGCTAAGGAGATTATTATTCCTCTTAGTATTATTATGGGATATTTTTCTCGTTTAATATCAATTCAAATCATAAAGTAGCGTTGACTGTTCCTTTCTTCAACAACAGCGTAACAATAGCAGAACAGAACGCCCTAATAACTGGCAAACAAGAACACAACACTACAATAACTCACACAGGAACATCACAACACATACAAAGGTACACAAATGAAACACACTAATGAACATTAAGTAACACACAACGGCACACCACCATAACACATCACGGAACACCATAACACATCAAAGAACACCACAACACACCAAGGAACACCACAACACATCAAAGAACACCACAACACATCAAGGAACACACAATACACCACGGAACACCAGAGAAACAAAGACAGACAGACAAAGGAACACAGCAAGTAACACAATTCGAGAGAAAGGCGACACTACGCTTCCAATAAAACCTTATTCTCTGGAGTCACCCCCGTTCTTACGCTCGTCAGTCAAAAAATAATAAAAAAGTGGAATTGGAATTTTCATCTTCGTCTTCCTTGTTGCGTTATTGTGTCGATAGTTGTGATTGAAGGTGAGGTGAAAAAGACAGATATCTTAGTATTTCTCTGTAGTTGAAAGTAAAGACAACGCATTATTTTTTTTTTTCTGGGATTGAATGTGAGGAAAAAAGTGTGAATTGGTTTATATTTTTTTTGTGATTAAATGTGAAAGAAAAGAGAAGTTATGTGTGTGATTAAAATTGTAAAAAAAAAAAAAAAGTTTATTATTATTTATGATTGAAATTAATATTATTTTATACTTCATGGCTAATTTTTATCTATAGAAACATACTTTAATGTTTTAGGAATATACTTAAAATTTTTAGGTATATCAGTTTACGGGGACAAATCAATTAACAGATTTAAAGTTTAGATAGAGTAAAGTATTTATGGTTTTATTGTTGTTATTATTAATTTAAATGGATAATACAGTATAGTTGGCGATTACTGAGGTTAGGTTAGGTTCCCATTTTCTGTAGCGTTCCAATACCCCCAAAATTTAAACTTTTTACAAGAATATCACCATAGGCTTATATATACACTGTATATATATTAAAACATGTAAATATTATGAATACTTTTTTTACAGAAATATATTAAATCATTTTTGGATTTACGAATTTACAGATGAAATTTAAAAGAAAGAAAATAACTTCGGTATTTTTTTTTACGTGAAGAGTTGCCATTAGCCTTTCAAATACTTTTTCTCTCGACTTTTGTTACTGATGCGTAATTTTCACTGTTCCTTCCTACGTTTTCTTTTATCCTTTCATTCTCTGTCTTTTACAACTCTCTTTATTCGCTGTTCCTTTCTCTCTCGTCTCGCTCTGTTTACCCCTTGATTGCCCCCCTCTCTCTCTCTCTCTCTCTCTCTCTCTCTCTCTCTCTCTCTCTCTCCCTTAGCCCATACTCAGGTAACGACACTTTCCACAGAAAATTATAAACTGCGCAATTGATTTTTATGAGTTGTTGTATAATCAAACTTTACAGTGACCGGGAGATTACAGTGTTATAGTGAGAGGGAGATTACAGTGTTATAGTGACAGGGAGATTACAGTGGTATAGTGAGAGGGAGATTACAGTGTTATAGTGACAGGGAGATTACAGTGTTATAGACAGACAGACAAAGAAAGAAAGAAAGAATGAAAGAAAGAAAGGAGATGGAAGGAAGCAGTATAATGAATATAATTATTCTGGATAGTGAACAATTATGAGCTGTGAGAGAGAGAGAGAGAGAGAGAGAGAGAGAGAGAGAGAGAGAGAGAGAGAGAGAGGAATAAACAGGGATAAAGAGGAAGAAAAAGACAAAGACAGGGAAGGATGAAAAGAGAGATAGTGAGAGATAAAGAGAGGGATAGAGACAATGGGAGTGAGAGATAATGAGGGAGAAAGAGACAATGAGAGTGAGAGATAAAGAGGGAGAGAGAGACAGTGAGAGTGAGAGATAAAGAGGGAGAGAGAGAAAGTGAGAGTGAGAGATAAAGAGGGAGAGAGAGACAGTGAGAGATAATGAGTATAGGAATGGTTTTATATGAGATTCAAGAGACAGGTAAAAATTTTAAATTCAAGCTACTTAGAATAACCATAATCGTTTTGTCCTGAGGGTGTGCTGTGCTGTGTCTGTGCTGTGTGCTGTGTCTATGTTGAGGCTGTGGCTGTGCTGTGCTGTGTCTGTGCTGTGTCTGTTCTGTGTCTATGTTGAGGTTGTGTTATGACTGTGGCTGTGCTGTGATAGTGGCTGTGTTGTGTTGAGGCTGTGTTAAGGCTGTGCTGTGCTGTGTCTGTCTGTGCTGTGCTGAGGCTGTACTGAGGCTGTGCTGTGTTGAGGCTGTGCTGAGGCTGTGCTGTGTTGAGGCTGTGCTGTGTTTAGGCTTTGGTGTGTCGTGGCTTTGTTATGCTGTGGTTACCTTCACCAGAATAAGCCAATTAAAGCCAGTTACATATATAACCCACCAGCAGATGCCACATATTGCCATGTGTTCGGATAATTTTGTATTCAACTGTACATGAACATACATGATTACTAACCCACTGTGTGATAATTTTGTATTTCTACTTAACGTTTCTCTCTCTCTCTCTCTCTCTCTCTCTCTCTCTCTCTCTCTCTCTCCTCTGTCTCTTTCTCTCACACTCTCTCTCTATCTTTGTCTTTCTTCCCCCTCTCTTTCTTTGTTTCTACCTCTCTCTTTCTCTGTCTGTGTTTCTTCCTCTCTCTCTCTCTCTCTCTTTGTCTTTCTTCCCCCTCTCTCACTCTCTTTCTTTGTTCCTACCTCTCTCTTTCTCTCTGTCTGTGTTTCTCTCTCTCTCTCTCTCTCTCTCTCTCCTCTGTCTCTTTCTCTCACACTCTCTCTCTATCTTTGTCTTTCTCCCCCCCTCTCACTCTCTCTCTCTCTCTCTCTCTCTCTCTCTCTCTCTCTCTCCTTTAACTTTATTTTAGCACCTCTGAAATTTCTCTCCTACTGAACATAAATGACAATATTTTGCATTATTATCGTACAAAGTCACTGTGAGTTGCCAATGTTTGTTTTTATTATGCTATTTTCTCGCTAGTTGCTCTAGTTTAGCTCTGAGGTGGATGAGGGGTAATCTCAGTTCATAGGGAGGTGGATGAGGGGGAGTCTCAGTTCATAGAGGTGGATGAGGGGTAATCTTAGTTCATAGAGGTGGATGAGGGGTAATTTTAGTTCATAGAGGTGGATGAGGGGTAATCTTAGTTCATAGAGGTGGATGAAGGGTAATCTCAGTTCACAATGAGGTGGATGACGGATATTCTCAGTCCCTAGAGTGAGGTGGCTGGCGGATAATCTCAGTCCCTAGAGTGAGGTGTATGACGGATAATCTCAGTCGCTAGAGTTAGGTGGATGAAGGATAATCTTACTTCATAGTGTTATTTACCATTTTACAAACTATCTCCCACAAATATAATCAATAATTTGAACCTAACCAAACCTGAACCTTATTTACCTAATGATTATTGATAATTTACGATTATTTTTAAGGGAAATATGCCTTGTAACCTTAGAATCACCCTTAAACCAGAGAACAATTACTTAAAATGAGTTCTATCCCGTAAAACCTTTATGTGTTGATGGACGAGTGTGATTACTACCCCTATATGGCCCTTACCACTTACATACGGGTTAATTAAAGGTGTTAATGGGGGTTAAAGGGTTAATTAAGGTGTTAAGGGGCAATTAAAGGTGTTAAGGGGTAATTAAAGGTGTTAAATGGGTAAAGGGGTTAATTAAAGGAGTTACAGGTTAAATAAAGAAGTTAAAGGTGTTAAAGTGGGTTAATCAAGACATAAGTTAGTTTGTAGTTAAGGTGCAGTAACACCATTATACCGCCAACGACTGAATTAACTAAACGTGTCACAGTATGTATGACACTGAGAGTTTTAACGTAACGTAACGTAACGTAACGTAACCTAACCTAACCAAATATAAATTAGATAACCTTATCAAGAAGAAAAAAAAATACATAAATAAAAACGGGTAACTAAAGTAAACCAATATACCCCCAAGAAGAGGAAGAACCCGTGAGAAAGAGGCGAAGAGAAATAGAAAAAGTTTATAAAGAAAAAAGTGTAAAGTGAAGTAGAAAAAGCGACAGGTACAAGAATATATTGAAGGTTAAAATAATCTGGCGGCGGAAGTTAAATTATACAAAATGAGCCTTAGGAAGTGAGACTCTCCAGGAGGTAGTAGATAGGGTGGAGGTGACTCAAGGGTGACTCACTCAAGGGTGGCTAAAGGGTGACTCACACGAGGGTGGGTAAAGGGTGACTCACTCAAGGGTGGTTTAAGGGTGACTCACTCAAGGGTGGTTTAAGGGTGACTCACTCAAGGGTGGCTAAAGGGTGACTCACACGAGGGTGGGTAAAGGGTGACTCGCACAAGGGTGGGTAAAGGGTGACTCACACAAGGGTGGTTTAAGGGTGACTCACTCAAGGGTGGGTAAAGGGTGACTCGCACAAGGGTGGGTAAAGGGTGACTCACACAAGGGTGGTTTAAGGGTGACTCACTCAAGGGTGGGTAAAGGGTGACTCACACGAGGGTGGGTAAAGGGTGACTCGCACAAGGGTGGGTAAAGGGTGACTCACACAAGGGTGGTTTAAGGGTGACTCACTCAAGGGTGGGTAAAGGGTGACTCAAGGGTGACTCACTCAAGGGTGGCTAAAGGGTGACTCACACGAGGGTGGGTAAAGGGTGACTCGCACAAGGGTGGGTAAAGGGTGACTCACACAAGGGTGGTTTAAGGGTGACTCACTCAAGGGTGGGTAAAGGGTGACTCACTCAAGGGTGGTTAAAGGGTGACTCACACGAGGGTGGGTAAAGGGTGACTCACACAAGGGTGGTTTAAGGGTGACTCACTCAAGGGTGGGTAAAGGGTGACTCAAGGGTGACTCACTCAAGGGTGGCTAAAGGGTGACTCACACAAGGGTGGTTTAAGGGTGACTCACTCAAGGGTGGGTAAAGGGTGACTCACACAAGGGTGGGTAAAGGGTGACTCACACAAGGGTGGTTTAAGGGTGACTCACTCAAGGGTGGGTAAAGGGTGACTCAAGGGTGGGTAAAAGGTGACTCAAGGGTGACTCACTCAAGCGTGGGTAAAGGGTGACTCAAGGGTGACTCACTCAAGGGTGGGTAAAGGGAAACGACTCAAGGGTGACTCACTCAATGGTGGCTTAAGAGTGACTCAAGGATAACTCAAGGTGTGTCTCAGGGGAAGACCAAGAACTCTACTGACGTAAGACAATGACTAATCGTGACTCAAGGAAGAAAAAAATAATTTTTATCTGAACCTCTTGTTCGGGAAGCCCAGGTGATGACACGGAAGAAGAAGAAGAAGAAGTAGAAGAAGAAGCAGAAGGAGGAGGAGGAGGAGGAGGAGGAGGAGGAGGAGGAGAAAGAAGAAGGAGGGGAGGAGGAGGAGCAGGGTCGTCTAACAGAGGTGAAACAATAGAGGGGTCTCCACCGCACCACACAAAAGCCGCTTCTCTTCAAACACCCAATCTGATGATGGATTATTTTAGCTTCCTTTTATGAGCTTGTTAGTAATAACCAGAGGAGGAGGGAGAGGTGAGGAAGGTGGGGAGGAGGGAGAGGTGAGGAAGCTGGGGAGGAGGGAGAGGTGAGGAAGGTGGGGAGGAGGGAGAGGTGAGGAAGGTGGGGAGGAGGGAGAGGTGAGGAAGGTGGGGAGGAGGGAGAGGTGAGGAAGGTGGGGAGGAGGGAGAGGTGAGGAAGGTGGGGAGGAGGGAGAGGTGAGGAAGGTGGGGAGGAGGGAAGGAGGTGAGGAAGGTGGGGAGGAGGGAGAGGTGAGGAAGGTGGGGAGGAGGGAAGGAGGTGAAGGTAGGGAAGGGAGGGAAGAAGGTTAGGAGGGGGGGGGGGTTAGAAGGAGGAGAAGTGGAGGGAAGAAAGGAAAGGTTAGGAGAGAGAGGGAGGGAGAATGGAGAGGTGACCCTGCCTGGCGTGGTCTTGCCCGCTCAAAACTTTATATAAAAACAACAAACAACGCGGGCAGATTTATTCTCAGAAGCCGCTCGTTTAGGCCCGGGAACTAGGCACTTAAGATGACAAATGACAACTTGTGTTTCATCACTTTAGTGTAGGACCAACAACATACTTTCTCAAAACAAAACCTCTGTTGACTCTTGTGTCCTGGTGTTTTATTTATTTGTTTATTTTACTTTTATTGTTATGGTCGACGAGGTCATCTGTCATATGGCAAGTGTGGTGACTGTCCGCTCTCTCTCTGCCCTACTTCACCTAGTGTGGGGCCTCACGTCGGTAACAGGCAATACCCCCTGACACTCCCTTTACCTCTTAACCTCCCTGTACCTCCTACCCTCCCTTTACCTCTTAACCTCCCTGTACCTCCTACCCTCCCTGTATCTCCTACCCTCCCTGTACCTCCTGACCTCCCTGTACCTCCTACCCTCCCTTTACCTCTTAACCTCCCTGTACCTCCTACCCTCCCTGTACCTCCTAACCTCCCTGTACCTCCTACCCTCCCTGTACCTCCTAACCTCCCTGTACCTCCTACCCTCCCCGTACCTCCTACTCTCCCTGTAAACTCTTACCCTCCCTGTACCTCCTAACCTCCCTGCATCTCCTACCCTCCCTGTACTTCCAAACCTCCCTGTACATCCTACCCTCCCTGTACTTCCTACCCTCCCTGTACCGCCTACCCTCCCTGTACCTCCTACCCTCCCTGTACCTCTTAACCTCCCTGTACCCCCTATCCTCCCTCTACCTCCTACCCTCCTGTACCTCCTACCCTCCCTGTACCTCCTACCCTCCCTGTACCTCCTACCCTCCCTGTATCTCCTACCCTCCCTGTACCTCCTGACCTCCCTGTACCTCCTGACCTCCCTGTACCTCCTGACTTCCCTGTACCTCCTGACCTCCTTGTACCTCCTACCCTCCCTGTACCTCCTACCCTCCCTGTCTCTCCTACCCTCCCTGTACCTCCTGACCTCCCTGTACCTCCTGACCTCCCTGTACCTCCTACCCTCCCTGTACCTCCTAACCTCCCTCCTGACCTCCCTGTACCTCCTGACCTCCCTGTACCTCCTACCCTCCCTGTACCTCCTGACCTCCCTGTACCTCCTGACCTCCCTGTACCTCCTACCCTCCCTGTACCTCCTACCCTCCCTATACCTCCTGACCTCCCTGTACCTCCTGACCTCCCTTACCTCCTGACCTCCCTGTACCTCCTGACCTTCCTCTACCTCCTGACCTCCCTGTACCCTTACTCAGCACAGTCACCAGAGAACCACATGAGACGTTCTTAAATTTTTCCTCTATAACTGGAGGTATAATTTAAGACTCTCTATAATCGGATCACATAAGGTATAATTAGGAAATTGTTTCACACACTGGTGGATAATTACGCTTAATTTAATAATCCTTGGGTTAGAATGTACAGTATCCAGATGTGTCCAAATGTGTGCAGATGTGTCCAAATGTGTGCAGATGTGTTCAAATGTATCCAGATATGCCTAAATGTATCCAGATGTGCCTAAATGTGTCCAGATGTGTCTAACGGTATCCAAATATGTTCAAATGTATCCAGATGTGTCCAGAGTGTAAAACAGTACGATCTTGGAGCCGCTTCAACCATTAAGCTATAGCGTGGGAGTGTTACATAAGTAAGTGGCGAGGAGAGCGCCACCAGCCAGCCGCGCAGGACCGCACTGACAAGCTGGCGACCAAGACAGACCCTATGACTTTGCTTGGGAGATTGGTATCCCCGCATCCCCTGAGCAACGCTCTTGTGCATTATGCAGAAGACCCGACAGCCGCACCCTTATCCACTACCTCCTAAGATGTCCCCACACACAACGCTTCCGTGACCACCACTCCATGACCCCCTGACGGAGACACGATGATCCTCCCCATACTGGCCAGATATTTTGTAGATAATATTGATTATGTGTTAAAGGAATATCCTTCCTTCCTTCCTTAGGCTTTAGTAAGCCCCTTTATAATATTTATACTGTATATACTTGTCACACTTGCCAGATGCTTCTGGTGTCATTGTACAGGGGTACCTAGTGACAGCACTAGGATCCCGCTTCCTCTATCAAGGAATAAACAATTGAAATTGAAAGGAATAGGGGTAACATGTGGGTGGGGGTAATATATGGGTGGTGGTGGTAATGTGTGGGTGGTGGTAATGTATGGGTGGTGGTAATGTGTGGGTGGTGATGGTTAATGTGTGGGTGGTGGTAACATGTGGGTGGTGGTAATGTGTAGGTGGTGGTGGTAATGTGTGGGTGGTGGTGGTGGTAATGTGTGGGTGGTGATAATGTGTGGGTGGTGGTAATGTGTGGGTGGTGGTGGTAATGTGTGGGTGGTGATGGTAATGTGTGGGTGGTGATAATGTGTGGGTGGTGGTAATGTGTGGGTGGTGGTGGTAATGTATGGGTGGTGATGGTAATGTGTGGGTGGTAGTAACGAGGTTGTTGAGATATTAAGAACTCATAACTATAACTTTGTGAACAGTATTACAACCAGTTCTACAACACCACCCAAGTAATGTGTGTGTGTGTGTGTATCTCCCGGTATAGTGTAAGTAATTAAGCACCGTTCATCCCCTCCTTTGCTACACCAATTGGCAGCCATACACAACCCCCTCATCTCTACTATATCAATATTCACCTGTACATCGTCACCAATCTCCAAACTTATTTATTTACCTGTGATATCACCTCCCCACTACCTATAATACTTTACAATTATACTTTAAACGTAGGTATAATACTCGTAGGCCGGACCATAGAGTCATAATTCTTACCACAGGTGTTTGTAGAATTATTAAATCCACCTGTCATGCTCACCTGTGTAATTCCCACAACGTGTTTGGTCCCAAGAGTAATAATGTTTCTCAGGTGCGGCTTTATATACCTGGAGAACTGAACTAATTTACTATTCTCACTCTGGACCAGTGTGTGTGTATGTGTGTGTGTGTGTATGTGTGTGTATGTGTGTGTGTGTGTATGTGTGTGTATGTGTGTGTGTATGTGTGTGTATGTGTGTGTGTGTGTGTGTGTGTGTGTGTGTGTGTGAGAAGTGGTGTAAATTGTGTGTAAAGTTGTCATGTGCCGTCACAAGTGCCCCTCAATCCAGCTCAGTCACTAATGTACAAAACTTGGACAATTATTTACTCTCTTTACCTGTTGTGAGTTGTAAGTGTTGTTATGGAAGACTCGAGGAGGAGTTCATGTTTTGTTTGTTTGTCCTTGTTTCAGTCTATTAAGTGAATGTTGTTTGTTTGTCCTTGTTTCAGTCTATTAAGTGAATGTTGTTTGTTTGTCCTTGTTTCAGTCTATTAAGTGAATGTTGTTTGTTTGTCCTTGTTTCAGTCTATTAAGTGAATGTTGTTTGTTTGTCCTTGTTTCAGTCTATTAAGTGAATGTGTCAGTTTCTTTGTCAGTTAAGTTATTATTTTGTTATTATTATTAGTGTTGTTAGTGTTATTATTGTTATTGTCTTCAATAATAATAATCATCATCATCATCACCACCACCACCACCACCACCACCACCACCACCATCATCATCACCACCACCACCACCACCACCACCACCACCACCATCATCATCATCATCATCATCATCATCACCACCACCACCACCACCACCACCACCACCATCATCATCATCATCATCATCACCACCATCACCACCACCACCACCACCATCATCATCATCATCATCATCACCACCACCACCACCACCACCACCACCATCATCATCATCACTACACTGGGAAAACCAATGGTCATTAGTGTTATCAATCACTCTCAGGTAATTTACTTTCAATATATAACAGAAACACGACCAAACTTAATCCATATTATATTTTACCTTCACCAAACTCAGGTGATATAGTCTGACGAATTTACGAATTACAAATAACGAATATATCCCATCGTAATGTTTTCGTATCCCAGTTAACGTAAAAGCTGTGAATATTAATAACAACATTAACTGTGGTTCCGAGGTATTCATCCGGTATACGTCTCGACACGGTGATAAATTACTCCCCTTGTAATTATACCTGTGGGTAAGGTGTCATTAATAACGGTAGGTGCTTGTGTTTGTGAAAAGGCACTGTCATGTTTGGTCTTTATGTCATTTTCCCCTCACTCATCAATTGTTTGTGTGTGTGTGTGTGTGTGTGTGAGAACTGTCAGGTCTTCTCTCTATGTCATTCTCCCTAACCCATCAATCACAGGTTACTGATCAATAACATCCTGCAATAACTAACACAACCTCTCCTCGTCGTCTTTCACCTGCATAACGTAAATCACCACAGGTAAGTTTGTTGACATGTGAATCTCTTTTACGCCCCGATGGAAATATAATTCCCTATAATCCAATAAGGATCTATAACACTTATGGATTTATAAATTTCAAGATTTATTTCACTATAATTAAATTGTTGTTCTTCAGATGATATTTGGTGCCTCTTGTCATCTACGTACATCATGTATAATCTCACCTGAATTAGAGTTTTTCTTCATTATACATCGCCCACCAACTTGTGTAATCTCTCTTGAATTATACACCATTTTCTGTTCACTATTTCACCCCTCTATAATCACTCCACACATTTAACTCTTCCTAGGTAGAATTCTTGCATGGTCTCGCTTAACTTATCCTAACCTAACCTTCACGATTCAGCTTACACAGAGGCTCTTAAATTCCTTCACTTCCATCGTTGGAGGAAGTTTAGACTGGAGTGATGAGTCAGAGGGAGGTAGGAGGGAGGGGATGGGGTGGGGAAGGAGGGTGAGAAACGGGGAGGAAGGTGTGCTGGGGAGGTTGGTTTAGAGGGTGAAAGGGAGAATGGTGCAACAATGGGAGGGAGGGGGGATGGAACGGTGGGGGAGGGGGTGTAAGAAGCACGACAGAGAAGGAGAGGGGAGAGGAGAGGAAAGAGGAGAGGTAAGGAGGGGGAGGAGAAGGGGGAAGAGGAAAAAGAGGGGGGAAGGGGGAATAGAGAGGGAGGGGAGGGATGGGGTGAAGAGGTAATATTTAAATTGGTGACTTAGCAGGATGAGTCAACTTGCTCCACACCCCCCCCCCCTAACTTCTTCACGCCCCTCACACCTCACTTACTCACGCCCCTCCCACCTCACTTCCTCACGTTGATTCTTCCGCCTCCTCACGTCCCCCTCATTTTCAACTCCTCACGCCCCCGCCACCCCACATCCTCACGGTGATTTTAAGGACCACTAATGTACAGGTGAGTCCCACAGATGAGTCCCACAGGTGAGTCCCACAGGTAAATAGATAAATAATCACGCGAATAAACAGATGAATATATAACTGGATAAAAAAATATAAATAAATAGGTAAATAATAATAAGAAAAACAATATTGAACGAGAAATTGAAAGGCACAAAATCAGTAAATATAAATGAATAAAAACAATACAATAAACGCACAAATAAATCACAATATAACAACAACAGTAACATTAAAAAGCAAAGAACACTAGGAAAGAACAGACGGTAACAAGAACAATAAACTGAGGAAGGAGTCGGTCGTGTTCTTATGGTCAAGGTCAACATCACGCAACTAGCAACGAAGGAAACGGAACCGCGACTTACACTGCACTGCCTGACGTATGACACATCTCCTTTTATAATTTAATTAATTGTTTCAAGTCTTTATAAATTATCCTCCTTTTGTAATGTTTATTATATATTCTAAATTACTTTGTTATAAGAAAAGATTCGATAATAAACTTGGAATTAAGCAATAGTTTCAAAAATACATCTTCAGTAAATATGCTTGGGAAATTTGGTTGTGTTCATAGTCAGTATTAACACGGAGTCAACACGAGTCCTGCAATAAAAACAGGATTACCATTACCGATTTAACCATGAAGTCAGAAATAAGAGGAAAATATTATTAATTTTTTTGGCCAATATAAACAGTTTTAATATCTATCTATCTATCAATCAATCAATTTCATGACGTGAGCTGACGACACAACATAGTCATCATGTGTGGTAAGCTGACGACACAACATAGTCATCATGTGTTGTAAGCTGACGACACAACATAGTCATCATGTGTTGTAAGCTGAAGACACAACACTCCCCTGAGCTTACAAAACAAAACTCGAGTGTGTTGGTGGTTTCAGACAAAGAAGTGAGTTCACGGGTTTGTGAACACGGAACAAAGGAAACTCATTTGGTAGCTGTGAACGTACAGTACAGGTCAAGAAAGGTGAACATGCAACACATCCCTAAAAAGGTGAACATGCAACACATCCCTAAAAAGGTGAACATGTAACACATCTCTAAAAATATTGCAACCCATCCCTAAAGAGGTGAACATGCAACACATCTCTAAAATATTGCAACACATCCCTAAAAATATTGCAACACATCCCTAAAAAGGTGAACATGCAACACATCCCTAAAAATATTGCAACACATCCCTAAAAAGGTAAACATGCAACACATCCCTAAAAATATTGCAACAGATCCCTAAAAAGGTGAACATGCAACACATCTCTAAAAATATTGCAACCCATCCCTAAAGAGGTGAATATGCAACACATCTCTAAAAATATTGCAACACATCCCTAGAAAGGTAGAAAATATGATAAGAGTTACTTTTTATACAAAAGAGTTTATAACACCAGTTAGTTAACAGCACACCACAGTCAGTTAACAGCACACCACAGTCAGTTAACAGCACACCACAGTCAGTTAACAGCACGCCACAGCCAGTTAACAGCACACCAGTCAGTTAACAGCACGCCACAGCCAGTTAACAGCACACCAGTCAGTTAACAGCACACCACAGTCAGTTAACAGCACACCAGTCAGTTAACAGCACACCACAGTCAGTTAACAGCACACCAGTCAGTTAACAGCACACCAGTCAGTTAACAACACACCACAGTCAGTTAAAAATAGTAAAGGAAACTCCTTAACTTCTACCAACATTTCCTTTTCTTACCAACATTTCCTTAACTTCTACCATTTCCTTAACTTCTACCAACATTTCCTTAACATCTACCAACATTTCCTTTTCCTACCAACATTTCCTTAACTTCTACCAACATTTCCTTAACATCTACCAACATTTCCTTTTCCTACCAACATTTCCTTAACATCTACCAACATTTCCTTAACTTCTACCAACATTTCCTTTTCCTACCAACATTCATCTCGTTATCATTGAAGAGTAACTATCCAGATCATTTATAAACTCAAATTAATGAAGGCAAACGCAGAATAAGTCACTAACTTCATATTTTCTTAACACTGTCATAGTAATATTGTCATATTTCAATAGTTTTTCTTCTTGGAGGCAAAAGTTTAAAAGTTTGACCCTGTGGAAAAAGTTTGTAATTGGTCTTCGTTTCATTAAAGTTTTTGTCTGTTGGAGGAAGTATATTTTTGGCGGTGGGTGTGGGTTGGGGTGGGGTGGGGGTGGGGTGGGGTGATAGAATATAGGATAAACAGATGGTTAGGTTAGGTTAGGAGGGAGGGAGAGAGAGAGAGGTAAAACAATTCAAAACACTGCACCTCTTCCACCACATTACCTTATCCATCACACCACCTCCTCCACTACCACACCACCTTCTCCACCAAACCTCCTCCACCAAACCACCTCACCACCTCCACCGCACCACCATACCACCTCCTCCACCACACCACACCACCTCCACCACCACACCACCTCCTCCACCACACCACATCACCTTCTCCACCACACCTCCTCCACCACTCCACCAAATCACCTCCACCACACCACCATACCACCTCTTCCACCACCAAACCACCACCTCCTCCACCACCACACCACCTCCTCCTCCACCACACGACCACACCACCTCCTCCACCACATGACCACACCACCTCCTCCACCACACGACCACACCACCTCCTCCTCCACCACATGACCACACCACCTCCTCCACCACACGACCACACCTCCTCCACCACCACACCACCTCCTCCTCCACACCACCACCTCCACCACACCTCCTCCACCACCACACAACCACACCACCTCCTCCACCACACGACCACACCACTTCCACACCACCTCCTCCACCACCACACCTCCTCCACCACCACACCACTTGCTCCACCACCACACCTCCACCACCACCACACCTCCACCACCACCACACCTCCTCCACCACCACACCTCCTCCACCACCACACCACCTCCACCACACCACCTTCTCCACCACACCACCTCCACCACCACCACACCACTTGCTCCACCACCACACCTCCACCACCACCACACCTCCACCACCACCACACCTCCTCCACCATCACACCTCCTCCACCACACCACCTCCACCACCACCACACCACCTCCACCACCACCACACCTCCTCCACCACCACACCACTTGCTCCACCACCACACCTCCTCCACCACCACACCTCCTCCACCACACCACTATATTAAAAAACTTCACCATTTTCCAAAGAATTTCCAAGATAAATAAGAAAGACTCAACCCTGGAGGAGACAAGAAGAAGAAAGAAGAATAAAGAAGAAAAAAGGAATAAAGAAGAAAGAAGAATAAAGAAAGAAAGAAGAAAAAGGAAGAAGAAAGAAGAAACGAAGAAGGAAGAAGAAAAAAGAAGAAAGAAGAAAAGACGAATGAAAAAAAAGAAGAATTAAGAAGAGAGAGGAAGGAGAAGAAGAATAAAGAAGATTATCACTTAATCTCTCTCTGGAGTGACACTTAAGCCACCTGTATTACCTAACCCAACACACACAATAATTAGCTGTTCCTTAAAGCTACGAGAGTCAGCCAGCAGACGCCAGCTAACTCCACACAGCTAATTAACTTAAGAAGAAATTCCACCAGACTCCCTCGATCTCACCTCCCCCCCCCCCGCCCCCCAAACCCTCTTTGATACCACAATTCTTTATGTTTCGTTCAGTTTAGTCTTTTATTATCGTATTTACAGGTGTATGAACGTATGTAACTACTTCATTCGTTACTTTAAGATATCAATATGGCGGTGATAATGTTTCAAGACTGTATCATAAATAGATGTTATTCTCGTATGTTATTAAAATGGAATAAAATGCTGTACGAAGCTTTATGGACTGGGTGGTCAATGGTGGAACTTCCCTGGTGAGTTGTTACACCGTTTAACAGCCTCGTATCTAACAGCCAATTGGTTATAAACGACTTTATTACTCACTAACTGTAGCCCTCTCTATTTTTGACAATTAAATTATAGTAAATAATAGTATATGTTATAGGGTAATGTATTCGAGAACAGAATCAATGTAAATAATATTAATGAAAATAATAATAATAATAATAATAATAATAATAATAAAAATAATAATAATAATAATAATAATAATAATAACAATAAACTCGTTAACACATTATCTATACAATACACAGGTTAGGTTAGGTTAAGTTAATTCGATTTAGGTTAATATTAGTGTGGTTAATCTTCAGGTAATGTAAGCTGACAATTCTATGACCTGAATACGTGAAGTCTAAATTGTCAGTTAGAGTACAGATAGTCAACGGCGTCAGCAGTGGTGTCAGCATTTAATACCCAGTAGTTGATTTGGTGGTGTCAGCAATTATTAGAGAGTTGTTTCCGTGGTGTCAGCTCGCTTTACAAATGAGCTGATTTAACCAACGTCAGCTCACAGAACGAAGGAATTAGCGCAGTGGTGTCAACTCAGAACACATATAGCTTAATCCAGTGTTATCATCATGGTGTGAGCTTAAACCACAGCAGACATTGATGAGACTACACAACACAGCAGACATTGATGCACTGACGAGACCTCACAACACAGCAGACATTGATGAGACTACACAACACAGCAGACATTGATGAGACTACATAACACAGCAGACATTGATGAGACTACACAACACAGCAGACATTGATCAATCTCCTAATCTTACTACTACTACTACTTGGACGATTCCGTTTTCATTAACAACAAAAAAACAAACAAACAAACAAAACACACACACACACACACACACACACATACACACACACACACGCACGCGCGAGCTTTAAGGCCACTCCTCCTAAGAGACTTCCAAAGTATAACCGTAAGTAAAGACGATTCTTACAAGCCTGTACTGAATCATTACTGCAGGGCGGAAGCTGAGAGGGTGATGCATGCTGCCGAGGGAGGAGAGAGAGAGAGAGAGAGAGAGAGAGAGAGAGAGAGAGAGAGAGAGAGAGAGAGAGAGAGAGAGAGAGAGAGAGAGAGAGCAAAAAAAAAGTTTATAAAAAATACCACAAATGCGAGAGAAATTATGAGCCAAAAAATAAAAAAAATTATGAGTAAAAGTATGAGAAATTAAGCGCGGAAATGAGTGAAAAAATCTGAGAAAAAAAGAAGAAGAAATTACATGACGTCACAATCCTCTCCAATCATGGCATTAAAACAAATATATATACTAGTTTATATTAATGAGATACAGCAAAACCTTTAAGAAACACGTATATCATCTTAAAACTCTCCTATTATACCACGTCTCTGATATAATAATTCTAGTTCAAGAATTATAATAAGAAAAATATAATAAATCATAATATTTATTTTTTCTTCTATCAAAGTCTTATTCTTAGTATGATTCAATGTGGCAATTATCAAGAATTATTTACTTCTCTGTCTAAAACAAGGCCCTTAAATACTAGAGTTTATCTGTAATAATGCCTGTGTGTGTGTGTGTGTGTGTGTGTGTGTGTGTGTGTGTGTGTGTGTGTGTGTGTGTGTGTGTGTCTATTGGAATTTGATGGCTAATATAACTCCTAAACTACAAAATAACAACTACATAGTTAAACCAAAGGAATATAACAAAATTACTTTCACTTTTTAAAAACTTTTCCCACGTACTTTGTTATAACCACAGTAGCGAGAGAGAAAGTTTATACATACCATCTGTAGGAAAGGAAAAAAAAAAAACTACCTCCTGCCATCCCATCCCTTTAAAAAAACCAAAAAAAAAAAAAAACAGCAAAAACTCGGTAGGAATCACACACACACAACACATAAAATATCGGATGGGTGGAACGAAAGATTTAGCCCAGCGGAGTGGAGAAGTTCGGCTGGGGTGAGTCCCGGGAGAAGGCTATATCATAATGCATGGGAATGGGTGTGGTGTGGGGGGGTGGGTGGGTGTGTGAGAGTGCTAACTACAGCAACACATCTCTCTTAGGACAGCAGCAGTGCATGAGGGAACTATCCACCCCTCCCCACCTACCCCACCCCGGGCATCTTTGTAAGAGGAGGTGATAGAGGGGTGAAGGATGAAGGAAATGAATGAGAATAAGAGAAGACTAAAAAAAAATAATGAAGGATGAAGGAAATGAAAGAGGAGAGAAGAGTAACAACTAATGAAGGATAATGGGAATAAATAAGAAGAAAGATGAGAGAAGGGTAACAAAATGATGAAGGATGAAGGAAATAAACGAGAAGAAAAAGAAGAGAAGCATAATAAGAGGAATAAAAAAAATAAGATGAGGCGAGGAAGGAAGGACAGAAATAGAGATAATGATGATGAAGACGACGACGACGAAGAAGAAGAAGAAGAAGAAGAAGAAGAAGAAGAAGAAGGCATAGGAGAAAGGGGTTATAATAGACGAGAGACGAACATTTTCAAGACAATCAGGACGCCTTAACACCGGCATGCAGCAGACAAGACACGTCGCTAATAATGACCAACTTGCATCATCGTCCTGTAATGTGATGCAATTTTGTCCAAACGCTCCTTTCCCTCCCCCCCCCCCTCCTCCTCCTGCTGTAACACACTGTAGTTCCTTGATCATCTACCTCCTCCTCCTCCTCCTGCTGTAACACACTGTAGTTCCTTGATCATCTACCTCCTCCTCCTGCTGTAACACACTGTAGTTCCTTGATCATCTACCTCCTCCTCCTCCTCCTGCTGTAACACACTGTAGTTCCTTGATCATCTACCTCCTCCTCCTGCTGTAACACACTGTAGTTCCTTGATCATCTACCTCCTGCTCCTGCTGTAACACACTGTAGTTCCTTGATCATCTACCTCCTCCTCCTGCTGTAACACACTGTAGTTCCTTGATCATCTACCTCCTCCTCCTGCTGTAACACACTGTAGTTCCTTGATCATCTACCTCCTGCTCCTCCTGCTCCTGCTGTAACACACTGTAGTCCCTTGATCATCTACCTCCTCCTCCTCCTGCTCCTGCTGTAACACACTGTAGTCCCTTGATCATCTACCTCCTGCTCCTGCTGTAACACACTGTAGTTCCTTGATCATCTACCTCCTCCTCCTCCTGCTCCTGCTGTAACACACTGTAGTCCCTTGATCATCTACCTCCTGCTCCTGCTGTAACACACTGTAGTTCCTTGATCATCTACCTCCTCCTCCTGCTGTAACATACTGTAGTCCCTTGATCATCTACCTCCTGCTCCTGCTGTAACACACTGTAGTTCCTTGATCATCTACCTCCTCCTCCTCCTGCTGTAACACACTGTAGTTCCTTGATCATCTACCTCCTCCTGCTCCTGCTGTAACACACTGTAGTCCCTTGATCATCTACCTCCTCCTCCTCCTCCTCCTGCTGTAACACACTGTAGTTCCTTGATCATCTACCTCCTGCTCCTGCTGTAACACACTGTAGTTCCTTGATCATCTACCTCCTCCTCCTCCTGCTCCTGCTGTAACACGCTGTAGTCCCTTGATCATCTACCTCCTGCTCCTGCTGTAACACACTGTAGTTCCTTGATCATCTACCTCCTCTACCTCCTCCTCCTGCTGTAACACGCTGTAGTCCCTTGATCATCTACCTCCTCCTCCTGCTGTAACACACTGTAGTTCCTTGATCATCTACCTCCTCCTCCTACTGTAACACACTGTAGTTCCTTGATCATCTACCTCCTCCTCCTCCTGCTCCTGCTGTAACACGCTGTAGTCCCTTGATCATCTACCTCCTCCTCCTGCTGTAACACACTGTAGTTCCTTGATCATCTACCTCCTCCTCCTGCTGTAACACACTGTAGTTCCTTGATCATCTACCTCCTCCTCCTCCTGCTGTAACACACTGTAGTTTCGTGACCACTTCCGGGAATCACATGAAAGACAGAACGAGACATAAATTCCTTCTATTTAGTTTTGCCGTTCACATGAGAGTCAATATATTTAATAATTATCTTTTATAATATTTACATAACTTCATATAATTAATCTCTAGTGTTTTCTAATTTAAAATCTCCCTAAAACATGATCCAATAATCGAGAATTATATTTAGTTGTCAATATTCCCAACAAATACAACTTTAAATTATACATTAATTCATTGATGAGGATTATAAATCATTCGGTGATTATTTCTTCATGCAACAGACAGCTAGAGTTATATTAGCTGTTGTTGGTGATGGTGGTGGTGGTGGTGGTGGTGGTGGTGGTGGTGGTGGTGATGGTGGTGGTGGTGGTGGTGGTGGTGGTAGCTGTCACGTCACTTAACCAGATGACAAAACATTCTCAGATGACAGCCTGTGAGTTAACCCTACCACCCCTTCCTTAACCCTCCTACCACCCCTCCCACTCCTTAACCCCCACTATCCCCTCCCCCCTCCTCAACCCCCACCACCACTCTCCTATCTAAGCAGCCTCCCCCTCCCCCTTTAATGAACATATAAATCCCGTCTTTGTTTTTACCATTCATTCAGGCTCACTGGACAGGCTCACAGGACAGGCTCACAGGACAGGCTCACAGGGCAGGCTCACAGGGAAGGCTCACAGGACAGGTTAACAGGGAAGGCTCACAGGACACTTTCACAGGGCTCAGATAGATGTGAGGAGAGAGAGAGAGAGACAGGGAGAGATAGATGTGAGAAGGAGTGGATGAAATTAGAGAATCGAAAAACAGAAAAAAAAGTAGAATAGAAACAAAACATAAAAAGACGATAACAAACAAAAACAAAATAAAAATATCTTCACTTGAGGTTTTGTCTAAGTGCCACAATCTTTACCTGTCTATAAACAACCAAACAACAAGCCAGCCAAACAAACAAGAAAAAGTGACAGCAACCTTTGTCGACATACACAAAAGACTCAGTAAAGTATGTGGTATTATTGACTGTTGCTAGAAAGGAAGAAATAAAAAAATGAGAGTCTTGAGAAAAGTCACCTTACAGAGAAAACTTTCCCAACAAATGAGAAACATGTCTTAACCTGTCTCTGGAAAATGGAAAAAAAATAAATAAAAGTTAAACCAATACAAAAGCACGAAGGTTTCATTCACAGTATAGGATGAGGCTGCAGTGGTCCAGTGAATATAGTGCTCACCTAACGTCCTAAGAGTCCATGGTTAGTACTCAGAAAACCCTCCCTCCTACTCCCCAGATAAACTAGTTGTGAATAAGGACTTAATTTTACTGTTGGGGAAGTAAAAGACATCGAGTACAGTGCCCCCAGTGCCTCCTTGTGTACTAGAGGCCTAGTATACAGTTTGCTATATCCGCACCACCCTTAACTGGCCCTCTGGAGCATGGGAACCAACCAGACTTTGATTTTTTCCACTCTCCCAGCTGCAAGTTCGATGATAAATCCAAGTTTAGAACCTAACTTAACCTGACCTAACCGAACCTAACCTAACCTAACCTAACCTAGAGCCAACCTTAGTACGAGAGAGGGAGAAGCTTACGAGTAGTGATGTAGCAGAGAAAAACAATACCTTTTATATTTTACTACATTTCTGTGATGCTGTGATGTGAGTGAACAAACCTTGGACCACCACACGTCCTCATGCTCAAAGACGAGAAACATTACACGCACAAACGTTGACTCGGATGATAAAGCATAAACTCGTCACTTAACAAAGACATTATATTTGGTCTAAGTTAAGTCATTTCTATATTCTGGCATGACTATAATTTAAGAGTTCAGATTATACTAATTATTCTCTGTAAAGATCATAGCAGGAATTAATACTTTCACTGCTGGGGCCTCATCTGTGTGTTCTACTAATGACAGAAGTTTGAGGCCGTGGATATTGAAAGGGGGTGAGGGGGGGGGTGAGGGGGGGGGGGTTAGGGGGAGGTGAGGGGGGGAAGTGGTAAACAATGTGGTGAGAGCAGACGGTGGATGTACACACAGTGGTTAGTTTGATGATGGTGTTGACTTCTGCACCTGATGACTCCAAACCTTTGCTGTGTTGTGTCTGTACCTGGTCTTACCTACCTCCTGCCTAAACCACACACACACACACACACACATCTCTACCTCTCTCTCTTGCCTCACTACACACACACTTACCACACCTGAATAATGACTACACACACACACACACACTTACCACACCTGAATAATGACTTCACATACACACACACACACATGTTAAAGTTTACATGTCTCGCGAGATACAACGAGATTACACCCTCCTTCCGCCCCTCCCAAGTCTCAACACCCCCCCCCCCCCGCCTCTCCCAAGTCTCAACACCCCCCTTCCCCTCCAAAACCCAATCACCCCTCCCCCCTCCCCCACCAAGTCCTTCCTTCTCTTAGTAAATTACCTTTCTTATTCTTCCAAGTTTCCCCTCTCTCTCCATCTATCTAACCCTCCCCCCCTCCGTTCCTCTCTTTCTCTCCTAACTCTCAATTCCATTTCCTTTTCTATCTTTCTTTCTCTTCAAATTATCTCTTTCCCTTCCAGTTACTATTTCTCTTTCCATCTCTCATCGCCAGCTTATTCACACACACCACAAAAATCATCACTTTTCTTCTTCTTCCTGTTCTTTTTCTTATTCTTCTTCTTCCTACTTTTATTCCTCCTCTTAATCTTACTCCTTTTCTCCACCCTTCTTCTTATTATTATCGTTTTATCATCATATATCATTATCATCAATACATCTAACAAAACTAAACCCTTCTACTCTTGTTATAAATTCTCATTATCTTTCTCACCAGCTCTCCTTGTCTCCTTTCTTCCCATTTCATGTCTCATTATACTTCTTCTTCATCATCGTTATCTCTCTCTCACTACCTCCTCTTCATCATCATTATCCTTTCACACTTCCTTCCTTATCGTGTTTTGTCTCTGTATATTTTATATATTTTGAGTTTTTTTTTATTCGTTGTGATGATAGTGAATTAATGAATGGTGATGATGGTGGTGATAGTGAGTTAATGAATGATGATTATGGTGATGATAGTGAGTTAATGAATGGTGATGGTGGTGATAGTGAGTTAATGAATGATGATTATGGTGATGATAGTGAGTTAATGAATGGTGATGGTGGTGATAGTGAGTTAATGAATGATGATGGTGATGATAGTGAGTTAATGAATGAAGATGGTGGATTGTAAAGATTGTTGTTGATATTGTTGTTGTTGTTATTATTGTTGTATTGTTTTTGTTATTATTATTGTTGTTGTTACTGTTTTTATTGTTGTTCATTTTATTGTTACTGTTATTATTATTTTTATTGCTTCTTCTTCTTATTATTATTATTATTATTACTTACAAAAAAATATTTATTAAATCACTTTAAAAAATATATGATACTTCTTTAGGGATATAACTTAGAAATAAACTACTTAATAAAATATCACTTTCAAAAACCACAACAGTGTTAAAAAGTAAAAGGGTTCCACTACTTATAAAACAAAAGACGACTTACAACACTACTTAAAATCATTTGTTATTTTTGGCCTTATTAAGAAGCCACTTTAGCTGAAAAAATAAGATTACTGCTCTCGTGCTTGTGGTCTTAGACATATTAGGTGGTGTAGGTGGTGGCCAGGTGGTGTGTGTGGTGGCTAGGTGGTGTAGGTGGTGGCCAGGTGGTGTAGGTGGTGGCCAGGTGGTGTCTGTGGTGGCCAGGTGGTGTAGGTGGTGGTGTCTGTGGTGGCCAGGTGGTGTCTGTGGTGGCCAGGTGGTGTAGGTGGTGGTGTCTGTGGTGGCCAGGTGGTGTCTGTGGTGGCCAGGTGGTGTAGGTGGTGGTGTCTGTGGTGGCGTCTGTGGTGGCCAGGTGGTGTAGGTGGTGGCCAGGGGGTGTCTGTGGTGGCCAGGTGGTGTAGGTGGTGGCCAGGTGGTGTCTGTGGTGGCCAGGTGGTGTCTGTGGTGGCGTCTGTGGTGGCCAGGTGGTGTCTGTGGTGGCCAGGTGGTGTAGGTGGTGGCC